>JAQQAC010002701.1:14391335-14483846 GCA_029783875.1 Phataginus tricuspis
AGAGCCACACACATTCAGGTAGGAATTGTTTATGGCTGCTTTCACACTACAGGCAGAGTAGTATAGTTGTGACAGACACTGGATGGATTGCAAGCCTGTGGATAGTTGCTATCTGACTGTACAGGCCAGGTTTTCCCACCTGTGTTAGACATCCACAGGGGTGGTGATGGGGCACCAAAGGCTGGCAGGAACCAGCTTCTCTGAGGATGTGACTCAAGAGCCAAAAGATGATAAAGAGGCAGCCAAGTGGAGGCCTGGAGGAAAAACATTCCAAACAGAAGAGACAGGAAAAAGAGGAAATGCAAAGATTTTGACATGGGAGTTCATTAATTTGACAAACCATTTTTGAAGCCAACTCTATGGCCATCACTGTTATAGCTATTGGGGTAAAACAGAGACTAGATAGAAATTCCCTGCCTTTGTTCTGCTTAAATTGTAGAGGAAGGGGCTAACCATAAATAAGTACATAGTAGAAATAAGTAAATGTGCAAGTAACCTCAGATAGTGGTAAGTTCTCACAAAAGAAATAAAAACAGGCAGACATTGAAGAGTCACTTCTTAGTGTCTGCAAAGGCCTGTGTATGAGGTGTCACTTGAGCAGACATGAGGTGGAAGTCAGGAGGAAAGGCACCTAATGATCCATCCAATTGTTTCAGGCAAAGAAATAAGAAAGTGCAAAGGCCCAGAGGTAGGAATGAGTTTGGCATGTTTGAGGAACAGCAAGATCAGTGAGACCCATGTGAAATCAGTGGTGGGGGAAGATGTCTTAAGAAGTCAGAGAGAGGTAAAGGCCAGATCGTGGAGGGTTTGTGCATCACAGTCATGTAATCTGATTCACATGTTTAGAAGACAACTCTGGGAACTGGTGAATGAGCTGTGGGAGGACAAGAGTAGAAGAAGGGAGACTAGAAAGGAGGCCAGTAATGTTGTAAAGAAATAGCTATGGTGAGTAGTGACTGCATTCTGGACATGGTTTCCAGGTAAAACCAACGGAACTCGCTGAGAGATTGTGCATTAGTCTTCTACTGCTGTGTAACAAAGTGACACAAGCCTACCAGCTTAAAAGCAGCATACATATTTATTATCTCACAGTTTCCATAGGTCAGGAGTTCATGCACAGCTTAAGGAGGTCCTGTGCTCAGGCTCTCACTAAGTTGCAATCAAAGTGCCAAGCAGACTGTATTCCTTTCTGGAGCTCAATGTCCTTTTCTGAGCTCGTGTGGTTGTTGGCAGAATTCAGCGCCCTGAGGTTGTAGATCTGAGGTCTCTGTTTTCATGCTGGCTGTCACCTCGGGGCCACCATCAATCCATAGAGGTCCTCAAAGTTCCCAGGCACATGGCCCTGTCAGGGCCTCTCACAACACTGCAGCTGACTTATTCAAGGCCAGCAGGAGAATCCCTTGCTCCTGTCTGCCAAGTCAGAGACATACATAGTGTAATGAAATCACAAGAGTGGCCATGATATTCTATATTCCATTGGCTAGAAGCAAGTCATAGGCTCCAGCAGCACTCCAGAGGTGGGGAGTATATAGAAGTATGCTCCTCCTAGAATTCTTCCCACCACAGATTGGCTGTAGGATATAAGAGAAGGAGAGATCTGCAGGATGATGCCTGTCTCACATGCTGGAAAATGAGTTCACTTACTAACGTGGAAGAGGCTTGAGTATGGAGAACAGATTAGGTGGGGCTTGGGAAGGGCAAGGTAAACGGGTAGTTCAATTTAGACATATTACATTTGAGGTGCCTATTGGACTCCCAATAAATATATCAGCTACTGTTGGATACATGAATCTGGAGCTCGGGGAAGAGGTCAGGGCTGGAAATTTAAATTTGAAAGGGTGATTAGCAATTGTCAAAGGCACTGGAGACCATGCATCTAAATTGGATCATCCTGACAATTTGGGGATGGGGCAAATAAAGAAGGGACGAAGGGCAAGGATGATCCCAGAGAAGCTCCAATATTTAAAAGTCAGCAAGAAAACGAGTGTTTTATGTTAGGATTTATTTTGATCCAGTATGGTAAGCTATATAGACACAGAAATGACTGCCCTGAAGGAGGAATTTTGTTATACCCACAGACCCCTAGAAACAGGAGGCAGGGACCCAGTGCAGGACCACACAGGGAAGCACGGGAATCGGTCAAGAGTCAGAGGAGGGAGGGGGAACGTCGGCAAGAGCCTTTACTGTGGGCTTTGTAGGAAAGAACGGGCAAGGCAGGGCAAGCAGGTTTAGGACTGGCTGGTTTGAATGGTGCCAGTGGGCTTTGGGGTATGATGACTGCCTCTGGTTGCCTGGTCCCTGGCCCTGGGAGACCCGGGCAGGGGAATGTTGCCCTGGAGTGTAACAGCCCTGTAAGAGCCCGGGAAAGGAGGAGGTTGGGGGGCAGGGGGTGTTTTTGGATCGGCTGGTTTGCATTTGAATGGCACACTCAAGAGTGCCTTGCTTATTATCTAATCCTGAGAGGGGCGGTCCCTCCATGCTCAGCAAGACCCTGGATGTCAAAGTATCAGAGAATAAAAGGCATGGTTAATACGAGGGGTCATCCAAGGAGACAGAGAAGACATCACCAACAACGTGGGAGGAAACCTGGAAGAGCGTGGTGCCCCTGAAGACTAGAGAAGAAAGTGTTTCCAAGTCAAAGTAAACAATCATACTATGTGCTAGTGATAACCAAAGTAAGGTAAAAATGGATAATCAATTACTAGACTTAGCCAGTTGGAGTCACTTGGGATGTTAACAAGTATTACACATGGTAGGAAATAAAGCCTGTTAGAGTGGGTTGGGAGATGGCCCCTCTGAAGGGAGCTTATGAAGATCTTGAGGACACAAAATTAATGCAACAACTAGAAACAAACCCAGTGATGCATAACATAGGCAGTGTCCTTAAAGTCTCTTCTCTCATGATTGTCTTTATTAGTCATCTAATATGGAAATGACAGTACAATTAACAAAAAGGGCAGAATCAAAAAAAAATGTAGTTGACTTATGTTTTATACCTTTATTCTTTTCACAATAATTTTTTGAAATTAGGTTGAATCAATTACATGCCAATGGAGAAGGCAAACTGGAAGTATGACAGGTAGAAAATAAAAAGTATTAATATAAACAGGGACACTATTTATGGATACTGAAATTTCAACTTTATATAATTTTCACATCATGGAATATTAGTCCTCTTTTGATTTTTATTCAACAACTCATAATGTGAAAACCATTCTCAGCCTGTAGACCATAGAGAAGCTGATGGCAGGCAAAATTGGTTCATGGGCCGTAATTTGCCAAACCTGTCATTAGGGCCATAGTTAGGTACTCAGAGGTGAGGAGAAATTTATAGCCAAACGAGAACAAGCCTGTTCAACTCACACTGGCTCAACAATTACTGAGCACCTGATATGTACACAGGTGCTATGCCCAGCAATTTTAAGTTATTTCGAGGTGATGTGAATTTACTGAGTAGAAGTTGAAGAGACGTCCAGCTGGAATCCCATGTAGCTTATAAAATGATTTCACATTTGCATCAGTTAAGCCTACGCTACTAAACTCCCCTGCCCACGAAAGTGACCAGCTTCACAATATAGAACACGTTTTAAAGGCCAGTGAAAATAACCCACAGTGTCTGCTCAGTGCAGTATTTTTAAACATCCATAACGTTGTTATTTCAAAACCAAATTTCTTCAAACAAGGCAAAACACACATTCCTTCCTCGGGGTTATGTACCAGAGATGCCAAGTTTGAAATTTCCAAACAAAGCTGCTTTTGAGTAATCTGAAGACAAAAAAGCATTTGAAAAATCTCTGAACTGCTAAAAAAAATAGTGTTTTTTCACCTTTAGATAACTCTGAAATGGGTAAATGGACTTTCATTTACTTTCCAAAATAAATCCATTTGGGAATGAAACTGAGAAAGAGAAGCCAGAGAAATCTTCCATGGATTCCATTAATTGCTATTGATGCCAGGGGCTCTAGAGAAAAACAAAAACAAAAAACTACAAATCAGAAGTCTTGGGTTTCTAACTCTTAGTTGGCTACCATCCCTTCTCATTATTACACATTTTGCAAAAATGGGCCCCAAACAGATTCCTGGTAGGACATAGGAATAACACCATGCAAATATCTTTGATAATGCAATACCCTCAGTATTGGGAAGTCAGAGCTTAAACAGTGTAAGGAGATTGGCTTAGCAAGGCCTCTTGGAGACCAAACAGAGTGGATAGGGCACCCACATGGGAAGACCGGTGAAAAAAGTAAATACATTAGAATGTGAGAGCCAGTTCTCTCAATGCAGATGAAAAGACTATTAAACACGGAAAGCGAGAAAGCCAAAATACACTCTGTGGTGCTGAACTGGAATTGGAGATATCAAAATACACTCATGGTTTTCAGTATACATAACAAGTAGACATATATACAAGTATAGTGGAAATGTGTATATGTGTGTGCAAGCACGTGTGTACATGCACACACACAGCTTGTACCTCTGTCCACTGAGAGGGCCTGAGGAGCAGTCCCCCAGAAACACCCCCATAGCAAACAGCACACCAATCACTCTGATCTTAAATACCCTTCTCCACAAAATAGGGCTGTCCGGAGAATGATACTACGGCTAGAGCTGGATCAAGAAAAAGATGAGCCTGAAGCCAGCAGCAAGGAAATACCTAAAGAATACTGGGTATGTGCCAAGTGGACACCGAAGTCAGATTGAGGAGGTTCCCACTGGCCAAATCTGGAATGACTGGAGCATCAAAATCATAATGGTAGCAATGAATGATAACCCACTGAATAGACTGGAAACCAGGAGTCCTTTCAGATGTTAATTAATTAAGTTTCATGAAGAATAGGATGTTTACGTAGTTTCAAAGTACCTCCATACAATATATTTATTAGTTACAAAAGGAAAAAATGTTTCCACCTTAATCAAGTTCTCAAAATGACTGTCATCTGTACAAACTGAAATTCTGCACCACCCGACAGGAGGCAACAAGAACAACTAGTCAGTCTTCCTACTTCCCGGCACACAGTATGATTGTACTTCTGGAGTTTCTTAAAGTTGAGCATGACCCTACAACTTGGCCAAGGAAATGGGACGAGAAGTGATACAAATCTTTTCCAGACCGATATAAGAGCCAAATTCACTATTTCTCTTTTTTTGTTATTGTTTTTTTAACGTTGTCTTGGTGGGTAGAAGCATGTGTCAAGAAGGAACTTCAGCTGGCCCAGGTCTACTGCCTACGATGAGAAGAGTGCCCCGCTTCCCCATACCGTCCCACCTAATCTATTTTCGACATGGAGCATGACAGAAAAATAAATCTTTGCTGTAATAAGCCACTACTTTTGGTGGTCATTTTTTAGCTCAGTATAAAAATTGATCCTGACTGGTACATTGATGGATGAAGTGGTTTTATTTACGTTGTCTCCTCAATAAAAGTACTAATTTCATCAATGACAGAAATGATACGATTTAATGTTTCCCCAAATAAATCTGTTCTTTCACCTGTCTTGCCCAGAAAAGTAATGGCGACAAAATCCACCCAAATCTTGAAGTCAGAAACTAGACTATACACTTCTGTATCCTTCTAGATCTTTCACCTGTCCATAATATGATCTTGTCCATTGTACCTTCTTAATATCTCTGGAATCTGTCTGTTGATTTCCAACCTGGACTATCTAAATTCAGACAGCATCTTCTTTCCATGCCCCAATCTTTTCACAGCCTCCTTGCTTTTAGACTGTCCTGCCCTCACCATTCTCCACAGTTTTCAGAGCTGCGATTTCTAAAATGCAAATCTGATTGTGTCACTGCCCACCTTTGAGCTCTTCACAGGTTCCCCATTGCCTTTAGACTAAAGTCCAAACCCTGTATTATGACAAACGAGGCCTATTATGACCTGGTCCACTCTAGAATATAAGATCCCTGGCAGCAGAGATTTCTATTTTGCTCACTGTTGCATCCCTGGCATAGCACAGAGCCTGCTGCATTGAAGACATTCAATAAATTGTTGCTAAGCAGATAGTTCTTGCTCACCTCCAGCTCACTCAGAGTATCCACCCCCTCCAAACTCCGGCCACACACACCTCTCTACGGTGTACTTCCTGTGCCCTAGGGCTGGGATACACTTCCTCTGGCACCACCCAGGGCTGCCTCAGACGTCACCTCCTTATAGAGGGTCTTCTGGTGCATCTTACAATAGCCCCACCCCACCAATTTTTCCTGTATTATTTCCCTTCACCCTCTGGAAGGTCAGGCCCTGGAGGACAGCTTGTCTTGCCTTTACCTGACATATGATAGGCCCTCAATAGATAAATGAATGGGTCTCCATGGAGCCTCCATACTCATATCTAAGATGGGCTACACTTTTCTTTTCAACCACGAGACCGCAACTTCAGATTTTAAGATCATTACTGGCTTTTCTCACCTTACTACCAATTACCAAGAGATGTGGAGTGTGAATATGAGAGTTCATTGTTAAATATCACTTTTACTTGATACCAACTTTTTTTTTTACTGATACTATTTCCCTTTACCAAGCCCTCTCCCAACACAAATATAAGGCTTTTTATAAACACCACATAATGTAATGGAATTAAAATGTCACCAACATACAAAAAAAGAAGCAATATATCAATGATCCCTGAAATTTTCTGCCAAAATTTTAAACAACCGGATAATTTTTGACAAATCCAAAAATCAACTTCAAAGAGTGCTGGGCAGTACCCCCAGCCCACACCTACTGCTTGGGGCAGAGTCAGAAGGCCTCGTTGTCCCCTGGCGGCTCACCCCCACCCTGCTGTGTTTGCATTTGTCTCTTTTGATCCCAGGGAACAATGATCTACTCTAGCTGCCTCAGGAAATTAAGGTTTATTGAAGAATGTGCATAGTAAAAAAGAACATGGGACTGTCAGCCAAGAAGCTAGCCTTCAGTGCAATTCAGGAAAAGGTGAACCACCAGGCCTCAGTGAGAAACACTGAAAGGGAGACAGACTGAAGGACTGTTCTAAATCCAAAGCAATTCCAGGGACCTCAGCAGAAAGATGTCTGGATTTTCATTCTAAGCCTCTGCCCTTAACCCCACGTAGCTAGTCGGCTTTTTCTGCACCTCTGTATGTTGGTCACCTCTCTTCCCACAGGTGACTGACTGACTTTCCCTCTCAGCAGCTCTGCTTATTCACTGGCTCGTCTTCCTCTTCATCTCGCCTTGCTCTTGACTACGTCTCATGACTACAGCTCTACAACATGTCCTCACCTTTAGTTCCATGCTCTGTCCAAACTGTGTCGTGCTTCCCAATGACACAGTACCAAGAACGACGTGCTTGCCTGCTGGGGCAGCTCTTTTGGTCAGAGCACCTGCTATTCAAGATGGAAAAGCAGTCTTCAGGTGGGTGCTTCCCTGTCTTTCCTCAGCTGTGCTGGGAAAATAAAAAGACACCCGGTACAAAGCATGGCTGGCTAGGACCACCCCAGCAGCAGGAGTGAGATCTGGGCAGGGTCCCTAAGAAGGAGCTGTGAGCAAGCACGGGCCATGCTTACATGTGCAATACTTAGCACTTAGCACTGATGTATTTGTTTAATGTTTTGACAACTGCATTATATTATAACTGACTTCTTTTGTAATCACATGTGATTTATTTTATGCCTCTAAAATCACTATTCTCAGAAGGCTTCCATAGGCTTCACCAGACTGCCAAAGGGATCCACGGCAGAAAGGTTAAGACGCCCCTGCCCTAAACCCACATCCTGTGAGGACGTGGATTATGTCTCTTTCTCTGCTGTGCCCTTAGAACCCAGTACAATGCCTTGCATGGTATGAGCATTAAAACATTTGTGGAAATAATGAACACTATAGCCCCTTCTACTCAAAACTGTGCCTGGCCCATGGAGGGCACTCGACGGACATTTTTATATGAATTACTCGACCTCTGAAGCCCCAGCTTGCCGGTGCACAGCTCCCTCCTCTAGTCTCACCCAGTGGACGCGGCATTCCAGCATACTGAAAAGCGAGGGATCATTTATCAAGTAGGCTGGCACACTACCAACAATCAATTTTCAGAACAATGCAAAATCCTCAGCCACTCATAAATTACTTTAAGATAAACACCAGGCCTTGAAGTGAAGTGCTGCCAGATCAATGAACAGTTCCAGAATCTAATAAGAGGTTCCTAATGTCTGGAGGGCCTCCACTACAGGGAATTCTCCAGGACTGTCATTCAGCTATCTGTGTTCCAGGCCCTGCACAGCACATATTTTCAAGCCAGCTGGTGAGAGTCAGTGAGGCAATCTGAGGACTTGGACAGAGCTCTCTGTGTGCAGAGTTAATTGGCTCATATGGAGACTGAACCGATGACCTCGATTTCCTTAGCCCCGTCGCCTAAAGCTGAGCTAATCATGTTGACCACTTGAATGGACCCAGAGCCTCCCAGAGAAGAAGCATAGTACAGAAGAGATACACAGGAAGCCATGGGAGAAACTTCTTGAATAACATCCTTGATACGGCACTTCCTGCTTACAGTAATGGCCAAGGGCCTCAAAGTTACCACCTCTTTCCTTTACACCACCCAAGTTCTGACCCTTGAATGAATGACAGCAGAGAGCAATAAAGGTCATGTCCTCAAGTATCTTGAAAGATTGCTGGCAGTGATACCAAGAACTCATTCAGAATTTTTGCTACAATATATTTTGAGTTTTCTTTTGCCAACTTTATATGAGCTTTGCTTTTGATCCACCCAGAAGAATATAGGAGGACCAGGGTTCACATCCTTTTCTTCCTCCTTTGGAAAGCCCTCCCTGACTAGATGCAAGGACCATCCAAGGCTCTGTTGTACTACAAGGGGCAGGCATTTTACACATGGTTTTGGATACACTAGAAATAATAATGGGTATTTTTATTACTGTCATTTGATTTAAATTCAGAGGGAAGGATGTTTAAAAACTAATCCTTCTAACCTGCCTTCAGAACTGGTCATTAAAAGTTAAAGAAGACATGAGATGGATACATTCATAAGGGAGGAGAATGAGTAATAGAATAACACATCTGGTACACGATTCTTACCAGGAATTGATTTTTCAGGCTAACCCATTGTCACTCCTGTTATGCAGGAGAAACGGTCAATGGGATACTGAGGTCTTATGGGTTTATTTTTATTGATATGTTTTTGTCAGGAATGTACTTAATACTACTGGAAGCATAATAAATTTTGAAGTTGACAGGAGTAGGTGAGAGCTCTGGGAACCACGCCACCAGTGAGATGTCATCACGTGGGGGATGAGCAGGCACCATATAGGCTGGCCATACTTCCCAGTTGGCCCAGAGCAGACTGTCCCAGCATAAATAGTCATAGTATCCCCTTTCACTCTCAAATGTTTCCCAGTTTGAATGATCATGGGTCAGAAGCCTCAATATTGTTAAGATGTCAGTTCTCCTGAAATTGATCTACAAAAATCAAACAAAATTTCAATCAAAAACTCAGCAGGCTTTTTTGTAGAAACTGTCAGACTGACTCTGGAATTCATATAGCAACACGAACGACCAAGGAGAGCCAAAATAACTTTAAAAAAGAAGAAAATGAGGGGACTAGCCCTACTTTAATTCAAGACTTACTATACATCTATAACATGATGTGGTATTGATATAAATATAAACAACAAAAATCAGTGCCATGGAATAAAGTCCAGAAACAGACAACTTATTTTTGACAATGGGCAAAAAGCAATGTGGTAGAGGAAAAAACTAATCCTTTCAACCAACGATGCTGGAAAACTTAGCTGTTCATGTGCTAAAACATTGGATGTGGATCCACACCTCGCACCACATCATATATGAAAATTGACTCAAAATGGATTGTAGACTTAAAGGTAAACCTGAAGCTATAGAACTCCTAGAAGAAAAGCATAAGAGAAACCTGACTTGGGATTAGGCATAGAAGAACAAATTGATAAATCAGATCTCATCAAAATTTTAAGTGTTTGCTCTGTAAAAGACACTGTGAAAGAATTAAAAGATAAGCCACAGAAATGGAGAAAATATTTACAATCTGACTGATAATTACGTCAATCTCATTATAAAAATATTTACAATCTTTCTGACAAGGGGTTTGTTATTAAGGACATATGAAGAACTCTCACAACATAAGAAAACAAACCAATTTTTTTAAATGGGCAAAAGATTTTAACACACACCTCATCAAAGAAGATGAATATTATACATGATAGCAAATATGCACATGAAAAGATGCTTCTCATTATTAGCCATGAGCAAAAAACTAAAACCACTATACCTCTATTCAAATTAAATTATTTTAAATTATCTTAAAATTAAAATTACTGGCCAAGTGTTGAAAAGGATGTGGATGAGCTAGAACTCTCACACACTGCTGGTGGGAATGTCAAATTTACTTTGGAATTTAGAATTTAGAATGGAAAAATACTTTAGAAAATACTTCAGCAGTTTCTTAAAATACTGAACATATACTTACCAAATGATCCACCCATTCTATTCCTGGATATTTACCCAAGACAAAGAAAGCATATATCCATGCAAAGAATTATACATGAATGTTCAGAGCAGCTCCATCTGAAATAGCCCTAACGTCGGAAAAACCCTAAATATCCATCAATAAGTGAACAGATAAACAAGCTGCAGTTTATTCATATAATCGAATGCTACTCAGCAAAAACAAGAAGTAAAAAGGAATGAACTGTGGATACAACACAGAATGAATCTAAAAATAATCAAGCAAATGGAAAGAAGTCAAACCAAAAAAAGTAAACTACTGCATGATCTCATTTATATAAATCTCTAGAAAATGCAAACTCATCTGTAGTGACAGACAGATCAGTGGCTGCTTGTGGAATGGGGCAGAGGCCTGGGCCAGGGAGGGGTGGGAAAGAGATATTAGGAAGGGACTCTGGGGGAGAGATACAGGTACATCATCCCAATAGCACTGATAGTTTCATGGTGTCATGGGTATATACATATATCAAAACATAACATCATACATGTTAAATATGTAGTTTACTGATTGACAGTTGTACTATAACTAGGCTGATAAGAAAACATGTAACTTGCCCCAGATCTCACACTAGTAAATGGTGGGGTTGGGACTTGAACCTAGGATTCTGGCTCCAGAGTCCACACTCTGAATGGTCTAAGCCATTCAGCAGAGCCCCTAAGTATCTAGGAAAGTACGGATCCTACTCTCATTATTGCTCTTATCCAGTCCTAAGCCTTTCCTTCATAGACACTGACACTGGCTCCAGGGAAGTGGAAAGACTTGCCACGGATGTTAGTGAACAATAAACCCGAGACCGTCTGGCATGCCCTGACTCCCAAGCCGGAGCCTGAGCCCCTTCCTCCGCCAGGAAGCCCCTTACCAGAGTCAATACAGGACACTGGTTGTGCAGTAAGAAGGTCCCACTTTAAATCCCGGCACCACCACTGGCCAAGTGGCTTCTTAGTTTTCTCTTTGCTCTATCAGGGAGGAAATGTTTAAAAGGCCCTTGTTGCCATGATAAATTATAAGGTGACTTTAGCATTATTTGGCCTTGGGGCATAGGAGACCACCCAAAAGGAACAGAAGACACGAAAAGAAGCAGTGAACAACTGGCAAATCCAGTGTTATTCCTTCAGCACTTCGCCCCGTGTGGCCTCTGAGACCTCTTGCAGTTATAAGGGGCCACAGCTGCTTGTCAACCTGTCCAAATACACTCCCAGAATCCCCCTAATGCGTGCTTAGAAATATAATGCTGCAGTTACCCCAGATTTCATGGTGACTGCCCAAAAAAGCCTTCAGGAATTTTTCTCCCCAGTACTTTAGGAAGCCACTACCTTCATAATGGGATCCAGCCTCAATATCTCTAACAAAATGGTGCAGGAAAAAGTCTCTCTGGTGTCTCAGGTACCCTCCTTTCCCTCACTTGTGTTCCTTCCACTTCCTTCCTATGCAAGCAGTTCTACAGGAGGTCTCCCGGACGCCCCCTCCCAAATCTGTGCGATGCTCCCAATCTCTCTCTCTCTCTTATACACAAACACACAGTGAGGACTATTTAGGTCACTTTCTATTTTGGTTTGGAGCTCCCCCTTAAGAAGATTCTAAGATACCAATTCGAGTGTGAATAGTTTGAGAGAGAATCCCAAGGAACACTGTCGGGGGAGTAGGGAAATGAGATGGGGAAGAGCAGACAGACAATAATAGGTGTGTTTTTAATCAAGTCACAGCTGTGGACAGTTGGAGCTTAAACCTGCTGCTGTCTCTGGGAATGCCCCTGCGGATTAGGGCTCCTGAGTAGTGAAAGATCTGAGCTATTTATTCCTCAGCTTCCATCAGTCAAGGTAGGGTCAATGCTGCTGTGGAAAAGCTCAGTCTAGTGGGGAAGACAGAAATTTAAATGTCAGAAACTCCTTGATGGCTACTATAGGTCTTATTCGACTTTGAATCTCAGCTCACATCAGGTAGTTTCCTGGGACCGAGGACCTCCTGTGCGGGAGGCAAAGCAGGAAGCCAAGCAGGCTCCAGCTCCCCAAGACACACCGCAGGCAAAGAAACGCTGATGCTAGCGTCTGGAAGTTGGCCAGCACGCACTAAAGTGGTAAGAATCAGGGTGGAACACAGTTGCTTTCCCAAGGTATTACAGCATCATGCAGCAAGCACGCACTAACATATTTCATGTGGCATGCTCACCAAATACTCATGGGCTCACCCACACTTCCCAGCCATGGAACCGAAAGCCTGTGAATAGAGGTGACATGCATCATTTCCAGGCAAAAGCATTTATGAGTCAGTATGCAACCCTTCCACCCTCTCTTCCCCTATAACCACAACCTAAAAGTGACATGTTTCAGATTAGATAGCTACAGGACACAGCCTGACTGGGTCCCTGTGTTACTACTGGGAAAGTAGCTGATCTGGAAAGCTGCAGGACCCAGAGCCAACTTTGTAAAAAAGATAAATAAACCTATATGTGTTCAGCTGCTGAGATTTTTTTTTTTAGATTTATTTGTTACTGCAGCAGAGCTTAACTTAACCCGCCTAATATGTTAGGCTCTGGTGTCTTGATTGCAGTTTTATGTATCTATTCAACAAATAATTGCAAATAATTCAACATGGAATTACTATGCCCCCAAGAGTATTTTTGGTGCTGGGGATACAGCAGTGAACAAAAGAACAGAGTATCTGCCTTGATGGGTCATAATACATACTAGTGGAAGTAGTCACTCTTGCCATAAAAGGAAAAAGCTTGTTGCTCTTCACAGTTATGAGAGGCATAATGGAAAAACACACATCCTAGAGGGAAAGATGTTTTGGTATTTCCATAAGAGGAAGTCCATTAGTTGGTATGTGTGAGACGAGGGTGTTAGAGAAAAGGAAAGGAAAATACCTAGGCAAACTTCCCTTGGCACATCATTTCAACATTTGTTGAATACCCATAATAAACAAGGCTCAATCGTAGATGAAGAGAACAGAGGTAAATAAGAATAATGCAGAACTTCACAAGCGGAGTCTAGTGAGGAGAGAGAAACATAAAGCAAGCACAAATTCTCTGATGGCTGCCCTGGGTCTTACTAAACTTTGAATCTCAGCGTGACACAGAGTAGATGCCCAATAAATGTTTGCAGAATCTACTAATAATCACATAATATTGTTTCCCTTGATCTGAAAAAGGAAAGCTACATTAAAAAGGAACAAATAAGTCCATACCCCAGCACATCCTCACCCTCATCCACTCAGCTTTTACACATCGGTCCCTAAGGAGGAGACCAAGTCTATGACTTCTGTATCACTTCCAGCATGCATGGTACAGAGCTCTGTGACAAGCAGTCAAATGAAAGATCAGACTTTGGGGATATGAGCATCAAAAGCCTAACAGCTGTTCAGAGCTCAACTTGAGCTGAAACTTGAAAGCTGGATAGAATAATCTATAAGATGGTATGTGAACCCTAGGGCCTAAAATTCAGCCAGCAGCCTTCCATTGGAAGCATGTCCAGTCTACATGGATCACAGCAAATCCCTGCGGTCCATTTCAAGGACTTGAGAGCATTTCAAGAAACTTTCATACCTCTAATTGCCCCATTTTAAAGAAAAGAAAAGGTACTGTGTGCATCCAGAAAAGAAGTCATATTGGTGCATTTGTTAAGACCAGGGACTCCTGTGGCCACAGTTTCACTTCCAGGGTTGTTCTCAGCCATCCACATGCGTCTGTCCTGCTGGGACTTTCTTGGTCTCTGTAATAAGTAAGCAGATCCTGGGGAAAGTCCTTGGCAGGTTCTGCTTTGGAGAAACTGACAAACTAAAGAGCTACAAACATCCTTCATGAATAACCACAGTCAAAATAAATCAAAGCTGTAGAAATGGATAAGCATTTACTATGTAGAAACACAACTTAGAGCAAGGTTGTTCTTCCCCTGAAAATAGGGTGCCCTAACCTCTTCACTTCTCTGAGTCATTTTAGGGGTTCAGGAGATCTCTGGCCTGGGATTCCCCCATCCTGGGGTCTGTGGAGAAGGCTCTGCCATCTCTGACTCCACGGACTGGACCTGCCCCTTCACCCATTTGGTCTGCAGTGTGTGTCCTCTGCCCACTCCTGCACTCACTGGTCCCCATTTCTTGACCACTTTTCAATTGCTGGTGGATTAGCCCTGTTTAAAATACAGAATATCTGAAATGAACACTAGAGGTTACAATCCCCCTTTTATCCTCGGCTACATTCCTCTTAATTAGCTAACAGCTTTTTCTGGCCCATAAAGAGCCTTGTGAAATGGAATCCAGTGCACCACAAAGTTTAGTGATCTCTTTCTGTTACATATATAGCCTACCCGGTATCTTACCCTAACAGTTGGAAGTGATATATTAACTGACCCTCTGATAAGCATCAGAAGCCAGTTGCTTCTCACTACTAGTCATCTATTTTGGGAACTAACTGCAAGGCAAGCTGATGCTGTCACAGCTCTGACTCTTTGAAACATCTGTTGATCTTTCATCTTCCCCCATCGCTTGGTTCTCTTTCTTGTCCATCCACCCCCACCCACCACTTTCAGCCTAAGAAAAAGAAATTGGATTGTTTTTCTTTTCTTTCTCCCCTCCCCACCCCAAATCCTCACCCCTGTAGAATAGCAAACCACATCTTACCTACATGGAATGCAAAAGAAATGTTTTTCTTTTGATATTAAAAAGTCCTCCCACCAATTAAGTAAACATTGGCCACACCACAGAGCTGGTGTGTTATTGCAGAACGCAGGAGAGCACAAAGCCGGAGTTTTTTCAGAGTTGTGTCAAAAGGAACCTCAGGCTGTGGCCTCAGCTCCAAGGAGGAGAAGAAAACACTCTAAGCGCATGTCAGAATGCCCACTGCAGCTGTGTGCATGGGCTCTAACAGTGTTTTGATCAGATAACAGGATCTTCTTTACAAGTAGCTGGTGAGGTTCTCTCTTCTAGACCCAGACACGATCCCGGCTGGTCCCCCTCCAGCTACAAAAGGCCAGCCTTTGAACAGTGTTGTCACTGGGCATCTTCATAGTCCAGTGCTTCAGGAATGGCCAAACAAAAGGCAGAGAGCCAGACTGTGCCGCAGGAATCAGCCAAGCACACATCTCTCCCGAATTCTCCGGGGTGCAACATCGCCCACCAGAACTGAAAACAGGAAGGTGGGACCAGGGAACATGTGATGGAATTTCAGCACACCTGCATTTCAGCTGGAACAATTTGCAATTGTCTAAGATGAAGTTCTGGCACTCAGGGTTGTATCTCTGAGCTAATGCCGTCCGTTCCAAGGCTTCACAGAGGTGTGTGGGGCACTGCTCCCTTTCTGCGCTCCATTTGCCTAATGATAACAGGAGAGTCATTCCAACTCTCTTACTCCATTTCCCCATCCCTTAAAAAAGAGATTTTCAATTCTTCAAAAGAGCATCTAAGAGAATCAAGAAATGATAAGGTCTCCATGTGAAAAGTTACCCATTGTTCTCATAGGGATTTCATCAATTATTAATAAAAACACCCCAATCGACATTTCCACTTTTCCTTGAGTTCTGAGAATATGGTTACTTTGGTCCATCACATCCAAGGGCAAGTTCATTTTGTTAAGAACACTTTTAGAAGGCTAGAATGTCAGAAGTTGACACTACTCTCTTTCCAGTCCTCTATTCTTGGTAACATCGTTAAATATTGGCTGGCCCCAAAAGTGAGTTGCACCTTTTCTTAATCTAACAGCCATTCCGTGGGTCGCATTTGTTTTCCGTCGCTGCCAAGGAGACAATCTGGCTTTCACTGCCTTTGAAGAAGAGCCCATTACGATGAGTCAGGTCTACATTGGGAATAATTAGGTCAAATAAATGAGCTCTTCCAGCTGCCTGCGGCCTCACTCAACACCCCCCTGTTGCAGATAAAGGAGAAAATGCTGGAGCAAAAACTGAGTTTATCTCTGGTGAGTTACCCCTACCTCTTGCCCAAGGGATGTTATCAAAACATATACAAGGGAATTATGGCTTCTCTCTTTGCCTCTGGTAAAGTGAAAAATGATCCATAAAATCATGTGGTGGTCCTACTACCTTTCCACTTTTACATGAGAAGTCTCCTGTCCCATGAGGAAATAAAAACCAGCTGGCAGGCTCAAGACAGGCTTCTGCCTTGTGTCACATTTGCTCTCATGATCAACTGTCACCTTATCCTGGGCTGGCATGTCCACTGGCGGGAGAAAAAGGAAATTCAATGAGGTTGGACTCATACGCCAGCTCTTGTTAGTATCCTGCTCAAGCTGTTACCATTCCAGCAAGGCACTCAGGTACTTTACAAGTTTGTTCAGCAAGTCATACACACAGCAGGAGATTAAGCTGGGGTCGAATTAGAAATGCCAGATTAAAGAGCTCCCCTGCCCCAATTGGGGTGGTAGGTGGTGGCGAATGGAGAAAAAAAATGCCTTGATAAAACAAGTTAGCCTTTCTTCCAAGAGTACCATTATTCAGAAAGAGAAAAAGAATCTTCAGTTTCGTTTCTCTCTCTCATCTCTTAACTTTATTAAAGCCATTTGGAAATTACTCTAAGGCAGGAGCTCTCAAAAGTTGTATCACCAAATCCCACCACCCTGGAATTTCGTACCTGATATTGACATGCATCACTGATCTCATCCAACAGCTAATGATGCATCTCAGCCTACAGGAGGATGACTGGACTGGGGGCCTTTCCAAGCAATACCTTGAAAATACTGCATCCAAGAAACATGCCAAAGATACCACCCCTCACTTTGAAAATCAAGACCACCATCTGAAGCCTCCCGTGAAGGTATATTATCTTGAGCTCTGCTTGCTTTGTTCCCCACAAAGGTCTCCTTTATTTGGTGTTCCTCCAGCTCTACAGGAAATGAGAAATTTCCTATCTTTTATAAAACCCAAAAATTAGAGGAATGAGGCTTAGATTGCTGTAGTAGACACAAACCCACTGCCCCCCTGCCCTTCCTTCCAAGGTGCCTACAGCAACAGCCACATCTCATGCCTACCAGACTGTGTGTGCTGCCCAAGTAGAACACTGGGAAAGGGAACAGCAGGGACACTCAAGAATGAGCACGTTTTTGACTGTTCTGAGGCAATAGTAAAGTATCTTTCACTCAGTCACTCAGTATTGAGGGACTGCTGGATACAAGGCATTTTTCTGTCCCTGTTCCCCCGCTAGGTGTGAATACCAGCCCTGCTGTCCCTCCACTGTACAGCCGACCCTGAATCAAGGAGGCCTCTTCTCCTCCGATGCCAGGGTAATTCGCAGTTAGGGAAGCTGAGGGAGGCTTGCCCCGGGGGACTCCATTTAAAGTGGCAATACTGGCTCACGATCCAGGGCTTCCACAGGTTCTCCCCGTCCTAATTTCCTCTGACTTGACATCTTCCAAGTCTAGGCTGGGGGAGCCTGAACACCACAGTGTTCTGTGGATTAACCCAGGAAAGAAGACATCATAACCCTGAATAAAGAGCAATTACCTCTGTTTTTTAAAAAAAATCTCTTTGCAGCCTTTAAACAATTTCATTCACTTGTCTTGCCCTAACCGAACTTCCTCTCCTGGAATGCGTTGGCGAGGCTCGTCACTAAGACATGCTGGCATGGTCCGCAGCCCAGGCTTGTGATTCCAGCACCTTCGTGTCCATGACCAAACCTCGGCTATTCCAAAGTGATGCCATGTTTCACTCTCTCAAAAGAAGGGACCCAAGCCATACAGCAAACTTGAGAAAGGTGGACAGATGTGGAGAAAACGAGCCTTACCCCGGGGCAGAGGAGCAGCCACCCCAAGGAGGTACACAGCTCGCCTGGTTCGGACCCCCAGGCCAGAGGAGCGGCACGGCTCACGTGCACAAAGCGCAGTATGAGCTCTGGACCAGGGCGGGAGTGCGTGCGCCCACACGTGCAGTCCCTGAAGCCCGGTCTGTGCTCAGCGAGGCGAGGACAGGGGCGCCGAGGTCTAGCAGGATGCATTAATTCATACGAGTGATGTCCTAGCTGCCTGGACTGGAAACGAACTCACAGCAGGGTGGCCTCATGGCCCCTGCTGTTATAATCAGGGTGGGGACCGCAAAGAGATTTAATTGTGGGTAAGACAAATGGAACAAAACTTGAAAGTGCTATTTCCTCCTCCTTTTTCCCCCACCCTGCGTCATCTTTAATCTGTGCTTGAAAGGATATTAAGATCTTGGGTGTATCAACAGTGCGGAGAAGGGAAATCCCTAGAAGTGAAATATTCTTCCAAAGAAAAGCAATTGTAAAGCCCCCACAGATGTTTACTCTCTTCTTCCCTACCTACCCCCAGCTAGCTCCCGAATTTCCCGGTAAGTGTAAAAGGGATGGTTTTGGGAGTGCAATTTTTTTACTGGAATTGGAAAGAGTTTTGTCGAAAGAAGTCCTTCTAGACAAAAGCCCCCTTTCACCTGAACGCCAACCCCGAAGGCCACCCCCTTCCAGGACGCCCAGGTTGGTGAGGGCTGGGAGTGCTGCTATAAGCTCTTAGCAATTGCCCTGTTTGTAGACACTGAACCTTCTTTGCCTGACAACAGATGAATAAGTTTTCTTTTGTGGGACAAGAATAGGTGACCTTTTCCCCCTGAATTCCCATCCTGGGAGCCAGCAAAGAGAGTTCAGGATCCCTTCTCTTGGCCTTCCCACCGTGGGAAAGAGTACCTACAGTTTAAAAGCCTGATAAATGCCCTGGAACAGCTTTGAAAATCACTCAGCGTGAGCTCTGGCCCCCTGAACAAATATCTGAGTTGTATCGCGACAGGAATGCCTCTGGGGTCTTTTGACCCAGTCACAGACACAGAGCGATGCCCTTTGTCAGTAGATTCATGCCCCTTGTGTTGTTTTTCTAAAAACAGTTTCTAAAGAATTATCTGGTGAAGTCAGTCTCCTAGGAGAATCCAGCACATTTCCCCAGGAGAGATTTACACCCTTGCAACCCATTAGGTAAACTTAAAGAACAAATTAGTCCTCATTGCCGACCACACCCACTCCCTCTCCAGCTCACCACTTAAATCATGTTATTTCTCGGTGGATTTGAAGCCAAGCATTCAGATCAGAGCCCCCCAGCCAAGACCCCGAGTGTATAACTCATAAGAACAATCACCGAACAACTGTTTTCTCAATTTCTCACATCTGGTATCAGCTCCCTTGTGAATGGGTTGCCCGCCAGCACGAAGGGTTAGGGTTAGAGTAAGTTAAGTCTTGAAAAGAAAGAGGTGAAGGCAAGAGAGGCAAAATCAGAACTGTCCCAGGAGGTAAGTGTCGGTCAAGGGTTTTGATAGCCTTCAAACAGCTATTTCTGCTCTGTCTCGATTCTGTCCACTTCTCCAGTTTTACATATCCACCACCACCCTACAAACTGTTGTAACCAAGTGAAAAATTTAGCATCTCTGCCTTCATACTGAGACTTGGGCCAAAAAGAAAAAACAGGAAAAGGGCTTCTGTTCAGCCCTGCAGCCCTGCACAAAGACTTGTTGATCTTCAAAAGGAATTTTGCTTACAGTTTGAGATTTCTGCAAATAGCTCTTTACCCAAAGCATGCCTCCTCCAGGAGAAAGGAAAATGCATAAAAATAATGATTGCCTTGTCTCTAAGAGTTTTAGGAACATTGTGACCAGACCTACAAGAGTCACCTAACCAAGGACACAGGGTTTCTCAGCGCCCCTCGGACCCTCGCTGGCACCCAGCTGTCTGCAGCCATCAGTCACACCTAACCCGCTCCCTGTCCTGCTCCCTGCTTCCCTAGCATAAAAGAAGCTTGCAAGCCACCCTGAGTTAAGATGGTACATTAGGACAGGAGTCTGCCATTGCCTGGGTCTGCAGGCTTTCTGAAGAGAGTCCCTTTCCTTTCCCCAACACTTTGTCTCTCGACTTACTGGCATGTCATGTGGCATGTGGCACGAGCTTGGACTCTGCAACACTGGGAGCTGTGCCTAGCCACTAACCAAGCAACTGCTGGTAAGTTTTAGAAGAGTCTGTTCCCCATCAGAATCAGAATGAAACCTATGTGATTCAGGTGGTATTCACTGAGCTGCAGTAAGCACTGTAACAGTATGGTACAGTGGGGAGAAGCCCAGGCGTGGGAGTCAGGGGACCCAGAGTTCCGTATTTTGCCTCTACCGTGTATGTCAGTATGGTCAAGGCAGGTTGCTCTCTGGGTCTGTTTTCTCCTCCATAAAACTGGGATGATTATACTTATTTCATATGACTAAAATTAAAAAAAAATTTTTAAAGAAATGACAGTAAGTATTTAACACACTTAATACAGTGTCATAATAAATAGCATCTAGTTGCATCCTTGATGTAAATACAGCCAAAACTGGGATGATCATTAAACTGATTCTGGCATTTTTGACATTGTTTCCTTATTTATAATAAATAGCAAACAATGCCAATAGGCAGTCCAGTTACCCATAATAGTTGTAGTACTTATGTGTCACACACCAAAATACTAATACGACAAGTTATAAAGGCAAGCATTTCACACAAAAGGGGAAAGGGAAAAGGCTGGAAAGAGATGAGAAGTAAATTCATTCCTTAAGCTGCACATTTCATATTGAAAGGAGTTTTAGTGTATCATGTCATTTTAACATAGAGCATAATATTATAGAAGCACATTTTATTGAATTATAGCATTTCAGGGTCATTAAGTCCAAGTCCCTATCTGGTACCTGAATACCATTTAAAATACTTTTTATATTTAGTTTACTCTTCAGAGTTCTTTTTTTAAAAAGGCTATTTGAGGATTCCCTGAGGTTAGTAAAAGGTCACCACCCAAGAATCAGAGTTTAGAAGGGACAAAAAGAGATAAGCTTAAAAGAATTCTTTCAATCCTTATGTCCTGAGCTGTCACTGGGTATACACCCTTATAATAACCATTCCAATGAGATCAGTTAGAAGAAACTTACAAATCTCAATCTAGTGGCTGTTCCCTAGTTGGCCAAGGCAACTGGGGCCTGGGGAATGTAATGAAAAGAAAAGTTCAACTAGTTTCCCTAACCTAGTATTTCTCAAAGTGCAGCCAATTGTATCTAAATCCTCTAGGGAAGAGGTGTTGGTGGTAGTGGAGATTGAAAATAGGGCTCCAGCCCTGAAATCCTAAACAGAGTCTTTGAGATGATCCTGAAATTGGAACTTTTCACAAAAATTTGCATTTTTTAATAAATCCTGAATGTGAGACCCTCTTTGTGATGTGAAAGGAAGCGAAAAGGCAAAGCACTATAGTCATCACTGAAAAGAGGCAAAGGAGATTATGCGTTAATGGAGACAAAGGGGGAGACATAAGCCAGGCATCTTGTTAATGCGCTAATGTGCCATAACTTGTCATTTAGAAAGCACCGTCATAACTCACTCACAACTCAACCGCATGTGGGAAAAGCTCACTAGATACATTACCCCCATGCTTCTAAAATGATGTCAAGGTTTAGTCATATTTAGAATAGAAGGATAAATGCAGAAAGCATTCATTTGCCTTTATATATTACTCGAACACTCAATATTACATTTTTCTTGAAGGTCAAAACGTGAAGTTTTTTAAGAGAAAGAAAAGCCTGGTGGAAAACTATATTGTTTTGTTGAGTACAAATGCATCTTCCTAGAAAACCAGCTAAGCTGCGTTCAGCCTCATAATGGTAAATTCTTCAGAACGATTCTCAGGAGGTAATAGTAGAGAATTGTTTAACTTAAAATCGCTAACAAAAAATGTCTTAAATTTGCATGCAGAAGAGTCAGCCGCACCCTCTTTCAGTTCGTTGCACAATTTGGAAAGTGTGAATAATATTTACCAAAGGGTAAATTCCTCCTATTAATTCTATACTAACGAAAGCTCCTGGGAACCCTACTTCAAACTTAATCACACGTTAAAATATTTTGAAATTAAAAGAGTAAAATTATGATAGAAATCCAATTCATACCACCCATGAAATGGAATTTGTAATTTCACTTTTGTCATTAGACCATGTAACCTTACCAACAGTCTCCTCCCACTTTCCTCATTCCTGTGTCTTCACCTACAACCTGAACCATGTGCCGTTTACCTAAAACTGGACTGATGAGATTGTTCACCTAAGCTAAGGAGATAAAAGTTAAGATATACTAAGAACAGAACTACACAAACCTTAGAAATTAGAGGTGATATCTACCTAGGGTGATCAAGAAAGATTTCAGGTAAGAGTGCAGATAAGAAATGTGGCACTCAATAAACAGAAGTAGCCAAAAAGGACATTACAAAAGGCAAGGATGTGGGCAAAATCACGAAGGTCAAAAATGAAGGACATAATTAAAGAAGGACGTGGTTCTCTTGGTACTTTTCCTCCACATATTTTATCATTTCCCATATCATATCTGTTAGATTCCTTCAATATGTCTCCAATCTTGCTTTATATTCAGTTCTCTTTATCATTATTCTAACTCATACACTCAGTATCTTTCTCCACCTAACTGTTGTGATGGTCTGTCACTCATCTTTTTCATCTATTTACTGCTTAGTTTAACATAGACTTAAGAGACGGTTGTGTCTCCCAATACCTACTGAATAAAGCCCTAAGTCCTTATTCTAATGTTTAATGTCCCACACTGCCATTCTAGTTTTTGGTCTCAAAATTTCCTTAGCACAGAAACGCAAAGGTCAAGGAACAGGTGAAGAAGTCAAGTAACAAGAAGACTGAGCCCTAATTAAACAGCCTTGGATGACCTGGGAGCACCCAGTCTCAACAAAGTGGTGGGCGCGAGCCACAGGGGATATGAAAACATGGGGGCAAAAAAGAGCAGCTGAAGAGGTGAAAGTAGCAAGTATAGATCATTCTTTGGGGGAATTAGACAATAAAAGTAATATGATTGATACAATGCCATGCTAGGAGAGTTAGGGGTGATAAGGAATGGCTTCTGGTGGTGGGGGCGGGTAGATGGTAGTGGTTACATTACTGTTTGTGGTGGATGGCAACAGGAGAGAGGACACTGGGTCCTCAGGCTCCCAATCCAAAATCACGGCAAAAACGAGGTGCTCACCCACAACCAGAGAAAAGTGAGGAATAAGCCAAAGGCCCCACCAAGTCAGCAATATGCAGAGGAATCTTGAAAGCATTTAGAAGAGCCACAGTTTTGAGTAGAAAATTTAGTTCAGCATATTTTGGGAAGGAGGCGGCAATATCAATTAAATATAAACTTATTTATGTATTTGTTTATTCTCCAAACTTGTCCCAGAAAGAATCTAAGGCAGCCACAAAACACTATGTGCTAGACAAAAGCCACCACATCCTGGAATATGAGCTAAACTCCCTCGGCCACCAGTCTTATAAGACCCAAGCAAATAGATCGTAAACAACAAGCTCAAAGCACCAAGCTCTTAAACAGAAGGATATAAAACTAGGAAAGGCCATGAGGAGAAGGGGCAGGTCCCCCAGGTGTATCTGAGTGCAGAACTGGTTCCCACCACATCAGAAGCAATGGCACAGTCCCTAATTCCAATTGCTGAAATATTTTAACAGCTGGGAATTAAAATAAGCTGTCAGCCAGCTCAAAAAGATTTTTTAATTCAAAATAAATCAGGCTAACAACCTGCAGATGTTTGGAAAGAAAATGTTCGGGTGACTCACTTTCAAAAACGCAATTCCCTAACTTTGCCGTTTCAGGATTTCTGAATAGCTTCTACCTGCCGTTGGCGCCCCATCGTGAGACAAACTGTCACGCTGGCATTCTCAGATTTAACATATTGATGAACAATCACGGATTCCGTCTTGTAAACTAAACCACAATTGGGACCCAAGAACAGAGTTGGTCAGATTACGAATGTGCTGTGGAGTCCCTGGCTCTCCAGGGATCCCTCCATCTCTCATAGTAGATGGAGATAATCAGCTCTACCCAAAAGTCTTTGTACTTGGGTCTGCATTAACCTTTTTATCAAGTTTCTTAGAATAAGTCTAGATAATCTCAATGATGGGTTGAAAACAGAATAGAAACATGGAGAGAGAAAGGGGGAAGAAGAGACTGCTGGAAGAAGGAATAATATCTTAGATTCAAGATAAAAGGCCAAAGACCGGTCAGCACCTCGGAGCCCGGATGGAGGACAATCACACATCAGTGGGCTGCCAGCGCGGGAAGAGGGGCGGAGCATCAGCTTCTCCACCTGGGAACCATCTAGGTCAGCAACCGCTTGGCTTCTTTCAGCTGGTAAATATGGAACAGACCATAATAATACCTGCAGTGCTAAATCTGGTTCTAAAATCTGGGGAGCTGTTGGGCATCAAAGTGATGAGGTATTGGGATTAGACTGCTGCCAGTGGGATGTACGACTTCTCACCCAATCATACCCAGTTGGTGATCTTGCCCCTCCTGGAAGGCCTTCCCTTCTGTACCTTCACTGTCTTACTTTGGGCTGCTATAAAACAGTGTCACAACTGGGTGACTTGTAAACAACAGAAATTCACTTCTTATAGTCCTGGAGGCTGAAAGTCCAAGGTCAGGATGCCAGCATGGTCAAGTTCTGGTGAGAACTCTCTTCTGGGTTTAGACTGCTGGCTTCCCGTTGTGACTGCATGTGGAGGAAGGGGCAAGGGAGTCCCCAGGGGTCTCCTTTTTAAGGGCACTAATCTCATTTATGAGGGCTGCCCTCATGCCTAAGCACAGACGACGGCCCCCACCTTCTTATACCATTACATTGGGGGTTAGGATGAATTTTAGGGGATACAGACATTTGGCCTATAGCACTCCCTACCCTCAAATCGTCAATGATGGAAGTTATGTGTGGTCTCTGTTCCCATCTCTGTTCTACATCCAGAGGCCTTTGCATGCTTCCGCACTGAGAGCCTCGGGCACAGCAGGTGCAACATGTTCCGTCTACAAGTGTATCTCCACCTCTCATCCCTGAAAGCAAGAGCTACGTCTTGTCATCTTTGTATCCACAGCTCCCAACACAGGGCCTAACAGACAGTAAGCAATCAGTAACTATTTGCTGTATTACCAATCAAGTGCGTTAAGGAGAAAATTACTGATTTTAAACGGAGCCAAATCCAAAGTCTCAAAAATGTTCTTTAGATGTGAACATTTTCCCAAAATATTGATGACCTTTCCTCAATCAAAATGACCTCCAAGACAGGAGTTGAAACAACTATAGAATGTCTTTGACTAGAGGTTATTTGATCAAACAAAAAATGAGAAGGAATGTTTCTTAGAAACATGATACATTCATTTCTACCTTGGAGCTTCCTCATGCCTCACTGATAGAGCAAATATGAGTCTCCCCAAATCTCCTTGATCCAGAATTCAACACAAAGTTAAGGCAAAAGTTCATAGATACTTAACTATAAAGAAGAAGAAGCAAATAAGAATAATGTATTCCAGGTTGACCCTATTTTTTTTCTCATCACATCCACTTCATTGGGAAAGGGGTAATGAGTCCCTGCTCTGCCATCATGCACACAGCTCAAGACTCACCAAGGAACCACCATCCTTAATAAATGAAAATCATTTGACTACCAAGATGGTATTCTTTTCCAGCAAGGGTCTATGGCCAAAAGGACATACTGAGCTTGATTTTCTTCTATAGTACAGAAAACAGACTTTCCCTAACCATGATCATGTCAAATCTGAATTGTTAAACAAGTACGTGTATACTTGACTTTACTACTTACTAGTTATACCACCCTGGACAAGTCATTTCATTTAGTTAGTTAGCAAATATCACTTAAACTTCTGCTGTGCCAGGCACCATACCAGATGCTGGAGATATAATGGAAAGATGGATAGACATGGTCTTTGCTCCCAGAGAACTTAATCTGCTTCTCCCCATCTTAGCACCAACCCCTTATTGGTAAACTTGGGCTCCTGATATAAACAGTTCTAAAAAATAAATGAGGCAACATATGTCAGATGTCAAACACAGTACTTGGCAAATAATATGGGCTTATTAAATGGAAGAAACGATTATTATGATAAACCAAATAAGACCATATCAAAGTTCTGTAAACGGTCAAGTACAATTGTCCTGTTATCATTTACAGCATAGAGAATTTTTAGAACAAATTGTTAAAATCAAACCAATATGATATTTCCATCAATTAAAAATTCAGCATTTTATGCATGTCTAAACTCCAAATGGGGCTGCTCTGACAGCCTCTGTGTACTCCAGACCCTAGGAAATGTTTTTCAGCAGACTTATCTCCTACCACTGCTCATAGGCTCTGTGCACTGGCTGTAGCAAATGCAGTTCCCTGATACAACAAGGGCATTCACTCTACACTCCAATGGGATCCCATGCAGACCCTGATTTTATGGCACCTCTTTGAAGTCTCCTCACCAAAAAATCAGATCTTTGAGGGCAGGAGTCATGTTCTACCTTAGCTTTCTATCCATAATGGCTTCTCGCTCTGTTCCTGGGATATAGTAAGATTTGGTCCATCAATGTTCATTATTATAAAATTAGTGATTAAATGAATGAATGAATGAACAGGAAAAAAATAGAATATATTCCTTATGCCCTAATTATCTTCTCTTGTAAAATAAACTATTAGAAGAAGAGCACCTTACATTTTCTATTCATCCAGAATTCAACAAGGATTTAATAAACACAGGATTAACTATCATACGCACAGCCATGTGTGAGCCCCTATGAGTGATATAAAAAGTGATATAAAGACACTGCATGCAGAGTAGACAAATTTTCAAACTTCAGAGGCGACAAAGAGCTTTGGAGATCATATTATTCAAAACTATCAGTTTATTGGTTATGAAGTTCATAGAGTTTGACTTGCCCAAGACCAAAAAGACACTATTGGACACTTAGCACGTGCCAAACATTTTACATGCATTTTCTCCTTTAATTCCCAAAACCACGCTATGAAATAAGGACTATTTTTATCCACATTTCACTGGTGAGGAAACAGTATTAGGGAGATTAAATCAAGCCCAAGACAAAGTCAAGTCTGAGAAAGAGGCCGTGTCACCCGCTGTCCAAGTCTCCTGCCACCTCACCACAATGACTAAGCAACTGAAATGATCCGAAGCAATATGTGAGCAGAATTCCAAGCAGGACACTGCCAGCCTGGCATCTGTCAACACAGTGGAGAGCTACATCCGCCATGACAGAGGCTGCCGGCTTCTACAGCCCCTCAGAGACAGGCCTAGGCAGGGGCGCCACAGCCTGCAACTTCTCATCTCTCTTGCTATTTATTAAATGAGATTCTGGTTATTTTCATAAAGGGGAAAAAAAGAAGACACACTTTCTCTCTCCCCCTTCCTTCCTCCTTCACTCTCTCTCCCATTCTCTCTCTCTCACACACAGTCTCTCTGTCCATTAGGCACAAGTCACTCACTTGTCACTCACTTAATCAAAGCAGGACTTGCCAGAGTCCATTCTGAATACCCACCTTACTGGCCCCCAGCACCTCCTCCCCCAACAAGCAAAATCCTTAGGAAATTAAACTCCTCTGTAAGCCACTTCTGCCACCTAGTGTGAAGAGATCTCACTGAAATGATTTGGGCTGTTAGTAGGAGAAAAACAATATAACCTCCAGACTGCAAAACATTTTCAAATAAATGCCATTTACTTTCCCCAGACTATTTTATAAGCTACAAAACAAATGAGCATTTCTAGGTTAAATGCAGTACATTGAGGCCACAGTCATAAACCAGCTGAAGGCTTTTTGACAACGAACTGCAAAAGAACGTAAGTTCTTATCCCATGAGCATAAGTTCCAAGATATGCCACACTTACCGTGAGATCAAATTCACATGTACAAGCTGTGAAATAATTACAAGTTGGCAGCAATCCAATGAGATTGTATTTATATCTGGTGGGAAATTGCTTCTCCCAAGAAACCGCAGCTCAGGAGAAGCTCACACATTTCCTGCGGCTGACATATTAAGAGAATCTATTTTTTTGTCTATTGTCACTGTCCTGGTAAAAAGGATACTTCCTGATGTAGGATAATGTTTTCAAAACTTCCCTAAAATAAATATAAATATAAGTACATAATATTATGTATTATATTCTACCATGTTACCTACGTATGCATATTTCACAAGTGTCCCTATGTTATTTCTCAGTGTCGGCTAGAGACATCATGGTGACATTCAGTGAAAGCATCTATGCAAGAGGCCAAAACACGTCCCAAGCTCACAGCTTTCTGCCGGTGTGACTTTACTCAAAGGTAAGGGGAGGTGCGGAAAGCTGGATTCTGCCTTTCAGAAAATCCTCAGGATAATTTCTTCACTGGCTGTGGAAACAGATTGAGCCAAAGAAAGTTCAAGTTCACAGCATCCAGAAAAAGCAAACAGTGCAGCTATTCTATGATTCTGATTAATAAAATACTCATTTCCTTCAACAATCAACCAGGAAAAGGGGAAGGCTAGTGTCCTCCAAGGGAAACTAAAAAAGTCAAACAAGCAAGCCCCATGCCAGCATGGATGCACCCAAAAAAATAAACAGGTTAGTAGAGTCCCTCTTATATCAGAGTTAAATCTGGAGACTTGAAGTTCATAGCACTTGCCTCCACCCAGCACCTGTACCTCACCTCAAAGGCACACAAGCACACACACACAAGTGGAATGCACTGTATCTTCATCGTTCAGTTCAGTGCAGTAAATATAGACCCTGGGGAGAATTGCTGGAAACCAGAGGTGCAGCAGATCAGGTTCAGAGATCTGGAAGAGAAGCAGTCAGATGCAGAGTATGAGAAACAGCCTCTTCAGGCCCAACAGAGGGAATCCAGTTACATCATCTGAGGGTGAAACCACTTCAAAGCCCGGATATTGGCAGCCTGAATCCCACTAAGGACTGAAATAAAATACTACCTATTTAACCAGACCTGGAGCTACGAATCAAACAACTTAATTCCTCCACAGAGCCTTGGTTAATGATCAAGATGCCCGTCTCTCCCTGACCTACTCAGTATATTGATATAGTTTGTCTTTCTGTACGTGTTTCATTTTTCGGAAAGCTATATGAGATGATGGAAAGGCATAAATTAAAGAGGTATTTTTATGGGGGGAAAGGGCATAATTTTTTTTAGCCCTGCCACCTGCAAAGTCTTTTTAGAGCCACAACCGATACAAGTTGAAATGCCAGGAGGGAAAGAGGCAAGAAGTGAGAGTCTGCACAATAAAAACAGGAAAGGCTCTAGGAATGTGGCTCCAGGCCCAGGAATCTAAACTGTTATCTTGGACAATCATTCTTTAAGAATATTCTCCAAGAACAGAGGCAAGTATCCTTATATTGAGACTGTTGCTCAGCAGCTCCTAAACTCCAGTCCAGCATCTTGCCAAAGAAGGGTCTAGAAACATCAAGTTTGAGTTCAAACCATACAGAAGTCCTAAGTCATATCTTCCCAGCATTCCTTCTACTCTTTCTTGCTCTCCCTGCAGTCACTTCATGCTTTTTTACACCTCCATGTCACTCCCATCTCCAACGAAGAATTCTTTTCCTCTTCTCTGACAACTGTTAAAAGCCCAATTCCATGCCCAATCACTACAAGAAAATTTTCTGCAAATCGCAGATTCATAGAACTCCTTCCTAAAGCTTAATGATATGCCATGATGATAAGCCATCCAGTATGCACCTCAGTCTCCTCATTGTTTATGTGTGTGTCCTATTTCCAAGAAGATGAGTCATTATTTTAAAATACTATATTTAGTTATATGTCAGGACTCCCCCAGCACCTGTCCAGCCGAACAACCTAGTAGATACTCAGTAAACGGTTGAGGGTTGAATTTAAGTTCTAGATAAACTGTAAAATTTAGCTTGAATTGGACCTCATATATCTAAGGTCCTCGGATGTGACCAGGGTGGGGTATGCCTAGGAAAATAGTTGTTCCATTCTAAAAAAAGATATGTATTTGCCATGGTTTTTATCATTTTACCCTGGCCTAACCTAAAGACTTTTCTTGTCTCATGCTCAAAGGCAATAAATGGCATCTTAACACATTTAAAAAGAAAAGAACAGCTGCTTAAAGAAAGGGCATAAAACACTGTCATAAAGGACATCCCACACTGTTTTCATCAAGTCTGAAAAGTTGGAAACCATCAGCCAGGCTTAGTACAAATAGTATGTACATGAGAAGGCCTGGCAGAACTGGGATGGTTTTAAGAAACTGGTGCCCAAGCAGGGAGTGAAGGCTTTTCAAGTTAAAGGTCTGTGCCACAGAGCCCCTGGGAATCTAAGATGACACCGACCCTCGCTATAGGACACAGAATTTGCTGCAGGAGAATTAGCTGAGCAGAAAACCAGACGTGACCAGGACACCAGACTCAACTGGGTCAGAGCTAGCCTGAGCTACAGTTTCCAAGCAGGCCAAGTTGGCCCTGAACTCTGGCCAAAGTTCCCCTTCCTGCACCTGTTTTTCCTCTTCCTATCAACAGTCCTCCAATCTTCCTACCAACCAAAGGCAGATCTTTGTGCAAACTGATGAATTCTAAGATTCTCAGCTCGGGGGCCCCACCCAGCCCTGCTTTTCATAATGCTCACTCAGCAGTCTCTAACTCTCATTACATGTGTCAAGTCCTGGTTTGGAAAGCAATCTGATAAACTCATAGATCAACAAGATTTCTAAGCAATAAGTTTACTTAGAGATTATTTCATCTGACGCCCTTATACCCAACAGAGGCCACAGAGTTGGACTGATTAGCCCTAGGCCCCAGCTAAGCAGCTGCAGAACAGGGACCAGCCCCAGAGCCTCCTGACTGCAGTGCTTTGCTCTCCCTGCCATACCATCAGCAATTTATTCAGCAAATATTCTCTGAGCACCACCGACTGTGTGCCAAACCCTGGGCTCAACTGCCAAATTGGGATCACCAAGATGTCAGAGACTAAAGCCCAGTATTATTCTTTAAGTCATTTATTCATTCAATAAAATTCATTGAAACTCCTAGAAGAAAACATAGGCAGTAAGTTCCTTGACTTCAGTCTTGGCAACGAATTTGTGGATTTGACACCAAAAGCAAAAATAAAGAAGTGGGACAATATCAAACTAACAGGCTTCTGCACAGCAATGAACACCATCAACAAAATGAAAAGGCAACTTACCGAATGGGAGAAAATATTTGCAAATCATAAATGACATAAAGGGTTAATATCCAAAATCTATAAAGAACTCATGCAACTCAATAGCAAAAAAAAAAAACAATCTGATTAAAAAATGGGTGGAGAATCTGAATAGACATTTTTCCAAAGAGGAACAACAAGTACATGAGAAGACACTGAACATCACTAACCAACAGGTAAATGCAAATCAAAACCACAATGGGACATCACCTCATACCCACTCGAATGGCTTTTATCAAAACACAAAAAATAAAAACTGTTGGCAAGGTTGTGGAGAAAATGGAACCCTCCTATGCTGTTGGTTGGAATATAAATTGGTGCGGCCACTATGGAAAACAGTATGGAGGTTCCTCAAAATTTTTTAAATAGAAATACCTTACAGTTCAATAATTCCACTATGGGGTATTTATCCAGAGAAAGCAAAAACACTAACTCTAAAGTATAATCTCCACCACTATGTTTATCAAAACATTTGTTGCAGTAGTGAATATATGGAAACAACCTAAGTGCCCATTGACAGATGAATGGATAAAGAAAATGTGGTATATATTTACAATGGAATATTAGCCACAAAAAGAATGAAATATTGTCATTCGTGACAACATGGGTGGACCTTGAGGACATCATGCTAAGTGAAATAAGTCAGATAAATGCCATATGATCTTACTTATATGTAGACTCAAAAAAAAAAAAAAACCCCAAGTTGATAGTTACAGATTGGGCAAAAGTAGAGGTTTGAGGTTGTACTTTAGTCAAAAGATACAAACTCCCGGTTCAAAAATAAGTAAGTCATGGGGTTATAATTTACCTCATAATGACTATAGCTAATAATACCATATTGCACATTTGAAAGTTTCTATAACAATAAATCTTAAAAGCTCTCATCACAAGAAAAAATATTCTCTATATAGGTGACAGATATTAATTAAATGTTATCCTTTTGCAAATCATTTTTTGTACACCTGAAACTCATAGAATGTTGTATGTCAATTGTACCTCAATAAAAAACATAATTTAAAAATAATAGTAACAATTCATTAAATACACAATGTAGTAGATTCTGCTTAAATGTTCATCGCTGGACTATCTGCAATTAATCATCATAATGGCTTTGTGCCTTATCTATTAGCTAGTATGAAACTAAGTTTCCCAGGATTCCCTGCTTTATAGGGTGCAGGTTATGGCTGAGCTCAAGAGAAATTTGCCTGAGATTCAGAAGTGAAATAGTGGCCACTACGATCTGAATATTGGCGTAGGTACCAGGCACCACTGTAGCAGATCTGCCACCTCATCTTGCTGCCGTGGGGCAACGGCCAAGCCCGCAGCCCTCCCAGCTCCCACCAGATCTCCAGCTCCAGCTTCTGCATGTCCTGTAGGCTGCCCTATGGTGAAGAGTCCAGCTCCTTCCACAAGTTAAGAAGGAGACAGATATGGGTTCTGGCTTTTCCTTGTGAGCAGCATTTAAATGCTCTTGTTCTTCCGTGCTGTTTCATGAGCCCAGCATTTTTCCCCCAACGTCAAGCTCTGCTGAGCTATAGGAACTTCAAGTTTGCCATCAGGCCAGACGCAGAGGCAACAGCTCCCACCGTTACAAGTCAGAACCCTATAATACGCCCCTATTTCATCTCACTCATAGCAGTTCTGCTTCCCTAATTGAACCCTAATGTAGAAAAACACCCTTAAATCTCTTTTAATCCGGCATTTCTGAGACACAACAGTGTATGAACTCAAAGAAAATAAAACTTGTGTCCTGGGTTGACAAATTATTTTTATTATGACCTAACTATACATAAATTTTGATCAAATATGTACAAAAATTGGTATCGACACTAAAATAAACTTTGAAGTTTAAATGTAAACCAAACTAAAAAACAATGAAATTCAAATCAGTTACATTAATGTAATGTGCCTAACAATGTCATCTTGCTGAAATGCTGTCATGAAGGAACTTTAAGTACGGGTTTTTTGATATCTCAAGACTGTACCACCAGGTGCTGTGTGGCGATTCAATACCTCTGACCCTTTACTCTATTCAGGTGATTACAAAGCCTTCCTATATACAGCTTCCTGCAATGGCCTTTGGCCTTCACTTGGTGCAAATACATCATGCAGTGATAAATTTAAACTCAAGCCTCCTGAGCAAACATGAAGAAGTTAACTTTGCAAATGCCCAGGTCTCCCTCCTCCATGCAGTCCTCCCCCTCCTGTTACTCTCTGGGGACACCGTCTTGTCCAGCCTTAGGTGGATTCCTCAGCCTGGCAGCTAAGTCGATCTTCTCCAAGGGAATTTTTAGCTTCCTCTGTGCAAGAGCTTCTAGCCAAGGGAAAGCCAGCTCTTTGCTGGGGAGGAAAGCATCACACCTAGCTCCACCATAGGCTGGAACATCCAATGAAAAGATCAATGCTGTCTTCTGCAGAATAACCAGAATAACCAATGGCCACTTCCCCGTGGCTTCCAATGGTCTGGGAATTTCAGCCTGGAAGGCCTGACCCCTGCATGGTCCACACCCATACTAAGAAGCCTACAGGAGGCATGAAAACCACAACACCTCTCCCAGGTGCCCACTCCTGCCTGGAAAGCCACTGAGCACCTTAAGGACCTGTCAGCCACACAGAGGGATGGGGAATGAGTGCTCTGAAGCTGTATCTAAACTCCAGGCCCTGAATTCACATCCTTCCAGCAGAGATTCTTGTAAAGACTCAGACACACAATACATCAGTGATAATCATTATTTCTAAAAGCTGGCTTATTTGTCACATTTCTATATGTGGAGGGTGATTAAAATCTGTGCTTAAGCCTGAAATTCTATCCTGCCTTTGTTTCCCTTGGCCCAGTGGATCATCAGTGAACCAGCAAAACAGCTGATGGGACTCTGCCACCTCTCATGATAAAATTTTAAATAAGAGCTAACTTGCTTAGATAAATTGATGGATGTTAGACGTTTTTAACAAAAGTTAGAAGGTGAGGAGGGCAGCACCAGACCTTGGTCCCAAGCAGGCCACCAGCCCCGCTCCTTGAGCATCTGCTCTCACTCTCAGTCTCAGCTGCTGGACTAGGGCTCTCGGAGAGGCATTGTTTCGTGCTCAAGCCAAATAAGCATGGCTGTTTCCCTGGAAAAGCTACCTCCATTCCAGGAAAGGATCTCCAGGCACCTCCTCTAGGCCTGTCCTCACTGTGGGAAGTTTCTGAACTTGAACAAGGTGAACTCAAACACAAAACAGAAAGATGATGACAATCATAGTGAAAGCTGCCCTTCCCTGAGCCTTCTCATGGGCCAGGTATTGCCTTTAACCTTTGACACAGTCTCCTTTAATTTAATATTCACAGCAACTCTTTATTTTTCAAATAGAGATCTGGAGCTCAGAGAGGGAAAGTATACGTGGCCTGTCCTCCTATATAAGTAAGTGAAGAAGCTGGCTCATTCTGACCCTAAAACCCAGCTCCTGACACCCGCCATCCTTCACTTAGCATGAGTAGGATAGCATGGTTCCATTCTTCTCTGACCTTTCTGAATATTTTTATAATAAAATCTTTGAAATCTCTTTCACCCGCCTCTTCCCAATTAAATGATAAATGATCCTCCCTGTGCATATGGTCTATATTTCTTCTTCAATGTCTTGTTTTAATGTTTACAGCCAAGAGTTGTTTGAACTCCAACTTGTGCCAAACAAGGAACATCTTCCCTTCTCCAACATCATGCTAGCATTTGCCTAGTTTGGAAGGTGCAGCTGTTAATTGCATGGTTTTTAGGCAGACCCTTTCACTGCTAGTAATCTTAACCAAAACCTTATTTAATCTCTAAACCAGTGCCAGCAGGTACCATATGCTCCCTAAGGCTTAGCCTGGTGTTTAGCTCAACAAACTGTACAATTGAATAAAGGGAGAGAGATGCTTAAAATTCCTCCAGTCCTTGAATGCCAGGTATGGAGAAACATAGTAACTACCTCAAAGAGATCTAGTCAAATGACCGAAACACACTTGGAAACAAATCATTCAAACCCAGTGTGAGCAGGACTATCAGAAGGGTAGGCGCAGAGTGGAACCAGGATCAGGGAATCTGGAAGGCTGCTCAGAGGAGTGAAATTTGACCTTGAAGAAAGGGTGGCAGTGGGCATGGAGGACCACCATTGAGTAAAGCTGGAAGGAAAGCAGGGCGGGTGATTTCCATCTATGCAAGTCCCACAGTAAACCTGGGTGATGGGCAGTACCAGGTCCATTTTCACAAAGGAGAAAACTGAGACTTAGAAGGGTTAACCATCTTGCTAAAGATCACAGCTTGTGAATCGTGAACCCAGAAGTCCTCTACTTTACTATGGACGGTCAAGCTAGCAAGCTGGCCACTTAATGCATAATGCTCCTCTGTTCTTAAAATTCACCAGCTTTTGCTCATCATTCGACGATTTGGCCTCTTAGCAAACAAAGAGATTGTTTTCAGGCTTGGCCTTCTTTTCATTCTTTAGCCTCTCCTGCCCTCCTGTGGTCATATAAGAGTTAGAGCCGCCTGTGCTTTCTGCATACATCACTGTGAACACTAATAGACTATCAAGGTGGGAGGAAGTGTGGGTATATCAAATTGTATTTAGACACAAAGAGGTAGTGCATGCATGTTTAGAAAGCCCAGCTCATGCGGAATTGAATGTCAATGTATATCACGGAAACTAAGAGAGCGGTGGGGAATGGATTGCCCTAAACAAAGCTATTACTTTAGTTCTGGACCTCATTGACTTGTCCACCTGGCTACAGTCTTGCTGGGTAGGAACAATACCTTCAGTCAGTTCTTAAATAGACAACAGCCTCTCCCCTGAGAAAGGACAAGTGCATGAACTCTACAGGTGTATGAGAACCAGACCTCATCCTTGCTTTCAAACAAGTATTTGGGCAATGGCTGCAAACAGCAGTAACTATTATTTTTGCCCTTTATTCTTCAGAATTCTTGCTAGCTTCAGATGAGTGCAAAAGTGAAGTGGGCTTCATCCCATCCCCAGAGCAAAATATCACATAAAGCTAAGAGAAAGCATTCCATTACATAAGACAAAAGACTTTTTTTGCTAGGAAAAATGGGCAACACACATTGCTCTTAGTAGAGATGGTAGGAAACTAGGATTAAAGTTCACAGTGATGAATTTGTTAGAGGCAAGGAAGAAACTCCCAAAGGGAGTATGAATGATCAAGTGGTATGTTGCAAAGAAAATTGAACTTAAAATCTAGGGGGCAGGGTCTCAGTTCCTGCTCTGCACAAACCAGCAGTGTCACCTTGGGAGAGTCATATCATCGTTGTCACTCCCCTCATCTGCAAAGAGTGTCACACTAAGCAAACTGTCCATTCAACCCTAAATGCTTATACGCCTAAAATTCTATAATGCTTCCCTTTGAGGCTATCAAAAGGAGAGGCCGTGGTTGAAGTGGGGGAGAAACATTTTGCAGTGTTCCCACTAGTTTAGACATTGATGTACTTGCAACCAAAATGACTAAAATGACCTTTTCGGATGGCCTTCCTTTTCAAAATCTAGGAAATTAAGGGCTGCTTCTCAAAATAGGCTGTTTTCTAATGAACAGAATCCCAGCATCTCAAGATTTTAAACCATCACCCAGGTTTACTGTGGGACTTACATAGCATGGCAATCACCTGCCCTGCTTTCCTCCCAGCGTTACTCAGTGGTGGTCCTCCATGCCCACTGACACTCTTTCTTAAATATCAAATATCACTCCTCGGAGAAGCCTTGCAGATTTCCTGATTCTGGTTCAACTCATCTAATCCAACTCCCTGACTGAAGTTGGAATCCTACTGCTAGCATTCCTGCTCCTTAAATACTTGTAATGCCAAGGAATGGGTTCTTTTCAGGGCAGGTCGAGCAGTCTTTGAAAACCTGGTCATTACAGAGGTCTTCTGCATACTTGGCTAAAATATTCCCCTACTATAGTTGCTCATCATTGGTCCTAGTTTTAGCCTTGGAGTCAGAAAGAAAAATCAAATTCCTCTTCCTCTTAATAGTCTTCCAAATATTTAGAGGTATTTATCGATTTCCTGCGAGTCTTCTCTTCTAGCTTCCACAGTCCCTTCAGCTAATCCCTGTCTAGCTTGGCTTTAAATGCTCTCACCCTCTGGAGTGTTCTCTTCTGCCCAGATCTCTTCTAAGTGTCTGAATACAATAATGAGAGAGGCAGTGCTGCACAGGGGTCAAGAGCACACATTCTGGAGCCATACTACCTGGATTCAAATCTATCTCTTCCAGTTAGAATTTGCACGACCTGGGCAACATACTATTTGTGTAACCTTGGACGGGAACTTATACTTTTCTTTGTCTTCTTTTTCTCATCAGAAAGTGTGGATTAAGTGAGTTAATATGTGTGAAGCACTTAAAATAGTGCCAAGCACAATGAAATTGTTCAACAAATTGTAGCCATTATTATTGTTATTTCTGAAATATGACTTCACAACACAAAGCAAGTCAATCACCTCTCTCATTGTAAACATTATGCCATTGTTGATGAAACATTAAGAATTCATTCACTTTTTTAAACCCACTGGCACACTAAAGGAAGTGCAACAAACTCCCTATCAATTAAATCAACTACCAAGTAAAACATCTAAATCATTTCCATACATCCTACTTCTAACCCACACTTCTCCCATATTATAATTGACCCAATCTTACATTTACATTCAAACTTGTTACATTTCATTGCCAGATTCATCCCACTTCAACTGGTCAAGATTACTTGGAATCTTCTGTGATCCAATTCAATCAAAGTCTCTCCCAGTTCCAAATCACGGACAAATTCCACAGCTTCATTCTAGTCAATAACCAAGACCAGCCAATAGAGAACAATTTCAAGGAAACAGAAACTATGTAAAGAAATAATAACTCCAAAAACTATTATTAATATTCTCAGAGTCATTTTATCTGTGAAACAAAAACAATGTTCTTTAAAAAGAGAAGCAACAGACAAGAAAGAGCCCTTAGAAGTTAAAAACATGATTAAAAATTTATAAATTCATCAAAAGTGTGGGAAAAGAAATTTGAGAAAATCTTCTAGAAAACAGAGCAAAAATACAAAGCAGTGGAAAAGTGGAAAGAACACATAAGAAAAGTTGAGAAGCAATCCAAGGAATTCACTACATAAACAGGAAAATTCAGAGAAAATACAGGAAATAGCTGGGTAGAAATCTTTAACTAAATAATTCACAAAAATAAATAAATAAAAATAAATAAATCCCAGAACAAGGAGATGCAAAATTCAGATCAAAACTTCCCACTTTCAACAAGTGCCCAGCACAGTAGATGAAAAAATACCCAGGCCAAGTGCACCATTGTGAAATTTCAAGACACTAGAGGTAGAAAAATAATCTTAAGGCTTTCAAAGGGAAAGAATAAGTGCATGCCAAAAAAAAAAAACAGGAATGGTATGACTTATGGCTTCCCACAGCAACACTGGAAGACAATGGAGCAATGCCTTTAAACTTCTAAAGAAAAATGATTTTCAATGCAAAATTCTCTACCTAGCTAAACTATCAATTAAGAGTCATGATACAGTATCAGTTAACTCTTGCTATGTAACAAATCACTCCAAAATTTATTCTCTTAAATGAAATGAAACTTTTATTATTTACTATGGTTCTGAGGGTCAGCAGTGTTTCTTCTTGTGTGGGCTGTGCAAATCTGTGAATTCTGTGTGAATCTTTGCAGTCAGTTGTCAGTTTACCAGGAGTTATATAATCCAGAATGGCCTCATTCACAAATTGCAGGCTGGTTAGTCTGGAGTGGAAGAGGAGACCTCAGCTGATAAAGCTTGTCTGTGCTCTGCATACTCAATAATCCTCCAGAAAACTAGGCCATCTTCTTCCCACAGTAGTTTCAGGGTCCCAGAAAGCACCAAGAGATGACACACTAACATGCAAGCATTTCCCATTTCTTCCTGCTTCATGTTTGATGTTGGCCCATTGACCAAGGCCCACAGTCAGAATGGTTGGGGACTAATTAAGGGCATGAATTTGGGGTGAGGAATTATTGCAGCTATTTGGCAAGCAAACTATCACAGATAAATTAAAAACATTTTTGATATGCAAGGCCTCAAAAATTGATGCCCATGCAATCTTTTTCAGAAGTTACTGGAGAAAGTGCTCCATCAAAACAAGGAAGTAAATTAAGAAAAATAAGATGTGGAATCCAAGAAATGGGGAGATCTATCACAAGAGGAATTCCCTAGAAAATGTGCTTAGGAGATCACATGGAGACAGCTCTGTGGCAGACCCAGAGAGCAGCCAGTTCAAATTGGAGCTGGTTAGAAAGGACTCTAAAAAATACTTTTTAAGCAAATGAATCTGATAGAACACCTTATGTATTTCAACATAATAGAGGTTTTGGCAATTAAGGAACATGGTTGTTTGTATTGGGATTGAATTGATGATATGTAAATAGAAACCTCAGCAAACCAAAAAATGTGACAATTTTATTAAGTGTAGGAAAAACAAAACATTGTGCAAGAAAGGAAAAATAGTTGTATTTGCCACCATTATAGGATCAGTCACTCTGTTTTGCATTTATTTTGTAACCAGTGTAGTGAGAAATTGTAATTTCTAATCAGTGGGGAACAAACAAAAAAATTTTTAATCATTGTCTTCTTCACATTCTGTCAAATCTCCCTTCCCTGCTCAATAGTAAATCCATCAGCACTTGGGGCAGGTCCCATAACTTTCCAGTTATTTTCAGTTATTAAAACACAGTCCAATCCTGTTAACAAGTCTGGACTCATATCTGATTGAAAACTTTCTCTGTTCCTCATTGCAAGTCAGACCTACAGCTTGAGGGACTTGGAGTTGAAAGGAGGACATTCCTTCATTGCCATACCATGTCCATCCTCAGATTCCAGAACCTTTGAAGATGGGAACAGGGAAGGGTGATGAGAGGGGTACTGATGGAGGACAAACATCTCCTTACTTCACTGGAGTCACTGCAATCCTCTCTCTAGCAGTAAGGCTAAGCCTATGGGGCAGATGGCCAAAGCTGACTCTTTTGTGAGCTTTTAGGTGTGTTGACTGGAAAATACCATAGGCACCATCTCACTACATGGTTTACCGATGTGGGAAATCCTACTCTAGCTCCAGCTCTTCTATCCTCTCTATTCCTGTCACTAGTGGTCCATCCTGTGGAGTACTGACAGAAGGACTCAAAGCCAGCCATCTTCTGCAGGGTAAACTCAATCTATTAGAGACTCACAGCCCCCTCCCAGGCTAACTGTGTTTGTACAGACCTTGCCACTGTTGCTGCCTCCTTTTCTGAGCCCTGCAATTTCCTGCCAATTCTTTTCCCTTTCTTAGGGAGATCAGAAAGTCTGGTGCCTAGGGTATGAGATGTCTGGCCATCTTCCTGCAAGTCTCCCTGCCTTGAAGCAGGTAAGCCCAGGCTTTACAGATGACTGTCTGCGGGGTCCCTTCATTTGATGCTGGGAAAGGAAATGCAACACTGTGTTGGCAATCCCCTCTTACCATGAACACTGTACTTCCTGCAAGGCTAGTGACTAAAAATTCTCTGTATATCTAGACTTCTTATGTAAACTGCCACCATAACCCTTCTTATCCTTTCATCTTTCATCCTTTGGTGGTGTGGTGGCAGGTGGTGGCCAGAAAGTACTCTACCCTCTCCCAGTAAACCCTGGTGGGAGGTGTCTGGATCTCCTCTGCCTCTTCTTAAAAAATTAAGGTTCCTTGAAGCTCTTACCTTCAGACTGGGGTTTTAGTCACAATTCTGGGACATGATATCTCATTTCTTCCTATATCTGTCCTCCCCAACTAAACTGTGAGCTCCTTAAAGATGGAGTCCATGTCTTATATCTCAATGTATCCCAGCCACTAGCATAGCTTTGATCAGTGTGGATTGAATGAAATGAGAATGAGAGATTAGTAGATAGATGGATGGATAGATAGATAGATAGATAGATAGATAGATAGATAGATAGATAGACAGATAGATGATAGACAGACAGAACCTCTTTCCAGCTTCTATTGATATTAACAAAGAATAAACCACTACTGGTCTTATCTGTTCATCTTAGCCTGAGACAGCAAAGATACAGCAGTAAGAATTTCATGTGAGCCTCCCTGGAATTGACTGTTTTTAAGCTTGATTTTCAACCTCATTCATTCCTTTTATTCCTCATTCTCTCAGACTTTATTAACCTCAGCAACAATGATATTTACTCTATCTCAAGATAAAGAAAAACAAAATGCTCTCTTTTTTTTTGTCTAAAATATCTGGATGAGAAAATTTTTATGTATCTCTGGTATTTTTAGGAATCAAGGCTTTTAAACATACCTACTGTTCAGAGATGGTATTAAATAACTCTTAAACAAATACCTGCCAGAATTCCATTTTGCAAATTCTCCCTAGAAGTCAGATCTGGAGGGTGGAAAGACAAACACCTGGCCTGGCCATTGCTAGAACTTTTCATTTATTTCTTTCTCAAGCTCCACCATCCCAGAAACACAATCCACCAGCACTTCTGAATACCTGACCCATGAAGAAGTGGAGAAACGTGGGAGGCACCCCATGTCCTCCCACCAACCCCCTGTGAGACTCAACAAGTGATTCTTTTTGGTTTCTTCATCTGGGAAATGAGGAAATTGAACCTCATGAATAGTAAGATGTTGTCTACCTCTAAAATTCTATAATTTTCATATTTATTCAGTATTTAAGTATTAACTCTAAGTGTTTAAGAGCCATGGGAAAAAAATCTAACAATATCAAATTCTTCTGTAAAGAGAAAATAATTTCCAAACTATGTGTGGTAGGCTGAATAATGCCTCTCCACACACACCCCCACCAAAGATGTCCACACCCTCACTCCCGGATCCTGTGAACATGTTACAATACGTGGCAAGAGACTTTGCAGTATAGTTAAGGTTATGGATCTTAACATAGGGATTTTATCCCGAATTATCTGGGTGGGCCCAATTTAATTCCCTGAGCCCTTAAACCAGAGAAATTTCTTCAGCTGGGATGTGATGTGGCAGAGGAGAAGTCAGAGAGATTGAAGGGTGAGGGATTCAACCCACTGCTTAGCCACATGGAAAGCATGAGGAGGAACACAGACCCCCTCCAGGGAAGTCTGGCCCCTGGCTGACAGCCAGCTAGGCACTGGGGACCTTAGTCCTACAGCTACAAAGAACTGAGATGGGCCAACAACCTGAATGAACTTGGAAGTGGAATCATCATGAAAGCCTCCAAAAAAGGAAAAGCAGCCCTGACAACACATTAATTTCAGCCTTGTGATACTCAGAGCAAAGGAACTAATCAAACCATGATGTGCCCAGACTTCTGACCTATGGAAACTGTGAGATAATAAATTTGTGTTGTTTTAAGCATCTACATCTGTGGCAATGAACTATGGTAGCAATAGAAAAACTAGCATGGCAAATATTCCTTTATCATCTTTACCCTGACTTGATTTTCTGCTTGTTTCTAAAGAAGGAAAAAGAGGAGAAAATGAAGTTCTACCACCATCTAAAGGATAGAAACTCAGCAAGCCTGTTTTCTGCTTTTAATTAAATGTCCATTAACTACATATAAACAACATCTTTGGTGTTTTCCCCCTTTAAGTATTTATGAACAAAAAATTGTCAACCTTCACCTTTGTGGAATCAAGGTTAAGAAATTTTAATTAAAGTATATTAAGGAAGAGAATGATGTTTTGTTTTTTTGTTTTTTCCAACATCTTGCCTGTTCTTTCAATTTTGTGCTTTTATCATATTAGCAGCCTTCGTGCAACTCTTATTAAGAAACTTTTAGCATTTTATTACAACTTCCTCTGGCCAGAGAATTATGCCTCAGTAAACCTATGACATGACTTCATTCTCTCCCGAGTACAGTGTTTATTCCTTACAGAGCAGTGACTGGGTGTCAGTCGCTGTGCTCAGTGCTGGATCTGTGTTTTTCAAACTATAGGTCATGAGCCAGTGATGGGCTGCAAAATTAATTTAGTGGGTCATGGTCAGAATTTTTAAAAATATGAAATAAAATAGAACAGAAAATGTCAGAGCGTATTACCCATAGTAAGGGCAACTACTGTTTCATGAAATTTTTGTAAAAGTTATGTGTTTCTCTCTGTGTGTACATCTAGGTATACCGATTAAGAAATGTAAAGAATGTATTTCCTACTGCAGAGTATGGTCAAAAAAACTGAAAACACCTCTGATCCATCATCTCATTTCATCTTTGCAACTACCTATGAAGTGGGTACACTTATGTATTATCCTCAGTTAGAAGATAAGGAAATTAAGGCTAAGAAAAAGGTTGGACAACATACTCAGAATCAAACAACCAATAAATGAAGATTTGGGACTGAAGTCTAGGCCTGTAGCTTGAAGTCCATGCTCTTAGCCATATGCTGTTTCTCTTTAACAGGGTTAAGAAACAAAACAAGAGACCATGGTCCAAGCTATGTACACTCCTGTTGATAAATGGCCTAAACAAAGGAAATACATAAATTTCCTAGACTAATCTCCTGCTTGCATGGATCAGCTCTGCTTTCTATCCCATAAAAACCATTTCACATGAACCATGGTTAGGATGAAGATTAGTTTGTAATATTTACTGAAATCAGATATGCTATATAGAGCAGTAGAATGGAGAAGCCACAATCCAAAAGCCTGAACAGAATTTTTTGTAAATTGTACATATCCTTAGAAATGGCATGGAACATTAGAGAATATTCCCCTCTCTTTCTCCTGCGCATCCACATCTGTCTCTCCAGTTGGTTTCTGGCCATTGGACTTCATGAGAGCATCAGAGAGCAAATCAAACACACCAGGCCATCAAGCCACATTCCCATTGTTTTCTTCATATTTCTGTTGTTGGCAATCAAAACATAAGTAGAAAAATATTTTAAAGGATAGTGAGTTATTTTTCTGATATTATCGTCTTACCTTTCCTACATATTTGTGGAAACGGAACATTCTACAAAGAAACCTCTGAGAATCATCAGAAATTATACAAAGTCTCAACTGGCAGATGATGTGATTTTCTGCAGAAGTAAAACCAGTTCTTCTCCCTGTCCTATGCAGCAGGTTGAATGGCTTGCTGACTTTTTGAGTGGTTTCACAGATCCGACCCAAGCAGATAAAAATGATTATAAGTATCAGATTCTCTTCACACACAAGTATAAATTCTGCTGCTTTGCAAGGATTAAAGCAAAAAAACTACAGACTCGCCGTGCAAACAGGGCTTGGATCAAGGTGGCCAGCCAGGTGACCTCACCCCTACAATAACACTGAAAAACTGCACAGAATGAAAACAGATCTAACTCACGTGGCGGCATTTGGCCCTGGAGTTCTGTGCACGTTAGAGGGGTAGAGTGTGTTCCTTTAAATCATTTTATGTTCAGTAAGCCCCTGATCCCTCCATTCCTTCCCATGGAGAGTTGAGGGGATGAGTGAGCCCCTTTTATGCAACTGAGGAAGTCTTTAGTCACAGCCACAGACAAACGTAGCCCCGCTGTGGAGCTGAAGAGCCTCACTGACCACAGGGTCGCAGCCCAGATGCCAGAACTCCCCACCGCCTCTGGCTTTAAGAGCTTTAGAACTGCAATTCATGAGCTTGCCATGAAAAACATCCTGAAATCATTAAAAGTCTTCACGGACTTCACCCTGAGCAAAGTGAACCAAGCCCTTGTTCACAATGCCCCAAGAACTCCAGGTTGAGAGGTAGGATTTTTTTCCGGGCCCCAGAGCTTTCACTCACAATCCCCTAGTGGCCTGGTAATGATCTGGAATTACCTTCAAGGACTTGGTTCAATCATTTTGACTGGTGCAAATTAGACTACCTGGCCATGTACACATCAATCGAATCTGATGTTCAAATTGATCAGGAAGGTCAACCAAATCAGACAAGTCAGTTGGGAGCAAACACACATCCTCGGTGGAATTAAGAAGGAAAACACATTTCTCAGATATGGGACCAAAACAAAAGTTCCTGATACAAAACTAATGGAAAACTTCTCATCGCCAAACAGCCCATAACCACCAGCCTCAAAAACAGTAATTTGTCCAGTGGCTGCTGCCAGGGGATCCCTTTGACCATGCATTTTAGGGAGCTTCCACCCCCAGAGTACTGACTGTACTCTGACCTCACACTCAAGCTGCCCGGACCACTTCATTTGTTAAAAATGCCGCAGAACTGTCCTAATTTCAGAAAAAGCAGGCACAGTTGAGGCCAATGTTGATTTTGCTGAAGAAGCCAGCAAATCAGGAAATACAGATTCTATTCCAGGGACATAACTAGGAAAGCCTTCGGCACCCAGAAAATCCTTCTGCGCTTCTAGTCCTACGGGACGTGGGACTGTGCCTACAGGCCTTTTTGGAAACCATCCAATCTCTTTGTAGCAACATATCTCAAAAAAGGAAAAACTAAACATAGATACACACAGAGCTCACCCTGGTAACTCTCTGCCTTCTTTTCTCAACCGTCCTCATCCCATGTGGATGGAAGAGAGAAACAGACTTTCTTAAAGACGGAACTAAAGCTCCGGTCTTTCCCATCACCTATCATCTTAACACTACCCTAATTCTTCCACAAATAAAGCATGACAGTTGACTCTGCCAGGAGACAATTTTACCCTCCCTTGAGCTTGGCAACATTGAAAGAGCATTGCTTTCCCACTGATCCAATAGTTACTATTTGAATAATTACTCTGGATAATCACTACAAATAAACGTTCTCTCTATAATAGTAGCTGTTCCATTCTGGCTTTAATGTTATTCACTTTCTTCCAAATAAACATCATTTCCCAGTGCCTGGAAAGTTCCAGGCTTGTTCCAAATTTACATATTAGTTTTCCATTATCTCAGGGTAGCAATAATAATAATAATAACAGTTATAACATCTTCCTTCTCCTAGAAGAATCCTGGCCCACTTCTTGCACTTTTTGGGTTTGGAGTTCTCTTAGGGGCTTATTTTTTTTCTTTCTTTCTCCTCCTCCTCCTTAGTGGAAAATGTTACTTCTAGCTGCTGGATTTAATTTAATTTAATTTAATTACAGCATTTTCCACACATGCCCACAGGCTCTTGGTAATAGTTGCATTTTTAATAAATCTAATATATAATAATGACTTTGTTTTTAATTTTCCACTGAGAGTTGGATCCTGGGTTGAATACAGAGCTCCAGACAGGAGCGTCTGGTTCACTCCATGTGATTGGGTTTCAGGCAACCAAGGGGCTTCTAATTGGAAAATGGCTGTGCAGTCACCCTCCATCCCCACACACCTGTGTTTAATGTCCTCAGCAAACATCCCAGAGGATGTGAACTGACCTGTTGTTTCAGTTAAAATGACCAAATCAGTCTACAGGCATTCCCCAGGCTGGACTGCAAAAAGGACAGGAAGGCATGTGGATGGTCCCTGGCCAAGGCCATTATATAAAGTGATTTTATGGTGGTGGCCAGCATTCTGGCGGTGGCCTTTACCAAGTGATCTGCAGCTTTCCACCTATAGCTGCAAGTCACCGGGCCAATTCAGAGTTATAATTAAGTACAGTCCAACCAAAAGATGAATCCTATGACCATTGATCTCTCCTTTCCAAAGACCATCCTATAACCACTGTCAGTGTTCATTAATTGACTTCTTTTGGACTGTCCATGCTCAGTTAACTCAGCTATATGGCAAATTAACATAGCTTGGTATATTTTTTCCTTGTCTTTCTCCCCTATCCCAAGTGCTCAGTGGGAAACTTAGCACTACAACATGTTCTCAATAACATATAGGGCCACCTTTACTGGGCGCTCACCACGAGACACACGCTATTCTAAGCATGTCACCTGTCCTACTTCATACAAGTTTCTCATGCTATTATCCCCATTCTACAGAGGAGGAAATGGAGACCCACAGAGGTTAGACAACTTGCTCAAGTTTACCTTGCTAGAAAGCAAAACTGTCCAACTGCAGAGTCGGGGCTGTTAACCACCAGGTTGTACTTACCAGTGAAAAGCCAGTGTGGCCAAGTCTGTGGCAAAGCACTCAGGAAGTGGTCTGCCTTCTTAATAACTGGGTGTCCTCTTGAGGTCAGGTATAAGGGACCTAAGTTCTGCTAGCCAATAACAGATCTGCCTGTAAGAAAACCTCACTGTGGATTCCAAGCAGCTCTGTGAAAACTGGGCAAACAGAAGAAGCCAGAACTTCAAAATGGCACTAAAGAGTCCCTGCCAGGGTTTCTCACCTGATCCTCCCAGAGGACAGTTACTGCAGAAGGACAGCATAGGGGAATAGTTCCACCATGGGGCCCTGGCCCCCGTCCAAGTATCTATTTACACCCCATAGGCAAAGGCTTGAAGCGTGGCCCATTTGAGTCTTTCCAGAACATCTCAGGACTCTCCCAGATAATGAGAGGCCTCCGAGGAGCTGCTCTGAGCCCATTACCTGCTCACCTCCCTCCTCCCTCAGAGCGGAAATGCAGGCTAGAAATCCACTTAGCTGCAGTTGAGAATTGGCTCCTAAACAAAGGAGAATCCACGAACGTGTCCCACTGGCCAAGCCCCTTTCTCCGTGTTGTCCTTTCTGGTGTGCAGGACAAGGGCCACAGGCTGCTGGGGACCTGTGGTTCCTTTTGTTGTACATGTAAGTAATGAATGGTCTGAACCTAAACGTGGCTTGTCCTACCTTTAGCGACCTCATCAGCTAGACCTTGGCCGCCCGTTGTTTTGTATTTGACAAACTGTCACATCAAGTGGTTGCCTACTCAGATAACGGACTGAAAATCAGCCAAAAAGAACGTTTAAATAAGAGCTCTCATTGCAGTTGACAATGTAAACTGATACTCCCAACATGTATATATATATGTCTATATGTGTATATATCACACACACACAAATGCTTCTATTAAAAGCCTCCCTGAGAGAAATAGAAAACTCACTGACAAAGGAGCATTTGCTTCTCTTTGCCTTTTATTAAGCGAGGTAGTGCTAATTTGATGAAATAAATTCAATGCATTCAGTTTAACAAAATTAATATTTATTTTCTATAAATAAACTGAGTAGAATTCTCAGTGGGCACATGTTTCCACATCAGCATTTAAAATTAAGTATCACTTCTGAACTTCAGAATCTGTGTGAATCCAAACACTAAGGTGGATCTGAAGACGGATCCCGCTTTCCATCAGGTCTCACGTGGGCCATAACGCTAAAAAGAAACAGGGAACTCCCTGTTATATGTCAGGACTTGAGAATGGGCTGTACTGGTTAATACGTACATAGATTGCCCGTTTTCAAATACAGTCATGTTCAAAGACTATGTGGAAAAGAATTAACACTAAAAATACCATAAACTTATTTCAAACTACTTATGATGGTTCAAAAGTCACTTATAAGACAAAGGAAATGAGTAATTACTAAGTGACTGAATTACCATAAATAACCAAAAAAAAAAAAAGTAGAGGAGACAGTTTTCTTGTCCTGAAGACCCAGCAATCTGCTGGAGAGGCAAGACTTTCATTAATCACACTAGAAAACAAAGTAGGGCCCAGAATGACCTCTGGGATAAAGAAATTTTCATATGTCTGATTGGCAGGGACAGTTAAAGAGCATCTGGTGAAAGAATGACAAATAACTACATTTTCACTTTTTAATTTTTTCAAGTGTCTTTCCATGTCACTAAACTGATCAGCTGTTATAAATCTCAGGTATAATTAGCTTCATGGACGTCGTGTACAAAGGAAAGTTAAATCACTCCCTTCTGCAAAATATAAATGTGCCTGGCGCACCTAATCTCCCTAGTAGACCCCCACCACCAAAAAAAAAAACTTACTACAAAGTCATCCACCTTTCCAGCTGGACTCCTTAAGTCTATTTTATTAAGAATGTCATCCACTACTCCTTAGGTTACATAAATACAAATTTTTTTTAATTTCTTCCTTCATAGAAGCATCTACCCGGAAAGATAGTCTTCAGACCAGAATCGTTTGCAACTTATCCAGGATTTCAAATACCTGAGGGAGAAGGCCAGCAAGGTGGCCAGGACCCAGCTGACACAGATAACAAAGGCTTGCAACCAGGAAGCAAGCACTTCAGTGGGAAGACGCTCCAAACATACACCTCACTGAATTCTCACAACAAGCTCGAGGTGTAGTTTATTATCTCCTTTTGGTGATGGGAAGCTGGGACCTGAATGGCTGAGTGACTGGCCCAAGATCAAAGTGCTTCACAGTACGTCTGTCTAAGTCTCTTGCCCTGGTCCCAGCCAGTGTGCCCAGGCACACAGGATGCCGACAGCATGCCGTGGACCGCAGAGAGACCCCAGGGCTTCAGGCAGGAGGGCAGCACCGTGGTGCTCCCAGCTTTCACGGCAGGCCGAGGGGGGCTGAAACGGGGAGAAACCCATGGCAGGGAGCTGGGTGCAGGGCAGGCTGCTGCATTGACCAACCTGTTCCTTCCCTCCCACCAAACTGTAACACTTTAAGGATAGGTAGCCCGGCTACTTAATATCTATTCCCCCCATTCCTAGGATGCTGCTCTGGGCGCAGAGGGCCTTAAATAAACTTTGCCAAAATGACCCTCATAATTCTTTCTGCTCATGTAACAGTATTACGGAGTGGGTTGAACACAACTGGACGTAACCAAAATGCAGCTCCATCCTTTTCCCCATTGCCTCTTCAAAACCGCCCTGTAACCAAGTCCTTTCTCTGTCCCCAGATGAAATCTTAGGCAGATCCCACAGCTTTCCCAAGCACTCTGAGATAATTTAAATGTAACTCAGCCTAATGACCACCCAACGCCAGATTAATATTACAGCCAAATTCCAGTCCAGTGGGAAACTTCTTGCCCTCCTCCCACCGCACCCTGCAGCTCAGGCCGTCATGAGGGCATTCCCTTGTCCGCCCGCCTCCCCAATCGGCTGCGTGCTGTTACCCATCCCGCCAGTATCAGGCACAGGAGGACGTGATGAGAGGAAAGCGGCAAGAGGGTCAGACCGACAGGACAGCTGTCTCTGTGGCATTTAGCATACTCTCTCCTTCAGAGGTCTTCAACAGGCTCTCTAGAGACCACTTGTATCTCCTGTGACGGGCGCCATGCCACTCCTCCCGCTGACCCACAACACCTCCACAGGCACGGGATGACTAGCACGCAACCCTCTGAGGGTTTCTGTGCCTCTCCAGCAGGTTTTACCAAAGGGATACCTGCAAGATGATCCTGGGAAAAGCCCTTTGCTTTGACTTCATATTAGGCTCTTGAAAACCTGCCCACTTTCCCACTGTTTGTGCAAATAGGCACCATTCCCACCATAGCTGCACCTTTCGTCTCCAACCAAGTGCAGATCCATCCTCAGCCCCGGTCATCAGACCTCCCCAGGAGGGATGTTAACCAAGCCTTTCATTTTCTGTATTTCTGATGCTTTGACATCTGAGACTTGCTGATGCTTGAGGGTCGGCCCCTCCTAGCATTAACAGTAAGCAACCTACCTGTGAGGGCTCCTTTCAAATGCAAACCAGCCAGGCCAGAGCCCACACCCCAGCCAACTCCTTTATTGGCCTGCAAACACCAGACCCCTGCATAGGTGCCCTAGTCACCCCAGAGCCATGCATTAGGCAAGGAGGGCCAGCCCATAGGCCCAGTGCCCACGAAAATTATTCAACCTGGCTAATGATATATTTGCTTCCTGCCTCGCCCATCTCTTCTGCAAAAACCACAATAAAGGCTCTTATCCAGGGATTTTCCTTCTGCTGCATGACTGACCCAGGGCTTCCCCATCCCCATTTTCACACCCCACAATAGCATACCTCGCCCCCTCTTGCTGGGAACTGTAAACTATCTTTCCAATGACAAGAGTCTCTTGATCTGTTGGCCTCCCTATTCCTCACATTTTCTATTATTACACTGTATTTTAAAACAGAATGGCATCAAACCCCAGACCCTATGTCTCCCAAGCTCTTGGAAACATTGACTCAACCTTCGGAGGCCCCTACACTTGGCTTAAGGGACAGGAACCCAGTCTCCACACACTCTTGTGGGAGCAAGAGGAACATGCCACAACCCTCGCCAAAGGCACTCTTAGTCTCCAATTTCTCTCCAAAGAATCTTGCACATCTTTTATAACCTTGAGGTGAGTGCTGAGCAAAAGCTAACAGAACCACGTTCACAGTCCTTATTGTGCTCCAAGTAGGTGGTCTTTCCCTATGATACTGTTATCAGTCCCGAGCAGCAACTAAATGGACACAGAAAGAGTCCCAATTTAATATCCTCTCATATAAGCCTCCTGGTTCCATGGATCTCTCCGTTTTGCAGCTGCTGGAGAGGCGCAGAGTTGTCAAAATTGTGTCTAGAAAGGGCTTCACTCATCAATTACAAACTTACTCTCATTTTACAAATGAGGAAACAGGCTCAGGAAGTGAAGCTCTTTATCCCAAAACCTCATAGGAAGTTAGAGAGAAGCACCAAAAAAAGAAATAAATAAATAATAAACCAAAACAAAGCAACATAAGCCAACATCAATGATAAAAGTCTTACCAAAAAGCTACGTATTCTTATGATCATTTAGCAATATATACAAATATCGAATCACTATGTTGTACACCTGAAACTAACATGATGTTATATGTGTCAGTTATACCTTAGTTCTTTTTAAAAAGCTGGCGATAAGTCACTGTACCAAGGAAGATATCAGCTCCCCCGAGAAGGAGCCCATTCTCTATGACCCACAGGCCCTTGTGCACACATCACTGTGACCCATGTTGTCCCTGTTGCCTCACACCCTGTCTCCTCCTGAGAGCATGAACCACTTAGAGCAAGATCTGATTTAGCTTTGAAAATCCATCAAAAATTACTATGTACCTTCCATATTCAAGATACTGGAATAAAAAAGATGAATAAGGTGTGGCTCCTGCCCTCAAGGCATTTGCAATCTAATTTCAGCAGGTGGAGGATGAGGGGGGTGAAAATAAATAGGTGATCTCAATATGCAACACTAAGAGTAACAGTTGAAATAATATCCAAGATCACATAAGAGCATAACAGGTGGGGGAAGTCTTCTTGCAGAAAGCGACAGCTTCGTCTTGGACGACGAGTGGGAGTTGGCAAGTAAAGGTAAAAGAAAGGGACGACAGAAGGGTGCTTCAGGCAGGAGGCAAGGCCTGAGTCTAATATCAGGTCATGCGCCCAGATCTGCCAGTCATATAATCTCCTAGAGAGTCAAGGGCAAGGGGAGGGGCAAAGGGAAGCAGGCTAAGAGGCCATCGGGTTTGGGAGAGGGTGGAGGGGATCACTGGGCCACATTAAAGAGCTTCAGTTGAATTACTGGGGTTCACTGGGAGTCACTGAAAGGCCAGAAAGGGCAACAGGGAGATCTGCATCTTCCCAGAGACGGAGGAGCCAGAATCAGGAAGGTCTTGAAGACAGCATTGCAGATTGGACCATATCTGTACAAGTGCAAAGTCCTAATAAACTATGCTTTTCTAAATATATCAAGTCTAATTCCCATTCGTTGTCCCAGTTCATTTAGCTCCATGAATTCTAGAATCTGCAAAACTGATTTGATCTTTCAGGCCTGAGTTAAGACAAACTCTGATGAGTCAGGCAATTGGTTATCCCAGCAATGTTGTTTACACTGAGATTATTCCTACCACGTGTTGTACGTGAACGTCAAAGGCACTCACACGGAAGGTGATGAAACATAACCAGGAGAGAGAACTCTTCACTGAGTTTAGATCTGAGCAAATCCTTTCTGTGCTATTTTTTATGTGGTGAAAAAGAATTTTTTAATTACTTGCTAACTATAGTCTCTCTCCCTTTAAAATATAATGAAGATGTAACCCAGGAAGTTCAAACTGGCTATGTTTGTTTCATCCCATTCCATAAGAATTGATTTAGGGAATAATTTTCCTCAGTGGTGGAAATGAAAAGAGTGCACAGGCCTGAAAATTCAAACCCCATCAGTCAATAGGCATGGTCTACAGTATGCAAATATCTTAGCAGGAATCCTGTGGAAATCATTTTCCCTTCTCTATTTTGAATTAGTCCTTTGAAGCTTTAAAACTCACAATCAGAAGTTTCCTCTTACCAAATGTCAGCCCTGGAAAATCACTCCCTACCCCACAAAACAGTCTTTTGGGATTCCCCAAGCTGAAGTTGATTTCCTGACTCTACCAAATGCTTATACTCATTAATGTTTTATGTCCTTTAATTGAGGAAATTCTCTCTTTCCAAAGGCATAACTATTTCCAACAAGATCCCACTGCTTCTCTGTGACAAGCCTGCCAGGAGAATTACTGCTATACGTTTCAGTATTCTCTTATTTCTGCCAGCTGAAAGGAGGCGCTTCACCCACACCATCCCCTCCCTCAATCAAGATGTATTTATTTCCAGATGCATCATAAGAACCAACAGAGGATTGTCTGCTGATTCTCTTGAAGCAAGAGGCTTGCAGGAAAAAGTTTTAAATTACCATTATTTATTCTTTCTTCCATTTATTATGAGACATCTCTACAATTATCCCTATCCCCTCACCCACCCAAGTTAAAAAATTGACTTGGGGTCAAAAGTTGGGAGAGGGGGGTCAGTGCCCGGGTAAGTCATTGTAAAAGAATGCCAGATAACCAAAGTTAATATATCTAAAGTGAGCAGAACCCTTCTGTAATGGTGGCATAATTACTAATATATTAACTATTTGATCTGTATAGGAAACACCATGGTTAGAAAATGAAAGAAAAGCTCAGAGAGTTAAAATGACTTACCCATATGCCAAATAATTAGAAAAAAAGTAGTATGGATATGGAGACTGGTGGTCTTGAGGCTGCCTGACTCCACACCCAAATGTTCTCTCCACTATGTCCACCATCCTGAAGAGGAAATGAACATTTCCCCTGCTCAGATCTGAGTGGACCCACAGCTGCATTGCAACAAGACCCAGTCCTTCAAGAGATAATAAATGCTAGTGTGGATATGGAGGAAAGGGAACCCTTGTGCCCAGTTGCTGGATTGTAAATTGGTGCAGCCACCATGGAAAACAGTATGGAGGAGTCTCAAAAAATTACTACCATATGATTCAGCAATCCCACTTTGGGGAATATATCCAAAGGAAATAAAAACACTAACTCAAAAAGATATGGACACCTTCATGCTCACAGCAGCATTATTTACAGTGGCCAAGACATGGAAACAACCTAAGTGTCCATCTATGAATGAACAGATAAAGTTGTGTTTTATATACATACACACAAACACACTGGAATATTATTCAGCCATAAAAATGAAGATATCCTACCATTTACAACAACAGGGATGAATCTTGAATGCATTATGATAAGTGAAATAAGACAAAGACAAATGCCATATGATCTCATTTACATGTGGAATCTTTTTAAAAAAAACAAAAAAACTAAACTCATAGAAAAAGAGATCAGACATGTGGTTGCCAGCATCAGAGGGTGGGAGGGAAGGGGAATTGGAGCAAGCTGGTCAACAACTACAAATTTCCAGTTATAAGATAAATAAATACTAGGGATGTAATATACAACATGATGACTATAGTTAACATTGCTGTATGGTATATACAAGTTGTTAAGAGTAATCCTAACAGTTCTCAGAACAAGAAGAGAAACCTTTTGTTCACACTGCATCTATGTGAGATGAAGGATATCAGCTGAATCCTCTGTGATAATCATTTCACAAATTGCGTAAAGCAAACCATCATGCTGTATGCCTTAAACTTATACAGCGATATATGTCAATTATTTCTCAATAAAACTGGGGGTGGGGAACTATGGTCCTTAATAATGGGTACTATTAAAATTATAAAAACCAGATTTATAAAAACCATTTCAGCTATTATACCTTATAATACCACTTTATTACTTGTTGAGTAAATCATTCCTAAATTGAAATGTAACCCTGCTATAGCACTATTTCTCTATTCAAATAATTTCACTGACATCCCATTATCAAATGAAGTTCAAATTCCTTGGTGGGTATCAAAGCCCTTCATCTTTGAAACAGAGTCTTTTGGCACCAAATTCTTACGGGTTCTTCAAGTTCACTAAGCTGGAACAGACTGGTGAGCCAGAGGGCAGGTCTGAGCAATCTGCTTTATAATCGTTGAAGCTGAATGATAAGTACCTTCTGTCTACTTTTGGTATATCTGAAATTTTACCATAATAAAAAGTATTATTTAATGACACTCTAATAGCACCTTATTTCCCAAACTAAAAGTATGGTATTGCCATGTACCACCTTCATAATTTCGGCCATCTCTTAGTAGTATGTAATATCATATGTAATATGTTTCTTTATATTGGGTTTAAACTGATCCACTGTTATACTAAGACTCATGATAATAATATTCATTAAATCACAAATTTAATGTGCTAGCAATACCATCTTCCAATGTACATTAAAATCTATATGTAACTATCAAAATAATATTTCTACTTCTGCCATTAACAACAATCATTCATACCAATAATGGTATACAGATCCTACTTCAGGAAACACCAATAGGAGAACAGGACTGAGGCTTGGCCCTTAACACAGCAACAAGTAGTTGAATTACATTGAAACAAAAGGAATGTTGAGAAGACGAGTTAAAAAATATGCCTTTGTAAAGTTTTGAAGGGAGCCAACCTGAGAAAGACTTCAAATGCCAAGTTAAAGAACGTACATCATTTGATGAAAAAGTTTCCGTTACTGAGGAAATGGAATTATCAGAGCTACGTGTCAAGAAAGCTAGTCAAGATGCAATGTGTAATAGTTCATTGATCTCCTGATCTCCCCCACCTCAAATTTCCTCCTCCCAGGGTCTTTCTTCTTTGGTAAATAACCCTACCCCCTCCATTCTCCAAGTCACTCAGGCTGAAGCCCTCGGCTCTCTTTCCCTTTGATTCACACCCCTTCCATCAGCAAATCCTTTTGGTTCTACTTTCAAAATAAATCCAGCCATTTCTCACCACTGCCACAACCATCCTTCAGCCAGAGCTGTGTTTGTCTCTTGCTTGGATTATTGTAACAGCCTCCTAATGGCTTTCTGCCTCCACCTTACTGCCCTTACAGTCCCTTCTCTACAAAGCAGCAGCAGGCATATTTTTTCAATAAATGCTCTATTGCATTATTCTATAAGAACAACATTGTGATCCCACGTAACCATAGTGTAATTATCAACACTGAGAAAATTAACACTGATACAATGATATTATCTAGTCCACAGTCTATATTCACATTTTATCAACTGTCCCAATAACACCCATAGCTGCCTGTTTCTTCCCAGTGCAGAATCCAATCCTGTATCACATGTTCCATTTCCTTGTCATGTCTCCTTAGTCCTTTTAATCTGAAATAGTTCCTTAGCCTTTTTTGTGTTTCTTGACCATGCTATTTATGAAAAATATATGCCAGTTCTTTTGGAGAAGGCCGTTTGACTTGGGTTTATCTGATATTTCTCCATTATTTGATTCTGATGATACATTTTGGGGGCAGGAAAACCACAGAACTGATATGTGCCCTCAGAGCATCATTTCCAGAAGTACATGATATTGATTTGTCCATTTTTGGTGATATGAATGTTGAACCCTTATGGATGTCTGCCAGGCTGACCATAAACTAAATTACTGTTTTCCCCTTCATACTTCCTTTGCAGGCAAATATTTGTGCAAATATACTGTTCTTCATCAAACTTTCAACTACTAGTTTTAGCATCCACTGTTGATTTACTAACTTCATTATTCCTTCTACATTTATTAGTTGACAGTATGATCTAAGGAAGAGCTTTCCCATCTCTCCAATGTATTTGTTTATTCATTCATGCATTCATCATTTACAGTAATAAAACACAAGAATCATGCTCAAATTGGCTCAGATTTGGCTACAGGCAGCCTCTTCAAGTTAACTGCTGTGTTCTTTAAAAGAATAATATTAATAATAATAATAATTAATAATAATAATAATAATAAACTTCTAATTTGGGGATCATTTTAGATGTACAGAAAAGTTGCAAAATGGTGCAGAAAACTCACATATATTCTTCACCCAATTTCCCTCACTGTGCCCCACTTTACATTTCCTTGGTGTATTTGCCAGAACTGAGAAACCAACATTTACACATTACTAAGAACTAAACTCCAGACTTTGAGAGTTTCCCAACTTTCCCACTAATGTCCCTTCTCTGTTCCAGGATCTAATTCAGGATACTGAATTGGAGTGTCACTGCACTGCTTCTAACTAAAAAGCTTCCTTTTAAAACATAAGTAAGGGAGAGGGAGGGTGGTGAGAGATGAGATGGGCCATTTTGGGGCTTCTGTACTGATCCCAGTGATGGGCAGGGCAGTGATTTACATTCTGGCTCCTCTTAGAAAACAGAATAAACACCCCAGGTTAGTCGGGAGGGAAAGTGAAGACAGGTGACCCAGAGGATGCCAGGGTTTGAGAGACATAGAGGATGAGGCAGGGAGGCAAGCTATTGGATGACCTTTTGTCCCACTTTGCTGAGGACAAGCCTTGAGGACAAGGTTTGTAGTGGAGAAACGCTTATGAGGTGTTTATGGTGTATTGCTGTCAGTCAGCATAATCAGTCCTTTGTACCTCTTCTAGAAATTTCCATGAAGACTTAAGCCACTTCTCAACATTCCTTGGATTTCATACTTGTTTCTCTCAGATTTTCTTTCTGGCACCTGGCTGGCCTCTGTGGGTGAGGGCCTCCAAAGGAGTCAAGAGTGTCCATGTGAAAACCCCACAGTTCCCTAAGGCAATTGACCTCAGCAATTCAGCTACATTCATAATCTCTGAGCTGCTTCCACCTAAGGCCCCTTAACAGCAGATACCACACAAAGGGAGAAAAATATTCACCTTCTAACAATCTTGTCTCACTTACCCAATCCTCTCTCAGCCTGTTTTAGGCTTCGGATTACATGTGCACCTGGTGGCCATCCCTTCCTCCACTGTCCTTCAAGGCCCCACTGCAAAGGACACAGGCAGAGGGAGACGTAAGTTTAATTCCATCATCTACAATTCAGATTTTGAAATTCGGAACTGATGTTTATATGGAAAATATATATATATGTTTTCCTCTTACATAAAAAATGCAGAGGACAATTGTTCAATGCAGTTTGGAAACTCCAGTTGTCCACCCATCAACTGACAATTGAGGCATCTCCTGGCAACAGCTGAATGCAGTGCAAATGCAGTGTGAAATTTGGGATATAAATGAACATTCACTTTTAAATACGTTTTATAAAGCAAACTCACTCCAGGAATTACGGTCCTACAAAATTTAATCAACTGCAGAAGAACTATTATAGTTTGTGCAAGTTTATGGATTAAATGGTTCAAAATATTTGGACTAGAACGGTCTCCTGGTTTCTTGCCAAAGAGGTTCTCCAGCAAGGGTTACCTAAGTGCAAGCAAGCCCAGGTGACATTTTTATATTTTCCAGGAAGCTCTTGTGCCAAGATTTAGCCCACAGAGAATGCTCAAGTCTTCATTAAAACTCCCCAAAGTAGGAATTGAGACCAGGAAATAAGATGTTCTCACTTCACCAGTGTATTTAGCACCAGGGCTCCAAGTGTAAGAGTTGCTCCGGAAACAGATCTCAGTCCCAGCGGAGGGTGTGTTACAGAGCCCACAGCTCCCACTGCGGCTTCCCCATGTCCTGGAGTAAGCAGGGAGGGTCTGCCCTGGGGTCAGAAGCAGGCGTGAAACAGCCTGGCTGGAGAGGCTCCGCCTGGCCTGGTGTCCTGAAGAACTGAGAATGTGGGGCCGAGCCAAAGCTGGGAATATCTGCAGTCAGGGAGGTTTAGAACTGGCGCCTCCTGGCCCTCCCACCCCTTGCCTCGGGGAAGTCGGGCCCCGCCCTGATGACCTCGCTAATGGCTGGCCTCCGCATCAGCCCAGTACTTGCTTTCACAATTCTGAGCAGTAATTCCAAGGAGCATTTCATTAGCGCTCTTCCACCGAAGCTGTTGGGGTTTGAACGAGGGGAGGAAGAATTCATCTTGCGAATGCTGGATTGTCAATCAGGACACTGCTCTTGCCTGACGCTGCTTAGCCACGTGATTTGAGATGGCCGCTTAGCCTCAGTTGGATCCGGTTTTCCCACGTGTGAAGTGAGAGTTTGGAGTAGATTATTATAACGGAAAGTGCCTGGGTCTAAGAGTCTGTCTTGCCAATGGGTTTCAGCCCCGGGCAAGTTCACTCTCGATTCTGGGAGACCAAAAATGAGAATGTAACATTCTTGGGGTGAATGTTATACCCAACTTTATTCCCAAGGTGGCAGGTCAATCATTAGCGTCTCATCCACTCAGAGCGAGTCTGCACGCAGCAAGCCAGCCTCTGCCTCTGGGCCTCTGTCCTCGGCACTGCCACCGCTCCAGCCTCTGCTCCTCTCTCCTGCAGCCTTGCAGCCAAGCCACCGTGTAGCCCGGAGCACTGGGCAGGGCTCTTTATATAGAGTCAGTAATGACGCATTGCCCACACATGTGCAGTGAGCTAGCCAACCAGGGCCAAGTTTGAATCCTGACCACAGGAACTTTCATTTTATCCCCACCTGCTTTTAAACTCTGGGGGCTGAAAAACAGGTTCATGTGGTGACAGTTTTGTTACCAGGCTCAGTTTATTCTCCTTGTTCCTTGTCCCCACCGAAACAAAGAGCTGAAAGGCAGAGACACAACGGCAAAGCAGAGAGAAAGTTTTATTTGAATACATTCCAGGGGAAGAAAAGGCCAGAGTCAAGGAGACAACAGCACACGCTTTAAGGAAGGAGGCCTTTATATTGCATTCTGGGTAGCAGGTTCCTCTTTGACCGACAAGGTGGGGTCATTTGACTGACAGGCCCATTTGTATAGCCTCCCTCTTAGCACACATGTCCTTTCCCATAACGAGGTGTGGTTCGGGCGGTTCTTGGTTCTGCTCGGTTGTGCCCACCTTGGGATCTGGTTGGGACCCGTTTGGCCTGGTCCCCATAGGCAAGGAAGTTCTCTCTCTACATAGCCTCTGTTGTCTTCACATGGGACCCCTACCTGGGCAGAGTTTGGGCGGTTTTTTTCTTTGAACCTCATCTTCCCCTTCCCCGGCTGCTCATGTCTGTCTACCCAACTTTCCTCACAGTTGCGCCACAGGTGTGGGCATTTGTCAAAATCTATCCAAGTGTGCCCTCTAAATATGTGCCATTTATTTTATGCCAGTTGAATCTCAAGGTGTTTTTGAAAGAAGATGTATGGTGTTCCACATAGGCAAAACATCTTGAAGTATTCCTTCCGTCTGTTAATAGTGGCCGTGGGAAGGGCGATTTGGGTTGGGCACCAGGGGAGCAAAAACATAAGGAGTTTGCTTTTCACTTTCATACACTTCTGTATTGATTGATTGTGATATGATCATGTTCCAGTTGTGTAATTCAATCAATTTAATTTCAAACCTTATAACTTAACATTGAGAATTGTTTCAATTTGAATGCTTATTGTAACATATTACTTTCAAATTGTATAGGTTTCTGGGAGGGAATGAGACATAGAGAAAGCTATTTTGCTGAAGGGTAGTGAGACAGGGACCTTAGGTGTAGTCAGAATAGGGTGTAGACCTCTGGAAAAAGCAAGGCAGGATATTTACAGTCAAAGCAATGAAACAATGTAAAGTCCCTATAGAAACTCTGTGTTCAACATTATGCAAAGTCAAAGTCACACTAATTCTCTAAGGGAAAGATACCAGACTAGGAATATAAACATCTTCAGTGAGATCAGTTAAAGGTCAAAAGACCAGGAGCAACTTCGCCTGGAATGTTTGAGTGTTCCGCAAGGGTATCTCAGCATAACCCATGACTTCACTGTAAACAGCCCTAGCAAACAGACAATAACCCAGCCCACCTTGAGGGCAGGGCAGGTGGTACAAGTACACACCCTAAGCCCTCAATTTCCAAAAAAAATCCTCAACTGCCTAAAAATCTCCTAGACAACGCACCACCCCAGGCTCTCTTGTCCCCTCCTGGAGTGAGCCAGGAGGGCTGTCCTCTCACTGTATCTCTCAATAAAAGCCTGTGCCCTGGCTCTCCTACCTTATCTGTTTGCTAAGTTCATTCTTCGACTCTGCAAACAAGAACCCCGGCATCAGTAGGAAGAGAAGAGGAAAATTGTACCACAGTGCACAACGCAGGCAAGAGGAGGCCCAGGTAGGAGGCTGCAGAAGGAGGCTTTGGGCATTCAGAAAAAGCCCGGAGAACTGCCCCAGAGCAGCTCTAGAAAGAACCCCAGCCTGGGAATCAAAAAGCTTCGGCACAGATTCTACCACTCACCAGTGATTTAGTTCCTAGGTGAGCCGGGAGTGGGGCCCAGGAATCTGCATTAGAGCTCTCAAAGTGATTCTGATGTACAGCCGGGATGGGGAACTAGTGCCTTAAATGGTATGAAAAGATAACTTGAAGTTCCCAAAGTCTAGAATGCTGATACTCAGTTTTATTTAGAGTAAGACTTGCCCAGTAGATGGTGCTATTATCTCTGAAACCAAGCAGAGAAACTCCCAAAGTGCCTGCATCTCTCACAGAATGAAAGTTTGGATAATACGGTTCAGGCCCAGGCTGTGGAAAACCTTGACTGGCCATCAAAGAGGTTTCAGTTTATTGTCTATTCAACGTGAGTTCGATCCTCTCTGTGAGCAAAAGAATCGTGAAAGACATTGTCCGAAAAATTAATGTGATAAAAAAACCAAAGGATGAGTAGTAGAGGACGGTGACTTGCTCAAGAGCGAAAACAAAAGGACCCGGAGCTTCCAGAGTTTACAGACAAGTAAAAAAACAATAATAATTATGATGATGGTGATGATGATGCATTATCATAGGTAAAATTAATGTATTATTAGTATGTAATAGAGTATTATTTAATCGACTGATTGTTACTATTACTATAGGGCACTGACTCTGGGCCAGGCACTGTTCTGAGCACCTAACATCTTAACTATCTAGTCCTCACGGCAAAGCTATGAAATAGGAATTTTTATTATTCCAGTTTTACAGAGGAGAAAACAGATGGAACAACTTGCCTAGAATCCCCTATATATATATATATAGATAGATAGATAGATAGATAGATAGATAGATGATATAATTAATGTGTGTAATGAGTTAGATTACTCCTGATTCATAATAAGTGTTCTGTAATGTTTAGCTCTTATGTTTACATTACTTATATATATATACATATGGTGGAGCTGAGACTCAAACCAACATGGTGGGGCTCCAGAGTGTGCTCTGGCCACTAAATGGTTTTATGTTTCCCAGCCTCTGTGGTAAATAATTATTATTATTATAATACCATGTCACAAAAAGGGCAATCATGACAGAGATTGGAACAGAGGATAAGAAAATGAATGATGAGTCTGGCCTTACATTGAATTTAAGGTGAGGATGGGTATATGGCATTTAAACTGCTGAGGTTGCTTGGTACACACTCAATCTATATAGGATTCCTTTTCACAGCTTTTCTGAATGGTTATTATAAAGTTTAAAATGGAAGGTAGGGTCACTCTGTCCAAAGATCCCATCTCTTCCTCATAAGCAAGTCCTTTCCTCCTTGTCAGAATCACAGACAAGGTAAATGTTTCCCCACTGCTTCCTCCGTGCATGGGAGACAGCACAGCCTCACCTCTGCTCTCCCGCACATCCAATTTCACATGGCCACACCCTGACTTCTCAAAGAAACCAGGACACATTGGAGCCAGAGGTACACATTTATTCTTTATGTAAAAATACATTTTTCCATTTTTCATGTGTACTTTCATTTGCATTTCGTTGCAAAGTGTTCAAGTCCCTTTTTCCGGAAGGCTAAAATCTCTAGTTGACCATAATTGGTGTAGAGGTGGAATGAACTGCAGAAACCCAACAGTAAAAGAAAAGAAAGAGGCACCACTCAGGAACTAAACTGTCGCTGAGCTGCCCAGATAATAAGATATAAACAGGAAGTCTATGGATCTAAGTCCCAAATCAAAGAGCTGTTCCTTCAATACCATCAAACTACCTGCCCATTCATGGTAAGAGCCCAAATGAAATCCTAGGGATTACTAGACTATTTAACTTGAGATCTGTCTATTGAAAAATAACAAATAACAATTATGTATTATAAATAAATATAATAATAATAAATTATGATAATTTGTATATACATTTAAAATAAATATATATTTAGTATATTAATTAGTTTTATTAATTTTATTGATTTAAATATATAACCAATATTAATTTGATCTACATCAATTAATATAAAATGATAAATTATATATTATTATAAAAATAAGATATTAAAAATAAATATATTTATACATAAACACACACACAAATCATCTTAGTACGTCATTTCATTCAATTCCCTGCTAGCTATACAACTTTGCACAACATACTTGAAGTTTATTTGACTCAGTTTCCTTGTTTATAAAATAATATTTCCCACCTTATAAGACAGTTGACAAAAACAAATGAATTAATGCATGTAATCAGTTAGAACCATGTCTATTCATAATCAGTGCTCAATAAATTTTAGTTCTTATGTTTACATTACTTATCTCCTTTGAGTCACATAGCAACCTTATGGAGCAGGATGGATAGATGGATACACAGTATTACTTTCATTTAAATTTCACAAAGGTTATGAAATTTTCACAGTCATACAGCTGGTAAGTCTGTGAAAGAACTAGAAAAAAGCAATTGACAGTAGATGTTCAATAAATATTTGCTGCTGCTGTCATTGTGATTTGACAATGCCAGTTTCAATCACAAATATTCTGACTCTGGTATCAAGTTGTTTTTCTTTCTTTTATTCCTTTTTTTTTTCCTATGCACTTGGGATTCTATGGTGAATAGGAATATAGTTGAAAAGTGGAGTCCTAGTCAAATCTTGTATGTCACACCATTATTTATAAAACACTTCAAACACTCAGGTTATCCAAGTCTTAATAAAGCAAAGTAAACTTAATGCCTCCAATTAAAACAAAGGCTTAAAAATTCAAGTCATGCAAAATTTATACTCAGACTTTCGATCAACTTGATTTTTTTATTTTTTATTCACAGACAATGCCTATTTTTCTCTACACTTTCAAAAGCCAACCCAAAATATTCATACTAATAAATAATGCCTGTTTAATTTTTTTTATTACATTCCCTTAGGGGGTTAATTAGACTGGAAAGAATAATTTTGAGGGATAAGGAGAGTGTGGAAGAAAGAACTGGTGGGAAGAAAGGCAGATAAATGTAAGTTAAGTCAAGGCACAATCACCCCTTTTAATAATTTTGAGGATACACCAGGCACTACATTACATTCCACTCTCCTGGGACTCTAATTTTACAACTATAAATGTTTGAAAGTTGGATAACATGGCTTCTATGAGAATCAAAGTGGAATACATATTTATATTAATTCTGATTTTTAAATTTCAAATCAGAATAAAAGTCTTCCTAAAATAATTACAATAAACATATAAGCTCTTTAGTAGACTTCCCTAAAATAAATTCAATATTAATATATTAAAAAAATCACCTATAGGAGGTATTAAAGATGGCGGCACGAGAAGTGAGACAGAAACCTCCTCCCAAAAACTACATATAATATTAAAATATAGCAAATACAACAAATCATGAATGAGTGACAGGAAAGACTACAACAGACTGCCTACATCTGGGGAAAAGAGAAGATCTCACGAAAAAGGGAAAGCACCAAAGCCGTGATCTGGCAGGACTCAAGCCCTTCCCCCACCCCAGCTCCCCAGTGGGAGAAGCGGGGAGTGGGTGGAGGTGCCTAAGACTGCTGAACACACCGCCCTGGAGATCTGTTCTTGGAACACGAACCTACATTACATGTGCTCTGGAGATTAGTGGGCTTGGAAAGCAAAGACAGGCAGAACACTCAGAGAGACTGAGATTCCAGCCACTTGTGGAGAACAGGTACCCACAACCGGCCACTCTGGACAAAAGAAAGGCGGGCACTCTGAGAGACTTCCCAACAGTGAGAGGGCTGCTAAAGGGGCAAGGATTGCACAGAGCTTGCTGCTCACTAGAAAGGTCAGGTGGACAAAATTGTCCCAGTGCACTCAGCCCAGCAGATTGGGCACTTCTGGGAGTTTCAGGTGCTCCATCCCCCTGGCTGGCAACACAGACCCAAGGTCCTCACCGAAATATGCAGCCTGCCACTCCTTCCTTCCAGTCAGCACCAGCTTGCAAACCTGCCACCCCAACCATTGTGCCAGTCCAGCCAGAGGGTGGCCCTGCCTATGGCAGCTACAGGGGCATAGCATAGAGGCTGCTCCCTGTGCACTTGGCCCACTGGCCCTGGCCGTGTAAGCAGACAATGCAGCTGGAAAGCAGAGCACTTTCCTCCCTAAAGTCAACAACACCGCACACTTGTGATCCGCGCCATCACTCCAGGTGCTGAGCAACTCCAGAGAGTAGAGCTTCTGGGCGCTAGAGGGCACCATCTACACAAAGTTTTATTCCATATTAATCATTGCAAATATAAAACATCAAAAGAACCTGGTAAAAACCAAAAATCCCACAAGAACCAGAAAGAGGGCTAAGTGAACTGAAATCATCAATCTTCCTGAAAAAGATTTCAAAATAAAAATTCGAAACATGTTCACAGATCTATAGAAAAATATTCAAGACCTCAGGGAGGAATTCAAGAAAGAGACAGAAACTTTGAAAAATAGACTATCTGAAAGGAAACATACAATGGAGGGACTTAACAGCAGATTAGATGAAGTAGAGGAGATGGTATATGAAATAGAAATTAGAGGACAGGAATACAAAGAAGCTGAGGCACAGAGAGAAAAAAGGATAGAAAGTGGCTTTGAGGAGCTAATTGCTGAAAACTTCCCCAATCAGGGGAAGGAGAAAGTCTCACAGGTCATGGAGGTGCACAGATCTCCCAACACAAGGGACCCAAGGAAGACAACACCAAGACATATAATAATTAAAATGGCAAAGAGCAAGGATAAGGACAGAGTATTAAAAGCAGTCAGAGACAGAAAAAGCATCACCTATAAAGGAAAACCCATCAGGCTATCATCAGACTTCTCTCAGCAGAAACCTTACAGGCCAGAAGGGAGTGGCATGATATATTCAATGCACTGAACAGAAGGGCCTTGAACCAAGAATACTCTACCTGACAAGATTATCATTTAAATTTGAAGGAGGGATTAAACAATTTCCAGATAAGCAAAATTTGAGGGAATTTACCTCCACAAACTGTCTCTACAGTGTATTTTGGAGGAATTGCTATAGATGGAGGTGCTCCTAAGGCTAAATAGCTGTCACCAGAGAAAATAAAACCACAGTAATGGAAGAAGACCAATTAAATACTAAGCAAATGCAAAATTATATCCACTACCCCAAAAGTCAGTCAAGGGATATACAAATAGTATAGAATATGATATATAAAGAATGGAGGAGAAAGAAAAAGAATGGAGGGGGGAAAAGAACCTTTAGATTGTGTTTGAAATAGCATACTAAGCGAGATAAGTTAAACTGTTAGATAGTAAAGAACCTACCCTTGAACCTTTGGTAACAACGAATCCAAAGACTGCAATGACAATAAGTACCTATCTATCACTAACCACCCTAAATGTAAATGGACTGAATGCACCAATCAAAAGACACAGAGTTACAGAATGGATAAAAAACAAGACCCATCTATATGCTGCCTACAAGAGACTCACTTCACACCCAAAGACATACACAGACTAAAAGTGAAGGGATGGAAAAAGATATTTCACGAAATAATAGGGATAAAAAAGGAGGAGTTGCAGTACTGTATCAGACAAAATAGACTTCAGAACAAAGAAAGTAAAGAGAGACAAAGAAAGACATTACATAGTGATAAAGGGGTCAGTACAGCTGGAGGATATAACCATTAAAAATGTCTATGCACCCAAAGTAGGAGCACCTACTTATGTGAAACAAATACTAACAAAATTAAAGGGGGGGGGGGAAGAATACAATGCATTCACTTTAGGAGGCTTCAACACACCACTCACTCGAAAGGACAGATCAACCAAACAGAATATAAGTAAGGAGACAGAGGCACTGAAAAGCACATTAAAACAGATGGACCTAACCGACATCTACAGAACACTTCACCCAAACACAGCAGGATACACATTCTTCTCAAGTGCACATGGAACATTTTCAAGAATAGATCATATACTAGGCCACAAAAAGAGCTTCAGTAAATTCAGGATTGAAATTGTACCAACCAGATTCTCAGACCACAAAGGTATGAAACTGGAAATGAATTATGCAAAGAAAACAAAAAAGCCTGCAAAGAGAAGGAGGCTTAACAACTTTCTCCTAAATGATCAATGGATCAATGGCCAAATAAAAACAGAGATCAAGCAATATATGGAGACAAATGACAACAATAATTCAACACCACAAATTCTGTGGGATGCAGCGAAGGCCGTGGTAAGAGGGAAGTATATTGCAATACAGGCTTACCTCAGGAAAGAAGAACAATCCCATATAAGCAGTCTAAACTCACAATTAATGAAACTAGAAAAAGAAGAACAAATGAGGATCAACGTTAGTAGGAGGAGGGACATAATGAAGATTAAAGCAGAAATAAATAAAATTGAGAAGAATAAAACAATGGAAAGAATCAATGAAACCAGGAACTGATTCTTCAAGAAAATAAAGAAAATAGATACACCCCTAGCCAGACTTATCAAAAAAAAAAAAGAGACTATACACACATAAAAAGAATCAAAAATGAGAAAGGAAAGATCACTAAGGACACCACAGAAATACAAAGAATTATTAGAGAATACTATGAAAAATTGTATGCTAAGAAACTGGATAATCTAGAAGAAATGGGCAACTTTCTAGAAAAACACAACCTTCCAAGACTGACCAAGGAAGAATCAGAAAATATGAACAATTACCAGCAACAAAATTAAATTGGTAATCAAAAAACTACCTAAGAACAAAACTCGACCAGATATATTCACAACTGAATTTTATCAAACCTTTAGAGAAGATATAATACCAATCCTACTTAAAATTTTCCAAAAAGTAGAAGAGGAGGGAATACTCCAAACTCATCCTATGAGGCCAGCTTCACTCTAATACCAAAACCAGACAAAGAAACCATAAAAAAAGAAAACTACAGACCAAATCCCTGATGAACATAGATGCAAAAATACTCAACAAAATATTAGCAAACCAAATTCAAAAATACATCAAAAAGATAATCCATCATGATCAAGTGGGATTTATTCCAGGGATGCAAGGATAGTACAACATTCGAAAATCCATCAACATCATCCACCACATCAACAAAAAGAAGAACAAAAACCACATGACCATCTCCATAGATGCTGAAAAAGCATTTGACAAAATTCAGCATCCATTCATGATTAAAACTCTCAACAAAATGGGTATAGAGGGCAAGTACCTCAACATCATAAAGGCCATATATGACAAACCCACAGCCAACATCATACTTAACAGCAAAATGCTGAAAGCTTTCCCTTTAAGATCAGGAACAAGACAGGGATGCCCACTCTCCCCACTTTTATTCAGCATAGTACTGGAGGCCCTAACCGCGGCAATCAGATAACACAAAATAATAAAAGGCGTCCAGATTAGTAAGAAGTTAAACTATCACTCTTTGCAGATGACATGTTATTGTACATAAGAAACCCTAAAGAGTCCACTCCAAAACTACTAGAAGTAATAGCTGGATTCAGCCAAGTTGCATGATACAAAATCAATACACAGAAATCTGTTGCATTCCTGTACACTAACGATGAACTAGCAGAAAGAGAAATCAGGAAAACAATTCCATTCACAATTGCATCAAAAAAATAAAATACCTAGGAATAAACCTAACCAAGGAGGTGAAAGACCTATACCCTAAAAACAAAAGACACTCATGAGAAAAATTAAAGAGCATACCAATGGAAATACATCCCATGCTCATGGATAGTAAGAATTAATATTGTCAAAATGGCCATTCTGCCTAAAGCAATCTACAGATTCAATGCAATCCCTACCAAAATACCAACAGCTTTCTTCAACGAACTGTTCTAAAATTCATATGGAGCCACAAAAGACCCAGAATAGCCAAAAAAAATCCTGAGAAGAAATAATAAAGCTGGAGGGATTATGCTCCCCAACTTAAAGCTCTGCTACAAAGCAACAGTAATCAAAACAATTTGGTACTGGCACAAGAACAGACCCATAGATCAATGGAACAGAATAGACAGCCCAGACAGAAACCCAAGAGCATCTATGGTCAATTAATGTATGATAAAGGAGCCATGGGCATACAGTGGGAAAATGACAGCCTCTTCAACAGCTGGTGTTGACAAAACTGGACAGCTACATGCAAGAGAATGAAACTGGATTATTGTCTAACCCTATACACAAAAGTAAACTCAAATGGATCAAAGACCTGAATGCAAGTAATGAAACCATACTCTTAGAAAAAACATAGACAAAACTCTCTTGAATACAAACATGAGCAACTTTTTTCTGAACGCATCTCCTCCAGCAAGGGAAACAAAAGCAAAAATGAAGAAATGGGACTACATCAAACTAAAAACCTTCTATACAGCAAAGGACACCATCAGTAGAACAAGAAGACATCCTACAGTATGGGGGAATTTATTCATAAATGACATATCTGACAAGAGGTTAACATCCAAAATATATAAAGAACTCACATGCCTCAATACCTAAAAAGCAAATAACCCAATTAAAAAATGGGCAGAGGATATGAACAGACACTTCTCTGAAGAAGAAATTCAGATGGCCAACAGGCACATGAAAAGATGCTCCACATCACTAATTATCAGAAAAATGTAAATTAAAACCACAATGAGATATCACCTCACACCAGTTAGGATGGTCAACATTGAAAAGACTAGGAACAACAAAGGCTGGCAAGGATGTGGAGAAAGGGGAAGTCCCCTACACTGCTGGTGGGAATGTAAATTTAGTTCAATCATTATGGGAAGCAATATGGAGGTTCCTCAAAAAACTAAAAATAGAAATACCATTTGACCTAGGAATTCCACTCCTAGGAATTTACCCAAAGGAAACAAGATCCCAGATTCAAAAAGACATATGGACCCTATGTTTATCGCAGCACTATTTACAATAGCCTAGATATGGAAACAACCTAAGTGTCCATCAGTAGATGAATGGATAAAGAGATTTGGTACATATACACAATAGAATATTATTCAGCCATAAGAGGAAAAGAAATCCTACTGATTGCAACAACATGGATGAGCTAGAGGGTATTATGCTCAGTGAAATAAGCCAGGCGGAGAAAGACAAGTACCAAATTATTTCCCTCGTTTGTGGAGTATAACAACAAAGCAAAACTGAAGGAACAAAACAGCTGCAGACTCAGACTCCAAGAAGAGACTAGTGGTTACCAAAGAGAATGGGGTGGGGAGGGAGGGAGAAGGGGATTGAGGGACATTATGATTGGTACATATGGTGTGTGGGGGGAGGTCACGTGGAAGACAGTATAGCACGGAGAAGACAAGTAGTGACTGTGGCATCTGACTATGCTGATGGACAGTGACTGCAATGGGGTGTGGGAGGGGGTTTGATAATATGACGAATGTAGTAAACACAATGTTGATCATGTGAAACCTTCATAAGAGTGTATATCAATGATGCCTTAATAAAAATTAATTAATTAATTAATTAATTAATTTAATGGAGGGGAAAAAAGCTTTAAGTGTACAAAATCTAAGTGTAATAAATTTCAAGTTAACAGTGTTGTTAATTCCAAATACATATATATATAAATATCACCTATGTTAGGTTTCCATGTAGGAGGGATAAATAAATACTATGATTTATGAGGTACTCAGGGAATACAATTTGGCTCTTCTTTGAGATTCTTTGTAATGACATATTAATAGATTTTTTTCAAATCAATAAAGAATTTAGTCCTTTAAACAAAGTATAAATTGGATTTAGGATGAAAATTTTTTCCTGCATTGGCAATTTTCTTAGAAAAATAAACGCACACCTTCCATTTGCTATCTACTTTTAAATGCTAGATACGATTTCTAATTTATGCAAAAAAGTTCAAAATGCAGGACGGGTTGATGCTCTTTCTTTAAGTACAAAATCAGAGACATGCCAGGATAGGTGGAATCTGAGAACTGAGAGCTTGGCAAGATCAGAAAAATCTATCTTCTTCGCAGGATGGTGGTGAAAGTGGAGGAAATTAAGATAAAAACTCAAATTACACAGTCTGTGAAAGGGGCCCCAAATCCTACCTTTAATATGATAAAACCTAACTGCTATGCTGTCTGCCATTTGGCTCTAATTTCCCCCTACATCAACAATGCATGCTCAACACTGGTAAATGTCTCAAAATAGTAAAATACAAGCTCATTTCTTTCCCTTTTGTTGGGGGCAGAGGGATGTATTTGCTTGTTCATTTGGTTGTTTGAAATTTTCACAATTCAACCAAGAAATGAATCTGGACATGCTACCCTAATGAAAGCTACCAAAGTAGCCAATACTTTTATATTGCTAGCATTCAGCAAAAATAATTGAGAATATTCTTCCTCTTGTTTCTAGGCGACCTCAGAAACCACTGGGCATGAACAGAGGAAGCCTTCTAACCAACACTGCCATGCATTCCTTTCTGCTTGCGCCCAGAAGCTGTCGGAGGCAATCACTGAGCATCCCTCCACTGATGTGTTTCTCAAGGCGTAGAGCTGCAAAAAACAAGTGGTCCCAAGAAACCAAGGCTGGGTGTACCAACTGCATTCCTCCAAATGCCAACACCCATGAAAGAAATCCTGGGCAATTAAAATGACTCAAATAGACTTGGCTGTTATATACAGGTTTCTGTGCAGAAGCTCTTCATTTACAGGTTGCTCTAAAGAAATATCTGAGTCATCAAACAAAAGGAAAAACACAGAATTATGTCCCATTTATCTGTACCTTCTACCTGAGTATCCCATTTACTCCTCCTTCCCCAGAGAAGTGCTTTCAGGGAACACCTTTCAGCTGAGTAAACTGAAGGCCAGACTCTGTCTCCTGGGTAATTCCAATTGAGCAGCTTTTATGGGGCCGTTATCACTCTGGAGCCTCACACCTAAGGTCAACAAGTCTGTCTATAATTACTCCCAGTATTTGCTTTGGCAAACCTTGGTTGGGAGGCTAATTTAGCTACATATAATCAAAATATAAATTCTACATATGTCAAGGAAAGCTGAAATCACTATCTGTAGTCCAAAAGCATAACTACTATAATGTCCAAGAGGGCAGACCCAGGGTCAGATATCTTTGAAACACCCACACACCCCACCACCACCTCTAAGATGTAGCCCATTATGTTTCACATAGTAAGTCCTTGATCAGTGTACAGGGAAGGATTGAACAAATGAGTCAATATTTATAATTATAAGAAAGGACTCATTTTTAGATTTCCATCCTATTTATTCAAAAAACAGACAAAACTACCAAGGAAATCTTTTTTTGTAGCGGGCTCATGAATGATACGTATAACGCTGCCCCAAGATTTTTAAACATCTGCATCCATGGTCACAGATGGGGTGTACGATGAGGCACGGTCGCCTCGGCAAATCTGTGACTATCAGGAACCCTGATGAGTGAGGAGGAGGAAGACACACTCGAGATGTAAGAAGGGCAGATAACTCACTGACTGTGGCATCAAACCAACCTAGGGTTGAATTCCAACTCCAGTTGTACTTCAAGAAGTTTAATCTCACTGAGCCTTAGTTTCTACGTGTGTAAAGTGGGGAGTAATAATACTAATTTACAGAGATGTTATAAGGATTCAACGAGCAAATGTGGGGTCACACCTGCCATATTGCCTGACTAGCGAGTCTTTAGAAAGTTTAGGGGTAGAGGTCCTTCGTGGAGGGAAAGGCTGTGGGAGGGATATGGTGAGAAGTCAAAATATACAGGTATATTTGCTTTAAAGATGTATTGAACTGAAAGGGGTACATTTAATTTTCACAAAAGCATTAGTCTTTTTTTCACTATTCTATACAGTCCAGTTCTGGAATGTGAAGACTCCTCCAATCTCCAGTCTTGGCCACCTGGTAATATGCTCCCTTTCTTTCCTTCCAGCAGTCGAGCCCAGCATCTGGGAGACAAATATTCTGAGGCCACAATACATACAGTTCTCCAAGGCTTAGCCTCACTGTGTTCTGTGCACCTTGGCTCGCCATTAAGCCACCTTCCAGAGTTCTGCATCTACTGTGGCCATGCTCATTGACCTGGGCACATCTCAATACCTGCTAGGCTGTGCCAACCAAGAACCCTCCCGCTAACCTAGTATTCAACCTCTTGCCCTCAACTGCTCCCCTTCCCTGCAGCGTATGTATGAATCCCCGTTGAGGTAACCAAATTCTCCTCACACATCCCCTGCTTTTTCTTCATAGTGGAACAGACCAGAGGCTTGGTCTGTTGCCTGTCTTTTGTCGAAGTGATTTCAAAATCACAAATGCAACACTTCTGCGTCCTTGTCGGAGTTCATCAAAATGTCCCAATCCACTGTCGCTCAGGGTGCTCACAATCTCTCTGGTTGGGAGGCTAATTTAGCTACATATAATCAAAATATAAATTCTACATATGTCAAGGAAAGCTGAATTCACTATTTGTAGTCCAAAAGCATAACTGCTCTCTGGTGAGCGCTCCCCTACTTAAACTTTTTCATCCAATAAGAGCTGCTTCTCTAGCAGTTCTCAAACCCAGGGGCTTCCAATCTAAATCCACATATCAATCAACCGAGTGCAATCTCTATGAACCTGATTTACCATAACATTTATTTATCCAGAAAACACTATAGTTGTCATTTTTGAAATGGAATTCAGATTTGTCTCATTCTACAGTTTGAGTGTGCAAGGGAAGTTTAAAAACACAAGCTGGAGTTTCACACTATTTTAAAGACAAATGGCGACTTTATGACCTTCTGGGCCCTTGGAAGAGATTACGAGGTTAATGAAAGTTCTTCATTACATGGTACCTCGGCTTTTGACTTCACTTTTCCTAGAGAGAGGTGTTGCCTATAAGGGATGTTTAATCGATACAATTTCATGATACACTCTGACCGTGCAAGTTAGGCTTATTTATCAGCTTGTGTGGCAGCTAATAGTCTTTAAACCAAATTGTTCTCTTAATTTTAAAACACTTATTTAAAAGTCCTGTGAAATAAAGCATAAAAATTTTTAGCTGAGTTTCTACCAATTACAGTATAAGTTATTCAAGCTTAAAAGGTCAAAATAAATTAAACCCATATTTAAACCACATATAGAAGGGGAAGAAAGCCCTTTAAAAAATACAAGTGTTTACTACAAAAAAATCAAGGACAGCGACATCTGCTATAGTCTAGTATCTAGTATATCATAATGCTTTTTATGAAGATGACAGAAAGTTATTTACTAATACAGTATTAACGTTTTTCTTTTCTCTGGCTTCAGTAGAAATAGAAAATAAGAACGTGCATGGCTGCCATCGCTGTTGTTAATCAAGCATCTGTCAACTATGAGGATGGTTTATTATGTCGGGTCAGATTCCTTCCACAGTGAGCTCAAAGCGACTCTGAAATGAATTAATTAGACCCTGATCCTTGAGATTTTAATTCCTGATAAACAGTAAGGAAGATGCCTCCATCATACTGAAATGAAACGAAAAGTCTAAATTAGGTGAAGATTATTTTCAAGTATAAAAAACAAAGCGAACTGAAACTTTTTTTTTTTTTTTTTTTTTTTTTATCAAGCTCATCCTCTCTCTAGGGTATCTAGTACCCAACGGCAGGTAAAACTTTTCTGGCTTCCTTATTTTGTCAAAACCAGGAAGTTTTGATGTAGCTTTGAAAAACAAACTCCACCAAAACACCTTGCAGGTTCAATTCAAAAGAGCACCACGTCTGAGTCATAAGGGCTGCTGAACCATGGCTCAACTATTCTTCCCTGTCATAAACCTCAGAAGCCCTTGCGGTCCTGTATTTCTGAAGTCCCAGCTGCTAATCTTTGAAGGCCGAAATCTGGTCGCATTCCAGAACGGCCCCCACTGGAAGCCTTCGCCTGTGCTCTCTAGGAAGTTAATCTTAAACCCTACGCTCTCAGGAGAGTCCTTCTCTCATCTGATTGTATCTATTTTATCCTACCAGAAAAGCCAGCAGTTTGAGTTGTTAAGAATCATGACTGCTGAAAATTTAACCACACACAAAGTGAAAGGTCATTCTGAGACCTTAGATAACATGGAGATAGGGCAGCTTGTTTATTTTTTTATTAGAATAGTGCAAATGTTGTCTAACTTTATTATTTTATTATCCTTTGAACCCAAGGACCTCCCCCTGCCTTCCTACATGAACTCATTAAACCCTTCCAACATCACTGGATCGGAGGCAAATTTTCAGTTCAGCTTCCTTACACCCTGTACTTTATGATAGACACGAAGAAACGGCATATTCGTTGGTGGTCATGGAGTTCAATGGGAAGGTGGCCTGGGCGGCAACTTGGGAGTGTGGTTATCTAGAACTCTACGAATGGCCCCACAGAAAAAGATGACTCCCTACTGAGGTGGTCAGGTCTAGGGGAAGGCAAGTAAGACACTTGCCTGGGGGACAGAACTTAAGCGGGAGTCAAAAAAAAAATGAGTAATCAAGATAAGTAATATTTTGATGCACATTTTTTTAATTAATGCAAAAAATCCAGGATGAGCAAATTGTCAATTTTTTAAATAAAGACAGTAGTGGACCCTGCCCTGGCACAGTTCGGCCTTGCTCAGCCCACCCAAGTCCTGGTTCTTCGGTGCTGACTCAGTGACCCCAGAAATTCCACACTTCAGAAACCCCCTTTTTTTAACAGCATTGCCTGCAATTGAAATGCGAATCTCCCAGAGGGAACAGCATATGAAACCTCAGTAAATTCGATCTTAGTGTGATTTAGTTTACCAAATGCCTTCCAAAAAACAGATTGGGAAAGGCCCGGAAGAAAACACCAGATTCCTGGGGCCCCATCTTTCCGGGACAGCAAGTGGGAAGGCAAGAGGTTGAGGCCATTTCTGGTGCTGACGGTCGAAGACGAAAGCCCCCATTTCTGGTTTCTTACCAACAAGATTTTGACATCATTGCTTGTATATATTCTAGATCCTGGACTTAAGGGGGCGCTGCCAGGCTGTAGATGGAGGCTCAGAATTAATTTCTGCTTTTAACTTCCAAGACTCATTAGGATCTATTGCAGCACTGAGGAGAAAAGCATAAAATTTTTCTCAACAGATAGTTCAGCACTTATAGATTTTGCAGCTGCTGTGAGTTTATCTAACTTATCCAATTCAAGAGGACCTTTAGAAACTTTCTCTGAGCCACAGGGTGAGTAATATGCAAAGCCAGAATACAAATACATGTAATAATAATAAGGCTATCCGATTTTTACATCATAGCCATCACTCGTAAACAGTATATATTTTTTTCGGATTAGTTACATTCAATAGCTTACTTACTTTTTTTTTTTTTAGTATGGAACGCTTCCCGAATTTGCGTGTCATCTTTGCGCAGGGACCATGCTAATCTTACCATTCCAATTTTAGTATAGATACTGTCTAAGCAAGCACAATAGGTTACTTTCTTAAGCAACGGTGAAGGATACCTCAGGCCACCAGTACCAAAAAAAAAAGTGCAAAAAATTAGAATTTAATCAAAACATCTTTGGAGCTACAGTGATATTCCCCTCCCCCCTTCCTCTAGATACATATCCTCTTTGCTCCAAACAAAAGTGATCTGATTTGTTTTTAACCAAATCCAAGTTTACATGTTAAAATAGCAAATAATCTCCCTATTGCATTTGTGGGGATTCTGCTCCTTTTCAAAGGGTCCCGAAGTGATAGGATATGGTGCTCATTTCTCAACTTCTCTGTTTTCATTTTTACTGGTCCTACAAAAAATACACACATGTGCAAAGACTATGTATACACAGATCTTCTGAAACTAAAGGCTAATTTTAAACTTTGATGTTTAAAGAAGGGAGAAAAAGCCATTTTCCTAGAAGAGACAAAAATGGTTAAATCAATGCTGGAAAACTCATAGACTATCCGTGCAGTGAAATGAACAAAACCACTAAGAATACAACCAGGGACAGTAAACCTGGGAAGCAGAGAGTTCAGCCTCATCAGCTCTAATCTTACAAAACTAAACTTTAGACACAATGTGACTGATGTACAACATAAGCAGAAAGATGCAAAATAATATAAAGCAAAACATGGGTACAAATTCAGAGGGAAAGAGGAAGGAATGATCGATGTCTTTTCCTGTAGTGAGAGAAAGGGATTTACATTTCTGTGTTTTATCTTTAGTCCTCTTAAGGAACTAGAGGAAAAAGTGGGCATAATAAATACTTTCCTACAATGTAAACTGTGTGACATGTAGAGAATGTTTCAACTTGACAAAGATGGAAATAAAGTTTTTAACAAGTATTAATAAAGGCACTACACTAATAGGTAAACTTTTAAAGCTGTAACTTATCAAAGCTCCAGAAAAATAATTTCTTAGAAAATAATTTGGTGGGGTGGAGGAAAACACTGTTAAATTTTTAATGTTGATTTTTAAATCACCCCTTCTGCTTTCTTTAGTCTAGAAATTCAACTGATTTCATATTTCTACATATAAAAAATTACAAATTGTTAATCAGTTATTTATCCAAGTGTTTTCTTTCTTTGTTTTTATACTTTGCATTGATAAACTTGAATGAGTGTTTGGACAGATTCGAGTTCACTTTAGATATGCATAAAACAAAGCCTGTTCCATTGAGAGTCAGTCTTGGAAATCCTGATTTTGCTTGGATAAATCTTTCAACAAACCTTTAAAATAAAAAGCATGACCTTAGCTCGCCCACAAGACTTAATTCCAAACTAAGCTTTAGAGTTCTTCAAGTCCCTCTGTGGTCAATTAAGTCTAGGAGCAGATTACAAAATAACTTCTTAATCAATATGTTTTCAGAGATGTTTCTCTGCATCTTAAGAACTTAGAAGCTTCTAGTACCATATAGAAAAGAAAAATATTCTATTTACTAAATGCTAAAGTAGCATTTGGTATTAAAGAGTCTGGTTTTTTCTTTGCAGTTTGAAAAACATTAACCCCTTGTGAGTGGATACACTAATATACCAATATATATCAGGTTACAAATATGTTTTCATAACTGTTACAAACAAAACTATAGTCATACCAGAAAGATTATTTTATTTATTAAATTATCAAATAACTTTTCAGATTCTTTTTTCAAAGAAAGTCAAAGAGAAAAAGTATTCAGAAAATATAAATATCAAATTGCACTATAACTAAGAAAGCTGACGAGTTGTTTATAGTTCAAAATGTTGAGCTGTTCAGTCACAGTCATTGTAAAGTAATTTCACTTCAACTAAAGCATTTTCAAAACAAAACCAAATACAGTCTCATTATTCAACTCAAACACTAAATGAAAAAATGTAGAATGTACTCAAAAAATGTTAAAGGGATCCATCCAGTTTTGTAGGGAGTATAAATTCAGTTCTTCAGGAATAAATAAAACCTAAACAGAGAATTACCTTGAAGAGGAAATGAAGAGCTGATAACTTTGTTTCACTAAGCCTATTACACCTGATCATTCCTGAATTAAGGGAGAATCGTTTTTAAGGATTAAATATTTTTAGCTTTTAGTATCATGTTGAACTATTGCAGATGACATAAGTTATCTAATGGGAGATGATATATTCCAAAGAAAATAAACAAAATGTTTAAGAAGAAGATACTGAAGTTTATATTCTTTATTTTGTAGTCTTTGTTTTATATTCTGGAAACAAACTATATCTTTAATTTGTTTCCAATCCAAATTATATGTATAGGAAAATCTATCAAACTCAAAGATTTCAGGTTGTCTTTATGATATTTTATGTAAAGTTACTATGGTACAGGGCAGGAAATAAAAATTTGTCTCAAGAAAATAAATGTGCAAAAATTAAATGATATTTAATCTCTTACCATAACCAAAAGTATTGATGATGCTACAGGAAAAAAACTTATATCACTGAATAAATACATTGAAGGTTTGGCGATCAAATGAATGTTTCATTTTTAAAACATTTAAAGTTTGAAACTTATTAGTGTCATATTTATAACCACATATTGAAAATTGCCCTCCTAAAATACTTAGTTTCCAGGCAACCTCCGATCAGCTAAAAGTTTAAGAAATGTAATGAGAGTATTGTCAGCAGGAAATTCGGAGGTAAAATGCTCATTTGCCTAATAAATGCCTCTTCAAGCCGTTACTGTTATCAATGGTTTATTTTCCCTGCGCAGCTGAATCAAAATGTTTGGTTAATGTTCTTGGCCTCCTTACAAATCAAAAGTAAGTCTCTAAATAGCGTTACATTTATGTCAATTATCTTGTATGACCAATAATTTTATATAATGAATTCATTTTCTCTAATATAATGAAATGTCTGTCTTACGATATTTCTTATTCGGGGGTAATTTTTTATGGCATCTGCATCCTCACTGTTTTCTGAGTGAATTTACTTACGTGCCAAAAACATCATTAAATGTGTCCAGGAACTTATTAAGTTGAATGGAAATTGTCTTTATCCTGAAACATTAGGAGATCTTGATAAGTGGGATTTCAGTCTTGAAGTCTTTTTGGAATAAAAGTAACAAAAATTTTCCTCTGCAGCTGATAATGCTTTGCAGCCATTGCTCTAACAGATCTTTGACAGAAAAGTAATCAGATAATGGAGTCTAATCACTAATGCAGCAACAAGCACATGTCCGTAAACTATGGGCTTTTTGTTTTCTTCTCTTTTTGGTGGTGGGGGGTGTGGACAGAAGGCAGCGGTTTCTCTGTGGCTGATACCAGATTTTTATTTTACTTGTTACATGCACCTTTCTGTGTGCATTTACAGTATATACTAGCTGCTGAAAAGGCATCAATATAATAGTCCCTATTTAAATTGTAGAAAGTGACATTATCTCCTATAGCCTTTCTACCCCCTTGGAGATAAAGATAATAAGAACGACTCTTTCAGCAATGACAATAGTGCTCTAATTTTTTTTTTTTTCAAAGTATAACTGAGAGCTGGGTCTTCGGCTGATATTTGAGAATAAACAGCATTTGATACACTTGCCATCTTTTGAGAAGCTGTATAGCCCCGAGGTCAAGAGCAGAGGCTCTGCACCAGCCTACCTGGGTTCAGTTCTTGGCTTTATCACTTCCTAGCTGAATGAATTTAGGCAAATGACTTCATTCCTCTACAGTTCAGTTTTCCTCATCAGTCAAAGGGGAATGAATGACACTATAATAATCTGCTTAACCGAATCATTCTGGGAATAAATGAGTTTAAATTGTAAATAGCTGGACAAGCAGTAGCTTGCATGTAGTAAGCACTTCATATGTGCTTACTGTTTTTAAATTGATTCTATGCTTTTCATGAGTTTGCATTTAATTTCATCAAAGTGGTAGTTTTATTCTCCCATTTTTGAGATGCTGGGCATCGCAGCTCCATGTGTGTTATCATTCATCTTCAATACCTCATCATGGCAGAAGGCGATAACTGGGAGGTTCAACTTTTATTTCAAATCTTTTGCTTTTACAGCTGATTCATCTGTTTAAGTCTTACTATGAAAAACTAACAAGTAGCAATTCACTGTGCTTATGCTTATTATGTGTGTGCTGACTGATAATTTGTGAGACTGATATGTGAGATACGATGACTGATAATTTGTGATAAAAAATAAAATTAAAATGTTTGATCCAAACACCTTATTAACAAATGTGGTTATTGTTAAGGAATGTAATAACGTTTTCTGTTATCATATTCACATGTTATGAAAAAGTTCAGTTTTAGAATTAGGGTTTTTCAAGGCATGAAATATTTGCAAGTAAATGGTCAATATGGAAAGTGTGTTCTTCTGTCAAATATGCCAAATAATGTGTATTTGAAAAGTATCACATGAGAATGAAAGATTCACCCACTAATTCATTCAAGACATATTTAGTGGTTATCTATTACATAGTAGAATAAACTAGAATTCAAAGCAGTTCCTATAAATGATGGTGAAAATTTATTAGAGTATCTAGGAGCAATTTTGTAAAGCCAGGTTAAACCTTTTCTTGCTCACCAACAAATCAATCTAGAAGTCTGTGAAAATAATGTTCAGCTGTATTCAACACTTATAACATTGCCACAGATTTATAATAACAGCTATGGCTCCCTGTACCAAATAGCCAGGTTCACACCCTTGCTAAATAAACCAAGAATAAGAATGGATCCATAAGGGGGTAATAAAAAGGTCCCTGTATAATTTCACACAGTCTGTATCATTCAGTTGCTCATGTTTTCTGTGTCCCCTGCCATCTCAGTGAAACAGTCCAGGTCACTGCCATCTACTCCTCTTTTTTCCTCTAAGGAAATATACGTGGAGAAGGAACACGTAATCATGAAAGGGGAATCATGATGCAAAAATGCACTAAATTTCTTTAAGAATCACAGTGCATTCTCTCTCTTCCTGAATTAATAAAGCCTGCCTTAGGAAGCAATTGATAACAGGATTTGGCTTCTGCATTGCTCAGTTTCCCTGGCAGCTAGCGCTCTTTCAGCCAAGACTGAGAGCCCTCAAATGGCAGCCTTTTAAGCCAGCATGAGAACAGTTCTTTTGAGTCATACTGTTAACTCCTCTATATAAATAGAAGTCTGGTTAATGCTCAGGGAACCGAGGAAAGAAACAAAGACTCTCTTTCTTCCAGAAAAGAAAAAGAGATTTAAAAAAACTACATTAATATGTTTTATACTCAAGTAATGGAGGGGACAAAATTGTTTGAAGACTTCTATTGTTGGTTAAAATAATATTTATTATAATATTAAGTAAATATAAAAAACATAAAATCAGGCTATATAGTTTCACTCCTTTACAGCTTTAGAAACACACTTAAAACATTAATACCCACAAAAAAACAAATGGAAGACAGTCATTTAATGTGATAAGTCATGTTTTGCTTCAACTAAATACACAGCCCACAGTATAATTCTGATATATAGTTCTGATGTCATGGTGGAGAAGTTCTAAGGTCAGAATGCCCAAATTATTTTGTGCTATGTGATGACTACACACTCCCACATCTCCCCTCTATTTAAACTATTGTAAAATCATGGAGTTCTGAGGTTCAGCTGCCCAGGTTCAAATGGCAAGGCTGCCAGTTCTTGAATTCTGAATGTGTGATGATAGGCAAGTTGCTTAATGTCTCTTTGCATCAGTTTCTTAGGGCTGTTGTGAAGATTATGAGAGTTATTAAATGTAGTAAGCACTCAATATTACTACCTTTCATTGACTCAAGCCCTATGTTGTAAGTCTACAAGGACTCAACCCTCTCAGTTCATAAGGCACACCAGACAATATGGAGTAGAATTTCAATTGGGGAAAACAAAACTGAATCCAAACCAGGCTTCTGCATAAAGTCACAAGCTTGCTTTGCACACACACAAAAACGAAGGCTACAGTTACCACTGGAAACAGCTGCTCAGAGACACACCTACCAGCAGGTCCCACTCACTGGCTCCTGGGTCTGTTACTGTGATGATCCCAACATGCAAACTCTTGAAGCAAAGCTGCTTCTGAACTGAGGTCATCTGCATCACCATTTTCTCCTTTCTAACTGAACTATTCCCATTCATATGTATCACTTAATATTACACATACTTTTTTCCCAGTTTTATTGATGAATAACTGACATATAACATTGTGTAAGTTTCAGGTGTACAACCTGTGTTGATATGATCCACTTATATATTGCAAAATGATTACTACCCTAGTGATAGCTAACACCTCCATCACGTCACATAATTACCATTTCTTCTTTGGGGTGAGAACATTTAAGATCTACTCACTTAACTTTCAAATATGTAATATAGTATTATTAGCTATAATCACCATGCTGTAGAGTCCCAGACTTATTTGTCTTATAACTGGAAGTTGATGCACTTTGGCCAACATCTCTTCATTTCCTCAACCACTGCCCCCCATTTCCGGCAACTATCAATCTGTTCTCTTTTTCTATGAGTTTGGGTTTTTTTGGTTCCACATATAAGTGATATCATACAAAACTATCCCAAGAGAGATCTCTGCACTCCCATGTCTGTTACAGCATTACTTATAACAGCCAAGACATAGAAACAACCTAAGTGTCTGTCAAGCATGAATGGATAAAGAAAACGCGATATACATATGAATGAATATTATTCAACCATAAAAAAAAGAGCATTCTGTCACCTGTGACAACATAAATGGACCTTGAGGGCATTATGCTAAGTAAAATAAGTCAGCTGGAGAAAGATCTTTCACCTCCTTGACTAAATGTATTCCTAAGTACTTTATTGTTTTTGATGCTATTGTGAATGGGATTATTTTGTTTATTTTTTTTCGGATGTTTTGTTGTTAGTATATAGAAACACAGCTCATTTCTTTATGTTAATTTTGTATCCAGCAACTTTACTGAATTATTGGTTAGTTCTAATGGCCTTTTTTTTTTTTTTTTTTTTGGTGGAGTCTTAAGGATTTTCTATATGTAAAATCGTATCATCTGCAAAGACAATTTTTCTTCTTCCTTTCCAATTTGGATGACTTTATTTCTTTCTCTTGCTGGATTGCTCTGACTAGGACTTCCAATACAATGTTGAATAGAAATGAGTCTTGTTCCTAATCCAAAGGAAAGCTTCAACTTTCACCAATGAATGTGATGTTGGCTGTGGATTTCTCATATGCAGCCATTATTGTGTTGAGGTATGTTCATTTTATACCCAATTTAAACGTTTTTATGAAGAAAGGGTGTTGTGTTTTTTCAAATGCTTTTTCGGCATCTATTGTGATAATCACGTGATTTTTATCTTTCATTTTATTAATGCGGTGTATCACACGGATTGATTTGCAGATGTCAACCATCCTTGCACCCCAGGGATAAAGCCTACTTCACCATAGTGTATGATCCTTCTAACATTCTACTGAATTTGGTTTTCTAATATTTTGTAGGGAATTTTTGTATCTGTATTCATCGGGGATATTATTCTGTAATTTTCTTCTCATACTGTCCTTATGGTAATCGGGTAAGGCTGACCCTGTAAAATGAGTGGGTAGTGTTAGCTTTTCTTCTATTTTTTGGAAGAGTTTGATGATTGGTATTAATTCTTTAAATGTTTTGTAGAATTCACCATTGAAACCCTCCAATACTGGCATTTTCTGTGTTGAGAGATTTTTGATTACTGAATCATTTTCCTAACTCATTACTGGTCTGTTCAGATCTTTTATTTTTCATGGTTCAGTCTTGGAAAGTTGCATATTTCCAGGCTTTTGTTCTAAGTCATCCAGTTTGTTGGTATATAATTGTCCAAGTATTCTGTTATATATTAAGAAAACCCAGAATAAGAATGTATTTTTTTTGTATTTCTATGGTATTTTTGTAATGTCTCCACTTTTATTTATTTATGATTTTATTTATTAATTTCTCTTTCTTTTCCTGAATCAGTGTAGCTACAGTTTTGTAAATTTTTTTAAGACTCTTTTTTTTATAATTTATTTTGGTATCATTAATCTACAATTACATGTGCAATATTATGGTGATTAAACTACCCCCTTCATCAGGTCCCCCCCACCAACCCCATTACAGTCACTGTCCATCAGCGTAGTGAGATGCTACAGAATCACTACTTGTCTTCTCTGAGTTGTACAGCCCTCCCCATGACCCCCCAACATTACGTCTGCTAATCATAATGGCCCTTTTTCCCCCTTATCCCTCCCTTCCCACCCATCTTCCCCAGGCCCTTTCCCTTTGGTAACTATTAGTCCATTCTTGGGTTCTGTGAGTCTGCTGCTGTTTTGTTCCTTCAGTTTTTTTCTTTGTTCTTATACTCCACATATGAGTGAAATCATTTGATACTTGTCTTTTTCAGCTTGGCTTATTTCACTGAGCATAATACCCTGTAGCTCCATCCATGTTGTTGCAAATGGTAGGATTTGCTTTCTTCTTATGGCTGAATAATATTCCATTGTATATATGTACCACATCTTCTTTATAGGTTTGTAAGTTTTGCTTATCTTCTCAAAAAACTGCTCTTAGTTTCCTTAATCTTTTCTACTGTTTTCTAGTTTCTATTTCATTTCTTTCTGCTCTGATCTGTCTATCCTTCTTTTTGCTAACTTTGGGCTTAGTTTATTCTTTTTTCTAGTTTATTGAGATGTAAATTGGGTTGTTTATTTGAACTCTTTCTTTTTTCTTATTGTAAGCACTTATTGATAAAAACATCTCTCTTATAACTCCTTTTGCATCATCCCATAGGTTTTGATATATTGTGCTTCTGTTTTCATTTGTTTCAAGATTTTTTTCCCTTTTCACTATTCTTTGAGCCATTGATTATTCAGGAGTATGTTATCCATATTTGTTCATTTTCCGGCTTTCCTTCTGTTACTGATTTTTTGTTTCATACTATTGTGATCAGAAAAGATATACTTGCTATAATTTCAATTATATTTAGTATGATTTCAATCCTCTCAAATTTGCTAAGACTTATTTTTGACCTAGCGTATGATCTATGCTGGAGAAACTTCTATGTGTGCTTGAGAAGAATGCATATTCTGCTGCTGTTGGGAGGAATATTCTTTACATGTCTGTTAGTTCCACTTGGTCTAAAGCATTGTTCTTGTTGATTATCTAACTAGATGATCTACCCACTGTTGAAAGTGGGGTACCGAAGTCCCCAACTATTATTATATTATTGTCTATTTCTCCCTTAAGATCTATTAGTATTTGCTTAATATATGTCAATGTGCTGATGTTGGGTGCATATCTAATGACAACTGTTAGATCTTGATGAATTGACATCTTATCATTATAACGACCACCTTTGCCTCTTGTGACTGTTTTTGGCTTAAAGTCTATTTTGTCTGATACAAATACAACTATCCGTGCCCTTTTTTGGTTTCCATTTGCACGGACTACCCTTTTCTGTTCCTTCACTTTGAACCTATGTGTGTCCTTAAAGCTGAAGTGAGTCTCCTATAGGCAGCATATAACTGGTCCTCGTTTTTTTTATCCATCGAGCCAGTCTATGCATTTTGATTGGAGAATTCAATCTTTTAATGTTTAAAGTAATTATTGATAGGCATGGATTTCCTAATACCATCTTGTTGTTTTCTGACTGTTCTATGATTCCCTTGCTCCTTTATCCCTCCTTTGCTGCCCGCCTTTGTAAGTTGATGATTTTCTGCAGTAGTAGGCTTTGACTCCCTTCTTATTATTTTCCGTGAACCTAACTGTAGGTTTTTGCTTTGCGGTTACCCTGAGGTATTACATAAAACATCTTACAGATATAACAGTCTATCTATGCGGATAACAACTTAACTTGGATTGCATACAAAAACTCTATCCTTTTACTCTCCCCATTTTTATATATTTGATGTCACCATTTACATCTCTTTATATTGTGTATCCCTTAACAAATTGTTATAGCTATAACTGTATTTAATACTTTTGTCCTTTAATCTTTATACTGGAATTAACTAGTTAACACATCACCATATTGCAGTATTAGTATATTCCGAATCTGACTATATGCTTACTTTTACCAGTGTGTTGTGCCCTTTCATATGTTTTCGTGTTACTTTCAGTATCTTTTCATTTCAGCTTGAAGACCTTTGAGCATTTTTGCAAGGCAGATTTAGTAATAAATTCCATTAGCTTTTGTTTATTAGGGAAGGTCTTTATCTCACTTTCATTTTTGAAGGACAACTTTGAAGGGTTAAGTAATCTTTATTGATAGCTTTTCTTTATTCTTCTTCCCTCTCTCCCTACCTCCCTCCCTCCCCTCTCTTCCTTCGTTCCTTCCTTCCTTCCTTCTTCCTTCCTCTTTCTTTCTTCCAGCACTTTGACTATCATCTAAGTCTCTTCTGACCTACAAGGTCTTTGTTGAGAAATCCACCAACAGCCTTATGGGGCTCCTTTGTATGACAGAATTTTTTTCCCTTGCTGCTTTTACAAATATTTCTGCCTTTGATTTTTGACAGTTGTATTATGTGTCTTGGAGAATATCATTTTGGAGTAGCCTATTAGTGTGGGGAACTGCCTTTGAATCTCAGCCATGCCACAAAGATGGCTGCTGAGAACTCAGCCGAGCCACAAGGGTGGCCACTGAGAACTGCCTTTGAATCTCAGCCATGCCACAAAGATGGCCACTGAGAACTCAGCCACGCTGCAGGGGTGGCCGCTGAAAGCCCCCTGGGGTTCACCTGCGCCCACTCAGGTCCACCTCTTATGTCAGAGACAACTGCGCATGCGCACAACTCTGTGCGTGATTGGAAAATTGAAAGTCGCCTTCTTAGCGTGGGGGGTGACCGATCAGAAGAGACCATACCCTATATATCCCGTGCCCTGAGCCCCAATAAACGAGTTCTTGCTTCGACTGAGCTCCCTGTCGTGTCTGATTGTCTCCGGCGAGCGACAAGCAGCGGCGAGCGGCGAATGGCGGAGGCTGCGGGAACGGGCGGACAGTCAGCTCTTACCTCCTTTGCTCCGCCTGTCGGGGCGCGCCTCTCCCTCCCTTCCTTTCCCTCTGCTGGCTCGGAGGGTCACGGAAAGAGCTTGTAACAGAAAGAGCTTGTAACACAAAGAACTGTGGTCCTGACGGCGAGCAGGACTGGCAGGAGAGAGGCTAGAAAAACCCCGACATATTAGCTTAAAGAATTTGGATGTCCAAATCTCTCTCTCGGCTTGGAAGTTCTCAGCATTGTTTCTTTTAAAAAGCTTTCTATCTCCTTCTCTCTCTTCTCCTTTCGGGACTCCAGTGATGATTAAGGGTGAACCAGAAGTAAACAGATTCTTACAGGATAGCAGTTCAACTTCAAATCCTCTCAATCCTTAAAACTGGACTGAGATAATCCAGCATTGCTAGTGCCTCCTAGATACCAAGAAGAAAGCAAAACGATATTTTCTCTGTAGGAAGATAACAACAGCCTAGCCTCATTTTATTCACACAAAGAATTTCACCATACGATATGCAGCATACAATCAACAGAAAGCAGACAAAACAAGGAGACAATATGGCACAAAAGAAAAACTAGCAGGAAGGAAATCAGACAATATAAATAGATTAACTATAATTAACTATAATTATATAACTACAAATAACTATTTATGGTCTTTAAATAAACTCCAGTTATTAGAGTTTTCAGGCACAGACTTTAAGATAAATATGCTTACAATGTTAAGGAGATAAAAGACATGAAAAATTCATCAGAGAACAGAAAAATATATATGCACATAAGAAGCAAATGGACATTCAAGAACTAGAAGTAAAATAATTGGAATGGCTAGGTATAACAGCTGTTTTGCTATATCTGAAAAAAAAGAAAGCATGCACTAGAAGATAAGGCAAAAGAAAATATTCAGTATAAAACACAGAAAGATTAAAGATATGGAATATAGTTGATAGAGTAAGACATAGATAGGAGACAGTGAGGTTTAATGAATACTCATAGAAGATAAGAAGAATGGAGCAGGAGGAGTGTTTGAAGAGATAATGGCTGATGAGAAAAAACACATATAATTAAAAACCTATGAACTCCATGCATAAAAAAGGAAAAAGAAATCCACCCCAGGTGCATTATAGTAAAGCTGATGAAAACCAAAGACAATATCAATATCTCAAGAGGAACATTTGGGGATAAAAGGAAAAAGAACATGGGGGTGGGGAGGGAGGATAGATTGTCTTCAAAAAGCAGAACTACAGATGATATTTCAACACAAACAGAAGCCAGAAGGCAAAGAAATGATATACTTAAGTTCTAAAAGAAAATGGCTGCTGACCAAGAATTTTATGTCTAATATAAAGGCTTATTATAAGGCTATAGAAATTAAGACAATATGGTACTATTGCAAGGATTAGCAAATAGACCAATGTGAGAGGATAAAGTTATGAAGCAGACACCTGATTTGATGAGTCATATTAGGAAATAAACTTTACCCTAACCTCACCACACGATACACATATATTAATTCCAGGAGAATAGTATATTTTAAATGTGAACTGTACAATAAACCCTTCTCAAAATGCCATCGGAGAGTCTTCGTGATCTTGAGTAAGAAAAAACTACTTAAACATACACAGTAATCACTAATTGTATAAAAGGAGGAAATTTGAATAAATTAAGTGACATTAAAGAACTTCTTTCTAGCAAAAGACACTATTAAGAGAATGAAAGGTAAAAGTGAGAAAAGATACTTTTAGCCCATACAATTAGAATGACTATAGTTTGCTCATCATAAAATGGCCACATTTCTCTACCCCCGTCCCTTCGTCTCATCTGCATTCCAGCCAGCTAGAAAGAGAGGGGAGAATTCACATGCACTACTTCTACATATAGTCTGTTTTCTAAAACTGATCACAAAGCTACATTAAGCTTCTCCCTGCAAAGGATAGTGGGAATATAGAATTTATTCCAAGTATCCATGTGCCCGGCTAATACTCAGGATTTTATTGATGTGGAAAAAAAGGAGAATGGATACCTAGAAATAACTAGCAATCTCTGCCATGTTCTTGATTGGAAAGAGTCTTCCCTGTGAAATTTAAGTTAATGCTAGGCAATTGACTTTAATTTCCTAACTCTGAAAAGCTTAAATTCTTTTTTGCTTTCCCATTTTTCTTTTAGCCAGATAAAGCGTTCAATGAACAATCTTGGGAGAATTTGTTTTCCAGAACTGACAAATGGATCATTAGTGTAAACGATTATAAACCAATTGTTGCATATATACTGAGTCTGAAGAATACTGATTTATAGTTTGGGAAATGGTCTTCAAAGAAGAAGCTTAGATTGTAATCTGCTTCACCATTAGCTTAATTTCTTGTATTGATTTGTTTCATCTTTGGGTAATAATTTCAAGAGCATGGAACTGGAGCTGCATATTGGATATCCTGAGAGCCTTCTGGGACTTTAGAAAAATCAAATATATGAAAGATAAGGTTAGGAGTTCCCAGCAATACCACACAGGAGAACTTTAGTCTCTGGGTAGTTAAAGCAAACCCTCTGACCCCAAACATAAAATTCATAGAAATTTTTCTCAGAAGCAAACACAAGGCTTCCTTTCATGAGATTATAAAACTGAAGTTCAAGACAAGTTCAAACATCTAATAAAATATATGAAACACACATCACCTTGCTGACTTACTCCATGCTAAATTTCACCTTGCAATGAAAATGACTAGGGGAGAAAAAGTAAAGTGGTTTAAAGATCTGGAAAGCAAATAGAAAATGCATCAATTTTAAGAATGACATTTTTCTGATTTTTAAATATATATAATTTGCATATATATGTTATGTAATAGTCAGTCCAGCCCATATACTTCTGAGTAGGCTTTGGTGTCTGAAAGCCTGGATTTGTTTCCTGCTCTGTCACACTTAACTCTTGTTGTTTTGGGCAAATTACCTACCTCTCTGGGTTTTAGGTTTCTCCACTAAAAGTAAGGTTAAAGGGGATAAGTAATAAGAATATCAATTTCATGTGATCATTTGGAGCATTCAACAATTTAGTACTATTCTTGTAAAGTGTTGGGGGCACTAATACTATAAAGTTCTATTCAGATTCACCATTATCAATAAATGGGAGTCCCACAAAGTTGTCTTAAAAATATTTTGTAATGGTTCAGTCACCTGCATTTAGAATTCTTAAATGGGAACAATTTCATTATGTTAGCGTCTTACTTTAAGAGAAAGGAAAAAAACCCTCATTGATTAATTAATACCAATTTAGACTATAATTCGTAGTCTAAATTGACTTGAGCTGAGCTATGACTGCCTTGGCATTAGCTTCAGAGGGTTCACTTAACACATATTTTAAAAAATAACAAAAATAACCCATTTTAGAAAATGAAATTACCCTACTTATCACACTTTTGTGCCAGTCCTGCCCTATACTGAAGTAACCTGCTCTGTGAAGCTTTCACTCATTATTACAGCCCCCAAACTCTCCACTCTGCCTCCAGAATAATAACATTCATGCCACTCATTTGGACAAAACATTCCCACTCTAAAACCTTCAAACTCAATAAACTTAGATTAGTTGCCAACTAGGCAAACCAAATATATTTTCAACAGATGAAAAAAGAAACCGAATTCCCTTCGTGTTCATGGGGGATCAAAGGCCAAGTCTGATTAAGGGACTCCCCCAGTGTCTCCCAAGGGCAAAGTATCAACGGTGGGATTCCAATTCTGCATGGAGGGCCTCCTTAGTTCTGTCCACTGTTCCCTGCGCCTCCTGATTTCCCCATCAGATAAGAAGGTACCTGGTCACAGACAACCTTGAAATTCTATGCAGGGCTCCATCTACAGAGTAGGAACTCAAAAAGCATGTTTACTGAGGAAACAGCTGAAATTGTAGAATCACTGGAGAAAAAGTTTTAATTATACAGTAAATTAGCAGAACAGAAAAAAGGGGATTATCTGGTTAAAGATTCCACTAAAGTTATTTTGACCTTTACTCTTACCTGCTTCCCCAAAATTATGTAAGTTTGTTTGGACTTTGCATTTTATTCAGGGAAGTTTCAAACTGGATTGAAACTGAACCTTGATTACTAGATTAAACAGTTAAATTAGGAGTTATGACTATGCAATCCGCTAAAGCTTTCACAATTAGTGAAGCCCTGGATGGTAAAACTTCTTATATAAGTTTGCTATATTTAATAAATTAATCTTATCTACCCATATAAGCAGACCCAGTAGAAACTTGCCTTAGCTTTGGGTGTGGCTCAATCATTTCCTTTGAAAAGCCCTTTCTGACTAAGTTCACCACATAATAATCTGTATGCTATAAATCTTTCATTTAGACTGACTGTATAACTTAGCCAACTTCTCTAACTCAGTTCTTTTTTTTTTTAATCACAGATCCTTTGCGGGCCTAATGAAAGCTATACATTCACTGAGAGGAGTGCCTGCTCTAGTGTTCCCCTGTGCATCTGGAGCATTACACACACACACACACACACACACACACACACACACACACACACACA
>JAQQAC010002701.1:14483856-14527798 GCA_029783875.1 Phataginus tricuspis
CACACACACACACACACACACACACACACACACACACACACACACACTGAACTGAAACTCCATCAAAACTTTCTTTTGCAGCTCATCTAATATCAGTGAGCACACAAGGTAGGCACTTAAAATTCTTGCTATAAGGGGAACATGTAATACAATTCATTACTCCCTGCATTTTCCCTATAATCTTCATAACTTTCCCCCAAATTAATGAGATTTCATTTCACAAAACAAAACAAACAAATGAAAGTACTATTCTTCAGTAGCTGCCAAGGCTTAAATTGGACAGTGGAGTCTCACAGTCTCCAACTCATGGACCATTTTAGAGTTAAGCCTTAGGGAACAAATAGGAAAAGCACACGAAACTTGGAAGGAGAAAATAACTTGGGATCTGATTAGAAGATACAGGGAATAATAGTATCTTGCACTTTATGGCACTTCACAGAGTTCTGAATACTTTCACATACATTATCGTACATGATAACCCCCATCTTAGCTCCTTAAAACAGGCAGGGCAGACGTCATTGCCCCCACTTCACTGATAAGAAACTCAGGTCCAGTTTCGTGAATGACCCATGGTCTTCATGAAACCTTAAATAGAAGAGCATTGAACCAATTCTGCTTTTTGCTCTAGGAGGGAAAATGTGAAGGAGAACAAAGTATTATTTAAAAAAAAAGAAGAAGAAGCAACACACACGCATTCATGAAGAGAGTGGGGAGCTTATAAAAAGCATTTTCAACTGCGATGCATGAAATTTCATTTTCAATGATGGTCAGGGCAACTGCCTATTTTTAAAATGCTTAGCAAATGAATTTTTTTTCCTTAAAATGCAATTGCCCTTGTATTAGTCATAGAGGTTTAATCATTTGTGAAGAATAAAATGACCCTATCTTTACCAAATGCCACTGTAATCACCTGAGTAAATAGTCTGGAGCCATTTGTATACTCTCTAGGAGATACTGGGTTCAAAGTTGTAAAATCTGGAAATATTTTACCACGAGAATGCTGCTATAGGCATTTCCCGCTTTGAACCTAAGGTGGCCCTGCCCACATTACATCGTGTTAGTCAGGAACCTCACTTCATGATGAAACATACAGTGAACAAACCAATTCAGGAGCTACCCACTTACGAACTCATAGAACTGGACCGGACTGAGAGGTTATCTCTATCTCCCACCCCTATTCTGATGGAGATCCAGCCCTTCCCTGCCAGCCCAGCTCCAATCCAGGAATGTGCTCTCTTCCTGCATCCGGTTACCCTGGACTCTGTGTTTTTTCCAGAAGGAGCCCGGCATCAATTCACCAGGCTGACGCTGGGGGGGACCAGAGAAAGGTGCCTTTGCTTAAGGCTCTTGGGGATTGCAAATGCCAATGTGCTCACTAGGAGAGGCCAGGGAAGTAGAAGTCAGTGCGTATTCTTCACAGACACCTATACATTGTATACATTGGGAGCTGTTATTTCTTCTAAACCGCTCAAGAGTCAATGATCCTTAGGTTTTACAAATGAAAAAATGGGGATTCACAGAGAGGAGAGGGAATTAATACGTGTTCAAGGCTTACAGTATGATGAGCAGGACATTTTCCCCATCATTTTAATAGAGGTTAAGTGATGTGTCCAGAAATACACAACGGATCAGTGACCAAGCCAGCATTTGAGGCTTGTCTGACTCCAAAGCCATGCGCTTGCCATTACATGAGTACCTCCTAAACTTCAGTCATTCAAATACTACCTTCACGACTTGTGCCAAAATCTTGTTCCATGTACTCTATCATTTCCTCAGAGGCAGGGTGGCTTAATTCTCAGACTACAGTCCTGAAGTCACCCCTCCTCACCTCCAGTCCTGGAGCTGCCCCTTCATGGCTTTGTGACTCCGGGCAGCTGAGTTGACCTACACGTTTCCTCATGTGTAAAGCGGGTGTGCATAACAGCACCTACCTCATAGGGTCGTTTTGAGGATTAAATGCATTTTTGTATGTTACAGCACTATAATACGTGCTCAAAGTTAGCTAGTATTATTTCAGAATATTCTTCAAAAATTCCAAGTTTGACATATTGCAGTAAACGTTAAATAAATATATAATTGTGCAACCACAAGACCCATCACACACTCAAGTGGGCAACTTGTGATAGGAAAGCCTAAGACCAAGAGACACCATGTGAGACATGAGGGTTTAGTGGGACTTAGGTAAGGGAGTCCAGAAGCAAAGCTGGACAAGGTTGAACACTGCTAGTGTAGACAGGGGGGGAACTGCTTATAATTGGTGAGGAGACAAAGACTACATGCCACCAGCTTCCTAAGGAACAAATCTTTAGCCAGCAGGTCTGGCTCCTAATGTTTCCTTAGCTAAGGCTGGCCTAGACTTGGGTAGACCCAGGCCATCAACATGCCATATACCTAGCATACCATCCGAAGGAGGGAATCATGTAGACATATGGTTGTTCTGGAATAAAAGGTTATGAGCCAACAGTGTTTGTCTCCATGACAATATTCAAATAAAAGATGTTCGTCTATGTGTCATCTGAAGTTACTTCCCATTCCTAAGTTCTACCTTGAGAATATGGCCCCACACCAGACTGTTTGCTATCCATAAGGAGAATATAGGAAGTTGAGTATATAGAGCTAAAAGGTAATCATAGAGAAAGTGGTTTTAAGCTTACTAGATGCTTGGAAATGAGATAAAGGAAACCAAAGTGCACGTGTGGAATGTAATGGAGCAGATGTGAAAACAATTTAGCAAAGAAAAGAAAAACTAATTTTTTGCAAGGCTCCCATTTCCATGATTCCTGCTGTCACTGGGGGGGTGGGGGAAACGACGCCCTGAAAGACCACAGTGACCTTCAAAACAGACATTAGTCCAGACTCCTGACACTGGGGTCACAAAGAGGCCCTGTGTGCGGAAGTTACTCTGGGGACAGGAGTCCAGACAGAAGTCAAGGCAAGAACACAAGTGAAAGAGATGAGAGATAAAAAAGCCTTTAGGCAAAGAAAACAGGAAGAAACTAAAGTGAAATACAGTCAGCCAAGAAAAGAACCAAAACACCCATCATGTACCACAGACATAAAAGGGGAGAAGGACGCCAAGACAGAGTAGCAGGAAATACTCAGGATGCTCCAGAATAAAACCAAGAAACTCAAAGCATGAACCAAGGAACCCTGGGACAGACATGCTGGAAAGAGCCCTGGGGTCATTCACACAGACAGAGAAAAAGAAGGTCCATGGTGAAAAGATTTGCCCACAACTCGGAAGCTCAGCCCAGGGGTTCTGTCTGCAAGTTCAGATCCAACATGTAAATGTGACAGCAAAATAGAAACCCATTCTTTAATTTGCAGATGGAGATTTCACCTAAATGGGGAAGAAAAACTTGACACACAACTTTTTTTATTTTATTTTATTTTTTTATTTTGGTATCATTATTCTACAATTACATGTGCAACATTATGGTTACTAAACTCCCCACTTCATCAGGTCCCCCCCACCTACCCCATTACAGTCACTGTCCATCAGCGTAGTGAGATGCTATAGAGTCACTACTTGTCTTCTCTGAGTTGTACAGCCCTCCCCGTGCCCCCCAACATTGTGTCTGCTAATCACAATGCCCCTTTTTCCCCCTTGTCCCTCCCTTCCCACCCATCCTCCCCAGTCCCTTTCCCTTTGGTAACTATTAGTCCATTCTTGGGTTCTGTGAGGCTGTTGCTGTTTTGTTCCTTCAGTTTTTTTCTTTGCTCTTGCACTCCACATATGAGTGAAATCTTTTGATATTTGTCTTTTTCGGCTTGGCTTATTTCACTGAGCATAATACCCTCTAGACACACGACTCTTTAAGAGACAATCCTATAAGGTTCTTTTTAATGGTTTGCACGTCCAAAATGGAAACTACAGTAAACTCAGTTGAGAATAGGCTACAGCAGGCTACCAAATATAAATGAGAATAATATTTATTTATACATTGTAACTAAGTGATAAAGATGCTCTATGATTTCATAATATCATTTGCTTGCTAGAAAATATTCATGATGTCCCCACTGTTGAAAACAAAGCTTGTTCAGTCACTTTGAGTTTTTTTCTTAAATAGATAATCCTCATACAAATCTTCATACTTGCAATGCAAAAAAACGGAAGGCATTTTTTTCCTGAGCCAAATGCTGAATGCCTTTCCAATGGCAAGACTTGGAGTTGTTAGCTCCTGGTTCCTAGAGCTCACCCACTCAGTCTCACCCCAGGCTTTCTGGAGGCTCCGGGGTTCCAGATGACTTTGGGATTTGAAATGGAAATGTAAGAAGCTTTGTGTAACCTGCGGGATCTGTGCTCAGCTGAGTAATTATTACCCAGACATGCTCTGAACCCCTAGCCTCCTATCACCTCTCCTCTCCTCCTGGTCCAAGAGCCCCAGCCCTCACTTCCTACTGGCTCCTCTCCAGGGCACACAGCATCTCAAAGCCAAGGTTAATTTCCCTCTTTGGTTTTAATCTTTCCTAAGACATGCTTGCAAACAGCTCTATTTCTCCTCTGCCGACTCTTTTTTTTCTCTCTTCCTAATATCTAGCTCCCTCTTTTTCCAAATAATCCCCACAGGAGTTGACATACAATTTGCACATTCTAGAATCCAAATTTTCCCAGGCACTGAAAAAGCATACAGAAGTAAGTTGTATGTTAGAATTTAATGAAATAAGAACTTGTAGATAAGGACAGACTACTATATTTGCAGATGTTCATAAAGAATAACACCACAGGAAAAATGAAAGACCACAATGATAAAGCAAGACATGACTTGCTTTCCATGGGCCTGGATGAGATCACTATGAGATCTGATTATTCTCCTTAGGAATAGCACGTCAAAAACATTAAAAAGTCTGGAGTTTTTGCTTTCCCAGCAGTTCCCAATGCAGGCCCTCTTATATGACAAGGCAGGAATGAATTCTCATGAGCAACTGTTAGGTAAGAGGGTTAACTAATAGGCACTCTTATGTTTCAATATCAATAACCAGGGCCCCCTACTAGTCATTTGCTCTGATCTACTGAGCTTCACCCTCTGTCTCCCAGCAAATGTTTCCTTTCCAGAAACCACTTTACCTTTTCCCTTGTTGATTTTTCTCCTTTCATGTTATGATATATATCTCAAGGCCAACATGCTGAAGTGAATGCAGCCACTGAGACCGTAAAGAAGGGAAGCATTAGTGGAGACAATGCAGTCAGGTCACATCATGTCGACTCGGTCTTTGAGGAGGCTGGCTTGGCTATGTCTTTTAGAGGAAGAACTGTCCTCAACCGTATTTGACACAACAAATTGTAATTACACATGTATAGTGTGTCCATTCTAGCACCAAATGCTGCAACAGATTCTGAAGTAGGGGACAGCTCAAGGCAATAATGAAAAGGGTCAGGCACTGGAGCCAGAGACCTTGGTTTGAATCCTGCCTCCCCCTCAATGGAGCTGAGCAGGTCATTTAAACTCCCTGAGCTTTATTTGCTTCACTACTAAAAGAGGAAACTGATTTTGCAGAAGTTTTGTGGGCATTAAATGAGATCATATACACCTGGAAAATTCTTGGCACATAGAGGTGTTGAATCAATGTTATTATTATGAAGATGCAATTGACTTCTCAAGAAGCATATATATTTGAAGAGATGAGACATATTAGCGAATATTAGATGATATAGTAGTGGCAATAAGTACCATTGGACTTAAGAATGGAGCAAAACATCTGTGAAACAAATATTATTTTTAAATAACTTCTCTGATATTATATAATATCATCGGTGGTCATTATACAAAATTGGGGAGATTGCAAAAAGCATAAGAAGATAAACAATTTAATGACATCAATTCCAAATCCACACTCACATAATATCCATAAAGTGTTAGAGTAATGCTAATGGAACTTTAAGTCCATATGATTTTCGAAAGTAAGTAAAATTCATAAATAGTAGAGAGATATAGTTTGACGTTGTCAAATGATGGAATAGTATATAGCTATTAATAAAAATAGAAGAGATCTTTATGTCTTGTGAAAAGATAGAACATATTGTTTATTTTTAAAAAAGCAGGTTGAGAAAATACAAAATGTGAAAATGTTATATTTTTAAGCATACTTCCCTCTGAGTTGGAATTCTCTCACTTTACACACGTCTGTACTATTTGGGTTTCTTACAATTTAGTAATTAAAAAAAAATTTGTTCTAAGACCAAGAGAATACATAAAAGGAGGTGAGAAAGAAAAAGAAACTCGAGATATCAGGAACCCCAAAGTAACAAAGGGCACATACGTCCCCACAGGAAAAATGAAAGACCACAGTGATAAAGCAAGACATGACTTGCTTTCCATGGGCCTGGATGAGGTCACTATGAGATATGATTATTCTCCTTAGGAATAGCACGTCAAAAACATTTAAAAGTCTGGAGTTATGGGGCTCCAGTGAGTAATGGGGCTCAAGAGATCTGTTTCGAATGTGATGGCCTGAAATGCACGTGGGTGTGGTAATCTATAACCAGGGCACTGTAGAGAGGAGATAGGAGGTTTGCTCCTCGGAAACACTACTGACTCTTGGAAACCACAGATATCTCACTCAGAGCATTCTTTGCATTGAAGCATTGAGTATGACTTGTAATCTGTAATATGAGCCTCATTTGAATATTGGTGTCAAAGGACAAAGAAAATACCTGCTTGTTAGACTGTGAACTACACTTCACCATTTGTATTTATTCACTCATGTATTCAGTGAACATGTATAACTGGTTGACAGATACCTAGGTATTTGAATAACAGTCTGGCACTCAAAGCTGTGTGACCTCCCACACTCTGACACACACGGGAGCCCTTATTATCCGACCACCATGGTAATGGTAACAGCGGCGGTAATGCCCGCGGTGACGTGAACGTATTTCCTATGAATGCGTACCAAGGACAAAATAACCGTACGTGGCTGGCAGGTCTTCTAATCTGATATTTAAAGGTTGTTGTTTTTAGTAGCTCCATGATGCAAGGAACTAAAATGAGGCAAAATGAGGCAGGGCTTTTGATTCATGTCCTAAAATGAGACAGTCAAGGAGGCAGACGGAAGAGGGACTCAATAAAAACAGCTAATAATTTTAAATCATAGTCTTTACCAAGAACATGCATCATCTCATTCCATTTTCATAACAACCCAGGGAGTAGGAATCATACCTCTTGTAGAAAGTGTGGCGGACACTGACTTTCCAAGAGATGGAGGAACCCGCCCGGGGTTTTAAGTGGCCTTTTAACCCGGATTTCATTGCTCACAGCCTGCTTCATTAATACGGACTTAACAAGTGCGTTGAGTACTGAAAACACAAGAAAGAGATAATCAGGCCCCTTGACACCTGGAAACGGACACAGCTCAGCTGTCGTTGCCAGGACAGCTAAGCCAGGATGGTCTCCCTTTGGACACAGTCTCTCAGAGCACCTGCACCAGGCATGAAGCCCCCAGCTGCTCGTGTCTCAGTACAAAGACAAGAGCACTCTGCCAACCACAGAAATACCAGACATCCCCCATCCTGGATACTGTGGGTGACTGCTGCTTGTCTGCAATTAAAGCTGGAGCCTTGCTTCATTTCTCCAGCCTCATAGATCAGACTTATTAAGGTACCTGGTAACCCAGAGAACAGATCGCTGGGTGCCAGAGGTGGAGGGGTGGGAGGGTTGGGTGAAATGGGTGAAGGGGGTCAAAAGGAATAAACCTCCAGTTATAAAATAAACAAATCATGAGGAATGTAATGTACAGCATGGTGCCTATTGTTAACAACATTGTCCTGCACATTGGAAAGCTGCTAAGAGAACAAATCTTAAAAGTTCTCATCACAAGAAAAAAGTAACTATGCATGGTAACTAGACTTACTGTGGTGATCACTTAACAGTATACACAAATATCACGTCATTATGTTGCACACTTGAATGTAATATAATGCTATATGTCAATTGTATTTAAATTTTTTTTAATAAAGGTACCCAGTCATAGAATTATCTCCATTGCTGGCAGCATCTCATCCAGGACGATGCCCCCACGATTTCCTTGAACCCTCCCCAGGATCATCTACACAAGACCAAAGGCTACAGTAGGTCCTTGCGAACACTCCCTTCCTGAAATGCTTCCTGTTTCCCCATGGTATATGGTCTCCTCTCTGCACTGAGCATTAAAACCCACTTGTTCGACCACAGGTATGTCCCTGCGGGTCTTCTGGCCAGAAGACAGTGATAGAAATGGAGATTCACCTGAATTCATTTGAAGCTCTCACTGCTTCTGACTAGAACCCTGGACCCAGTAATCCTCAAGGAATAATATCCCTGTTGAAGTTGCCACCTGGCCTGGGAGTTAAGGTCCTTTGGAATTGAGCCCTGAAGGACTGGGTCTGTTTTATTTTCCTACAAATAAGATGGGGGGATTTTTTTGGTCAGGTGCTCAGGTTTGTATTTCTCTCTGATGAAGTCATGGAATAGGGCCTCTGCCCTTGAAGAATTTAAAATCTAATCGGGTACTGACACTCAGGCTGGCCTACACTATACATTTTTGGCATTTCCACTGCAAGTAGTGAGTTAACATAGGAATAACCTAGTTAAAATCTTACCTGTAAACTAGGTATTTTGATGATCTAGCTTTCCTCAAGCATTTATGGAGTCTTTGGTCCTCACAACTGTCTCATGAGGCAAGAATTACAGATGGCAAAACTGAGGCCCAGAGAACATTTTTTATTCACCAGCATCATACTGCCTGAGGTCAAGCAGCTAATGAGTGGCGGAGCTGGGACTAGACACCAGGTTGACTCCAGGGCCAGAAAGCTCAAGCTTCAAGCTATCCTTCATATAGCTGTTAGTTTTTATAATAAACCCTCTCTGCAAAGCCCTTTTTTTATAACTTAGGTTTTGTCATACCGTAGGCCAAATCACGTCTCCACAGTTAGGATGCCCCACAGAGTGCACGTTTCAACAACAGAAAGCAAAAGCTAGAAAACAAGCACCAAGCCTCATTCCTGCCAAAAGTGGCATATTCTTTTTTTTGCAAATACCTTTGAATATCAGATTACAGCCACACACTCACAACACTCCAGCATGATTTTCTCCAGGTTCCCAGCTTTCTGAGGCAGATAGGAGACCTGATTATTATCACCACCAATGCAAGCCTGTATCAACACCAGCCACTCGGAGAATTTTCTCTTCTCTCTTCCCCTTCCTCTTCCAAGAAAATGTAGGGACAATACCACCCAGCCCTGTCATTATAAACTCCATGCAAACTTACTCTTGCATCTGTCTCTTACACCTAAAAGAACCAGGGTGATAGGCCACGTCTTTTGGCTCCATACTGGGGCTCATTGCTATGGCACAGACGCATTTGTGACCACGTGGTGAAAATCTGAGACAATGATCCACTATGCTTTGCCTCACAAGACAAGAAAGATCAAAGATCTGCTTCCAAGCATGGAATGTGTCAGTTTCAGAGTCTGCTCTGGAATCAGGACACCAGGCATGTAAGGGCTGCATCTGATATCCACAGGAAATCACCCTTTGGAGCAAAGGGACACACTAGTATAGAAAAGGAAGGAATCAAGAAAAAGAGAAACCAGAAAGGAAATAATCTGGTGACTGTAACTCAAAACTCAAAAAAGGGAAAATGTCTTTTTAGCATAAAAAGGACAGGCTACTGTATGATATTCACTCTCCAAGTGATACCAATATAAAATTCAACTTGCTGGTCCACACAGACACCGTGTGCTAGCTCCCTTAGGTATCTGTGAGCTCTTCTCTTCTGCTGAAGAAGATAAAGGCTCTGGGGCTCGGGGAGGGAAGGAGCCTCAGTAACAGGCTGAAAGACTGTACTTCCTCCCAGAGCAGAGGGAAACGACAGGAAGGAGTTTGGAGGTGGCCAGGAGGACTTCTGTAACAGCACAGATGTGAGGTGGTAAAGCTGAACCCGAGAGATGGGGATGGGAATGGAAAAGGAAGGGCAGACATCCAGAGCCCTTTGGAGGGAACATGAACTGAGGGTGATGACTAAAAAGACATCAGTGAGAGAAAAGGTGCGATGAAACCTGGCGGTAAGGCTTGAGCTGGTTTGAGGGGAATGTAGACAGGATGACCCCACTGAACCCAGCAGAAAAGCATCAGGGAAAGCTGGTTTTAGAATTCAGAGTGTCTGCAGTGAACTCAGAGTGTCTGCAGACTCTCCGAGGACATGCACAGTGAGTCCTGAACAAAACAACTGGTGGAGCTCAGGATCCGGCGGGACAGGAGGTGAGGTGGCAGATACCATGAGTCCAGAATGACAGAGCAACATAGAGCATGTGGGGAAGGTGTCTGGATAAAATTGTTTCCCAGGAATATTCTATTCTTGGCATTTCCCCAATCTGCACCCCCAGCCAAACCTCCCTCCCACAAAAGCTGTAGGGCCATCTGCCTAAAGAATGCATTCTAAGCTCTTAAGCTCTTTCCCTCTTGCTCTATCCACTCAGCTACTCGCAGACCAATTTGAAATGTCCAGTCTTCTGTAAAGCCATCCTTGACTCCTTTCCTCTTCACTTTCACCCATGTTGATTGTACCACTATTTAATGCTATTTACCTTTAAATAGTGTTTGATGAAATAGAATTCCAGAGATGAGAGCAGACAGGATAAGAACAGAAGAATATGAATGCCAGATTGAAAGTATAAAATAATAAAATCCATTGACATTTAACGCTGCTCTCCTATCTCCTAGGAGTCCTACAGCTCTGTAAGGAAGTAACACAGGCTTTCCTCATTAGACTCCTGTATAAGTAAGAAAACTGAAGTGCAACAAATCTAAGTGACTTTTCCAAAGCCTGTAACCAGTAAAACTAAGACTGAACCTTTCATTCACTCATGTGTTTATTCATTTATTCATTCGTTCATTCAGTAAGTATTTTTTGAGCTACTAGCATGTGCCAGGTCCCTTGTCATTGTTTGGATCACTGTGATAGGGGTTGGAGATTCCAGTGGTAGATATGCAAGCCCTCTTCTAGTGGGGTAGACAAGTAAATGTGTAATAAAATGTTACAAAGTGACAGTGCTGTGAAGAAACACTAGGCAGGGCAGCAGACAGACAGAAAGGCAGAGTTCTCTTTTAGCTGTAGTAGTCAGAGATCCTATACTCTAAGCCCTGGGCTCAGTCCTGTGCTCAGACTAATTTCTGAAGGCAATTGAAAGTCACGAAATGTACAGCCCTCTCCCTTTGCAGATGCTGCCCAGGGCCTAGAATGTGCGCATTTGAGCCCCGGATCCAATTCAGCACAAGATCCCTTCAACCACTCCCAGCAAACCCAGGCTATGGGTAGCTCTCCTTAAACTCTCATAAAGTTGAATTGCCTTACTTAGCTTTAATGTAGACCATAAACTCCTAAGAGGCAATAAATACTTGCACGCTTTCATTTATAGTAAGTATATGCTGACTAATCAGTTGACTGCTTGATAAAAATTAAAAGCAATTGAAAGACCTGGAAGACCCTTCCCCTTATTCAATGTTTGTAAAGATGAGGACTCATCGGAGAGACTCCCAGATGCATAGGGCCTCCCCAAAATATGCCTGACCGCTCCACCATTCCCTAATCCCAGGAGCTCCCCTCCTACACAGACCCTATCGGATAGCCCAGGGCCAAAGCGGGCACCCTAGAAAACCAGGTCAGTCCGGGTTACATGAGTCAGGTAGCTGGGTGGGCTTGTGACATTTCTGCCAAGAGGGCCCCTGTGACATTGCAGGTGGTGCAGAGTGGTGGGAGGCGTGTGAAGAGAGCAGCAAAATGGAGACAGAGAATTAGTCCCCAATTACTAAAACCAATCTGAAGAGTTACTGGGTAATAAATTAGCTAGAGTCAGTGACAAAGACAGAATGAGTTCAGCTCCTTTGAGTTACCTGTTTAACTTCCACAAACATCTAGGGCGTGGGTTTATTTTTACAAATTTTTATTTACAGCACCACTGAACCTCCTCCGCTTTTAAAGGTGTGCATATGTGCATACACTGCTGGGGGACTTCACGGGCCACTGGTGAAACTAAACTTTACATCTTAGAGTTCTAATAATTCCCCCAGATGGGCCCATTACACTTTGGCAAAATCATCAGTGAGGACAGAAGGAAGACCTTAAGCAACAAAACTCCACAATACTGTAACGTAACGTCAGAGCTCCAGGAAGGGGTCCCTAGAAAATCACCGTCCTTCCTGGACGATTCCCATCGGCATTCGGAGCGGGTACAGTGTCTCTGGCCTGGCTCTGTAGCAAGAGGAGACAGATGATCCATTTAGCAAGAATCATGAAAGTTCCAGGTAAACAGTAAGGTCCTCAAAAGGAAGCTCCAGAAAATGACACATGGGCATTAGCTAGACTCCAGATTCACAGGAACGTTTAGATTCCAGTCAGGGTCAGTCAGCGTCTGATGCAAGTTCCATTTGAGCCGCCAGTTTCCCGAATCAGTAACTTCATTCCTCCCTGGGGCTGCTCACGCGCAAATCCACTCAGAAGCACAAATAGGCGACAGTTTATCAGAACAACAGAGCGACAGAACAGGCATGCGGTCCGTGGTCATTACTTGTCTAAAGTCAACTCAAATCACGTTGTGTTGCCGTGTTCTTTTCCAAACCAGCCTTTTCTTTACAGTCTTCTATTACAAGAACGTGAAGATTTATTTTAAAGCAGGAACTGTATTTTGTGGTCTTGGGGAAAATTGGGATATGATGTGGCAAAGGATTAAGTTAGCCATAAACAGTAAAGTTTTTTTTTTTAACTTCTGAACCCGTCATTGTCAGGAACCAGAAACAAGAAACATCGTCAACTTTAAAACTGGTGGTGAATTAAACACCTTAATCCCAAGAGTCAATTATACTCTAGTATATGGTCTCCTTTTATAGGGGGTTCATCAACTGGAGGGTATTCATGAGGTGAAGAGATCATGACGGCACAAAGAGTAAACGCTTTTTTCTCCATTTCATTCACTGTTCTATTAACTGATCTGTATAATCAGATTTGTACAGTCCTTTTTTCCAAATTTTATTTTTTCTTTAAATGTCTGAAGTTTCTATGTAGACTACTGTAATTTTTATGCATTTGATCTTGTCTTTAAAAGTATTTTTTAATGAACGAAGTCTGCAGAATTGATTCTATTCACGGGGATATGGGGCTCTGGAAGGGCTTTGTCAATAATATCCCTCAATTACCCTTAAGTCAGCAGTTCAGAATTAGGGGCAAACTTGCCCCCAGGGACACATGACAATGTCTGGAGACTCGTTTCTTTGTCACAACTGGTGGGGATATGCATTCAGGAGGAAGAGACCAGGGAGAGTGCTAAAAATCCTACAACGAACGGGACAGCCACACACAACAAGCTGTTATACAGGTCAAAATGTCAACAATGTTGAGCCTGAGAAAGCATAACAAAATCTCTTACAACCTCACCGGGCAGCTGCCTTATTATAATCCAAAGTCTACCTCAGTGATTTCTTTGACATTTCAAGCACCCATTCCCACTGATTTACCTCCCCAAGAGTTTAGCTAGTTGGCAGCCAAAAAAAAAAAAAAGGTAACAAAGTATGGGCAATATTTTTAATTCTTCCTCACACAATGTCTCCCTATTGATATTTTGTCAAATAATCCAAGGGATGGTATTTGTGAACCATGGGGCCTGAATATTCATAATGGCCAAATATCATGAAAAAAATTTAACCTTTCTTTTCAAAAAAACAAAGTTGAAGTTTGGAAAATAACAGCAGACATAGTACTTCCCATAGCTGGTGCTGAAATAATGTGGAAAAGATTCTTTCTCTTGAAATAGAAGGACACAGAACAGAAGTCAGGGCTACACCTGTGTCCTCCAGGTAAGCATGCAGGATCGCTGCTCCAGCCCCAACTGAGCTGGCTGAGGACGCCCTAGCTGGAAAAACTATGTTTGGCTCTTAAAAAAGAATTTTCTGGAATTAACCTAAGCACACAGGAACACTAAACTGAGTGACAGTGGTTTTCTAATCTTTGAGAAGAACAGTGTCATTTAAATCCACTGTTAATCAGGCACTACGGCCACCAAGCAGGACTGAGTCAAAGGGAGAAAGAAAAGTCGTGCATTTCCTTGGGAACATTAAAAGCAGGGCAATTAAAGGAGAGTAAAACCCAAGTAAAAATATCAGGCGGCATCATAGTAGCTGAGATGGGAAAGGCAACCACCTGCCCTGGCACAAAATACTGCATTAATTAGCTTGTTTGAACATATTAAATATGTGCCACAAAGTGTCTTAAACAGGTATTATTTTACATTGGCTCTAGTCCATAATTTGATGTTCCCTAGTGTCTAGCAACAAATTTTTCTGAAGTTAGACTTCACTATATTGGAATTAATAAGTGCCTTTTCCTATCCAGAAAAATGCTTTAGAGATTAAATACAGAAAATTATATGGATGTAAACTAATAAGCATTCCTTTAGCCAACTGAACAAAAACTATAATTTGTAATTTTTCCTTTTAATAAAAGCAGAATGGTGAGAAATCAAATTAGACTTTTAAATCTGGAATCGAGAGACAGATTTCTTCTTTCACTCCAGTCAAGTCATCTCAGCCAAGAATTACTCCAGAAGAATTTGGTCCACGTATCAGCTTGATGAGAGAGACCCTGTTTCTTGTGAGTACATGACAAAATCTTAATATTAAAAATAAAAACATTTTCTTAAGTTTTACCCCTTTCTTAGCTCCACAGTATATATATATAGCCTAGTCCAATATACTCCTAAGGATAAAAACATATTTAGGTATTCTTCTATTTACCTCATTTATGGCCAATTTAAACTCAGATAATACATTTTTGAGGTATGAAAATATTCCTATCCTATTGATCACAGTTGCTTACTTATTTCAGCTTTAGAATTTAAGAGCACCACCTTTTTTAAGTGGTGTTTGTGCTGAAAAAATGTGGGCGTTTTTTCCATTACCAACCCAGCATTTCGGGTAAGTACTGTGCAGATTCTAAACAGGACTCGGTGCTTACAGTCTGAGATGATCATTTTCAATTTTACAACCCATCAAAGAAGATTCTAGTTCTCTAGTAAGGCACCTCCAATTTTCTCATACCTATTTTGAGACTGTTCTGATTAAAATATTGCTGCTTAAACAATTTCTTAAATACATGCAGATTTGTCTCCAATGCTAACATAGGTTAGTTACAGATCCAAACTAGATTCTGGCACATTTATTTGAACTCGGTAATACGGGTCACAGACATAAAAAAAAGAAAAGTGTAAACTCTTCAAAATACATTAAACGCAGCAATTAAATTCTCATTTCTCCCTGCACATTTGCCCACCAAGTTACTAGTTGGCAACTATAATAAATACTTTAAAATATGTCTAATTAAAGAAAAGTCAATCTAGTTATTTTTTGGCAGGAATGAATACTCAATGTCATGTATTCGAGGAATATTCATTTTCTCCTGGTAAATGCTACATTGATCAATGTGATCATATAAAAGAAGACTCAAAGGAAATTGGAACAACTAAGTCATTATTAAGCAATAAATGAAGACAGTTCCAACTGGACTGACTCTAAAAGACAGTAAGTACTTGTGTCATACTTCAGGAAGTAGAAATATTCCCAAACTTCCAAGCGAGAAAAAAAGCATACTATATATTTAAACATTTGAAACACACTATAGCTGTAGTTCACAGCAAAAAGTACACATTAGTTTTTCTCTCCACCTCATAAAATGAAGAGGTAATCAAAAAGCATTTTCTTCCTACCCTCCCCCATTAAACTCTACTTCTTCTAATGTTCTGAGAGTATTTTCCACCTTGATGGGTATTTATTTGACATTTATTCAAAAGTGAGTCAAAAATTTTTCTGCAGTGACAGGATTACCTAACTTTCCTCTTTTATGATCTTATAGTGGACTTGGGAAAAATAACACAGCTATTATGGTTATTAAGGTTTTTTGATGTACGTGGCTATGAGCTCACCTGAGAGTCAGCTACAAGTTCTAATCAGTTTAAAACAAAAACTACTTTGAATCCTGTGTCCACAGCCATTCAGTCCCAGCGTTCGTTCGGTGTCCCTGATACACACACTAGAGCTGTTTGCTTTGGGAAATAATTGTCCAAAATGTCCAAACTAAAACGGTTGAAGAAGAGCAGCAGAAGACACCCAGGACAATGTAAAGGGTTCTCAGTCACATAAAAATTAACAGACACGTTCAACTAACATCCCAACCAACCAACCGCTACTGAACGCGGACAGCGCACACGGCAGGCTTGGGCGGGGCCACCACCCACACAGCTCCCTCCCCAAGCCAAGCTGGTGCTTCCACAGTGCCTCATCTACCCGGTCTGTGTAGGGGGGCAACAGGTTAAAAATGTGTACTGTTGGCATAACCTTGGTCCTGCTGAGTTTTGCTAAGAGCTTGTCCATGGTCATCCAGACAGCCTTCCAGAGATACTTCGATAGCCACGTCTGTGGTTTCTCTTTGGTTTGGGTCCAGAGGGGGACAGCCATTGTGCTCAGCACAGCCATTGACGTGGGCCAGAGGCAGTGCCCTGGGGGGACAGCACAGCTGCTTCTCACAGGCTTTGGAGATGCAGGGTGAGCTGCAGAGCAGCAGCAGGTCCTTCTGTTCCAGGGGCTCCTTCAAGTCCACATGCTCAAACTGGATGGTCACACTGTGGATTCCCGCCTTGTGGAAGATTTCTCGAATCTTTACACTGGCATCCTGATATTCTCTGTCCTTCTGATACTTGATATGCAGGGTGGCAATGATCTTCCCATTTATAAGTTCCCAGATGTGCACCTCGTGTACACTACTAATCCCAGGCACGGCAGAAAGTTTACTCACTAGAATAGAGAAGAGCAAAGAATAACTAAGGTGAGTGCTATATCTGAAGCATGCAGCTACTACAGAAGGGATGTGGTCCCTTTAAACATTCTCACCACAATGATATATTTACTAATAGGAAGAAAGATAGCTGTGCCTCTATGGGTACATTTTCCCATACTCTTTCTCCCCTCTGACTTCCTCCATCATACATTGTTAATCCACAAAAGGTAATTTAAGGAAATTAACAACCAAACCCCTGCCCAGGGTTGCTGAGTTTGCAGGGGAAGGGAGTGGACACTCTAACGGACTGCCAATGGGAGTATAAAGTAGGATGCCTTTTTTAAAGGGGGTAGCTTGGCAATACGGTTTGAAAACTTTTATCAGCAATTCTAGTACTAAGAATTTAACCCGAAAGAAATAGCCAAGTATTTATGTACAAGAATGGCTGGTTTGGTCGTTGCTCTTTGTATTCATGAATAAAATGGAAACAATAAGGAAATAGTTAAATCAATTACATAATGGAATTTGATGCAGCTATTAAGAAAGTGGTATATTTAAGGATATGCAAAAAGGTAGATAAGGTATTTTTCGATGAAAAATCAAATAGCTAAACTGTATGTACAGCATGATCCTTTTTCCCTTTTTTTTTTTACAAAGCATCAGTGAATATACATTCATAAAATAAATTTTTTAGGCAGCTGAAGGTTTTTTTTGACTAACCCCAAAATATTAAGTGTGGTCATATCTCGAGGGAGGTAAAATTATGAGAGATTTCTATTTTCTTATTTGGGCTTCTCTGTGTGTTTTCCATACTTTCTAAAGTGACTGTGTATTTAGAGAGATGATACTGAAGAGTGATTATGAGCAAAGACCTCGTGGCCAGCTAGAGTCTGAATCCCAGTTTAATCATTTACCTGCATGACCTTGGACAATTACCTAGCCCCTCTCTGCTTGGGTTACCTTATCTGTATATTAGGAATAGTAGTAAGAGAACCTTATAGGTTATAGTAAGTTAATTATATTATAAAATACTCATTATTCATATATCTACTTATGTAAAATATATTTTCACATATTTATATATTTACATTTATATTTATTATATAAACTTCATATATAAGAACTTAAGAACACCTGGCATGTAGTAAGTGCCATAAAGTGTCGCTATTGTCATTGCTATTTTTTTTAAATACCTGTTTTTAAATATGTATATTGCTTTGTTAAGAGGCCATATAAGCCATTTACTAATTGTTTTGTATGTTTATCTTGTTCCCTCAGGTGGGAAAGAAGCTCCTGGAAGGCAGAGACCATGCTGTGTGCCTGCTCCTCGCTGTCTCCCTCCCCCACCGCCTATCTCCTCTGCCTGCAGCTTTGGGCAAATAGCAGATATGCAGGATATGAAGGCTGATTATTTTAACTCCGTGCAGCCAAACAGCCAGAGTTGACTGCACCTAACTGACTCTCAGAGACGGTAAACTAACCAATGAGGCCACAGAAGAGGTCAAAAAAGGAAAAAACACATCCAGGGGAAGAGATCGTAGAGGAGCACCAGCTGTTTTGCCAATTGGTCCCAGTGCGTGCTACTAAACAGAGGACTGGCAGGACTATGACCTTCACAGAGCAGTCACACCGTAATCACTCCTTCAAAGGGGAAAGTCTAGCCATGGCCAAACAATGCATTATTATGACCCGTTCAAACCTAATGTCAGGTATTTGTCATGAAATGAGGTCTCCCAACTTTGAGCCTCAGAGTGGGCCTGGGCTCTATCTCATGTTTACTGGACTGCTAGTGAAGCAATGTTAGACAGAATAAGGGCAAATATTCATGAAATTTTTTTCTATTAAAACAGTCTCCATTTAGAAACAATAGAAATAAAGTTGCACATTCAATTTCTCACCCATCCTGCTAGTTCCATTAGAAAATGCTATAAAGTCTCTAAAAGTTTTATCCTCAGGTGCACATAACTAAAGTGGGAGTTTGACCTGTTCAAGCAAAGAAACAGATTTCATTATTGAATGAGGTTGTGAATGGTCTGGATTTAAGACAGTCCTTTTTACAGTGATAAGAGTCCACATGGTGACTTGCATGTCCATAAAAAATCAATTAACTAGAAAGCAGGGTCTAGAATACAAATGAATGTTTCATGTTTTCAGAAAAGGATAATAAAAATCAAGGTGTTGACAGAGTGGCCTCATCTGAGTTGAAATACATCTTTGACGTGAAGGTAAATAGCCCACGAATAGGTATTGCCCAAACACTATATTCTCAGACTTCTGCAGTTGAGCCAGACAGTCATGGGTGGCAAAGGACCTTTGGCTCTTAGAGCTGTCAGTCACTTTATTAGGCTACAAAACATATGATAGATGTCTTTACTGCCTGGTGACATTTCATTATTTCAGGACTCATGAATCAAACTCTGTCTGACATCACGCTGGCCCTCCGGCCTGAAAACATGAAGTGGGCAGCGGTTCCAGGTCACAATCGTCTGACTTACTCAGCTCTTCCACATTGATTCCTTTGGGGACCATCTGCAGCAGAATGGCAGCGGTCTCCTTGATGAGTGGGAAGGCCGATGACAAAATGATGATGACCATGACGACAGTCAGGCTGGGGTCGATGTAGCACTGCCAGTTACATGCGTCCTCGGGCTTCAGAGGAAGCACATAGAATATGATGGCTGTGACAACCACAACCACCGACCCCAGGGCATCTCCCATCACATGCAAAAGTACACCTGCCGGGAAGACAGAAAGACCACTAAGGCACAGATCCAAGTTTGGGAGCCATGCGACACTCATTTGACTTGGGTTCCCAAGGCAATGAATACCTGTTGCTATTTGTTTTCTTTTTGGTTAGAACAGTAGGATGGATTAGAATGAAAAAGTAATGGCAACTGCTTCGCAGAACACAAAACCTCAGGCCACCATCCCAGGGGCTAAAGAATCTGGAACAGCCTGGAAAGATTCTGAGCTGCAGACTTGTGGGCAGAGGGACTGTGTGTATTCACAGTGCCACACTGCTGCCACCCGCCACCCCGCAGAAGGCAACGAGCTGGGAAACAGAGGCTGAGCAAGTGGTTTCTTTTGCTTTCAGATAGGTGTATGTACTTGAAATTGCTTCAAACATTTTTAGGACAGAGGGAGCTAAGATATATCAAGAGAGAGGTTCTTTTTATTCTGCCATCCCTCTACCTTGATCCATTCTTCTCCCTTCCTTATAAGCATTTGCCAACTTCTCACTCAGCCCGATGTCGTTTAAGCTGCATTTGGTTTAAGAGGTCCTTGAGAACAGGGACTCCAGCAACATTCGCGCTGAATAAAGAGCCATTTGTCACAATAAAATAAAAGTAAAATACTGCAGATAATCACAAATATTGCAGATGCCTTTAACTAAGGAAACCATTCTTTAAGGTTTTAATTATGGTACAGAAAGCATGCAATTGTACCAAAGAAGAGCTGGGTGTCCAAATGTTGGACACAGATGAAACTGGGAGTTAGTGAGCTAGGGGCAAACGTTCTCAGAAGGCTTATATAAACACAAAAGCAACGTTCTCAGAAGGCTTATAAAACATAAACACAAAAGCAACATCAGAATCTTGCTATTTTAAGTATAGTTTACAGATCGGCAGTTATCAGCAACTCCTGGAAGCTTACAGAAATGCAGACTCACAGGCCCCCTCAGACCTGCTGAATCTGATTCTGCATTTTAACTAGATTCAAATGCATATAAAAGTTTCCAAAGTACTGCTCTAGAATAAGTCATATAGAAGAAAGGTCTGCTTTGTCTCTCCAAGTATCTGGCAGACTGACTCAGTAGAGTTAATCATGATAATCCAAAATAGTAGTAATTCACACATGGCTACACCTGAACAGTCTCACTCCACAGTACTTGCAACAATTCTACTAAAGCTACCTAAGATGCTTTAATCGGGCTAATTCTTCCTCTTGGCAACACTTCCAGGGTTCTGAGTAGCATCATAGGTAAAATGGCACTTTGTAAACAAACTAAGTGTAATTTGTGGCAACTTGTCCCCCCAGAAAAGACAGGAATAAAAAGAATCCCACACTTCCTTCTGGCTGAGTGTTTACCTATGGCAATTGCATTCTGATTCGACAAAAACATTAAACAGTGGCATATTACAATTATTTGCTTTCTCCCCCACTCTACCCCAAAGGAGCATCTTATCCACAGTTTGAGAAACAAAACGTTCCCCAGAATTGGTCTTTACACCTTGCTCCTCCTTGAGCAACTGAATATCAAAGTTTTAACCTTCTCCAAGGCAGCACAAAATACTACCATAAAAATAGGAAGACCAAATACTTCCTATTGCAATTGACATGGATTTCACTGCCTGACACAGTCTGTTATTCTGTTGCCTACATGTCTCCCTCATTTCCTCCATGGGACTCTAAGTAGCATGAAGGTGAGAGTCACACCCTGCACTTCCCTTGTTTACATTTTAGCACTGCAGGTGTAGAGAGAAGGTACTCAATAAAACAGTATTTATAAAAATTAAATAGTCATAACATCCATGACCTTGAGTAACTTCTGTCTTTTCCTTAATAATAATAACTGTAATGCTACCTAACAGGCATGCACCAGAAGTTGTATGTATGTTACATGTATTTACACATTCTGGACTTGCTGAAGTGGTTACTCTTATTTTACAAATGAGGAGACTTAGGCATAGACTAGCTAAGTAACTTATCCAAGAGCACATGGCTAGAAAGTGTTAGAGTAGGGATATAAGTCTGGGTAGTCTGATTTGAGAACCACAGTGCATCCTGCCTCATATAAGACCTAAATTCCAGTGGCAGATTTTCCTTCTGAGAAATTTCATTCTTAGCTCCTACAGCTCCTGAGAATTATATAAAATAGCATTCAAACTTATTTTTCTCATAATCCACAGTCAGAACCCTACTTTGCATCCTAGCACACATACAGGCACAAGCTGAAAAAAATGTTTTGTGAAAAAAGTAAATTTATCCTTACATGTGATTTATTACTATTTTCTATTCAATTTCATTCAATGCTAGTTACATTTCTAAATGCTGATCATACTTTATTAAGTTGCTTTTATGATCCAAACTAACATGTCCTTCAGTTTGGAAAACTGCTTAAAGCGCTACTTCACTACACTTTGGGACTGAGTATTACACCATGTTTTCTGACCTCCCATGTATAAATGAAGAAGGCATGGTCATAATGCTCTGGGGACGAAGTCCACTGGCAGGACGCTGAGTTAAATGCATCCATCAGCTCCAGATGGGAAATCACAGGGAAGGCTTTTTGAGAGATGGGTAGTTTGAGCAAGACTCCGTAGAGGAGACAGACTCCAACAGGCAGCAATGTTCCAGCCAGAGAGAACTCAGAGAGAAGGCTCTCCAGGCAAAGAACCCCAGGGGGGATGCGGATGAAGATGAGCTTGTCAGGCAGCATGGGAAGCGGGGGCACTAAGGGTGGAGTGAGAGACCCCGAGAGGCATATACGAATTACGGACCTTACGAAAGCCAACCTCCCTGAGCAACGCGATCCTCGTCTGTGACATGGGGATGATGGCTGTATCTGCCTCGTTTCTCTGGCTGGGAGGTGATGACAGTCATGAGCGCAGCTTGTTGAGTGGGTCCTCTGGGCTGCTCCAACCACTCAGGGAGCTCCCAGAACACAGGGGTGTCGGCATTGTCGCCATGATACAGATAAGGAAGCTGAAGCTCAAAGAGGCTAAGCTGCTTGCCAAGGTCAGCTGGCAAGTAGAAGGCAGAGCAGAACCTAAGCAGACCTCACCTCACTATCAGTGTGCATTAAGTGGTGGGGGGATGAGGAGACAGTTTAGGGGTGACAAGAAGGGCAGAAATGTCTAGAAAGGGATAGTGACATAGGAACAGCAAGCCCTTGAATGTCAGCAGTATTAGGACCTTGTTCTGAATGCCATTCAGGTTTCAGAGCAGACTCTGGGGTGACCACACCTAAGATTCAGAAAGACACCCCAGGCAGCATTATCTGAGAAACGAAAATCACCACTTAATAGGCAACTAAATCATCTGGTTGGTCCTAACGCTCCAAGGTTAGCTTTGCAATGACAGGGCGGCTCAGCACTTGACCCTCATTGTTGTCTTCAGATAAAAACAAAAGACAAAAAATTGGCATATAACATGGCAATTTGACATAAGCTGACATTAGATAATTATCCCAACACTCAGAAAAGCCATCAGTGCTGTTGAATTCATGGAATAACCAGAAACACAGTGCCTTAGCACTGGGCATTAGCAAGTGGTTATGGAAGGATGAGACATCTTTGCTATTGGGAAAAAAATAAGAACTAGTAAGAAACAAAGGAGATGTATGTTCAGAAGAAGGCAAGATTGCTATTCGTCTATTTATATTTATACTGAAATACAAAGGGCTAATTGTCTTTCCGACACTGTCACAACATTTCTAATGCATTGTGTTTAATCCCATTAAATAGAAGTCGACCACTACCACGTGCATTGACCAGAATCTTTAAAGGATTGTGCCTTCGCTGTGCTTTGCAGTAGAGGAGGGAGTGTGTTTCTCAGTAGGCGATTTTTCTTATTCTATTGGAACAAGAGAAACAGTATTGAAAACCAACAGATGGTTTTTTTCACAAGCACCCCCATGGGATGTTTGTTCCCCTGCAGATCTGGGGGGACAGTCCTGCTTTCAAAAGCAGTGGCCTAAGTGTTGGAAATGTGACCATTCAGTGGACTGTGTACCCTGGAGATCCTGTGTGGAGTTTTGAGGCTGTGTGTGGTGATGGGGAGAGGGAGAAATTCCAAGCAGGAGCCCAGGATACCAGCCCTGCCTCTGTCGCTCTCTGGGGTGACTTGGGGCACCACCTGACCCTCTAGACTCTGTGTCCTTAACTGTAAAATGAGGAGGGTGGAGTCCATTCTCCCTAAGACCTTTCCAGCTCTAACATTCTGTGGCCCCTCTCTGACTCATGGCTGCAAGGACACAGGACCTAAGGTGAGGCCAGCACCTCACCTAGCCTGAGACATGGACCCTGTTAGCCAAGGCGTGGGCACTTAGCTCACCCTTGCTGAAGCAGCACAGGTTAAAGCCGGGCAATTCCACTCACTACTGAATGACAATAGTCTCCGCCTGGTAAGACTGTTACAATACTAAGTGTCTCATTCATGAGTGGTGCCTGGCACAAAGTATGTACTCCATAAAATTTTAGCTACTCTTCCTGCCATTTCTGTGAGCGCTCTACATGCTGTATGTCACAAGAACCCCATAAAGCAGATATGATTATTATCCCCCTTTTGAAGAAGAGGGGACTGCAGGCTTAGAGAGGGCCAGGAACTTGTCAAAGCCAGAGTCTTAAGTGGCAGGGCCAGGACCCAAACCCAGACAGCTTGAGCTCAAACCAAATCTTTCAGCCACCGCATTATGCAGCCGTGTTAGAAGCCAGAGGGGCACTTTTGCTAGTGCCTGGGGACCACAGGGCTTAGCCAGACAACGAGGCATTTTACACTGACATTTTCCACCCAGGAGCTCCAATAGCTTTGGACTCAAAATTAGCAAGTTTCTGTTACATTATGCTTCCCAAAACAGGTCCACAATACCCACTAGCCCTTACTCTTAAGTCCTCTTTGCTCTTTCTCTGAAAGATAAGAATGAATAATTAACAGAACATGCTTGGAGAGGTGAAAGTGCTATAATGGTGAATTCCATCTCAGAAACCTTCAGTGTAGACTTTTTACACTGAACCTTAAAAAAGTAAAGATAAAAAAGGATCATGATTTTTGAAAACAGATTGTCTTGGATTCACCACCATGCTCTTTGGAAATTCCCCCAATGCAGTTCCATTATAAAAAACTAATTTATTTAGATGTTTTTAAGGGCTCATGCCTTGTTTTCTGATTTTCCCTATAGATCCATTCTGGGTATCAAAACTCAAAAATGAAGGGGTGTCCAGGATTATTCATTTTTCTTTGTATCATTCCCACCTAATCCCCACTACAGGCATTCCCCAAAACATCTGAAGGTAAAGGGTCACATAATCCTTCTCGAAACTCTCAACGTCAGGATTGGGGACTGACCCTTCTGGGTCCACTCTGAAGCAAAACCTGTGCCCGAGAGGTTAGAAAGGAGACATGCTTCGCTATGTTGGTGTCTGGCGAGAAATGCACCTCTGACCTCCCTGGGCTGCTCTTTGCCCAGGGCCTGCCACCTTGAGGAATGCTAGTGATGTGCCTTCCACATGCCTCACCAGAGCCCCACTTTGGGCCTGGAAGGGGAGGTTCAAGTTAACCAACAGACCCATCACAGAAGCACTGTTTCTTGCAGAAAATAACTGAGCCAGTGAGGGTCATTCAGCACCACCACCACGCTCTCCCCACCTGTATCAAAACCATACTCAGTTAACAAGGGCTGCATTTTATGTCAGTGATACCCACGGTGGGGCAGAAACAGGAAGAGCAGTGACATGTCCTGGACCTGTGAGGCCCTGGAGTAGCAGCATTAGCATGGGTCTGAGTGGAGAGAGAGAAATCATCAGCAGCTAGTGCCTACCACAAAATCGATGCAGTGATTAGGCAAGACCTGGGTCATAGTCTATGCAGGTAAATGGCCCGCTTTCTAATGCACCTTACTGAAAGGCAAACAGAAATGAAGGGTATGGCACAGCCCCTATATACTACTGAAAAGGATTTCCAATTGATGCCAAGTCAACCCTACCTCTGATATTCAGGGCTTCAGACTTCTTCTCCTTTTTCACAGCCTCTTCTGGCTCATTCTGGGTGTTCAGGGAATCACCTGCATTCAAAGAAGAAACCTTGTGTTGTGTATAAGTTCTACAAACAAAAAGAACCAATGGACTCAAAAACAGTTTTGTTATTTGAAAAATCCAACTAGCTTACCAGATCCCCGACCTCTCCATACACACAGCCAGAATAGTACAATTTGACCTGGAAACAAGCCTTGTGATCCACCTTCGGACTTCATGCACACTTCCATTCAAGTTAAAATTTTAAAAAGAGGCAAGTGGGTGCGCACTGCCACCCCAAAACCCGCACCTCCCAAGGGGACAGAGGGTGGACAAAGGGGGAGAGAAAAAACTAGGCGCAGATAGCAGCTCCTGAAGGGGGAGCGTTTGGGGAGTGCTATCTGTTGTCCAATAAAAATAACTTATTTCTAAGAAATCAATTCTTCTATACAGAGAGAATCGGAAATAGGGAAAAGAGAGAGGCTGGCCGAGGATCCAGAAGAAAAAAAGAAATCGTAAGCGATATGTTAAGTTAGCAGAAGAGAATTAAAGCCGGACTGCGGGGGAAATGGATTCGAAAAAGAAATAGAAAGCCAAAGGCGTGGGCTGAGGAGGAAGGACCGGGCGGGCAGGTGGGAAGAGCAGCGAGGGCCGGAGGATGCAACTGAAAGGCACCTGCTACGTTGGAGAACACGGTCGCCCGCTCCTCCTCCTTCCTCTCCACCGCGGCCGCGCCGAGGGGCCCCGCCGAGTCCTCGTGGGCCGTCGCGGAGGCGGCGCGCCACCCGCCCTCGGCGCCCTGCGGCCCCGCGAAAGCGCCGCGGGCCCCGCGCTCGGCCGGCAGCTGCTGCGGGCGGCGGCGGCGGCAGCCGGCGAAGCAGGCGGCGCAGTCCTGGAAGATGAGCAGCCCCACCACGTTGACGGCCAGCCCCAGGGCGCCGACGATGAGCACCAGCTCAGGGTCGTCGATGCGCTCGGGCCGGGCCAGGCGCAGCACGGCCTCCACGGCGATGGTGAAGCACAGCCCGGTGAGGAAGACGGCGTTGCTCAGCGCGCCCACCACCTCGGCGCGGCCGTAGCCGTAGGTGGCCCGCGAGCCCCGCGCGGGGCGGCGCGCGATGTAGCCGGCTCCCAGCCCCACGCACATTGAGATCAGGTCCGACAGCATGTTGAAGGAGTCGGAGAGCAGCGCGATAGAGTTGCCCAGGTAGCCCGAGACCAGCTCGGCCACGAAGAAGACGACGGTGAGCACGAGCATGAAGAGCAGCCGGCACGTCTTGCCCGAGTAGCGGCCCATCTCCCGCAGGGCGCGCGGCCGGGAGCCGCCTCCGCAGCTGGGGGCGCGGCCCGGCGCCCCTGACTCTCCGCGCCTGCCCCGCGCCTGCCCGCCTGCCCGCCGCCCGCGCTGGGCGCTTTATAAGGCGCGGCAGAGCGCCCCCAGGCCCGCACGGCCAGAGTCTAAAGGACTCAGACACGCCGGCAGTATCTGGAGATCGTGCGCACCGTGCGCGCCGCCCGCGGCCCCTTCCCCCTCGCTCGCATCCCGGCCTCGCTGGGCAGGAGGCCACCGGCCAAGGTCTGTCCTGTCGGGCAGAGGCGGACGGAGAGGGGAGCTGCAGAGAGGAGGCCGTGCGTCCGATGTCTCCCCTCGGAGACGCCCCCAGAGGTGGGATTCCCCCAGTGACCCCCACCTCTCCAGTCAGTTCGTCAGAGCGCTCAGTGCCCCAACTATTGATTCAGCGATGAGGACCTTGACTGCTGTGGGTGTGTTCCCTGGGGCGGCCGTGGACGCTTTCACGTACGTGCTGCATTACAGATTCCATATTAACCCGGGAAGGCTCGGGGCCAACCCTGCCCTTCAGGTGCTTCCTGCTTTGCGTTTGGCGAAGTTTGAGCTGAACGCCCTCTCAGTACCCCACTCCTTTCCCACCCGTGGTACAGCTAGTGTGTCCTCTCTTCTTGCTCATGGCCTTCATAAGGAGCACATTGTCGTTTCCGTCACCCCCTCATGGCACAGGATCGCCCCTCTCCCGCCCCCACCCTCCACTTTAGGATCTTCATCACAGGGCCTCCTTCCCGGGTGAACTGCAGGCAGCCCCGGGGGACAGCACAGACCACACTTGTAAGCCCGGGGCTCCCATCCAGCACCCAGAAATGCAGTTTCTCTGAGGTAGACACAAGTCCCTTGACCACCAAAGGAGCCAGGGTGGCCTCCTTGCTTCATTCTCCACTGGTGAGAATAATTTGCTCAGCACCGTCTGCCCCTCAGAGCATGACCTGATACTCATAGCTCAGTGCCTGACCCACTTAAAGGTTTATTCCAAATAGAGACTTTCCTGTTGACAATAGGCTCTGTTCCAAGTAAAACTTATCCAGGAGAGAACTATCTCCAGGACTCCAGGAAAGGCAGAGGAGCAGAACCTATGAAGGGTATTTGCTGTCAGTCAGGAAGTGGGGTGCATGAAGCCCTGCAGGTTTCCTTATAGGGTTGGTTTGTTTTATATACTCTTGTCTTATTCCAAAAAGGATCTGAAAACGAAGTCTAATGACTTCTCTTTCCCCTCCCCAATCCAACCCCTGGACCTTCAACCATTCCTGAAAAAACACATCTGTTTTTGGCCTGGAGATGAATAAAAAATGTCTCACTCCAAAACAAAAAAACACAGAATCCACACTAGCAGAACATTGTGATGCTAGCCCCACTCATCACCTTAGCCTTGTGAAACGTGACTGTATCTTTTAATGCTCTCTGAGGGTCCCCAGCAAGTATGCTACATAAAACATCCTTGATCCACGGGTTCCACCTTACACCAGATAGGCCTCCAAACCCAGGAAACTTGTTAAGCCTGCCCTTTCTACCTCCAGGAAGAGATCTCTACGCCAAGAACTTAAAAAAAAGGGATCATTTACAACAGTCTCTAGTATTAAAATGATCAGCAGTTTCAAGGAAAGAGATACAGGTCCATGAAAGTTTTGAAGTTGTGTGGCCCTGGACAAGTTCCTTAGTTGTCTGGGGCAGTCTTCACTACTGTAAATAGTAAAGAGTGCCTCTTCATAGGGTTGTGTGTGTTAAAGGAATTAATAAGTCTAAAGTGATTATAACATAGCACTCAATAAATGTTAGCTGTTTATTAAAACAAAACAGCAGAAAGCAAGAAAAAGACAGTGGTCGGGTGAGGAGGAAGGGACTGGGTGGGACGAGGGGAGAGTAAAGTCGTCCAGAGATCCACATGTCATCCTTAGCATATTATACAAGCATTAGTATGACAGCACGTGTGTGACAGAATTGCTTCTGAGCCACAGGTGACATACTATAATACAAAGATATGCCACAGTACTGCTGCCTCCCCAGTTTCTGGTTTATGCTGTCTTCAGACTTCGAAACCCCTAAAACATTTAACACACGGCAGCAAGCAAAGCTGTCAGTAAGAGAGCGAGGCTTTCTGGAAATCTCTTGACAGTGCCAGCGTAGTCCCGGCTGACGGCACTTCTTTGTCATTCACACGGAAAGAAAAACCTGATCAGCAGAAATATATCACATGTGCCTGTGACCCAGTCGGTCTCCTAGGCCAAGGCAGATAATAAGGATTATGTCCCAGGAGGGCAGTGGATGGGACTAGAAAGCCAGCAGCTGAGGAGGCACAGGAGGGATCTGTCAGTGTCCGAGGTGCCCTGCCCAGGGTCTAGTTCCTGACTTTAGAAAGGCTAAGGGTGGCTACAAAATACACTGAAAAAAAATGTTTTGCCTGAGTAAGTATGATTATACATATGGCTTACTTATAGATTATATAGATAATCTAAGTTAATTGACAGAAACATGGACTACATTTTATACTTGACTGTAAATTACAAGGTTTCAGTAGCTATTGTTGATGACCTCTGACTCAGCCCAGCCTGTGCTGAGCAGTTTACAGGCGTCTCATTTCATTCTCTCTACAGCACCATAAAATAATACTGTTTTATAGGTGAGGAACCTAAAGTCCAGTGAGTTCAAGTAATTTGCCCGAGATCAGACACTCTGTAAGTGATCAAATTGAGATTTGATCTAGGCATCAAGCACTAGAGTTTATAGTCTCCATCCCCACATTATGCTAACTTAATCCTTTTTAACGTTTCTTTTCTTTATTTGTAAACAAAGGAAAGGATCTTTTTTAAGTTCATTTTTATTGGTCCGGACCTTGATCTGCTATGACTTGTAAAGTCAGAGATTATGATACTAAAAGTTCTTTCTACACTGGTATTGACCCAGAAATCAACAAACCTTTTTTTTTTTTTTTAGAAATTGAAAAAAACAACTGGTTTTGTTTTAATGTTTTTCTATTTGACAAGAGATGATGCTCCCTTTAGGGAAGAGAATGAACATCTTGTCAAGGCACCAAATTCATATTCAAAAGAAGAAGTAGCTCTTTCTTCCCATAGATCCTGCCTTCAGATTTAAAATACATCATCAGAAGATGGACACTTCTCACCATTAGCCCAACTCTAAACACACAGGGCATGATACAATGTGATGACTTTCCAAAAGGAAATTGCTTCTCCCCATAGCTGAGGAATCTTGTGTACACATCAGTTCTTCACTGGTATATTTATATGTATATTGTAACACTTTGTAACCCAAGGGTACTTTTTGTACCCAGAGGTATGCATTTTGTCCCTCAAAGTTTTTTTAGAATACTGTAAGAGACTCTTCACTTGAAGTAGTGATCACTCTTTTTTTTAAGACAGAGGCATGAGATGTGAAAAAGATAAAAAGTAGGTAGTGGTCAACACTGTTTTGGGCAATTGATAGGGAGAAACAGCAGGGCCTGTACTGCAGCCCAGAGACAAGCAGGCAGCCTCTGACAGGAACTTAGAGCTGTGTCCATGGTTCTTGTAGGCTTAGCACCAACCCAGGAAGAGGTAAGAATGCAAGCCCCACATTAACATCAAGCAACACAGCTTGCTTATTAAGAAAAGACCAGACCTAGTAATCTTAATTTTGCACTCACTTTAAGAAAGCTTAAGAGGCAGATAGCATAGCAGTTAATGTCTCCTTTAGAGTCAGACAGACTTGGAACCAGATCCTAGCTCTGCTTCTCACTGGCTGTGTGACCTGAGCCAAGTTCCTCATACCTTCACCTTCTCCCTCTGTGCACTAAAGGTAAATAGTATCTATTCCATGGGGTTCTCACCAGACTTAAGTGAGAAAACCTATGTAAACTGCCTAGTGTAGTGACATGTTCACAAGAAGGGCTCAATAAGTGCTAAACAAAAATAACCACCACTTCGATTTTTAAATCCAAGTTTGGGGAGGAAGAAATATTTTCCTTCACCAAAGGATTCACAAAAGGTTACTTTTAGAGAAAAATACACGTTTAAGAATTTTTGTTTGCAATTTAAGGAACAGTGAAACAAGCAGACGTCAGATAAAACATTTTTGAGTTCCTGTACCTGGAAGGAAAGTGCTACGGTCCAAATATTTGTTTTCCCCCCAAATTCATAAGTTGAAATCCTGGTCCCCACAGATGACGGTATTAGGAGATGGGGCCTTTGGGGGCTGATTAGGTCATGAGCCACCTCATGAAAGGGATTTGTGCTCTTATAAAAGACACCCCACCAGGCTCCCTAGTCCCTGCCCCTTCTGCCATATGAAGACATAGTGAAAAGGCTCTGGCTATGAACTGGGAGAGAGCCTTTATCTGACCATACTGACAGCCTGATTTCTGATTTTCAGCCCCCACAATGGTAAGAAAGAAATGTCTGTTATTTATCAACCACCCACACTATGGTATTTAGCATCCCAAACCAGACTAAGACAGGAAGTATAGTTTGAATTATACTTCAACACAGGCCAAGTATAGAAACCCAGGTTAGCAACTGTGGAGTGCACAGGGCTAAAAGAACGACATTGATTTTCAATTGCACCAGGAATGTTGGGGATGGGCTGTTTGAAACATGTAGCAGTAACAATGCCGTGTTATTCAGGGGCACCTCGTCTCCCCAGGCACTGTACCTTGGGCTGTGTGCTTCCTGCCATCCACAGATCCCAAGCACACACCCAGAGCCTCCCTCATGGGCAAACCCTGTGTGAGGTTTTGAGAAGGAGGGAAGGGTAAGGGATAACAAGCAAAGGAAAGGGATAAGGTTGCTGGGAGAAGGGGAAAGAATTACAGGCAGAACTGGGGATTTACAAAACACTCTCATCTAAAACTGTTCTTCATCCCTTACTGATAGCAGGTGAGGTGTCACTCCTCCTGCTGCTGAATAGATGGGAAAATTTTGAACCATTTCCAGTTCAAACGGAAAAAAAAACAACTAATATTTGCAAGAAAAGAGGTAAACTTCTCCTTGATGTTGACTCTAAACCTAATAATACTTCTAGATATGTTAAGCCCTACAACATTTAACAGTTTGCAAAAGCTTTCACATGTTATTTAATTCCATCAGAAACAATCCCACACAAAGAGCAGATACCTTTACTACTAGACTCCTTCATGTACAGACCAGAGTGGTCCTCCCCTTATCCACAGTTTGGCTCTGCGGTTTCAGTTTCCCGAGGTCACCCACCACCCGGAAGCAGAGGATCCTGCTCCTGACTTACGGGCAGAAGTCAGTGGTCTACCGGCACATCACAATGTCTGCACCATTCACTTCGCTTCATCTCATCATGTAGACGCTTTGTTATCATCACTATCAAATTATATCATCTCCAGAAGAAGGGTGAGTACAGTACAATAAGATATTTTGAGAGAGACCACATTCACACAACTCTTATTATAGATGTTGTTAGGATTGTTCTATTTCATTATTAGTTATTGTTGTTAATCTCTTACTTTGCCTAATTTATAGACTTTATCATAGATAGTCTCCCCTTATCTGTGGGGGATATGTTCCAAGACCCCCAGTGGATGCCTGAAACTGCAGATAGTACCAGACCCTATATATACTGTTTATTCCTATACATACAGGGTTTGGTGCTATCTGTAGTCTAGATGTAGAGCTATCACTCTCTCACACGGTGGTTGTGAGTAAAGGAGCTAGCACAGTGGAGGGCCTTGCAGGATGCCTTTAGAAGATAACTGACCAATAGTGTCTCCTTTCCTTAACTTCTGGCTCTCATTCCCAGAACTACTGTTGACTTCTAGCAACTAAAATTGTGGACTCCCCTTCACAGCTCTTAAGATTATACAATTTTTAATCAAATCATCTATTTCCCCTTGGTCCAAATAATCTAATTAGCTTAGAACTAATTAGCTATTGAGTAATACAATGTATCACAAGTGGAAAATATTAATATAATTAATATAATATTTTACAAGTATAAAAATGTTCAAAATAAAATGTTTTACAAATCTAAAACTCCAAACCCCCAGCTATCATTGCTATCCCTCTTGATCCATCACGGGCTTATCATCTGTTATTGTGTGGCAAATGAGTAGAATCAGGGTAGCTGGACTGGCAGACATAACTTTATTATCATCACATTATATACAGCTGTGCTGTATATTGAAATGAAGTCTGGAGGAGAACTGAGATGCTTGGCCTGTGACACTGTTACTGTGCAACTTAGACCTGTCATTAAATTTCTGAGCCTGGGTTTCCTAATATTTAAAACGCAAATAAGAACCTTGTACTACTAATTACATGCGGATATTGTGAACATCAAGTAAGATAACAAAGGTACAAATACATAGATAAGTAAAAGGCATTGTTATTTTTGTTAACTATGAAACCATGGACCCATAATCAGTCAAAAGAAGTTCTAGAAGCAAGCACTGTATCTGTAACCACCAGTCAATTAAATGGGTCAGCTGAGGTTTTGGGTTGCCTGGAACCCATCCTTGCTTCCATCTGGTAAGATGTCCTGTCCCCGTGGACACAGACGAGAGCATTGTGGCCCCTCACTCACCCTCTGGCCACGGTGCTTGATTCGGGAGACAGGCCCTTGATCCACGACGGGCCAGAATGCTTCTTTTGGAATTTTCAAACTGGATCTGGGAGAGTTCCCATTTTTTTTGTCTGGTCACTAAGAAGATGTGACTCAGAGCCCCTGATAATTTTGTCCCCCCTCCACCACACCTCCTTCCTTCCCAACACCCTTCAGTCTGCAGTAGGAATGGAAGCAGAAACAGATGAGAGACAGTGAAAGAGACTCTCCAATGAATTTAAGTCTCTTATTCCAGCTCGATTACGTGAACAAATAAATTTCTCCCTTTTGTTTAAGTTTTTGTCACTTGCGACCAGACTTCTGTTCAATAGTTGGCCAAGAACCTGTGCCTACCTTGAAGTGCTAAGAATTGTTTTCTCCTTTCTCAACATTCAAGACTCATGAGAAATATAAATTTAATCCTTGAAAATATAAAATGGCAAAGTAAATATGACCTTCCCTTACTTTGATTCCTCCCCAGTGCTGGAGAAATTATTACTGCTCCTTTTCCTTGCTCCCTTCCAGAGGAAAAACTCCTGAAAACATTGTCTACAGTTTTTATTTTCTCAAGGTCCATTTTCCCTGCCACCCACTTCAATCCCACCTCCATCTCTACCACGCCACCAAAAAGGCTTTGTCAAAGTCACCCAGGATCCCGTTGCTGAATCCATTGGTTTTCTATCCTCATCTTGCTGGAATTCAGCAACATTTGCTAATGATCTTGCTTTCCTTCTTGAAAACTCTCTCCCTTTCATCACTGAAAACTGTGCCCTCCTGGATGTCCTTACAGCTCAGTGACAGTTCCTTCACCTCCTCTAACTCTCTAAATGTTGCCGTCTCCCAGGACTCAGTGCTGGCTCACCACTCCTCTCCACCGAGGCTCGTTCCTTTGGTGATCTCGGCCAGTCCCACGCTCCAGGACGCGGCTCTTGCCACTCACCCCTCCACGTCAACTCCTCCTCATGCCTTAGAGCTCAAATGCCTCTCCTTCAGAGAGCCTTTGCGGACACCCAACCCTAGGCAGGTGCTTCCCCTCTGTGGCCCCTCATGTCCTCTCCTCCCCTCATCATAACACGCCACACACCTTCATGCAGTCAGGTGTTCGTGTCCATCAGGAGGGAGACACTGTGTCGGGCTCACTTGGTGCCGTAGCCCTGACGGCACAGAGCACTCCAGGAGGAGGGGGGAGTGACCCAAGCCACAGAGACTGCAATTTGAGGTGGTGGAGGTGAAAGGGATGAGTCTTTGGGTAAGCCAAAAACTGATTATTGAAAGTCTTCTAAGCGAGGGAAAGATTTGGGGCTTTATCTTAAGGGAGTAGGAAGCCATTGAAGGATCCAGCAGGAGAGTGAGGGCCATTGGTCGGCCAACAAACCTTTATTGAACATTTGCATATTCTAGGCACTGGTCTAAGAGAAGGATACAGCAGAGAACAAAACAGAGAAGGACCCTGCTCTTGTGGCTCTACATTCTAGAGGAGATGACAGGAAATAAAAGAAAGCATAGGTGAAGGAATGAAAGAAAGAAAGAGGAAGGAGGGAAGGAAGAAGGGAGGAGGAAGGGAGAAGGGAGGGAAGGTTGAAAATGTCAGGTAGTGATAAAGGCTATTTTGAAAATAAATCATCTGCTCCAGTGGCATTCAAACTGTTTTGTTCTATAGAGTGGTCATGGAACTACTTTTGATGGGGTGGTCGCAGAAGGCCTTTCTAAAGAGAGAAACATGCAGTGGAACCCTGAGTGCCAGCAGAAGCCACGGGAAAGGCTGTGGAGAGCATTCCAGGCAGAGTTCACAGGTGCCAAGTCCCTGCAGCAGAGAAATGAATGGGATGTTTCATGGAGTTAAAGGTGGCCTGGATGGCTAGAACTTCATAAGGGGGAGAGGGGTAAGACCTGAAATCAGGGAGACAAGAGGAAAGTGAAATATTCCTTGGAGTTGCATCTCTAGCAAAAGGAGAATCGAAAAAAAGCCATGCATTTCAAAAACATTTCTTGAGCCCAGCCTGCTTTTACTCTTTTGTGCTAGCTGCCTGACCTCTGGAGGCAGTTGAGTTTCCAGTGAGTGGCAATGTTTTTATTTTCTTTTAAGTAGATTTTATTTTTTAGGGCAGCTTTAGGTGCACTGCAAAAAGGAGCAGAAAGTACAGATTTCCCACCCACTAATCAACATCCAGTGCCAGAGTGGCACATTTGTTCCAGCTGAGGAAACCACACTGAGACATCATTACCACCCAGAGTCCATAGTTTACACTGGGGTACACTCTTGATCTTGTACATTCGGTGGATCTGGACAAACGTATAATGACACACATCCACCACCCAGTATCACACACAGACTAGTTTGACCACTCAGACAATCCTCTGTGCTTCATCAAGTCAGCCCCCCCTCCCTGGTAACTCCCGGCAACCACTGATCTTTGCATGGTCTCCACAGTTTTGCCTTTTCCAGAATGTCATATAGTAAAAATCCTACAGATGGCTATACTTTCTAAAACTGAGGGAAACCAAGAACTCAGAACAAACTAAATGCTTTCCTGCAGAGGAAATTATGTAAAACATTATAAACGAGTGTTGACAGCACAAAGTCCTGATCTGCAGATGGCACTTCCTGTTTTCAGAGGAGCAGCGTGACCCAGTGGAGGTAGGACATTCAGGGCATGATTGCGGCTGGCACTTCCTGGGCGCTCCTCAGACCTGCTCACAGATCTTTGATGCTGCAGTCCTCAGAACACTAAGAAGGTCAGACTGACTGTGTCCTCATTTCACTGGAGAAAACCGAGCTTAACGCATGGTCAAGTTTTTCCAGCTAAGAAGCGTGAAGCAGTGAACTTCAGAGCCTTGACTTTGAATATTGACTCTGCTACCAAGTGTGTCACTTGGACAACTGCGACAGCTTCTGGCATACATATAAAACACCTCGAATGTCAGGCCTCTCGTGTTCAGCCCACGATATCATCATAATGTCATTATTCTGGGAGGTGCTCATATGATTGCCTTATGATTTTAACCTGTTTATGCTATTTCACAATAGAGATGTACATTTCCTGTTATTTTCTAGGTATGCGATCATATCATCTGCCAATAAAGACAACTGTCTTTCCTTCTTATAAAGAAAGTATGAGAGTTCCATTTCCCCAAGGCTTCTAACATAAGTAGCCCATAACTTCTCCAAAACTTTTGGGAGGGGCATGATTTAACTTTATTCAGTGATTTTTTTTCTGATGGTCTTCCCAGTAGTATCTAAAATACTTACATTCTATTCTGTACCGAGAATTGTGCAAAAGGTTTAGCCATAGTCTGTATTTAAATTGGTTAAATGTTCACAACAGTCTTTTCATTCCATGGCTTTCTGAACTCATCTTGATTCATATTTTTATTGGCTGGTTTTCATTTAGTGTTTTTTTTCAAGAAGCCTTCTTGGATTTTATATATGTACTTTCATAATATCTTTGTGTTATTATTTAGAATCGAACACAACTTAGACTGGTATAAAATTCTTAGGTTCGTGTTTTATTTTCTCTCTCGGGACTGTGTGGACATCAGTGCATTGTGTCTTGTCATTGCTTGTTGCCGTAGAGAAATCTGAATCCAGCCTGATATTTGCTCCCTTGTAGATGACAGGTTTTTTTTCTGCCTGCATACCTATTGGATTCTTTCTTTATCCATGATGTTCAGAAACTTCTCCAGAATGTAGGCATTGCTTGCTCCATCTCAATTTTCCCTTTTGATGTGTAGATTTTCACCATTATTTCAGAATAAATTATTCTATCTTCGAATACTTTTTTTTCTGGTACGTTTGCCTGCTTTCTATCCCAGGAAACACCTCATATGTATAAGGTATATTCTTCTGCTTGTTGTCCATATCTACTATCTTCCTTCTAATTGCTTTGAATTCCATAGTCAGTTTCTCAAGTCTTCCACACCATGAAATGTTTTCCATAGTGCATATTTCTGTGTCTCAATAGAATGCCCTCTTCCAGTGTAGGTTTTTATCTCTAATGTTTTGTTATCTTCCATTTTTTCATGAGTTCTGACAGTTCATGTTCATTGTTTTGTCTGGACAATTCTGTGACCTGGGACAGTTTGTTATTCTTCTTTGTATTTTTCATTGGCTTGTTTGCTGGTTCCTTTTTTAACTTTTTCTCTGGAGTATCCTGATTAGTTTCCCATGTTGGATCTTTACTATTTATTAAGCATCTTTGAGTGGGGTGCTTAGATCCAAGTCTACTACTGTGCAAGAAGGGGTGGTGGAGGGACCCAAGGTATAGATACCTGATGACTTCAGTTTCGATATATTGTCTCAGAACAAAATATGCTTCTTTCCGTCAAGATAAATAGGTCACCTAGTAGGTGGTCTACATGATTCATACTGGAGCATCACAGCTCACAGTTTTTTGTGTCTGGTAAGTAGACTCTCAATTCCCCAAGCTTCACACCTCCACAGGAGTAATACTCCTGACCTCTTTGTCATCTTTCCATCTTTTCCCAGGATAACTGCTCTGATTAGGAACCTCTTCTAGCCCTCCTTTTTCAGATGTGTCTGCCCACAGAGACCTGCAATTCTGGTGTGTGTATACAGAAGGGAAACTAAGTGGGGCAGGCTCTGACCTTTGGAAGGAGGTCTGGGACAGGTGGGTGAGTTTAATGCTGGGATGAACTATTACAAAGTTCTCTGCTGCTACACATATAAGGCATATCCTTTAATTTGCAGTATCTATAATAAAATCGATATTATGTTCAACTGTTACTTATATCTTTTCTATCAATTGCTTCCCAAGCTAGGAGAGTAAGAAGAAGGTATTATCTATTGGTCCCTAAGCCCTAACATACTGATGAGTTGGCAGAAGCCTTAAGAAGGATAAAGGTGAGAATCCACAGGTTAAAGTAGCACATGGAGACTGAGGCTGCTGGTGGGGCCAGGGCAGGCACGGGTAGGATTTAAGGCTCCAGTAACTGTGCCAGACAGTGTTTGGATCTTGGCAAGTCATAACAGCGTAATGCCTGCAGAAGAATGGCTGTTGTTACAGACGTGGGATGGTTTTAGTAGCCTTCATGAGTGTGGGTTCTTAAGGCTGTTCTGACTATATGCTTCAGTCTTACTGTGCAAAGTGAATGAGAGGGAGAGTGGTTTGCTCTCAGAAACAACAGGCAGACTGTGCCAGAGGAAGAGAGTTTTCCTGAGACTAGGCACAAGCCAAAAACAAAAGGAAATGCACATACATCTAAATATTCCTAAAAGGGATCAGACTGGAGACTGAGAACCAATGAAATCTTTCAGAGACAGAAAGGCAGGATTTCAGATAGCTGAGTGGGATCTGGAATGCCCGCCACCACCACCAGAGAGACTGAGGTCCAGGGAGCTATTGAAGGTCATTCTCTTAAAACTGTGAATACTGTCTGAAATAAAGCAACTGGGGAATACAGCATTTATCCTAAGTCTGTCCCATCATTGTATGTTGAGTGTGTGGAGAGTAGGTCCTTTGTGTCTTTCGTTTATGGATGTCCAGAGACAGAGGAAGATACTCAAGGGGCTGAACCTGAGGAGCCTCATTCACCCTGGCCCAGAGTAAGAAGACAGGGTCCTGGCCTGAGGCTGATGCCCCAGTGGGGTGACACAGAAGGGGTCCTGGGGAGTGGTGAGTGTGTTTTGTATGTGGAAGTAAAGGGAGTTGTAGCCCAAGGGCAGACTGTGTAGATTGTTTCTTTCAAAGAAGGCCACTACCCTGGCTCCTATTCTCCATGTTTTTCCACAGGTGCCCCTGATGCTCCTTCTATACAGAAGTGAGCCCGTGGGCTTGACCCTCATTCCATCATGTCACTTGCTTGTAAGCCATAGCATCTGAGGTTGGGCCAGAAAGGGCATTGAAGCATCTACCTTGTATGATGCAACCCTCGATTTTGAGACCCTGAGCCACCACGTACGACCTCCCAAGGCCACTGTAGTGTGAGGAAACCAGGTCACATGGAGAGGCTGTGTACAGGTGATCCAGGCAGTAGTCCTAGGTGTGGAGGCCTTTCCTGCCCAGGAGCCAGACACGATGCTGCAGCAGCCTCCTGCTGTCAAGTCACCACGTGCAGCCTCTGAGTCTTCCCAGCAGAGGCCCGATGTCATGGAGCAGACAGGCTGTTCCACTGCATCCTTTCCAAATTCCAGTCCACAGAACCCCAAGCATCATAAAATAAAAATGCCACTAAGTTTGTGTTATGCAGTAACTGGAACAGGGAACCACTGTGTAAAGATCAGCACAGCTATTCAAAGCTTCCATAAAATTGGGGATGATTTGAGAGGAAAAGCCTAGGAAGATGAGCATGGAATACTTAAGGTATTATTAGATGAGCTTCAAAGCCAGTTATTGTGGCTGTAGGGGTTTGCCTGTGTCATCTGAGAACAAGTGAAGAAGCAGAACTAGGACTCCAGGACAGGCACAGAAAGAATGAGACACACTGTAGGGGATCAAGGCAAGAATCTGGTAGTTTTGAGTCCAGGCCTGGGTCAGATTTTTGGTTTAAGTGGAAAATGCTTTCCAAGTGAGATGTTCTAGCTCTGAGAGGTGAGAGTTGACAGGATTTGTTTGGACAACAGTTGCTTTTGGCAGACCCATGAAACGCTGACTTCATTTCTCTCACTGTGATAAGAAAAAAAATCTATGCTGGAAAAACAAATGTCTGACCCAGAAAACAATGACAAAGTAAAAGAAAGAAAGTCCAAGAAAAACGCCACCCTTACATGTGGTGGAGAAGGAAAGAGAGCAACTTTAACAACTTGATTCAACCATTAACAACTCAACTGAGCTTTCCTGAGAGAAAAACACAAAAGGGAGCAATACACTAGAAGCACCTCCCAAACTTCAGAATGGAAGATTCAGCAGGATGCTATGCTATGCAAGGCCTGAAAAATTCAAGTGACAGAGAAGGACGGTGTCTGGAAGAATATAAAGCAGGAACAGGGGCATTGGGACAAATCTTCAAACATTCAGAACAGTTTCAGCCCAGAAATCTGCTAAGACGGAGTGACCCTCAGGCTGGAACAAATGGGAGTGAGGAACTTTGCGGAGGCAGTTCTAGAAGCTAGAGGCAGTAACGGCAATCCCCGAGGCACAGGAGGGGAAAGACAGAGTGCAGACAGGGCCAGAAACAGGAGCTCAAGACAGGAATGGAACTCAGGAGGTTGCTTGCTAAGTATGCAGGGTGGGGCTCTGGCCACGCCTGGCACATGCTCACTGGCATCCTCAAAAGGCAGAGACCAAGAAGATTCCTCCCTCTTCTATTGTTCTTTCCCCTGACATTCTTAAATCTCTCCTATGGTCCTAGTAAGTGGTAATGAGGCCCTGGTTTATCATAAGTGCTGAGTTCTGGGAACCCAAATTTACCTATATTAAGTGCTCTAACTCTGGGATAATATTATGTGGTTCTGTCAAACTTTTTGAATTCTTCAAAGTTTGAAGTTTGAATTCTTCAGAAAGTATGGCAGGCAACTAAGAAGACCCTAGGTGGCCATAAATGAAAGGAAAGCCAAAATCCAGAAAGGTGAATAGAAGCCAGAATCCAACCTAAGGATATTTTCCCAATAAAGACAAATGCTCTAGCCTTGGATTTTAATAGCAACATAATCGTGTATGTAACTTAGGTCTGTGCAAGGTGAGAGCTGGATCAGAGATCCCCTCATAAATTTAAATCCCTTGGTGAAAGACTGAACCAAATAAAACAACAACTCACTTCCTCAAAGGAGACAGCAAGAAAACATGTATTTTTCAGCAGGTTGTTGTGAGTAGAGAGAAAAATAACTCCCACAGGAAGTTGAAACTATACTGTGGCTTCCATGTGGGAATGCAGCCTAAATTCACACCGCCTATGTCGTAATAATAAAAACGCTTAAGCAAATAATTTTTTAAGTACTGATAAATTGGTAATGCCCTCAGGTACCTGCCAGAAACAAATGCAAATCTTCTATGGAAAAAGGTACTTACAGTCTATCCCCTAAAGAATTCCCTCAGAGAAAGCTCCACTGAACATGAGTTCACAATCAAAAATCATGAAACACGTAAAATATGAGAAACCAAGCCACTGTGAGGAAAGCAGCAAAAATAATAAAAAACAAAATCAGACATGCAAAAGCTGCAGATGTTGAAATATCAGATACAGAATATAAACTAAGTGTGTTTAATATAAAGGAAGGAATGGAAAGTACGAGTAAAGATCAAAGAACTATAAGTGAGAAATATATTAGTTGAAATTAAGAACTCAGTAAAAGGTACCCTTGCTCTTCCTAGCCAGGCTGTTACCAGTGAAGGCCCACCAGGGAGCCTGCATCCCCACCGCTGCCCGGCAGTAATGCAGCGCCCCTCTCTGTCAGGGTGTCAGCAGAGGCCAGCTGGGAAACTTGGACTTTCACTCCCACCTTCCAGTGACAAGCAGCACCCCGTCCTGCCTACCAGCACAATGTCAGAGAAGGCCTGCTCAAACAGAAAAATTAGATCCACAGTCTCATAATACCCCAAATGTCCAGGATTGAGTTGCCAGCCTTCCATCATACCAAAAGTCAGGAAAATCTCAACCTGAGTTAGAAATGACACCAATGTTGAGATAACACAGATCTCAGAACTGTCTGACAAGGATCTTAAAGTAACCACCATAAAAACACTTCAACTAGCAATTAAAATACACTTGAGACAAATGAAAAAAATAGAGTCCACTGAAAAATCAGAAGCTAGAAGAACCAAGTGGAAAATTTAAAACTAAAAAACGTGATGACCAAAATAAAAAACTCAAAGGGTGGGCTTGACAGCAGAAAAGAAAAGACAAAGGAAGCATTAATGAACTTGAAGATAGAATAATAGAAACTATACTATCTGAACAGCAGAGAGAAAATAGGAGGAAAATGAACAGGAGTTTCTGGGTTGGTGAACACACTGAAGGGCTGAGAAAATGGTGCACCCAGAGAGGGCATGGCAGCTCCACACCCCATCCCCCATACCTTGCCTTTCTTCCTTTTTGGCTGTTCCTGAGTTGTATCCTTTATAATAAATGGGTAATAGACTGAGAAAAAAAAAGAGAAATCTCAGTGACTCCAGTCTGTTTGTATCTGCTGAAGAGTTTGGCCACCTGCTGGATGAAAATATGGGATCAAAGTTTGATAATATTGGCATGAATGCCATGGCTAACAAAGATGCTGCAAGTCTTAAACAGCTTAGTTGAAAGGCTGAATACAAATACTCATTACACAACATTTAAGTATAATCAAGGAAAACAAAATTTTCAGAAACAATAGGCTCAAAACCACCCAAAAATTAAAAAGCAAAGGAAGTAAATGTTTTCAAAATATGAATTAAAATTTTACTTACTCCTAAGAAAAAGATGAACAACTCTCAGGAACTGTGTGACTATAACAGTCATGAATAGGGGGAGATAAAGGTATATAAAGGGAGGTAGATTTGTACACTTCACTTGAACCAGTAAAATATTGACACCAGTAGCTTATGATAAATTATGTGTGTATAATGTAATGTCTAGAGCGACCACTATCAAAGCTACTCAAGATACACTGAAAAACTCAAAAAAAGAGGAAAATCAAAATGGAATTCTAAAAAATGTTCAACAAAGGCAGGAAAAGGAAAACAAAGAAATGAAAAACAAAAGGAAAAAATTGAAAATAAAAAATAAGGCTGCAGACTTAATCCCTAACCCCCAATAATTGCACTGAATGTCAATGGTTTAAAGATACCAATTAAAAGGAATTAAATTGGCAGACTGGCTTAAAACACACTAAGTGGATCCCTACCATAGAATACTACTTAGCAATAAAAAAAAAAAACAACTACTGATACACACAAAACAACTTGGATGGAAGTTACGGGCATTATACTAAAAGGAAAAAAAAACAAATTCCAAGGTCACATGTGTCTGATACCATTTATGTAACATTTTTGAAATTAGAAGATTATAAAGATGGAAAACATACTAGCAGCACAGAGATGGGGAGTGTGGGTAGAAAAGGTGAGTATGACTATAAAGGGTAGCACAAGGGAGATCTTGGTGGTTCTGTATCTTGATTTTGGTGGTGTTTACACAAATCCACACATATGCCAAAATGGTAGAGAACTATATACACACACTGTACCAGTGTCAGCTTCTGAGTAAGTAAGGGTAATCTGAAGAACTACTTAAATTACCTAGAATGCAACACAGAACAACACAAAATAGAAAATATGAAAAAGCTTACAACCTAAGTGCCCATCAGTAGATGAATGGATTAAGAAGATGTGGTACATATACACAATGGAATATTATGCAGCAATAAGAAAGAAACAAATCCTACCATTTGCAACAACATGGATGGAGCTAGAGGGTATTATGCTCAGTGAAATAAGCCAGGCCGAAAAAGACAAGTACCAAATGATCTCACTCATATGTGGAGTATAAGAACAAAGAAAAAATAAATAAATAAATAAATAAATAAATGAAGGAACAAAACAGCAGCAGACTCACAGAACCCAAGAATGGACTAACAGTT
>JAQQAC010002701.1:14527898-14554726 GCA_029783875.1 Phataginus tricuspis
GGTTGGTGGGGGGGACCTGGTGATGGGGGGAGTTCAGTTATCACGGTATTGCTCATGTAATTGTAGGTTAATGATACTAAAATAAAATAAATTATTAAAAAAAAAAAAAAAAAAGAAAAAGCTTACAAAATATGGAGGACGGAGTGAGATCTCATATTATCTAATTGGTGTTGCAGAGGAGAAAACAGAAGGAATAGGGGAGAGGCAAAACTAGAAGAGATGGTATCTGAAAATCTGGAATTCATAGATGATAAAAATGCTCAGATTTGAGGATCACAACAATTCTCAAGTGGGACAAATAAAAAAAATTCACATACAGAAATATGGGAGCAAAACTGAAGAACACCAAAGACAAAGAGGAGACCTTTAAAACGTGGAGCATGTGGAAGTCTTGGTGCTGAACTTATCCACCTTGGATATCAGGAAGGAATAATACCCATTCCTGTGGAAAACAATCTGGCCTAAAACCACTGAAGGAACTATGACTCTACCAGCCATGAGACTATACTCAAACTGAAGATGAGCTCAAAGTGAGGAAGATTAGGGGTTTTACAGTTTTGTTTGACTGCCCTTAAAATTAATAATTAGGGGCTTTGATTTTTCTGGATGGTAACTCATTAAGTCAAATACATTTATTTTTGAATTTTATTTTTTACCTTATAATTTGATCTTAGGGAGTACTATTGTTTAAATTTGGGGCATTTTTGTACTATTGATACTGAATTATTAGAATATCTACATACTATCATTTCATGCCTAATATAACGTCTACTAAGCAATATTGAACATTTATGGGGCCTCAGAGTTAATTTAGCTAATATACTTACTGTTCTAATCCACCTTAGTCATTAGGGGGTTTCAAAATTGGCAGCAGTGGTCCCAAGGAGAACACCCTGGTTGGTATTGGGAGCGGAAGTCTTATGAAAGTGCAGTAATACTGTCCCGATAACCGTTCACCTAGTCCTTCAAGAAGAGCCGTGAGAGGAGAGAGCACAAAGCTGGAGGGTGTTGGGTGGGGATCTCCATCCTCTTGGGTCGTGTTCCCATGAGGACACCGCCAGTGTAGCCACCATCCGACCCCTTCATTCCTTCTCCAGCCTCTACATAAGCCTGGGGGGCGGAGGTCTACGTCTTCTCTCATTGGTGGGTTTCCTTGGAAGAATGCAAGGAGCCTGGCTCAGCCCCTCGTGGGCTTCCCCCTTGGAACTGCCTGTCCCCCGAGGATGTACACGCTCTCTGTTCCTGGTCCCCCTCTGCACCCCAGGATGTTGAGCTCTGCCTGTAAGAGGAGGGGTATGTTCACTGCCGAGATAAGCATTAGAAAGCCTATTTGGCATCCAAAGTACATTTTCCAATCCAGCTTTTATCAAAACCTGGGCTACCATTTCTATCGCTCTCTGACCATCTTTGATCCCTTAGTACTCAATCAGTTCTAGAATCACAAGTGGAAGTTATTTATTGCCCTCATAAAATCCTAACAATGTCATCAATTGACTCAGGTCACCAATTATAGAGCTAATTGCTGGTTCCCCTCTTTTCTCTCCTGCAAAATCTCAAAGCAGTTTCTTCAGACACAGAATTCTGCAGAAAACAGGAGGCTCATCCAGGCAGTTCATCACCCTGACTTCTCTGCTGCTCTCCTGTAAGGAACCAATCTCTAGTTCTCACTGGCCTGAGCTAAGGACCATCTTTTTTCCTTCTATTGGGCTGATACAGTTTTAGAGTAGTTGCGGCAGGTGGAGAGCAGAGCACAGACACACTCCATCAAAAGTTACTTCCCTCAAAATTCTCTCCAGATACCGGCTTAGATATAGACAATAAATATCAGGACATGGACTTGGGAAGACATTCTTCTAAGAAAAAAGAATCTCTAACTATCATTGTCTCTCATAAAAAATGATGGCAAATCCAGGGTATGTCATCAGATGTGGTTATACGCAATGTTTTATAAAAACCACAGCGACTACTCTCTCCATCAAAAGAGCAAGAAAGGGGAGAAAAATAACAAATATATTCTTTATAACTTGTGTGCATGTGGCTGAAAGAAGACCAAAATAATAAGGTTACTTTCACTCCCACCTTCCTGCAAAATTAAGCCCCCCAGTAAGGAAAATGGGAAAGTCATTACTCACTAGACAGAATTGTAAGGAGATGTTGCAAAATTAAATCATCTCATGGCAGAATAGAGGTAAGGAAAGGCAAAGTCCTAGTTTTCACATCAGCTTTGGCTTAACTATAAAACATTTGGTGCTTCAGGTTCTTCATTTATAACCTGAAAATAAGAGCTACATTTGCATTATTTTAATGAGTGACAGTGAGATGTTAATACCGCTACAACAGTTTAAAATATATAATTTTTAGCCATTGAAAAGAGGAATAATGCCCATTTCCAGAGTGCTATCTTGAGCACTGAAAGATGAGGAAGGTAACATTTACAAGAGTCCTTTGAAAAACAGTGCATTGTGAAGGTATTATTCAAAAGAAAAGCATATAAATTCTTTAAATAGGTGTAATGCCTGAGATGAAGTTCAAAGTGGTTAAGTATCTTCTCTGGTATCAGATCCAGTGAATGGGGCGGAAGTTCCAGAACATGGCTTTTCCAGGACTGGTCTGTGTTCCTTCTGATTCACCCCAGATGCCACTAGCCCATCATCAATAAGACGTGTGTTTATGTGGCTTTCCAGGAGTGGTGACGGATCTGTATTGATCATATGTGTGAATAACGGCAAACAGTTATGTGTGTTCACCAGGGGTAAGGCGGGATGCCAGTGTGTAAATGTGGAACTTGCCCACAGAGAGAATCTTGCTGATATTTCATTTATTCCTTGTCCCGTCAGCCCTTGGACAGTCACTACCAGATACCAACTACCACCACCAGCACTGTGTTGAGCAATTAACACACATACTATAATTCGATCCTCAAAACATCCTGATGAGATAGATATTACCTACTTTACAGGTTAAGGAACTGAAGTTTAGAAAATTCAAGTAACTTTCTAGAGGCCACTCAACTACCAGAATTAGGATTCAATGTATGGTATATTAACTTGCACTTTTTGACATGCTATTTTGTGATTATTGCCAAACAATTTTTCACTATCACAATACCTATAATTCTTCAACTGTATGCAATACATTCTAATTACATCATATAATACACAATTCCACAAATGTATGTGATACGGTGCTGAAATTATTCTCTGTACACTTTCACACTGCCTAGCAACTCACAAATGCCAACAAACACTGGGTTTTCATTAAAATTTAACTCAGATATCAGTCAGAGCAGCCTCCTGAATCTGAGCCGAAAATGACCGAGAACAAAGGGCTGGTCTCTTTATCCTCTTCTTTTCTTTCTTCAATTGAATTTGATTTCACAAATGTGAAATAGCACCTGTTTGTCAATCTTCCATTAATCTTTCTTATACACTTCCTGTAACTGACCCAGAATGCCATCCCTGGGCAACAAGAGAAGTGAGGGGCTGAGCAAGCCCTCACAAACATACAGAGAGAGACGTAAGGGAGTAGACTGAGCATCTCCTACAGCAGAGACATTGTGATCTGTGATATGTGTGCATCTACTACCACCGAACCCTCATGTGGAAGTTCACTGGTCAAACCCATGGCAATGCTTGGAAAACAAGGGTGAGTGTCAGATACGGATGAACGGCAAGGACACACCTTTGGGGAATAAAGCATCATGCTTCTAAAAATTAAATAATTATGGCAAACTCCCATTCATTCCCATTCTGCCTCTGAACTAGAAAAACCCAAGGAACCCCTGCCGGGAAACCTGCCCTTCCCAGTTGAACAGCTGCCTTCTCTTGTGTGGGCTTCTGATCCCTTACTTACTCCACCTTATTTACTACTGGGAGAGAGGCAGCAAGTCCCCCCTTGCCTCTCCTAACACTCTCAGAGACCTGCCCACTTTGCTTGTCCTTGGATAAAATTTGCTCTACAAGGAAAGGAAACCCAGTTTGCCTTCACTCTCTTCAGGGCTGTCTGGGTGAAAAGCTCCCATGAGGCTAAAATACTGAGTTTTAACTAGAAAAGTTGGGAGAGAAACCAATCCGCAGTGTGATAAAACCCTCCCGCAAGGGACTGCTGTGTGCTGTGCTTCTACTGCCTATGGCAAGTAGGCTTGAGGGACACAATGCCAGAAAGGTGGGGTGCGTGTGTGTCTGTGTAAGAGAGAGAGCAAGCATACTCTGGGATCAAGGCAAAAATGATTTAAACAAATTCAAAGGAAAGGCATTTTGTAAAAATAATAATAATAAAAAGATATTTCACATATAAATTTACCTTTATAAATTACATATATTGTGAAGCCCAATCTGTCCCAAATGGAGCTGCACAAAATTACCTTTGCTTTGAAATAAAGGCCAACGTACAGCAAGGTATCTCCCCAAGTACAAGTCAAGAGCATAGAAAATTCCACTGGTTATATTTCAAAGAAAATTCAGGTCAGAAAAATAATAAAAAGTAAAGTATAAACATAGAAGGTATTGTGAAAGTCAAGGAAAATCAAAGAGACTAAACAAGGAGTAGGAAAAAAAGGTAAATAGAACAAATTAAGTCCCTAAGTCTAGAAAAATAAAAAAGTTGGTGTCACATATTTCCTAGGATCTGAATCTTCACGTGGTTTCCCCCCTTTCCTTTGCCCCAAACACAGTCACAGCTCTCTCCCCCCAGACACTCACAGATACAGCCATACCAATTGTGGACTGTCACCTGTTTTGCTTGATTTTCCTTCATGCCTGCAATTTTTACTTTTCTCATTTTGCCTTTCACTTTAGCCAAAAATGCCTGCTCCGCCATCACTTTCCATGTCAGGGGTAGACTCACACCGGGTACACATTGATCGAAAGTTTCCAGGCTTCCTCATCTCAGCTAAATCTTCTAAACATTCTTTTCTTCCAGGTTATTTTTTTCCAATTTCTGGCTACATATGTCTGATTCTCCAACATATCTTACATGAGTCCGAGGGATGTGTAGACTCCTAACTCTATGTACAGTCTTTTGATAATATTTAAAGTCAGTGGTCTTAATTTTTACTTTCCTATGACCTCAAACATCAAATGCAATGGTATCAATTCCTGCACTAGACAGATACAGCAGAACAAGTAAGAGATCCACAGAACCAGGAGATTGAAGGCTTGCTACGTAAAAATCTCCCTGGCCACAGATTCCATAAAAGTCATGACAGGCTCCCTGATTCTGACTAAACCAGGAATGACCACAGTTCTTTGGCTTATAGGCACTTCAGAGTGCTACAAGCTAAGGTTCTAGAAATACAGAAGTTCTTTATCCTAAGTTTAGGCTGAATCTCTTGAAGTCAGAAACCATTCTGCCCTCCTATTTTATACCTCCTGGTATAAGTTAATATATATAGAATAATCACATTTGTTCTGGAAATGGAAGAATTGAAATTGGGTTAATGTCTGTTTCTGAGATTCATTTAAGCCAAAAGTTTAGTTTAAACTATGTAGGTGGTGGTAAGGATATCAAAATGTTATGTTTTAGTAAAAATAATAAATATATAACTCAAGACATAAATGCTGAGAAGCTAAGTAGCTATCCTACAATTACTTGGAGGGCTTAAACAGCCTAAAATTTCTTGAAGAATTCAGTAGTACGAAAAGCTACCAAGAAAATATAGTTAACATAGAACATGGACCTTAAAGCATTAGCTGTATGTGTATAGTACCTATCACTATACTTAGTTATTTCAAGTAGAATGCTATAGAACATAAAACACTTCAAAGGAGAATAGATACTCTGGAACTAAATAAAGCAATAGAAACCCAGATGGTCGGAGTAAAATATTTGTCTTAAGCCTCGTGTTATCTTAGCATGTACATAAACACCAGAGAGCACACTCCCCAAACAAAAGCTTAGTTAAGACCTATCTGCTAATAATTCAGTTTATAAAAGTAGAACTATGGTTGTCTATGAATTTTCATATTGGACAAAGAATCAAACCCTTTGCCTAAATTGCTTCTGTTACATGCAGGTGAATAGCATAAGTCAAGAGTAAAGACAAATTTAGAACTAAAAATACAATGGTTAGTTTAGTAATGAAGACACTTCTATTGTCAATATTACTTTTTTGAAATCAGCTTCCTTTCCTTAAATCTATATTTAGCAATAAAAAAATATATATTTGTCTTTATATCAAATATGTGAATTTTTGTGATTTGGAACCTCAGGTAGTAATTCTTGCATGATGACTTATATAAACAAGGCATAAGGGTTTCAGGTTAACTAACTATTGTCTTTTAAGAAAGATGAGGTCCTAAATTGATTCAAATAAAAATTTAGACTCCAATTCCTTGTTTGTTTCCTTTTATATTTATCACATATCAAAGGTGCGCTCATAACATACTTTCTAAAAATTGGAAAATTTAGACAAAGAGAGCGTAAAGGACTGGACCCAGCTGACATAATTTACAATGGTAGCAAGGACAGTAGGGATAAAACTAAAACCACAAATTTAGACAGAGGCTCCTCAGGCTTAGTTACAGAACACCCCTCCAAGGGAGAGAAAACTGATCAGCGTCAACAAGGAGAATGTTGACATTTCTTCAAATTTAGATGAGCAGTTAGAATGCAGTGGTACTGGGCTATCACATAATTCCAAGGCTTGGATGATGATTTAAAAGAAATAATTACTCTTTACCAAGTGCCTATTAAGTGCTAAACACTTGGGATTGCATTTAGTCCTTACTACCTCCACATTACAGGTCGGCAAACAGGCTAGATGGAGTAACTGGACAGCTGTGCATGGTAGAGCAGTGGTCTGTTTAGACCTGGTCTGTTTGTGCTATAGGACTCCTTAAAAAAAACAGTGGACTTTTCTCTTCTGCAAGAAGTTTTTAATATATATATGTTTAAAGTCCTCTTGTGGCAATAAAAAGACATGGTTCCATCTAACAATTTATCTTTTGGATTTACTGTTTTAGATGTATTGTTTTCTTCCACGGTTTAATTTCCATCTTTTGACACATGACCCGGCAAGTTGGGTATCCAATCTTCAGTCTCTCCTCAAGACTCATGTGTAAACAGTTTCCCTTTTTCTCAAAGGGGATGGATGTATACAATAAATAAATACAAAAATTTCCATCCAAAAAAGAACCAAGTTTATTAGATTATCTCCTTTATTTTTCCTCTCTTCATGTCATGTAATATTCCTTGAATTTAATTCCTAAGAGTTTACCAGCCTTCCCAATTGTTAGATCCTTTGCTTGATGTGAGCTGGTTATATGATCCAGGATTTTTTAACATATTTTATGGGGACACTAAAATATTATTTTAAAATTCAAACAGAGCCATGTCACATCTCGTCGCTAGTTAAAGGACCCTGCTGTCAATGCCCCGTGGCACTTCCTTTCACATCGCTCCCTCTGGGGCTCTGGTTAGTGCCTCCACTCCCCGACATGTCTGAACACTTTTCCATCCCTGTGACTACAGATGAAAGAAAACCCCCAAGAGGAAAGCAGCCTACTGCCATCCAGTTCGCAAAGAACTTCAGACTGGAGGTTCCTCTTTTGAGAAAGACCTCTTATAAAGTCACAGGGACGAGAGGCCAACCAAATGGGTGGGGCCTCTCTCAGTAGCACCACGAGGGCCCCTCAGACAGCACCTACCAGGAATCCAGCCCAGTTCACTACGACAGCAGAGATGCTCTTTACCTGTTTCCGCGTCTCCCTGGGGCCCGCGTGCTGGGCAGTAACAGCAGTCCAAGACGACATAGTTAAGAGCGTTGAAGAACAGCCCGATAACTCCGGCACTGAGAACCAGCAGTGGCCTCTCTGTCTTCTGGGGATTAATATACCTTTTGACAGCTTCAATCAGGATGCTGAACATCAGCGCCACAGCAAAAATGGAGTTGCCAAACGCTCCCACAACATCCGCCCGGAGGAAGCCGAAAGTGCTCTTCCTGTGCTGTGTTATGTTGCTGGCCCTTAAGCCCAAAAAACCTACGACCATGGAAACCAAGTGGGAAAGGACAGCAAAAGCATCGGAGGTCAGGGAGAGGGAGTTGCCTACGTAGGCGATCACGAGTTCCATCACGAAAAGGAAGATGCTCACGACGCACATGAGGATCAGACGGAAGCTTCTTCCGGAGTATCGCCCCATGGCCGCTCGGCTCGCGGGCACTTCCTCTCCCTTCCTTGGAAAGGCTGAGCTCTTAGGCGAGCAGCTATAGATTTAGTGATTACAACTCCAGAATAACTCTCCCCTTCAGCCTTTCAGCACTTGTCATATTTGGAAATCACATTTTATAGGCTGCTGTAAAGCCATAAAACAGTTTAAAGGGCAATTAAGCAAGAGATGTCACGAAAGCTGCAACCTATGGAAATCAAAGACTTCTGGCTTCAGACATGGACTTGAGGGACTTCTCTTATTTGTTTGTGTGTTCAGTTCTGAAGTCAAGAGCCCGTGTGTCTTTGAATCATGCAGAAGCCCCTCCCTGGCTTTGGCCTTCCCGGCTTCCACACTCCGTGTGTGCAATAACTGCTCTGGTAACACCAGTTGCTTGATACAAACCACCATACCTTGTCTACCGGGTGTGCACATAGTTTTGAATTCTATTTACTGTACAGAACAGGGCATATTCTAGGGGTCACAGATCCAGTGACCAGAGCTATGATAAGTGAACGCCAAAGATGAAGCTAGGGCTGTTTTTCTACTGCCCTGCCCACTGATGTGAAATAAACAAACATCCTACTTCCATTCTTCATAAATAAGAAAAACATTCCTCATGTTCAGGAAAGATAAAAAAAACCCTTAAACTGGAGGAGCTAAAGACATACCCCCCAGTTAGTTGGAGGAAGAAAGTCAAATTATAATGACTAGATTTAATTAATACAAGGACATTTTTTGTGGTTCTCAATCTTATTATTTGTTACTTATAACCGGTAAAGGTTTACCAGTTCCTGAGTATCTAAAATCAGTAGCGGCCTCTATTGTTTTGAGCAGACTGCCCACAGTCAATCCTTTAAAGACTGAAATTACTCAATCTTTTCTGAATTTAAAGTCTGACTGTGATGTTCATTTTGTGTCAATTTGACTGGGCCACCAGCAGCCCAGACATTTGGTCAAAACCATTCTGAGTGTTATCTGCGAGGGTGTTTATGGTTGAGACTAATATTTGAATTAGTAGCCTGAATAAAACAGATTGCCCTACCTGATGGGAACAGGCCCCATCCCATGAGTAGAGGATGCCAGTCAGGAGGCTACTGCAATAATCTGGACAGAACGACACGGCTGACCCTCCTGCGAGCGAGAGAGCGTTGCTCCAGCTCACTGCCTCACAGCTCTAACTGACATGTCAGCTCTGCCTGGGGCTTGAGCCTAGGGGCCTTTGGGCTGGAACGACGCCCTCGGCTCTCCTGGGACCCTCTTGCTGACTTGCCCTGCAGATCTTGGGACTGCTCAGCCTGCAAAATCATGTGAGCCAATTTCTTATCATAAATCTCTTTCTATTTATATATACATCCTATTGGTTCTGTTTGTCTGGAACTCTCTTTGTGTCAGAATTTCCTTCCTTTTTAAGGTGGAATAATATTTCATTGTTGTATAGACCACATTTTGTCCATGCTTCCATCTGCTCATGGACACTTGGGTCGCCTCTACCTCTTGGCTCGGAGGAATAGTGCTGCTGGGAACATGGGTGGCAGACACCTGCGTGAGAGACTGCCCTCAAGTCTCAAGGATATATAACCAGTGTACTTTGGATATATACCCAAAAGAAGTACTGAATCATACAGCAATTCTATTTTTATTTTTTGGAGGAATCACCACACTATTTTCCACAGTGACTATGCCATTTAAGTATTCTGAACAATTTTTGAACAAGGGGTCCTGCCCTTTCATTTTGTACCAGAGCCCATGAATTATATACCCAGGTCTGCATGATGTTCCCACCTTCCACCTGATCTAAGTCACCAATTTTTTTGTTTGGATTACTGCAGTAGTCTCCCAACTGGTATCTCTCTGTTTTCATATAATCTCAACACTAGATCTGGCTCTTTAAAAAGATCCTGTGGTTCTTCTCCATACTCTACCTCAGGACCCCACATGAGCTGCCTGCTCTCTCCACCACCTCTGACTTCACATCATGTCTCTCCCTCAGTCACTCCTCCCCAACATGCTGAGCTCTCCTTACGCTCCTTGAACTTCCCGTCCTCACGGCTCCCTCTGCCTAGGAAGATCTTTCAGATGTCCTCATAGCTCAGTTTCTTATCTCCTTCAGATCTTTCCTCAAAGAACATCTCAGTAAATTCTTTCCTGACCACGTTAATTACAGTCCCATCTCTATGCCGACATTCTATCCCTCTTCTCTGCTCCATTTGTCTCCATCATTCTTATCACCATCTGACACTAAGTATGTTTTATGATTTGTTATTATCTGCATTCCCCCTGCCACTGACCAGAATATCAGCTTCATAATGGCAGAGCTTCATATTTACTGCGGTCTCCCCAAAATCTAGAACAGTGTCTGAAATGTGAGGAACTTAGCATTTGTTGCATGAACGGAAGAAAAAGATGTCTTAGTACAGCAATTTTCACGGTCTGGTTATACTAGAAGTCTCACTGTTAGAACATCAACTGAACTGGAGATTATTTACAAGATACTAAGGAAATCATTAAGGCTATATTTAGATTGCCAAATTTCAGTCAAAGTCAGTGTATTAGGGTCTGAGGGGAAGGGGACAGGAGGGAGCTATTGTTTAATGTGTATAGTTTCAATGTTTTAAGATGAAAAAGTTCTGGTGGCTGGTTGCCCAGCAATGTAAATACACTTAAAACAGAAGTGTACTCTTAAAAATGGCTAGGATGATGAATTCTATGCTACTTAATTACTATTAATTTATTTTCATTATTAAGAATTTCAAGACATCAACAGAAAAGCACAGGATCCTGTGAGACAGCACAGGTCATACACCCATGAGTATAGTCAGTATATATTTTGAAGTTCAAGTAAACAGAATTTGCCAAGCAGTTGGATGTGAGGTATGAGAGAAGGAGAACGGTCAGGGTGGCATGAGGTTTTGGCCAGACAAATGATACTGCAACTGAGATGAAGGTAAGACAAAGATGGCAGCTGCAGGATCCAGGGCCGCATGGCGTGAGGAGGTCGTGAAGTAGACGTCCAAGTTGAAATGCTAAGAAGACAGTTGAATAAGAGAATCTGTAAGACAGATTAGGGGTACATGAAGTTGAGAGTTGACAACACACAGTATTAAAAGCCATGACACTGCATGAGGTCACCAAGGAAATGAAAGAAAATAGAAAAGAGGAGAAAATACAAAGGGATGGGAAGGGAAAGACCAGAGAGACAAAAGGTAAAACAGGAGAGTACAGTGTTCCGAAGGCCAAGGGAGAATGCACTTCAAAGAGGAGGGAGAGCCCGCTGGGTCAGACCCCAGAGGCCAAGCGAAATGAGGACCAGAAGTGACGACTGGACTTAGAATTATGGAGGCCCCTGGTGGTCTCAGCAAGCGGGCAAGCAAGAAGTGGGTTCAAGAGATGGCAAGTACAGACAATCCTTCTGTGAGCTTTCCTTCAAACAAAAAGGATATGGAGTCCAGAAGGGGTAACAGGTTGGGGAAGGTAACTGTATGTTTGTAAGCAGATGGGAAGACCCAGTAGAGAAAGAAAATTGGATGAGACATAGGGGAGAACTAACTGCCCAAGTGCAGGCAAGACAGGACGAGCATTAGTGCCCAGCAGAGGGGTGACCTTCGCAGGAGACAGTTCATCCCAGATAGGAGAGGGGGTATGCGGGCTCCTGAGTAGGTTAGGTGTGGTGGTGGGAGGCTGTGTTGGGTCTGTTCTTACTGTCTCTATGTGGTTAGTGAAATAGAAATAAAGATGATCAGCTGAAGGTAAGAAAGGGAAGTATTGAAAATGCAAGGACAAAAGGTATGAAATGATCGTCTAGGAGAGCAAACGAGTGAATGAGAGGGAATAGTACAATTACATGGTTAACTGTAAAAGTAATAGTAATGTTGATTCTATAGCATCTCACTACGCTGATGGACAGTGACTGTAATGGGATTGGTGGGGGGGACGTGATGAAGGGGGTAGTTTAATAACCATAATATTGCACATGCAATTGTAGATTAATGATACCAAAATAAATTATTAAAAAAAAAAAGTAATAGCAATGTTAGTATTGTCACCAGCCTGCTTTATTTCCCAGACCCTCACTCTTTCAACAGCTATCTCTTAATTACAAAATTTGGTTCTGGTGACATATTTAAAGTGTATTTTGAAATATCCTTATTATATGAGACTTAATAAAATCATTTTATATCACTTTAGTACTATTGATTTTCCAAATTCTTAAATCTTCCATTGAAGTTGAACAAAGACGCTGATTTAACATCTCCCACTGAGCTATGGAAATGTGTCTGTTGTTTTAAGCTTGATGGTGTGGCAGGAGAAGGTTGGTTTATTTTTCTGCTATTACCTCAAGTACAGCAGAGCTCTCCGCATGCTTCTACTGGCAGGGAGGACCCCACTGTGTCTCAGTGAGGACGGAAGAGGGAATGGCCCCCTGCTAACTGTGCTCAGCCCCAGGTCGTTGCTCCATCTCCTTGTCCACTTGATTGCCTGATTTTGCATCTAAAATAGAACTTTAAGCCAAAAAAGATAAGAAGAGGAAAAATCATATTTGGTTTTACTCACTGGGGTGTGCACTGGGGCTTTGCACAGAGCAGGCCCTCGTTTATTTAAATAGTGGCTAACATTTTCTAGATGTTGTAAAAGTGACAAGTAAAGGGCCAAAGATACATTAGAAACTAACAGGTAATGGTAGCTGCCTCCCCAAACTTTTGATGTTACTGAACACCATAGTTATGACAGATGACTAGGATTTATAAGATATAAGCAGGCGGATATGTCCAGACGCTCGTCAAAATGCCTTCTCTTTGCTTGTTTTATGGTGTGTTCTACTGCCAATGATCTCAAAACTCAAAGCCTCTCCACTAGCAGGCCACATGAGTCGCTGTTCTTGTCCAATTCTTACAGGCTTCCTGTGATACAGTGGCATAATTACAACCATTTTAAACACACTGTTATGGATGAACTGGGAATTGCTAACATGTAATATAAACCAGTAGTCCCAGTGAGCAGAACCAGTAGCAAATATACCTTGACCTGTTTTCTTTTTTGCTGCAAAGCACACAAGGCGCACAATCACTTTTGTGACTGTCAGTCACGTATCTAATTAATGGCTTGTCATCTCAAAATACAGTAGTGATCACTTCTTAAAGGATATAGTTTGGATTCAGGCTTATACACCCTCTTGAGAAACACTGCCACTCTTGAGATGTTTGAAAATTTTGTTATTTTAGCTGAACCTTAAGACAAAAGCCAGTTTACCACATGTAGATTTTGGGTGAAGGATCCCTTCCTTAACATACTTACTGTAGAGTTCCTTTAAACAGTGAATTCCTTTTATGCAGCAAACTTCAAGCTTTGCTGCGAATAGTTCTACTCACCTGAAGCTTCAAAAAACAGCCTGGGGATTTGTCTTTGCATTAGAAATGACTACTTCCTCCAAAATGGCCAGGGCCAACCCAAGTAAGTGTGGTTAACAGCTCTGGTCTACTGGTCTACTTCTCAGGTTGTGTCATGGACTGGCTAAAAAAAACTGTCCTTTAAAACATTTATGTTAGTCTGCACGAAGAAAATTAGAAGCTAAAGTAATTGCTGTTAACTAGAGCTGTGTATGGGGGCACCTTCCAGTTAATTGTCCATCACTGTCATAACTACCACTAGCCATTTTTTATTACTTGAGTATGTGCTAGGCATGTTCTAAGTACTTAATTTTAATATGAAATTTTTAATTTTTTTAAAGGGCTAATGATTGAGGTATGTACTATAAAGTATAAAAATCTTACTGTACAGCTCAATGAATTTTAACAGTATATGCACTCATGTAACCATTATGCAACTCAAGATTAATTAAACATTCTAATTTTTATCCCTTTCACCTATTTCACCCATCCCCCTCCATGCCCTTCTCCATGGCAACCACCGGTCTGGTCTCTGTGTCTCTTGAGTCTACTTGTCTTTTAGATTCCACATGTAATCACATGGTATTTGTTTGTCTGCCTTCTTACACTCAGCATACCATCAACGTCCATCCAAGCTGTTACAAGTGAGGATTTCATTTCTTATGGCTGAGTAGTATTCCAAAATTGTATGTATGTACCACATCTTTATTCATTCATCAATGGATATTTAGACTGCTTCTGTATTTTGGCTATTATAAATAATGCTGCGATAAACATAGGAATGCATATCTTTCGAATTAGTGATTTTGTTTTAAGTGGAACTGGTGGGTCATATAATATTTCCTGGTTTTTTGAGAAACCTCCATATTGCTTTCCATAATGGCTACACCAATTTACATTCCCACCAGCAGTGCACAAACATTCCCCTTTCTCCACACATTCACCAACACTTGTTATTTGTCTCACAGATCAGCCATTCTGTCTGGTGTGAGGTGATACCTCACTGTGGTTTTGATTTGCATTTCCCTGATGATTAATGATGTTGAGCATTTTTCCAAGTGGCTGTTGGCCATTAATATGTCTCCTTTGGGAAAATGTCTATTCAGATCCTGTGTCCATTTTTAAATAAGATTGTTTTTTTGTGTTGAGTTGTATAGTTCCTTATACATTTTGGATATTAGCCCCTTACTGAATCTATCATTTGCAAATATATTCTCCCACACAATAGATTGCCTTTTTTTGTTTTGTTGAGGGTTTCCTTTACTGTGCAGAAAATTTATAGTTTGATGTAGTCCCACTTGTTTACTTTTCCTTTTGTTTCTTTTGAGTTGAAAGACATGTCCAGAAAAAAAATTACTAACGCCTTTGTTCAAGAGTGTACTTGCCTTTCTTCTAGAAGTTTTACGGTTTTAGGTTTTACATTTTGGGCTTTAATCCATTTTTACTTTATTTTTGTGTATGGCATAAGAGCAGCAATCCAGTTTTATTCTTTTGCATGTAGCTGTCCAGTTTTACCAACACCATTTACTAAAGAGACTTTCCCACTGTACATTCTTGCCTCCTTTGTCGTATATTAACTGACCATATAGATATGGGTGAATTTCTTGGCTCTCTTCTGTTCCACTGATTTATGTATTTGCTCTTATGCCAGAATCACACTGTTTTGATTACTGTAGCTCTGTAGTATAGTTTGAGATCAGGGAGCACACTACCCTCACCTTTGTTCTTTCTCAAGATTACTTTGGCTGTTCTAAGTACTTTATATGAGGTAGAGTTACCTTACGATTTAGGTATTAGACTTCTCTCCACTTGAAAATGGAAGAAATAGGCAGTTTACACAGCTACTAAGGGTAGAAAAATAAGAAAAAAATTCTGAATGGCAGTAAAGATCAGTATTATACCATAATTTACTGTAATTTACAATAGATCATTAAATTATGATTCTGAGTAAAAAAGCTTGTCTCAGTCATATTAAGCTATAACAATATATAATGCTTTCAAGAAGGATGTTTTGAGTACATAAATGATTACATACTAATTTTTTTATTACATATGGCTACACATACTCAAAACATCCATCTTAAAAGCATGCTCTATTTGCTTTTATGTGACAAAACAATTCTGCCGAGTTCTCATACACAGCATATACTTTCATGGCTTTGCATATACTGTTCCCTCCGCCTGGAATGTCACTCCTGTTCTGTGTATTAAAATTCTATTTATCCTTCAAATCCAAGCTCAACATTAAAGTTTTTGTGAAGGCTTTCCCTTTATTTGTGTATTTATCACTATCAAGTGAAAAAGCAAAATAGTTACCTACATTTCAGTTATCTTCATCTCTTCATTAAAAATTTCCCTGTAGTATATAAGTTTAGAAACAAATACATAAAACAGTATTAGTATTGGTTCATGATATTTATTACTGGGGTTGCTTACAGAAAAGTCTTTTTTCCACTATTAATTTAGACATAAGAATATGTGTTTGTTTCATGTGACCTCCTTTTAGAACTTTTATTTTTTAAAAATCATAAAACTGTCTATGTCTGGGAAGATACTGGTATCAATTTTTTAAAAAAGTGAATAGAGCTGGACATAGGGGTTTTGTTTTATCCCTCAGTAACTACGACCAAACAAGGTATAGTACTTGGCAGGGTTCTTGCCACAGATGCATCTGGCTCCAGGCTGCAGCTCACAGAGTGGTCTGAAGGGGATGCAAAAGCTTTTACCTCCCATGGATGGAGCACCAGGTTCAAGATCTTGATCCCTGAAATTAAAAACGAGTAAGAATTCCATTCATTTACGCTGTATATTTCTGTTCTTTTTCATCACCAAGCCTCACAAGTTTGTTATTTATACTTACCTGGCGGTGGTTTTCTTGATCCAGTCTTCACAGTCAATTTCCCCACAGAATGGAATCTGAGCAATCTAGTAAGGAAAAATGTCCAGTCTTTATAATTCCTTCTATACTATAAAAGGAACATCTGAGTTCTCTACTAAACTTACAAATAAAATAGCTAGATCTCCCAGCCTTCATCAGGCCACGGTAACTTTGCAAACCAGCTGGGAACTTTCACTTAGAGGTGCAAGAAATAGGAGAATGTCTTCCCACGTCCAAAACCCACACATCGTAAAACATCAGGACATATTTGCAATACACTTAAATGTCCAAATAAACTGGCTACAATATAGTGCCTGAAAAGAAGGAACACAGGATGGGTAGACCCAAGTCCAAACTCCAGCTGGACTTCCCTCCCTCATTTCAAACCTGGACTCTAGCCACTGTACCTAGCTAACTGGTTATCAGGAGGCTAGAGGGGAGATGACAAATAGTGAACAGATTTTTAAGCTTTATTTACAATAATAATTAACAATCAGAAAACCTCATTTTATGCCACACTATTTTAACATATTATAGGTAAGTGAATCATTTTTAATGTCCAAAGGTATTTGAAAGCCAAATCACTTTGTATCAGAAAAAAACACCTCTCAAATTTTCTTTCACAGACAATATAGAACAATGGGAAGAATGAGGAGACCTGGGATTTTATCTTGATTTTGAAATTCACTGCCTCTTTGAACATCTCTAGCCCTATGTTTTATTTTGTATGGAAGTCAGACCACACAAGAATTAAGATTTCTCCCAGTTGTGAATCCTAAATTTTTCATGGCATGTCTACTTCAAAGTGAGGTGATCAACAGATTAGTAATATATATCAACTGTGAAAATATGTATGTTACATATAAATAACATTTATTTTTCATTTAATTAATATTGTTGCCTTGGATAAATTTACTAAAATCAAGTCCTATAAATCAGATATTAAAAAAATTTTTTTCATTTATACCAACAGAAAAGAATAGAAAAATCAATCTTTTACCTACATTCAGGTTCCAAAGATCCCTTTCTCCTCCTCCGCTCCTAGTAAATACAATTTTATTTACAATAGCCTCACCAATGTTGATCAGTCAACACATCAAAGCAGACCAACAGTGACGGTGAGGGGGGGATGGAACTGACTCCTGAACACAAGCAACAAAATCTGCTTTGATCTCTATGTGTTCTCTGGCCATAAAACTAAAATACTATATTCTGCCTTAGACTAGATGTTGAAGTCTTTCCAGTAGCTTATCTAATGTCAGAATAAAAGACATTATTCCACTAACATCCGTTGAGATTCATTTCTTTGAAAGCAGTGGATTAACTGATAGTGACCTCTACTGATTTATCAACTCTTATGCAATGTCTTTAACAGACTGCACCACGAAAGCAAATACCGTATCTCTAAAATAAAGGGAATTTTAAAACTCAAAAATTAACGGAACAAAAATAAAATAATCATAAATAAATTACAGTGAAAGGCAAAATATACACTTCACCGGATGGCTATTCATTCTCTAGCTCTCTATTAGAAGTATGTAGTTTGGCTCAAGTGACCAATGATAGAAACCAGAAAGGTGGAAGATTATTAAGGCAATAAACCAAGAAGAGAAGGCTAAATATTGAAAAATTATGGATCTGAAAGAGATTGTAAAATGATCTGTTTTGAGATAAAAACAGATTAGTAAAATAAGAGCCAGAGAGATTAATATTTTCCCAGATAATGCAATAAGGGACACAGTAAGAGGTTATGACATTAGTATTAAAACCTGTGGTATACTCCCAGCATGAGTTTAAAAAAAAAGAAAAGATACTAAGGCAAATGCTTTCAACTTTGTCAGAAGAGAGATCTAAATTCTAGTACCACGTCTGCTTCTGTATAGCTTGGGCTAATTTATTTAGACTCTGGCCTATGGTTTTCTCATTTATAATCTGGGGACACAGCACTGGTTGTAAAATATGTATACCAGAATACTAAAGTTCATAAGTGATCCACTCTATTAATTAATGATTTTGCTTTTCAGTACCTCTTCTTTCTGAAAATTAAGTTTTGGCTAGGAACATGTACATACACAGAACACATAAAGCTGAAAAGATCTTGAAGAACTATTAACTACCTAATTAGAAAGACCTATGCAGTTCTAAGGAGCCTGAGTACTTATTCTGAAAAACAAGGTTACACGTGAATAATACTTTCCCCCTTATTATTCAGTCAACTAAGGTCTGGTTAAGTATGTATGGTCAGGGAACTGAAAAGAACACTTTTAATCTCATTTTAGGAATCTGCATATGATATTTCTAAAGCTGAAACAATGCTCACTTTAGGAATTTACACCAAGCTGAAAAAACAAAATTAAAATTTTCAATAATGAAAACATTAGGGTCATACAGAATGAATGCTGTTTAGCCAGCACATCAAGCTTGAGAAAAAGCTTTTACATAATCAGTTCACAGTATTATCCAAAATGATATAATGTTGTAAGGTTTTAGGAAAGCCAGTGGAAAAGAGTATATAATGCTAATAATCCTGTTGTGTAACTCGCCTTGAAAAAGAGATTAATACCATGTATAAGTTGAGTCTTAAAATAACATTTACTGAATTATTTTTATATTCAAAGCTTTTCAGAAGTCTCCTACCTTTCCGGAATCTAGAACCTTCTGAAAATCTTCCACTGTATTAGCCACAACCATGTGAGCTTTAAGGTCTTCAGAAGCCCTATCAAAAATTAATTAGAAAAGAATACATACTTTTTCTTACTAATATCACAAAGTTCATAGGACAATAACCTAGAAATGAGAACTCAATTTGAATCTCATCTTTATCACTAGTAGTGACATTCAGAAAAATCTCCTTTAACTGATTATTACTGCATTACTGTCAACATTAAATGAATGGGAAATTTGCCAAACACTCAACTGGTAAGAATTTTGTTATTGCCATTAAACCTCTATTGACCAACACTCTATTCCTGGCTATACCACTTACTATTTATGAGGATCTCAGTTTTTTTTTAACCTCTCTGGTCTTAGTTTTCCCTTCTACAAAACTGAAAAAATACTCAAGCAACTCTAACTACCATACAGGATTATTCTAAGAACCAAACACAAAACCATGAAACGGTTTTGAGAAAGAAAAACACATAAATACACATTGTTCAAGCTATCTTCACGTACCATGTCATTCTGTAAGAACCTCAGGTTTTAGAAATGAAAATTCTCTTCCACATTCAAAGTCACACATTATATGAACACGACTCATGGTGGTGACCAAGGAAGAGAAGACACATTTTTCTTTTCTGAATCTCAGGGCTAAGAGCATGTGAACTCTGTGCCAGCAACAGCTAGCTGTCACCAAATCTGTTTCCCCTTCTTCCAACTTTCTTGTCATGAGATGAGCCCGTGTGACAAGTTACAGTTAATGAAACCCAGAGAAAGGAATATGCCACTACTCAGGCTTAGGCCTTAAAATTGTAAAATGTACTTTATGCAACTTGTATTATTAACAAATTTACTGAATAAAAATGTTAACAAAAAAAGGTGCTTTTTAGGAATTAAACTGTGGTTTTCCAACCAGGGGGGTGCATCTGAATCATACAAAGAACATATCAACACAACAGATCACCAGAGCCTATGTGAAGGCTAATGAATCAGAATATCCAGGTGTGCGGCCCAGGTGTTTCTGTTGCCAAAGCTCCAGGTGACTCTGGCGAGAATCCCTGGAGAAGAACCACTGGACTAAATGTACCAGCTGAGTGGCAGCGATCAGGACAGGAACTTTCTAATCTTTCCTCTCTGACAAAATTTCCTGTTCTGAGTTTGATGAACTTCAAAAGGATTATTCATTTGGAGGTCAATTACATCTTTGAAGTAACCCCTCAAGAGACTTATCATTCCCATTTTAGGGCAAGCAAGTCAAGAGAAGAAAAATCACTTGCTTAAAAACATGTAAGTAAGCACCAAAGCCAAGGCTAAAATCAGGTCACTCCTTAAATGAAAGATTTATGGAGGCCTAATGAGTTAAGGCACAGGGTATAAGATAATAAATAAATAAATAAGATGCACAACCAACCACCTTCCAAATTGAGCTTCTATCCCCAGCAGTGGTGGGCCTCCCTCTCTGCTTCAGGCGGGCAGGAAGTAAATAAGGTGCCACACATATGCTACCAATCTTCTAGTGCCTTTGCCTTGAGATGTGCGATTCTAAAAGGCCTCTCTCCATAGGTCAGGGCAGCCCTAAGGCTCCCCTCTACCCTCACCCACAATCCCAGTTAGGAGTTTTTAGCCTTGGCTACACATCATGATCACCTACAGAGTTGTAGTGATACAGTTGCCAGGCCCACTCTAGACCAATTAAATAAACATTTCTGGGGAAGGGGCCAGATGCTGTTATGTTTGCTTCCCAGGTACTGCTAATGTGTATCCACAGGTAAGAATCAATGCCTCAATCCCTCAAATTTGTATGTCCTAAAAGCCTAGATCTAAAGTTAAACCAGATTAGTCCATGGGACAGTCCATCACTACAAACCTAACAGAGAACAGAAAGCACTTAGGAAAATAATCGTAATACAAGTCAAAAACATGAAGAGAAAGGTGAATGAAGACCCATGCGAGTTCAGAGGGACAACTGCTTGCAGTTGGGGTAATCATATAATTCCTCAGTGTAGATCACAAAGGCTGAGTAGGATTTCAAAATGAGACATAACAGTTCTAAAGAACTAACCTTGTAAAAAGTTTAACATGGATGTCTTCCAAAATAGCTTGAAATTTAGTCTCAGCCTCATTTTCAGTAACTGTCAGCTTTTCTCCAGTATCTCGTCTGACAGCTATGAACTGACAGCTCTTCATATCACGTGGCCCAACTTCAAGTCTATTTGGAACTCTTTAGAAAAAAAGGTAGTTAAAAAATATGTGCATGTCTCCAGTTGAATATGGAGACTTATTTCATGGTTTTATCTACTATAAATCATAATAAAAATAAAAAATGCCATAAGCAAACAACAACAAAAAGCATGGAATATTCCTGAGATACTGCAGAAACCTATTCCAATAAGAAAGTGTAAACCTAAGAAAAAAATGTAGTGCGCAAGTTGTTCTAAGCTAAGAAAGTGCTTAATGAAGAAACAGTAGTTCTTTAGATCAGTGTTCCTACCTTTTCTCACACAAGAGCACAACATAAAAAACTCTACCTGTATGGCACACAGGGATAAACAGAGAAGCCTTCTTGAAACTAAAGCCATCTTAAGGTGCTGGTAAGGACCTTGGCACACCTGTGACTCACTCACGGCATGATGGTATGCTTTGGGGCTGGAAAGCCCTCACTCTGGATACTCTAGCATGTGTCAGAATCACTGAAGGGCTAGTTAAAGCACAGATTTCTGGGCTCCACCCACTGAGTTTCTTCTGACAGCAGGTCTGGGGATTTTTACTTCTAACAAGTTTGCAAGTGATGCTCGTCACAGGACTGCACCTTGAGAACCACTCCCTTGTACCCTTTGACTCTCACAAAGAACCCTAAGGACTGTCTGCAAGGTTAAGACTTGTGAATGTTCAATTCTTATGGATGTATATAATTCCGTGGGGGATTAAGGCTTAGAGAGACCCAATTTGCAGGCCTAGAACTTACTGATGAACAATAGGTTTTTAACAATTGTTTTTGAGTGAATGATCCTCTAAAATTAATTGGGGTTTTTGAATTTGAGTGAGAAGCCCTACATACAGTTTAGCTGATTGGCAGTCCCCCAAATCAAAACCACAAGAAAAATTTTAAATGTTCCTCTAAAAAAAATTTTTTTACCCCCTAGAGAAGACCTACTTATAAAATAACTGAACACTATGGAACAAACTACTGAATGCTAGATACTGCACTATTTTATTGTTTTCCTTTATTCATCCAATATATGCATGTGTCAAAAACAGTATTAAGTTCAATGAGATTTAAAAGATGAATAAGAAGAAAGAGATCCTGCCCTCCAGGAACTTCATGTTTTATAGGGTAAATAATGCAGGCACACAAATAATAAAAATCGATACAGAAAATCATAAGTGGGAGACTACCCTCAGCTGGAAAAGATAAAAGTTATGGAGAAGGCAAATAATAATGAGTAAACTCATCAAAACTGAAGAACACTGTATAAAATACTTGACCTACGATGACAAAAACGTCAATGTTGTGAATGACAAAGGCTGAGGAACCACTACTGATTAAGGGAAACTAAAAAGACAGGACAACTAAATCCAAGAGGCCTGTATCGTGTCCTGGCAGAGAGAGAGCTGTGGCAGCCCAGAGCAGGGTGTCCAAGCCAGTCAGGTGAGAGGGCATCTCTGCACGAGAAGGGCCTAGCGTGGGGCGACAGAGCCTACGTAGCACGAGGAGGGCATCACCCAGCAAAGTCAGTGGCAACGGCAGTGACAGATGAGCTGTATACATGGGGACTGATCAAAGAAATAAATATATTAAGGATAACTGGAGCTAGAGAAGGGAGTTCAACTGGAGTCAGAGAAGGGAGTTAAAATACGGAATAGGAGAAAACTAGAATGAGTCCTATGGTTTTTCATTGGAATCAAAGGTACTCCACAGCACCATCTACTGGGAAGGTTTGGAAGCCATAGTATCTCAAAAGCAATAAGCACAATACCCTTCTCCACTGAACAGAACCAGGGCTTCTTAGAGATTTGGATCATTCCAGGGCTGGGGCAGGGAAAGCACAAGATAAGTCATGCCAAAAAACAAGGAAGTGGTCAAAAAAAACAAAAGCCAGCTATAAGCGATCCTGCCAGTCATATCAAAGACCTTTGAGCATAAAAATGATGATAGTAACAGATTACATAAGCCACTCTAATATCAGAAACCATGGGTCCATAAAAATATTAATTAAAGCTAAGGAGAAATATGCTGTGTCGAGATCATCATAATCCAAGAAAAACTGTGGAACCATTCCAGACTAAGACTAAAGAGACATGGTAACTATATGCAACACATAATTCTGAACTAGACTGTTCTGCTATGAAAGACACTAGTGGAACAACTCACAAAACCTGAATGGGTTTTAGAAGTAGACGGCAGTATCATGTCAGTGTTAGTATCCTGCTTTTGTTCACTATATTGTGATTACATGTAAGAAAATGTTTGTAGAATGTAGGCATCAGGCTAGCATCTTATTATAAAATGGTTCAGGCAGGAAAAAGCACTTTTTTGCACTACACTGCTTTATTATAAATACATGATTGATTCGTGATAAAAAGTCTTTACAACCCAAGTATAAAAAGTAGCACAAGAGAGACAGATTCAAGATGGCGGCATGAGAGGTGAGATGGAGAACTCCTCCCAAAACCACAAATAGTATGAAAGTATAGTTAATAAATACAACTAACCCTAAAACAGCAACAAGAAAGAAGGCTGAACCAGACTGCATTCAGACCTCATGACAGAGCAGACCTCATGAAACTGGGTAACGTACCAAAGCCTCTATCTGGCAGAACCCAGGACCTTCCCCCACCCCAGCTCACTGGCAGGAGTAAGAGGAACTGAGCGGGGAGGGGGTGGAAGCCTAGGACTCCTGAACATCCAGCCATGGAGGTCTGCTTTGTGAGCAGAAACCTACACTATATGGTGCTCTGAATGCTGGGGAGCTCAGACAGGCAGAGTGCTTGAGAGACTGAGATTATGGCCATTTGTGGAGGACGCGATCCACATCAGGCTGCTCTGTCGGAGGAAAGACAGGCAGTTTGAGAGGCTTCCTAGTAATGAGAGGGCTGATGAAAGGGCAGGGATTTCACAGAGCTTGCTGCACTGGAGAAGGGAGTACAGGAAAAGATTGTCTGAGCAGGCTCTGCCCAGCAGATTGGGAACTTTGAGGAGCTTCAGGCACTCCATCCTCCCGGCTGGCTGCCCAGCTCCGAGGCCTCCCACTGTGATATGCAGCCTACATCGCCTCCCTCCTAGCCTGACGGCACCAGTTCGCAAACTGGCAGTCACTGTGCTGCCGTCAGGCCAGCCAGAGGGAGGACGCGCCTATAAGAGCTAGAGATGCTGAGCACAGAGGCTTACACCTCTGTGCTTGGCCCACTGACTCTCATATGGGAGAGAGGCACTGCAGACGGGAATTAGGAAACAGTTCTTTCCTCCTGCCAGGCACCAGTTCCGCTCCCCTATGACCCCCAACCTCACTCAAGGGGCTTAGCAGCTCCAAAGACTGGAGATTCTGGGCAATAGAGGGCACCACACAGAAATATGAAATGTCAAAAGAACATGGTACACACCAAAATCTCACAAACCCCAGAAAAAGGGCCAAATGAAAATGAACTCACCAATCTTCCAGAAAGAGAGTTCAAAATAAAAATCATGAACATGCTTACAGAGGTACAGAAAAATATTCAAGAACTCAGGAACGAATTTAAGATGGAGATTCAATCATTAAGAAATTCCATATCTGAAATAAAACATACAATGAAGGGATTTAAAAGATTAGATGTAGTAGAAGAGATGGTAAATGGAATAGAAATTACAGAAGAGGAATACAAAGAAGCTGAGGCACAGAGAGAAAAAAGAATCTCAAAGAATGAAAGAATATTGAGAGAACTGTGTAACCAATCCAAACAGAACAATATTCACATAATAGGGATACGAGAAGAAGAAGAGAGAGAAAAAGGGGTAGGAAGTGTCATTCAGGAGGTAAGTGCTGAAAACTTCCCCAATCTGGGGAAGGAGATAGTCTCTCAGGCCACGGAGGTGCACAGATCTCCCAATACAAGGGACCCAAGGAAGACAACATCAAGACAGATATTAATTAAAATGGCAAAAATCAAGGATAAAGACAAACTTTTAAAAGCAGCTAGAGAGAAAAAAAAGATCATATACAAAGGAAAACCCATCAGGTTATCAGACTTCTCAACAGAAACCTTACAGGCCAGAAAGTAGTGGCATGATATATTTAATGCAATGATGCACAAGGGCCTTGAACCAAGAATACTCTACCTGGCAAGATTATCATTTAAATTTGAAGGAGGGATTAACCAATTTTCAGATAGGCAAAAGCTGAGAGAATTTACCTCCCACAAACCACCTCTACAGTGCATTTTGGAGGGACTCCTATAGATGGAAGTATTCCTAAAGCTAAATACATGTCACCGAAGGACAAAGAGTACAGAATATGATTCATAACATACAAAGAATAGAGGACGAAGAAAAAGGAGAAAAAAAAAAAAGAACCTTTAGGTTGTGTTTGTAATAGTATACGAAGTGAGTTAAATTAGACTGTTAGATAGTAAGGGAATTACCCTTGAACCTTTGGTAACCACGAATCTAAAGTCTGCAATGGCAATAAGTACATACCTATCAATAATAACCCTCAATGTAAATGGTCTGAATGCACCAATCAAAAGACATAGAGTCACTGAATGGATAAAAAAACAAGACCCATCTTTATGCTGCCTGCAAGAGACTCACTTTAAACCCAAAGACATACACATAGACTAAAAGTGAAGGGATGGAAAAAGATATTTCATTCAACTAATAGAAAAAAAAAGGAGTAGCAGTACTTGTATCAGACAAAACAGACTTTAAAACTAAGAAAGTAATGAGAGACAAAGAAGGACATTACATAATGATAAAAGGGTCAGTCCAACAAGAGGATATAACTATCATAAATATCTATGCACCTAACACAGGATCACCTACATATGTGAAACAAATGCTAACAGAATTAAAGGGGGAAATAGAATGCTATGCATTCATTTTAGGAGACTTCAAAACACCACTCACTCCAAAGAACAGATCAACCAGACAGAAAATAAGTAAAGAGACAGAGGCACTGAACAACATATTAGAACACATGGACCTGACAGACACCTACAGAACATTCCATACAAAAGCAACAGGATACACATTCTTCTCAAGGGCACATGGAACATTTTCAAGAATAGATCATATACTAGGCCACAAAAAGAACCTCAGTATATTCAAAGAGATTGAAATTATACCAACCAGCTTCTCAGATCACAAAGGTATGAAACTAGAAATAAATTACACAAAGAAAACAAAAAAGCCCACAAACACATGGAGGCTTAAAAACATGCTCCTAAATAATCAACAGATCAATGACCAAATAAAAACAGAGATCAAGCAATATATGGAGACAAATGACAACAATAATTCAACAGCACAAAATCTGTGCGATGCAGAGAAGGCTGTGCTAAGAAGGAAATATATTGCAATACAGGCTTACCTCAGGAAAGAAGAACAATCCCAAATGAACATGCTAAACTCACAATAAATGAAACTAGAAAAGGAAGAACAAATGAGGCCCAAAGTCGGTAGAAGGAGGGACATAATAAAAATTAAAGCAGAAATAAATAAAATTAAGAAGAATAAAACAATAGAAAGAATAAATGAAAGGAGCTGGTTCTTCAAGGAAACAAAC
>JAQQAC010002701.1:14555226-14601007 GCA_029783875.1 Phataginus tricuspis
GCATTCAGTCCATTTACATTTAGGGTGATTATTGATAGATATGTACTTATTGCCATTGCAGGCTTTAGATTCGTGGTTACCAAAGGTTCAAGGGTTGCTTCTTTACTATCTGAGAATCTAACTTAGCTTTCTTCTTAAGTTATTGTGAACGCTGTCTGATGTTTCTTTATCTCTCCCTTCCTATTCTTCCTCCTCCTTTCTTTATATATTAGGTGTTTTATTCTTTGCCTTTAGTTGATATTTGGATGGTCTGCTTTCTTTGCCATGCTTTTATTTTCTCTGGTGACATCTTTTTAGCCTTAGGGGTGTTTCCCTCTAGAGCAGTCCGTTTAAGATATCCTGTAGTGGTGGTTTATGGGAGGCAAACTCTCTCAACTTTCTTTTGTCTTGAAATTGTTTAATCCCTCCATCATATTTAAATGATAATCGTGCTGGATACAATATTCTTGGTTTGAGGCCCTTCTGTTTCATTACATTAAATATATCATGCCATTCCCTTCTGGCCTGTAAGGTTTCTGTTGAGAATTCTGATGACAGTCTGATGGGTTTTCCTTTGTAGGTGATCTTTTTTCTCTCTCTAGCTGCCTTTAATACTCTGTCCTTGTCTTTGATCTTTGCCATCTTGATTATTATGTGTCTTGGTGTTGTCTTCTTTGGGTCCCTTGTGTTGGGAGATCTGTGGGCTTCCGTGGACTGTGAGACTATTTCCTTCCCCAGCGTGGGGAAGTTTTCAGCAATTATTTCTTCAAAGACACTTTCTATCCCTTTTTCTCTCTCTTGTTCCTCTGGTACTCCTATAATGCGAATATTGCTCCGTTTCGATTGGTCACATAGTTCTCTTAATATTCTTTCATTCTTAGAGATCCTTTTATCTCTCTCTGCCTCAGCTTCTTTGTATTCCTGGTCCCTGTCTTGCAATTCCTTGATCGTGTCTTGAACCTGGTTCAATCTGCTGTTGAGCCCGTCGATGATGCATTGTCTTTCCTCACTTCCCTCACTTCCTCCCTCAGCTCTTGCACATTTTTCTGTAGATCCGTCAGCATGGCTATGACTTTTATTCTGAATTCTTTTTCTGGAAGACTGTGCATGTCCATTTCTTCAGCTTCTTTTTCTGGGGTGGCGTTTGTCTGAAGCTTTGTCTGTATCATATTCTTCTGTCTTCTCATGACTATAGAATTGGTTGTTGGTAGCAAGGAGAGATAAGAAAGGGGAGAAAGGAAAAAAAAGAAATTTCTATTAATAATAAAAAAGTAAAAGGAGAGAGAGGAAAAGAAAAGAAAGAAAAAGAAAAAGCAGCAACACGTAAAAGAAAACAGCAACAACAACAACAACAACAACAAAACAACAACAACAACAAAAAAAAACACCAAAACGCCCACCGGGGGTGGTTTCTGTGTGAATGCTGTAGGTGGCACTATTGCTCCACTATTCCAGAGCTGTGGCCACGTCGCTCCACATGGCCCTTTAAAGCTGTGGCCAGGGTGAGAATGAATGGGAGGCTATTGAAAGAGAGGGAAAGAAAAAAAGGAAAAGAAAGGGGAGAAAAAAACAATAACAAAACAAAACAAAAAAAAAGCCACTGAGAGTGGGTTCCGCGCGAGTGCTGTAGGTGGCGCTGTTGCTCCACTATTCCAGAGCCACTCTATAGTTCTGGCTAGGTTGGGAACAATGGAAAGCTGTTGATCTCCGTGGGGGTCTCAATGGCAGGCACCCATTCCCAGTCGCCAGCCAAGGGGTCCAAAGCTCCCCAGGACTCCCAGCGTGCTGGGCTCAGTTTGCGGGGCTATCCGGCCCCTCTACTGAGCTCCTGTCTCTTTAAGACCGCTGAGGAAGAACGCGCGCTTTTCTTCCCTTTTTCTCCTTTCTTTTTCCTTCCCGGAGCCTGCCGCGGGCAACTTGCACTTTCCCGGCTGGGACCCTGTGCCCTCTGTCTCTCCTATCTCCGCTACACCACAGGCTGTGTGTCAGCGCTCCCGGCGCAGACTTCCACTCCCTCCCGGCTCTGAATCCTCTCCTCCCGCTGGAGCGCTGGGGGAGAGGAGTGCTCGGTCTGCTCGCGGCTCCGTACCTTACCCGCCTTGCCGGGACTCCCGCCAGAGTGCCGGGGTGGAGGGGCGCTCTGGTCTCGCTGGATCACGTTTCCGTCCCGCCTCGCCAGGTGCCGAGTCCTCTGTCCGGAGTGTCTGGCCGCCGGAGCTCTGGAGGGGGGATCGCTCGGTCCCACCGGGTCGCCGCTCTGTATCCCATCCGCCTCACCGGCTGCCAAGTTCTCACAGGTGTAGCTGTACGCTGTGCACTTTCCTGTGTATTCTGGTCTCTCTTTTAGGGATAGTTGTATTTGCTGTATTTTCGTGAATAAATATAATGTTGGGAGGAATTTTTCTCCTGGACTGTTCACGTCGTCATATTCCCGGAAGTCCCTGAGGTTCTTTTTGTGGCCTAGTATGTGGTCTATTCTGGAAAATGTTCCATGTGCACTTGAGAAGAATGTGTATCCTGCTGCTTTTGGGTGCAGAGTTCTGTAGATGTCTGTTAGGTCCATCTGTTCTAGTACGTTGTTCAGTGCCTGTGTGTCTTTACTTCTTCTTTGTTTGGTTGATCTGTCCTTTGCAGTGAGTAGTGTGTTGAAGTCTCCTAAAATGAGTGCATTGCTGTCTATTTCCTCCTTTAATTCTGTTAGTGTTTGTTTCACATATGCTGGTGCTCCTGTGTTGGGTGCCTATATATTTATAATGGTTATATCTTCTTATTGGACTGACCCCTTTATCATTATGTAATGTCCGTCTTTATCTCTTGCTACTTTCTTCGTTTTGAAGTCTATTTTGTCTGATACAAGTACTGCAACACCTGCTTTTTTCTCTTTGTTGTTTGAATGAAGTATTTTTTTCCATCCCTTCACTTTTAGTCTGTGTATATCTTTGGGTTTGAGGTGAGTCCCTTGTAAGCAGCATATAGATGGGTCTTGCTTTTTTATCCGTTCTGTTACTCTGTGTCTTTTAATTGGTGCATTCAGTCCATTTACATTTAGGGTGATTATTGATAGGTATGTATTTATTCCCATTGCTGGCTTTAGATTCTTGGTTACCAAGGTTCAAGGGTTGCTTCTTTACTATCTAATAATGTAACTTAACTTTCTTGTTAAGTTATTGTAAACACAGTCTGATGTTTATTTATTTCTGTCCCTTCTTATTCTTCCTCCTCCATCCTTTATATACTAGGTGTTTTGTGTTTTATTCTTTCCCTTTAGTTAGTATTTGGATGGTCTGCTTTCTTTGCTATGATTTTATTTTCTCTCATAACATCTTTTTAGCCTTAGAGGTGCTTCCCTCTAGAGCAGTCCATTTAAGATATCCTGTAGTGGTGGTTTATGAGAGGCAAACTCTCTCAACTTTCGTTTGTCTGGAAATTGTTTAATCCCTCCGTCATATTTAAATGATAATCGTGCTGGATACAATATTCTTGGTTCGAGGTCCTTCTGTTTCATTACATTAAATATATCATGCCATTCTCTTCTGGCCTGTAAGGTTTCTGTTGAGAAGTCTGATGTTAGTCTGATGGGTTTTCCTTTGTAGGTGATCTTTTTTCTCTCTCTAGCTGCCTTTAATACTCTGTCCTTATCTTTGATCTTTGCCATTTTAATTATTATGTGTTTTGGTGTTGTCCTCCTTGGGTCCCTTGTGTTGGGAGATCTGTGTTCTTCTGTGGACTGCGAGACTATTTCCTTCCCCAGCATGGGGAAGTTTTCAGTAATTATTTCTTCAAAGCCACTTTCTATCCCTTTTTCTCTCTCTTCTTCCTCTGGTACTCCTATAATGCGAATATTGTTCTGTTTGGATTGGTCACACAGTTCTCTTAATATCCTGTCATTCCTAGAAATCCTTTTCTCTCTCTCTGCCTCAGCTTCTCCGTATTCCTGTTCTCTGATTTCTATTCCATTAACAGTCTCTTGCATCTCGTCCAGTCTGCTGTCAAGCCCATCGATCGCTTGTCTGATTTCTGCATTGTCTTTCCTCACTTCCCTCAACTCCTCCCTCAGCTCTTGCACATTTCTCTGTAGATTCATCAGCATGGTTATGACTTTTATTCTGAATTCTTTTTCAAGAAGACTGTGTATTTCCATCCCTTCAGGCTCCCTCTCTGGGGTTGTCTGGTTGATCTTAGTCTGGACCATATTCCTCTGTCTTTTCATGGCTATAGAAATGGTTGCTTGTAGTTGCCACGTATGTCAGGTGGGCTCTTTAAGACTTTAAAAAAAAAAAGAAAGAAACAAAGAAAAAAGAAAGAGAAAAAAACGAAAAACAAAAAACAAACAAAAAAATACGCCCACCGGAAGCAGATTCTGTGGGGATGCTGTAGGTGGCACTATTGCTCCACTATTCCACTGCCATGTCCATGCCGCTCCACAGGGCCCTTTATAGGTCTGGCCAGGGTGGAAACGAATGGGAGGCTGTTGATCTCTGTGGGAAGTCTAAGTGGGGCCACCCTTTTCCAGTCATCACCTAAGGGGTCCGAAACTCCCCAGGACTCCTAGCCTGCTGGGCTGAGTGTGCCAGGGCGATCTGGCTCCTCTGCTGGGCTCCTGTCTCTTTAAGACCGCTGAAAAAAGTGCACGCCTTTTTTTTCTTTTTTTTCCTCCCTGGGAGCCAGCTGCAAGCACCCTGGCGCATTCCCCACTCAGATCCTTCACCCTCTGTCTCTCCAATCTCCGCTACACCATGCGATGTGTGTCAGTGCTTCCTGCGCAGATCACCGGGGCTGGTTATTTCGCGGGGTGTACTTCCACTCCCTCCCAGCTCTGAATCTTCTCCTCCCACCAGTGCGCTGGGGTGGGGAGGTCTGCCGGTTCGCGGCTCCATATCTTACCCGCCACACAGGGTGCCGAGTCCTCTCAGGTGTAGCTGCATGCTGTGTGCTTTCCTGTGTATTCTGGTCTCTCTTTTAGGAATAGTTGTATTTGCTGTATTTTTATAGATATATATAGTTTTGGGAGGAGATTTTTGCCGCCCTGCTCACGCCGCCATCTTCCCGGAAGTCCACCTCATCTATTTCTTAAGCCCTTGCCCTTCTCCTGCTCCACTGGAGGACAGCCCACTCCCTTGGTTTTTAATGGAATCTTTCTTTGGGCCATCATATGTTTCTGCAGCTTACACTGCTTTTCAGATTTGTTTTCCTTTTCTTTCTTTTTCTTATCTTTGTCCTCAGCCCCAATGTCAGAGAGAGGCTTTTATCTACTCCTGCCAGAGACTTATACTGTGCTTTCAGCTGAAGGATGTCTTGTACAGCTGAATCTACTTGAACCTTTCGTTTGACAAAAGAGGAAACAGAAGATAGTATTTAATTCAAATCACTGTCTATGTTCCAATGTCCAAAGTTTTTGAAGCAGATTTGAGCACACAGTTAAAGGCAGAGGGATATGAATTGTAGTAGAGAATGTAAATATACTGACTACTGAAAAGAAATAAAAGCATATGACAAACAAGGACAAACAAGGAAAAGAAGGACTGAAAAATAGTACTACAGCCACACTATCCACACAGTAGTCAGAAGGCACATGTGACTATTTAAATTTAAATTCATTTACAGTAAATAAAATAAAAAATTCAGTTCCTTGGTCACAATAGCCACATTTCAAGTGCTCACTAGCCGCATATGGCTGATGACTACTGTCTTGGACAAACTGTTAAAGAGTATGTCCATCATCAAAGAAAGTCCTAGTAGAAAACCCTAGTATATAATATGGATTCCACTGCAATTTAAGTGCCATTAAAAAATTACATAAGCTGAATATTTCATAATTATAAAGATAAGGTAATCAAGTCTCTATATTATGGATTAAACTTCAAAACCTTTAACAACTTAGTTTTCCACTTACATGAATCTGTATGAAAATAAATCATACTCCTTTAAGATAATGTAATTAGCACAAACTACACCAGAGCTCAAAATACAACTTGCCATTTGAGATTGACAGAACGTGAGGAGAATAAATAAAATGAAGAATGTGCATCAAGGGCCTACAATGAGCCAGGCACTGCTAGGGTCCAGGTCCTTATTCTCAAGTATCTCACAGACTAGAGAGAAACAGATAATTTAAGCAGTAATTAAAATATAGTGTGTTTATGGGGAAGGCAGTACAGCATGAGAAGAGAAATAACGACTCTGTAGCAACTTACTACACTGATAGACCATGACTGCAATAGGGTGTTGGGGGGACTTGATAACATGGGTGAATGTTGAAACCACAATGTTGCTCATGTGAAACCTTCATAAGATTTTATATCAAATGATACCATAATTAAAATAAACATATACATTTATAAGCAGATCCGAGCACACAGAGATAGAGAGGTAGGGGGTAGGAGTAGAGAATATTAAATATATATATATATATATATATGTGAGGCTATAGAATGTTTAGTGTCTCTGAAAGCTCAGATTAATACAAAATACTACAACTTTCTATTTTACATATGTAAACAGACAAATAAATAATGGAACATCCAAGCAAACTGTCAGTGTCCAAGCCATGGGCCTGTAAATAGTGGAGTCAGAATTCACAAAATCAGAATAAAGATCAGTTCAATGGCTTTGTCTATACAAACCTTATTTTCTTTAGCCTACTATACAGACACTAAATACAGCACTGAAAAAACCCTCAGTTTAGGCACAACTAAAGAACAGTACATAACTTTTAAAAACTTACAAAGAAATGAGAAGGTGTACTGAGATTTTAATTAGTCATTGATCTATACAAATCATCCTGTGATACTTCAACAAAATCATAGTGAAAAAGGATGAAACATTCAGCCCCACCGAGACACTGTGACTCGTGCAGAGGAGAGCGACGCAAGCAAAGGACCTGAGCAGCAGGACTGCTGAACCCCAGACCAAGACACCACTGGGAAGCCAAGACACCAATGGAAATAGAAAAAGTGCCTCCAAATCACCCTATCCAAGTTTTACTGCTACACTGTAACAGTGCCCCCAACAGTTAAGAGCATCCCAACAGGAGCCCAGAAGAGGACAAATGGGAGTCAAAGCAATACAGGAAGCACTGGTACTTCAAAGAACCCGAGCAATGAAATCTCCTTGTCCAGCTATGCTGTGATACAATGTTTTGCTGCCTGTTAGAGTCTGGCACACCAGGCACAACTCATAGGGAGTAAAGGTAAGAAGAGAAATAGCACAAAGAGAACCTATCTCTTGCTTATATTCTGTCTTTAGAATTAAAAGCATTTTCACAGCAGAACCTATGTGGTCCTAAGAAAAAAGACACAGTTAGTCAGACATACAAGAATGAAGGAAAAAACTTCCATCAGCTAAAAGAAAGAAAATGGGAAAAAAGTTAATGGATTTTCCTGCAACCATTTCTACAAAAAGAGGCCTATTTGAAAAAGGTTCCATTTTATACTATAAGCAGGTATTGAGTAGAGTTTGAAGTCAGATGGCACACGTTTCACAAATTAAAAACCCTTGTTTGGCAAGATTACAATTTAAAATATTATAAAGGACTTGATAATATGGGTGATGTTGAAACCGTAGTGTTGTTTATGTGAAACCATCCTAAGATTGTGTATCTTTATTTAAAAAAAAGATTTAAAAGGGGGGAGCTTTAGCACAAAAAAATATATTATAAAAGAGAAAATAAGATGGGCAAACTACTGCATTATGGAATGAGATATTCTAGAATAGAGTAAGATTATGTACACCCATAGCTCCTCCAATTGGAAATGGAAACTTCTAGATAACTAATCTATTCAGGTTATTTTTCAAAATAGAGTGAAATTATGCTACTCACTATAGAGTCGTAATGGATGATTTAGAAAGTACCTAACAGAATTAGAATTATCAATATAAAAAATAATCACTCGTTTTATGACCTATTTTCTGTGCCGAACACTATGCCAAGTGCTTTACCTGGATCATCTTATTTAATTCTCAAAACAACCCTTATCCATTTTATAGAAGAAAGAAGTAGGGCTTAGAAAGATTAAGTACTTTATCACAAGTTACATAGTAAGTGGTAGAGCTAGGATTTTAATCCAGGTTTTATTCTAGGGTCTGTGACCTTGACCACTCCAATTTACTAAATTACTAAATAGTACTACAGAAGGCATGAGACAATGATCTTAATGTCCATTTACTCCTACCGACATGCCATGAAAACTGCTTTTTCAGAAGAGACTTTTGATTCTAGTTTTCTACATTAAAAGGCATTTTACAAAGAGAAATTGGATGGTACTCCTTGGTACCAGATTATACAATATGTAAATGAATAGGCATGGTTGTGTGCCAATAAAATTTCACTTACGAAACACAGGTGCAGGCCAGTCTGCCAAACCCTGCACTAGAGTCTAACATGTCACAAGTACTCCAGAAAGCCTTTAAATTTACTATTTTCTGGCTCCTATTTCAAGCAATACTGCAATTTCATGTTCAAAACACTGCAGTCATTTAGACTTCAAATCAGAGAAATTTGTTCAAAATCAAAGTTTTATTTTTTTAAAGTACTTCAGAACTTTCAAAGTTAATACTTAAAATCTGAAAAGTGACTTTACCTTTTAAAGTAACTAACTCAGCATTCATAATTATTTTATCTTTGGTGTATCCTCAGATATGCATCTCACACCACATTTGCTTGATCCACTACTTAATGCACCCCTACTGAGCAGGAAGAAAAGGAGAGGAGCCGCAGAAGGTGGACTTGAAGGAGAGCTGAAGGTGGACGTCCAGGCTTTTTTCCATGCCCACTTTTGCTTATACTCTGCAACTTTACACTTACAAGTTCTTACCCAGTACCACGGATCTGATCCTGAAGAAGAAAAACGTGGTGGGGGCAGGCGGAGAGCCTAACTGAAGCCTGTCATTATAAATCCTCAGCCAATCACCTTCCTTACTAAATATGATTTAGTAAAAGAACTATTTTTGTAGGCAATGGAATGGTAAAGAGGCTTAGGGAAATTATTAATGTTGGCAGGCACAGACATGCTTAATTAACTAGTAAAACTGTAATTATCTGGTGCTTATAAAATGCAATGCCCCACTACCATCACCTCTAATGGGAAATAACGTGGGAATTAGTCAAAACTGGATTCCCAGTTTTGTAAACTTCAGAAGCTACTTTCACATTCACAGTTTCTCATTGTTTACTGAAACCCAGCAAGTAAAAAAAGGAATATTATTTCAATATTATTGGACATGGCTACTGGGAAAGATTAAGTGCAAAAATAGCAATAGTGTACATAGTACAGTGGCAAAAGTAGTCTAAATAAATTAAATAACACTTCCATTCCTAGTAACTGGGCCCATTCTCTAAAACAGAAGAGAGCATTATTTAGTACTGTTAGAATTTGGGGGAAAAAAAACAGTATTTTAAACAGATATGGCACACTGTAAGCACTCAATAAATTAAGTTAAACTTAAAAGTGAAGTCAGATTCATTTCAGTATCACATTTATCATAACCAGAAAGCACCTAGTAAAAGTACCTCCTCAATTTACCTGATAATTCAGATTTTTAAAAATCTTCCATCAAAACCTGCTCACTTAAGGGTTCCCCCATGAGGAATGTGAAATAGTCACTGGTCCAAAACCTCCTGACAACCCTGTTTTCTGAATTACACCTCGAGCCTTCAGGCCTCTCTACCTTTGCCATCTTCGGCATCAGTCCCCAGCCGCAGCATCAGCATCATACAGACGGACTTTTTACAATGAGTATTCTCTGCACACCCTGGGCTTAACTGAAGCAAAACCTTAGGAGGCAGAGTCCATCAACCTGTGCTTAAGCAAGCTCTCTACAATAAAGCTTGAGAACCATGGCTCTACACTGACGAATAACTTCTCTCCACTTCGTTCACCCATACAAGGCTTCTTCTATTTCAGGACTATTTTAAATACCCTCTATGAACTGCTTCCTCCTTCCCTGCCACTTACAACCATAAACACTTCTGAGAGAACTGACACGTTATCACAAAGGATTACAGTTAGTGTCTATGTTTTCTCTCCACCACCTCCTCTGCACTAGATGATGAGATGCTTCTTAATATTTTCAGGGCCAGGCACATAGCAGGTGTCAGTAAATGCTGATTGTTATGTCAAAATATTCAAGCAGTCTATAAACAGTACATCTTAAAAGACGATGAGACCACCCTAAGTCATGTGAATTCATAAGCTTGTTTACAACATTGTCCTGACTCCTCCCAGCACACTGACCTTAGGCGCCTTTTCAGCTTTCAGTTTACGAACTACCTCCCCTTGTGCAGCAACTTCATCATACAGAGATTTATTTTCCAGAATATTCGCTGATGACTGAGAAGAAATATTCTGCACTACTGCAGCAGGAGGATTTCCAGGTTTATATTCCTGGCCAGTTTTCTCCTTATATTCGGTTTCAAAGCCAAAAGCTGTTTTATGGCTGCATCTATATCTTCTTTTGCTGCTTTCTTGGCTTTTAGCTCACGAACCACATCCCCTTGAGCAGCCACTCTGTTGTAATGGGCTGGGGCATCCTCAGACGTAGCACAGGTGTCATTCAAAGGAGCTGGTCCTTCCTTAAATGGAGTAGATGTCTAGAGAGGCAGAAAACCAAAAGTTAAATAATTAATTCACGTTAAACATCTTCTCATTAAGTTATATTAAGCTAATTCTTTCATGTTTCAGTTTAAAAATAAAATTTTTAAACTGTATTCCCTGTAAGTTAAAAAGGGATAATCTCATTCCTAAAAATCCATCCTGAGAAATGACAAAAGCAAACAAAGGTAGAGGTACGTGGCTATTCACTGGAGCACTGCTATCATTGTAAAAACTAAAAATAGCATCAATCTTTACCCTATTAAGGGACTAAAGAAATTATGACACATCCATCATATGTGAGAATAAATCACTGTTACAGCAGCTGTGCAACTTTAAATTAGTTACCTAAGTTGCTTCTGTTTTTAAACTGTTAAAGAGGAATCATAATGTACTGAACCCATCAGATTGATGGGAAAATAAAAGGAAATAAATCTATGTAAAGCTTTTACATATATTACAAAGGTTGAGAAAACGTAAGTATCAGTAAATGTTAGGTATTACTATTAATAATCATTTTTTAAAAGATGATGTATATCTAGATTGTTGACAAGGCAAGAGCTCCATGCAAATACTGTGACACAATTTTATGTCATTACTGTAAATAATTCCATTTGTGTAAAATTATGTAGCTACAGGCATATGATTATATACAAGTATAAGCAACAAACTTAGAGATGTAATCACTAAAATGATCTCTGGGTAGGAATAACTAAACTACTTTTATTCTTGATGGCATGCCTTCTTCTGCCTAGAATGCTTTCCTCCCTACTGAAACCCTTCCAAATTTAAAATCCAGCTCACATCAAACCTTCCCCATGACTTTTTTAATGGTCTTCTACTTAAATTTTCATAGTAATCTTATCTATATTCATGGAGTCATGTGTATTAAACTCCAAAACATTTCATTTCTACTCCAGAACTCTGTCGTGATCCATTCCCAGCATTCTGAATGGTCTTTAGGACATTTCTACCTGGATAGCCAAGAAGCACCTCAAGCTGTATCAGAGCTGCATTTTACATTTTACATGGAGGCTAGGTTCTGAAGTCGGCAGGTAAATCAAAACTGCGTATCATCAAAATTACTTCCTCCAAATTTCTCAAATCACTCATAGTTTACTATATTTTTTGGTGATGTTATAAATATGATGCCCACACAAACATAAACATTAATTTGCATTTATAAGTGCATAATGTTATATAGTAAGGTAAGAATACAATAAAGTGTGCCACTATCAAAAATATATACATTCTGCTCTGCTACAGTTTACTTTTGGTAATATGAACTGACTCTTTCATGGTCGGTAAACAGGGGAACAATATCAATGAAAAACTGAAACAAAATCATACTACCTTCAATGTGATTTCTCCCACTGTATCAATGTTGTATGTCAAAGAAGCAAACAGGAAAAAGCTTTTTCACAATTAAAGAGAAAGCATTAGAAATACATGAGAGTCTTAAGGAAAAGCTAAAAATCCTGCATTAGGTGTCTTCCTTTAGTGCAGGTACTTTAACAACATTGTTTTCCATAACATTAAGCCATCTGCTGAAGGTACACAGGCAGAAGAAGCTTCAAAGACATTTACTCCTGCATTCTAAATAAATAAATAAATAATGGCGACGCAGCAGGTTACATTCTGGATCAGGCTTTACTGGAGGCAAATATCCTCAAAGACCTACATACCAAAGGACAGAGCATGCGCCTTGATGTTTAAGGCTGCAAACGATGGCTGACTGCAATGTGGGTACAAATGCAGTGAACTGTACCTCAATTTAGGATCTGTGTAGGTTTTAAGGCTATCCACAAACTTTGTGACACTCCTCCCATTAAGAGGTGGGGTTTACGTTCCCTCGCCTCGAATCGAGGCAAGCTTATGACTGCTTTGACCAACAGAGCATGGAGAAATGTTGAGATTTCCAAGACTAAATCTTCAAAGGCAATGCTCCTCCACCTTGTCTACTGGACACACACTTTGGAGCACAGAGCTGTCATCTACCAAGTCTCACTATCCTAACACTACCATGCTGAAGAGGTCACTTGCAGCTACTCCACTCAGTGCTTCATTTACCTCCTAGCAACAGGCAGCATCAACTGCCACCCATGCGAGTGAGCCATTCTGAACATCCAGCCTAGCTGAGCCTTCAGGGACTGCTACCCAGCCACCATACGACCAAAACCACACAAGATGCAAGGTTTTCAGTGGTTTCTCCCAACCCTATTCTTCCTGATACATCAGTCCTGGTATTTTAAGTAGGCTGTTTTGTAGAACAGAAATGTTTAGCAACATATACATTAACTTACAGCTTAACAACAGGATGTCTACAGGATATGCAAAAGGTGAGATGCACAGGTGGAAACTGGAACCAGTGAAGGAACAGTAGCCAAATTTCCTGTCTCCCGCTTATTCTATTACATACATTAGCAGTTTCAAGGTATGGCCTACAGACCCCAGAGGATTTCTTAGACCCTTTCGAAGAGATCTGCAGGGTCAAATCTATTTTCGTAATATTATGACTGTAATTTGTCTTTTTTTGTTCTCATCCTCTCATTGTATATGGTGCAATTTTTCCAAGGCTGCTAAGTCAGACATTAAAAGGATATGCAAAAATGCAAAATCACACCACTCTCCTAACTATAAGTTTTATTTTGGAAGATATAGTTGCTTTTCATAAAAATATTATTTATATAAACATGTAATTCGATTTTTATTTATTTTTAATAGTTTATTTTGGTATCATTAATCTACAATTACATGTGCAATATTATGGTGATTAAACTACCCCCTTCATCAGGTCCCCCCCACCAACACCACTACACTCACTGTCCATCAGTGTAGTGAGATGCTATAGAGTCACTACTTGTCTTCTGTGTTGTACAGCCAGCCCTCCCCGTGCCCCCCCAACATTGTATATGCTAATTGTAATGCCTCTTTTCCCCCTTGTCCCTCCCTTCCCACCCATCCTCCCCAGTTCCTTTCCCTTTGGTAACTATTAGTCCGTTCTTGGGTTCTGTGAGTCTGCTGCTGTTTTGTTCCTTCAGTTTTTTCTTTGTTCTTATACTTCATATATGAGTGAAATCATTTGGTACTTGTCTTTTTTGGCTTGGCTTATTTCACTGAGCATAATACTCTCTAGCTCCATCCATGTTGTTGCAAATGGTAGGATTTGTTTTCTTCTTATGGCTGTATAATATTCCATTGTGTATATGTACCACATCTTCTTTATCCATTCATCTACTAATGGACACATCGATTTTTTATTTTTAAATGAATTAACAAATTCTTTTTAAACTTCTCATTTAATTTTTAGTATAGTAAATACTGATAAATATTAACCCATATAAACAAAGGGGTTCCTCAATTATTTTTTAAGAGCGTAAGGGGTCCTGAGATCAGAAATTTTGAGAACTGCTGGTATACACATACACAAATAGCATGAGGATACTGAACTGTTTGAATTCTTATTCCTTTTCAATTTTTTTTTTTTGGCTGAGATCACAGTTTTTGATTTACATAAATCAAAAGCTCAAGTCATGATACTCCCACTATAATTAGTTCCAAACTCATATCTCCTAATAAACTTGTGTACTCCTGACTTCCCTGGCTCAGGTTATTTAACATCTATTTACCTAAACAGTTAACCAAAACAAAGTTAGAAGTTACTGTCTTATCAATTCTACTTCCTGGACTCATTTCTTACTTTATATCCTCCAGGCTCTCATCCTCTGGCTTCCTGACCACTTACAATGCCTCCAAATCCTACACCCAGTCCTCTCTCCGAACTATCTTCTACAGTGCTGCCGAGTCATCAGGAAGTACCCACTTGCCAACATCTATGATTGCAAACTACGCTTCACGATGCTCAGGGTACCAAAGGGCGCACAGGGCACTTTATATAGGAAAGGTAAACAGAGCAGTATGTCCAACATCTGTCAAACATTGCATGTACTACAAGCTCAAAGCAACTCAGAAGATCTGCTTAGAATTTTAATACTAGAGTTTTGCTGAAGTTTTAACATTAGAATGCACTACAATCCTTTCAATGATGTAATGTATTTGCAAAGCTAGATTTTCCACAGCTGCCATGTTAAAAATCAAATACCACAGGAAAATCAATGTGGAACAAGAAATAAGCATGGTAGTGGTTCAAGAAAGAAATACAAGAGTAATTTTTTTACTTTCAATTTGTATTAACACTTCCACAATGAAACAGAAATAAGAATGAAATTAAAATATTTAACATTTGAGAACAAAATATTTTAAGAATAAAATTTAAGTTTCTTTTCTTTCAATTTATATGTATTTTTCAAATGGCGACCAAATTACTGGAATTAAAATTTAACTACTTCATAAGAAGAACTGTTAGGAATACTTAGCCTGGGGTACTACAAAAAATTTACTAAGAAACTAAGGGTGCTATGAACTGAGGAAGTTCGAGGACCTCTGCCCTACATTATAAAGTCCCCAATTCTCCACACACGTCATCACCTCCCAAAACCATATCACGTGTCATGAGGACAGAAGCTATGTCTCCATGTGGAATGCCTGGCCCAACCTTGACTACCAGGCAGATAGATTCCCAGCTCATTTTTAAAAATAAAGATGACCTACAAAAGAAGAAAGGAATTTTTAGACAGCAGAAGTAGAACAGCTTCCTATCATCCACAATATAGTTCCTACCCATATTCTCTTTTCCAAACCTCAATGACTATGGAGAATTCTTCTCCCAGGGACACTGGAGTGTGATAGAAAAGTAAAGACAGGGGCAGGTTCCGGGAAGATGGCAGCGTGAGCAGGGCGACGGGAATCTTCTCCCAAAACCATATATATTTATGAAACTACAACAAATACAACTATTCCTAAAAGAGAGACCAGAAGATACAGGACAGCACTCAGCCTGCATCTACACCTGAGAGGACTCGGCACCCCGCGAGGCGGGTAAGATACAGAGCCGCAACCCGGCAGGACCTGAGCACTCCCCCACCCCAGTGCACCAATGGGAGGAGAGGATTCAGAGCTGGGAGGGAGTGGAAGTACAGGCCCATGAAATAACCAGCCCTGGTGATCTGCACCGGGAGCACTGACACACATTGCGTGGCGTATCAGAGATTGGAGAGACAGAGGGTGCATGATCGGAGCCTGGGAATGCACTGGGTCCTCACAGCTGGCTCCCCAGGACAAAAGAAAAGCACTCGCTTTTTTTTAGCGGTCTTAAAGACATAGGGGCCCAACAGAGGAACAGGATCATTCCACCACACTCAGCCCAGCAGGCGAGGAGTCCTGGGAAATTTCAGACTTCTTGGAAGGCGACTGGGAAAAAGTAGCCCTACTGAGACTTCCCACAGAGATAAACAGCCTCCCATTCGTTCCCGCCCCGGCCAGAGCTACAAAGGGCCATGCGGAGCGGCACGGCCATGGCTGTGGAATAGTGGAGCAACAGCGCCACCTACAGCATCCTCACAAAACCTACTCCCAGTGGACGTCTTATTGTTTGGTTGTTTGTTTTCTGTGTGGGGTTTTTTTTGGTGTTTTTTTCTGGTGTTTTTTTGGGGGGGTTCTCTTTTCTTTTCTTTTCTTTTCTTTCTCTTCTCTTTCTCTTTTTTTTTTAAGTCTTAAGGAGCCCGGCTGACATACGTTGCACCTACCAGCGACCACTTCTATCACCATAAAAAGACAGAGGAATATGGTACAAACAAAGCTTATCCAGACCCAGACACCAGAGAGGGAGTCTTAAGGGATGGAAATGCACAATCTTCCTGAAAAAGAATTCAGAATAACAGTCATACCATACTGTTGGATCTACAGATAAATATGCAAGAGCTGAGGGAGGAAGTGAGGGAAGTGAGGAAAGACAATGCAGAAATCAGACAAGCGATCGACGGGTTTAACAGCAGACTGGATGAGATGCAAGAGACTGTTAATGGAATAGAAGTCAGAGAACAGGAATACAGAGAAGCTGAGGCAGAGAGAGATAAAAGGATCTCTAGGAATGAAAGGATATTAAGAGAACTGTCTGACCAATCCAAACGGAACAATATACGCATTATAGGAGTACCAGAGGAAGAAGAGAGAGAAAAAGGAATACAAAGTCTTTGAAGAAATAATTGCTGAAAACTTCCCCATGCTGGGGTAGGAAATAGTCTCACAATCCACAGAAGCACACAGATCTCCCAATACAAGAGACACACGGAAGACAACACCAAGACACATGATAATAAAAATGGCAAAGATCAAAGATAAGGACAGAGTATTGAAAGCAGCTAGAGAGAGAAAAAAGATCACCTACAAAGGAAAACCCATCAGCCTTCTCAACAGAAACCTTACAGGCCAGAAGAGAATGGCATGATATATTTAACGTAATGAAAAAGAAGGGCCTCAAACAAAGAATACTGTATCCAGGACGATTATCATTTAAATATGATGGAGGGATTAAACAATTTACACACAAGCGAAAGTTGAAAGACTTTGCCTCCCATAAACCACCTCTACAGGATATCTTAAGCACTCCTAAGGCTAAAAGATGTCACGAGAGAAAATAAAATCATAGCAAAGAAAGCAGACCATCCAAATACTAACTAAAGGCAAAGAATAAAACACCTACTATATAAAGAATGGAGGAGAAAGAATAAGAACGGAGAGAAATAAAGAAACATCAGACTTTGTTTACAATACCGTAACAAGACAATTAAGTTAGATTGTTACATAGTAAAGAAGTAACCCTTGAACCTTTGGTAACAACGAATCTAAAGCCAGCAACGGCAATAAATACATATCTATCAATAATCACCCTAAATGTAAATGGACAGAAAGCACCAATCAAAAGAAACAGAGTAATAGAATGGATAAAAAAGCAAGACCCATCTTTATGCTGCTTACAAGAGACTCACCTCAAACCCAAAGATATACACAGACTAAAGGTGAAGGGATGGAAAAAGATATTTCATGCAAACAACAAAGAGAAAAAAACAGGTGCTGCAGTACTTGTATCAGACAAAATAGACTTCAAAACGAAGAAAGTAGCAAGAGATAAAGAAGGACATTACATAATGATAAAGGGGTCAGTCCAACAAGAGGATATAACCATTATAAATATATATGCACCCAAAACAGGAGTGCCAGCATATGTGAAACAAATACTAACAGAATTAAAGGAGGAAATAGAAAGCAATGCATTCATTTTAGGAGACTTCAACACACCACACACTACAAAGGACAGATCAACCAGACAGAAAATAAGGAAAGACACAGAGGCACTAAACAACACACTAGAACCAATGGACCTAACAGACATCTACAGAACTCTACACCCAAAAGCAACAGAATACACATTCTTCTCAAGTGCACACGGAACATTTTCCAGAATAGACCACACACTAATACACAAAAAGAACCTCAGTAAATTCAAAAATATTGAAATCTTACCAACCAACTTCTCAGATCACAAAGGTATAAAACTAGAAATAAATTTTAGAAATAAAACAAAAATGCTCACAAATACATAGAGACTTAACAACAGTCTACTAATTAATAACTGGGTTAACAACCAAATCAAAACAGATATCAAAGAGTATATGGAGACTAATGACAACAACAACACAAAGCCACAACTTCTGTGGGACGCAGCAAAGGCAGTTCTAAAAGGAAAGTATATTGCAATTCAGGTCTATTTAAAGAAGGAAGAACATTCCCAAATGAATAGTCTAAAGACACAATTACTGAAATTCGAAAAAGAAGAACAAATGAGGCCCAAAGTCACCAGAAGGAGGGACATAATAAAGATCAGAGAAGAAATAAATAAAACTGAGAAGAATAAAACAATAGAAAAAGATCAATGAAACCAAGAGCTGGTTCTTTGAAAAATTAAACAAAATAGATAAACCCCTAGCCAGATTTATTAAGAGAAAAAGAGAATCTACACATATAAACAGAATCAGAAATGAGAAAGGAAAAATAACGACAGACCCCACAGAAATACAAAGATTTATAAGAGAATATTATGAGAATCTGTATGCTAACAAGCTGGAAAACCTAGAAGAAATGGACAACTTCTTAGAAAAATACAACCTTCCAAAACTGACCAAGTGAGAAACAGAAAAACTAAACAGACCAATCACCAGCAAAGAAATTGAAGCAGTAATCAAAAAACTACCCAAGAACAAAACCCCCGGACCAGATGGATTCACCTCTGAATTCTACCAGACATATAGAGAAGAAATAACCTCCTTTCTCCTTAAAGTTTTCCAAAAAATAGAAGAGGAGGGAATACTTCCAAACTCATTCTATGAAGCCAGCATCACTCTAATACCAAAACCTGGGAAAGACCTCACCAAAAAAGAAAATTACAGACCAATATCCCTGATGAACGTAGATGCAAAAATACTCAACAAAATATTAGCAAACTGAATTCAAAAATACATCAAGAGGATCATACACCATGATCAAGTGGGATTCATCCCAGAGATGCAAGGATGGTACAACATTCGAAAAACCATCAGCGTTGTCCACCACATCAACAAAAAGAAGAACAAAAACCACATGATCATCTCCATAGATGCTGAAAAAGCATTTGACAAAATTCAGCATCCATTCATGATTAAAACTCTCAACAAAATGGGTATAGAGGGCAAGTACCTCAACATCATAAAGGCTACATATGACAAACCCACAGCTAACATCATACTTAACAGCGAGAAGCAGAAGGCTTTTCATCTAAGATCGGGAACAGGACAGAGATGCCCACTCTCTCCACTGTTATTCAACATAGTACTGGAGGTTCTAGCCACGGCAATCAGACAAAACAAAGAAATACAAGACATCCAGATTGGTAAAGAAGAAGACAAATTGTCAGTATTTGCAGATGACATAATACTGTACAGAAAAAAACCCTAAAGACTCCACTCCAAAACTACTAGAACTAATATCTGAATTCAGCAAAGTTGCAGGATACAAAATTAACACACAGAAATCTGTTGCTTTCCTATACATTAACGATGAACTAAAAGAAAGAGAAATCAGAAAAACAATTCCACTCACAATTGCATCAAAAAGAATTAAATACCTAGAACTAAACCTAACCAAGGAAGTGAAAGACCTAAACTCTGAAAACTACAAGACACTCCTAAGAGAACTTAAAGAGGACACTAACAAATGGAAATGCATCCCATTCTCTTGGCTAGGAAGAATAAATATTGTCAAAATGACTACCTACAGATTCCATGCAATGCCTATCAAACTACCAACAGCTTTCTTCAATGAACTTGAACAAATAATTCTAAAATTCATATGGAACCAGAAAAGACCCTGAATAGCCAAAGCAATCCTGAAAAGGAGGAATAAAACAGGGGGAATTACGCTCCCTGACTTCAAGCTCTACTACAAAGCCACAGTAATCAAGACAATTTGGTACTGGCACAAAAACAGACCCACAGACCAGTGGAACAGAATAGAAAATCCAAACATTAACCCAAACACCTACAGTCAATTAATATTTGATAAAGGAGCCTTGGATATACAATGGGGAGAGGACAGCCTCTTCAGCAGCTGGTGTTGGAAAAAGTGGATAGCTACATGTAAGAGAATGAAACTGGACTACTGTCTAACCCCATACACAAAAGTAAACTCAAGGTGGAACAAAGACCTGAATGTAAGTCATGAACCCATAAAACTCTTAGAAAAAAACATAGGCAAAAATTTCATGGACATAAACATGAGCAACTTCTTTATGAACATATCTCCCTGAGCAAGGAAAACAAAAGCAAAAGTGGGACTATATCAAGCTGAAAAGCTTCTGTACAGCAAAGGACACCATCAGTAGAGCAAAAAGACATCCTACAGTATGGGAGAATATATTCATAAATGACGTATCCGATAAGGGGTTGATGTCCAAAATATATAACATAAAGAACGCACACACCTCAACAAACATAAAGTAAATAATCCAATTAAGAAATGGGCAGAGGATTTGAATAGACACTTCTCCAAAGAAGAAACTCAGATGGCCAACAGGCACATGAAAAGATGCTCCACATCACTAATCATCAGAGAAATGCAAATTAAAACCACAATGAGATATCACCTCACACCAATGAGGATGGCCAACATGCAAAACACAAACAATGGATCAAAGACCTGAATGTAAGTCGTGAAACCATAAAACTCTTAGAAAAAAACATAGGCAAAAATTTCTTGGACATAAACATGAGCAACTTCTTTATGAACATATCTCCCCAAGCAAGGGAAACAAAAGCAAATGTTGGCAAGGATGTGGAGAAAAGGGAACCCTCCTACACTGCTGGTGGGAATGCAAATTAGTTCAACCATTGTGGAAAACAGTATGGAGGTTTCTCAAAAAACTCAAAAAAGAAATACCATTTGACCCAGGAATCCCACTCCTAGGAATTTACCCTAAGAATGCAGCAGCCCAGTTTGAAAAAGACATATGCACCCCTATGTTTATCACGGCACTATTTACCATAGCCAAGAAATGGAAGCAACTTAAGTGTCCATCAGTAGATGAATGGATAAAGAAGATGTGGTACATACACACAATGGAATATTATTCAGCCATAAGAAGAAAACAAATCCTACCATTTGCAACAACATGGATGGAGCTAGAGAGTATTATGCTCAATGAAATAAGCCAAGCCAAAAAGACAAGTATCAAATGATTTCACTCATATGTGGAGTATAAGAACAAAGAAAAAAACTGAAGGAACAAAACAGCAGCAGACTCACAGAACCCAAGAACGGACTAATAGTTACCAAAGAGAAAGGGACTTGGGAGGATGGGTGGGAAGGGAGGGAGAAGGGGGAAAAAGGGGCATTACAATTAGCAGATGTAATGTTGGGGGGGCATGGGGAGGGCTGTACAACTCAGAGAAGACAAGTAGTGACTCTATAGCATCTCACTACGCTGCAGGACAGTGACTGTAATGGGGTTGGTGGGGGGGAACCTGATGAAGGGGGTAGTTTAATCACCATAATATTGCACCTGTAATTGTAGATTAAGGATACCAAAATAAATTATAAAAAAAAAAAGAATTTTCTGGAATTAACCTAAGCACACAGGAACACTAAACAGAGTGACAGTGGTTTTCTAATCTTAGAGAAAAACAGTGTCAGTTAAATCCACTGTTAATCAGGCACTACGGCCACCAAGCAGGACTGAGTCAAAGGGAGAAAGAAAATTCATGCATTTTCTTGGGAAGATTAAATGCAGGGCAATTAAAGGAGAGTAAAACCCAAGTAAAAATATCAGATGGCATCATAGTAGCTGAGATGGGAAAGGCAACCACCTGCCCTGGCACAAAATACTGCATTAATTAGCTTGTTTGAACATTATTAAATATGTGCCACAAAGTGTCTTAAAAAGGTATTACTTTACATTGGCTCTAGTCCATAATTTGATGTTCCTAAGTGTCTATCAACAAATTTTTCTGAAGTTAGACTTCATTATATTGGAATTAATAAGTGCCTTTTCCTATCCAGAAAAATCCTTTAGAGATTACAGAAAAGTATTTGGATTCCTTTAGCCAACTGAACAAAAACTATAATTTGTAATTTTTCCTTTTAATAAAATCAGAATGGTGAGAAATCAAATTAGACTTTTAAATCTGTAATCGAGAGACAAATTTCTTCTTTCGCTCCAGTCAAATCATCTCAGCCACAATTATTCCAGAAGAATGGGTCCATGTATCAGCTTGATGAGTTTCATAGGGAGGCCCTGTTTTTTGAGTACATGACAAAATCTTAATATTAAAAATAAAAATGTTTTCTTAAATTTTACCCCTTTCTTTAGCTCCATCATATATATATATAGCCTAGTCCAATATACTCCTAAGGATAAAAACATATTTTTCTATTTACCTCATTTATGGCCAATTTAAACTCAGATAATACATTTTTGAGGTATGAAAAGATTCCTATCCTGCTGAACACAGTTGCTTATTTATTTCAGCCTTAGACTTTAAGACAGCCACCTTTTTTATGCAGTGTTTGTGCTGAAAAAATGTGGGCATTTTTCGATTACCAACCCAGCATTTCGGGTAAGTACTGTGCAGATTCTAAACAGGACTCGGTGCTTACAGTCTGAGATGATCATTTTCAATTTTACAACCCATCAAAGAAGTTTCTAGTTCTCTAGTAAGGCACCTCCAATTTTCTCATATCTATTTTGAGACTGTTCTGATTAAAATATTCCTGCTTAAACAATTTCTTAAATACATGCATATTTGTCTCCAATACTAACATAGGTTAGTTACAGATCCAAACTAGATTCTGGCACATTTATTTGAACTCGGTAATACGGGTCACAGACATAAAAAAAAGAAAAGTGTAAACTCTTCAAAATACATTAAACGCAGCAATTAAATTCTCATTTCTCCCTGCACATTTGCCCATCAAGTTACTAGTTGGCAACTATAATAAATACTTTAAAATATGTCTAATTAAAGAAAAGTCAATCTAGTTATTTTTTGGCAGGAATGAATACTCAATGTCATGTATTCGAGGAATATTCATTTTCTCCTGGTAAATGCTACATTGATCAATGTGATCATATAAAAGAAGACTCAAAGGAAATTGGAACAACTAAGTCATTATTAAACAATAAATGAAGACAGTTCCAACTAGGCTGACTCTAAAAGACAGTAACATACTTCAGGAAGTACAAATATTCCCAACCTTCCAAGTGAGAAAAAAAGCATACTATATAAACATTTGAAACACACTATAGCTGTAGTTCACAGCAAAAAGTACACATTAGTTTTTCTCTCCACCTCATAAAATGAAGAGGTAATCAAAAAGCATTTTCTTCCTACCCTCCCCCATTAAACTCTACTTCTTCTAATGTTCTGAGAGTATTTTCCACCTTGATGGGTATTTATTTGACATTTATTCAAAAGTGAGTCAAAAATTTTTCTGCAGTGACAGGATTACCTAACTTTCCTCTTTTATGATCTTATAGTGGACTTGGGAAAAATAACACAGCTATTATGGTTATTAAGGTTTTTTGATGTACGTGGCTATGAGCTCACCTGAGAGTCAGCTACAAGTTCTAATCACTTTAAAACAAAAACTACTTTTAATCCTGTGTCCACAGCCATTCAGTCCCAGCGTTCAGTGTCCCTGATACACACACTAGAGCTGTTTGCTTTGGGAAATAATTGTCCAAAATGTCCAAACTAAAACGGTTGAAGAAGAGCAGCAGAAGACACCCAGGACAATGTAAAGGGTTCTCAGTCACATAAAAATTAACAGACACGTTCAACTAACATCCCAACCAACCAACCGCTACTGAACGCGGACAGCGCACACGGCAGGCTTGGGCGGGGCCACCACCCACACAGCTCCCTCCCCAAGCCAAGCTGGTGCTTCCACAGTGCCTCATCTACCTGGTCTGTGTAGGGGGGCAACAGGTTAAAAATGTGTACTGTTGGCATAACCTTGGTCCTGCTGAGTTTTGCTAAGAGCTTGTCCATGGTCACCCAGACAGCCTTCCAGAGATACTTCGATAGCCACATCTGTGGTTTCTCTTTGGTTTGGGTCCAGAGGGGGACAGCCATTGTGCTCAGCACAGCCATTGACGTGGGCCAGAGGCAGTGCCCTGGGGGGACAGCACAGCTGCTTCTCACAAGCTTTGGAGATGCAGGGTGAGCTGCAGAGCAGCAGCAGGTCCTTCTGTTCCAGGGGCTCCTTCAAGTCCACATGCTCAAACTGGATGGTCACACTGTGGATTCCCGCCTTGTGGAAGATTTCTCGAATCTTTACACTGGCATCCTGATATTCTCTGTCCTTCTGATACTTGATATGCAGGGTGGCAATGATCTTCCCATTTATAAGTTCCCAGATGTGCACCTCATGTACACTGCTAATCCCAGGCACGGCAGAAAGTTTACTCACTAGAATAGAGAAGAGCAAAGAATAACTAAGGTGAGTGCTATATCTGAAGCATGCAGCTACTACAGAAGGGATGTGGTCCCTTTAAACATTCTCACCACATGATATATGTACTAATAGGAAGAAAGATAGCTGTGCCTCTATGGGTACATTTTCCCATACTCTTTCTCCCCTCTGACTTCCTCCATCATACATTGTTAATCCACAAAAGGTAATTTAAGGAAATTAACAACCAAACCCCTGCCCAGGGTTGCTGAGTTTGCAGGGGAAGGGAGTGGACACTCTAACGGACTGCCAATGGGAGTATAAAGTAGGATGCCTTTTTTAAAGGGGGTAGCTTGGCAATACGGTTTGAAAACTTTTATCAGCAATTCTAGTACTAAGAATTTAACCCGAAAGAAATAGCCAAGTATTTATGTACAAGAATGGCTGGTTTGGTCGTTGCTCTTTGTATTCATGAATAAAATGGAAACAATAAGGAAATAGTTAAATCAATTACATAATGGAATTTGATGCAGCTATTAAGAAAGTGGTATATTTAAGGTTATGCAAAAAGGTAGATAAGGTATTTTTCAATGAAAAATCAAATAACTAAACTATATGTACGGCATGATCCTTTTTTATTTATTTTTTAACAAAGCATCAGTGAATATACATACACAAAATACTCTTTTTAGGCAGCTGAAGGTTTTTTTGACTAACCCAAAAATATTAAGGGTGGTCATATTTGGGGGGTGTTAAATTATGAGAGATTTCTATTTTCTTATTTGGGCTTCTCTGTGTGTTTTCCATACTTTCTAAAGTGACTGTGTATTTAGAGAGATGATACTGAAGAGTGATTATGAGCAAAGACCTCGTGGCCAGCTAGAGTCTGAATCCCACTTCAATCATTTACCTGCATGACCTTGGACAATTACCTAGCCCCTCTCTGCTTGGGTTACCTTATCTGTATATTAGGAATAGTAGTAAGAGAACCTTATAGGTTATAGTAAGTTAATTATATTATGAAATACTCATTATTCATATATCTACTTATGTATAATATATTTTCACATATTTACATATTTACATTTATATTTATTATATAAACTTCATATAAGAACTTAAGAACACCTAACATGTACTAAGTGCCATAAAGGGTCGTTATTGTCATTGCTATTTTTTTTAAATACCTGTTTTTAAATATGTATATTACTTAATTAAGAGGCCATATAAGCCTTTACATATTACTAATTGTTTTGTATGTTTATCTTGTTCCCTCAGGTGGGAAAGAAGCTCCTGGAAGGCAGAGACCATGCTGTGTGTCTGCTCCTCGCTGTCTCCCTCCCCCACCGCCTATCTCCTCTGCCTGCAGCTTTGGGCAAATAGCAGATATGCAGGATATGAAGGCTGATTATTTTAACTCCGTGCAGCCAAACAGCCAGAGTTGACTGCACCTAACTGACTCTCAGAGACGGTAAACTAACCAATGAGGCCACAGAAGAGGTCAAAAAAGGAAAAAACACATCCAGGGGAAGAGATCGTAGAGGAGCACCAGCTGTTTTGCCAATTGGTCCCAGTGCGTGCTACTAAACAGAGGGCTGGCAGGACTATGACCTTCACAGAGCAGTCACACCGTAATCACTCCTTCAAAGGGGAAAGTCTAGCCATGGCCAAACAATGCATTATTATGATCCGTTCAAACCTAATGTCAGGTATTTGTCATGAAATGAGGTCTCCCAACTTTGAGCCTCATAGTGGGCCTGGGCTCTATCTCATGTTTACTGGACCGCTAGTGAAGCAATGTTAGACAGAATAAGAGCAAATATTCATGAAATTTTTTTCTATTAAAACAGTCTCCATTTAGAAACAATAGAAATAAAGTTGCACATTCAATTTCTCACCCATCCCACTAGTTCCATTAGAAAATGCTATAAAGTCTCTAAAAGTTTTATCCTCAGGTGCACATAACTAAAGTGGGAGTTTGACCTGTTTGAGCAAAGAAACAGATTTCATTATTGAATGAGGTTGTGAATGGTCTGGATTTAAGACAGTCCTTTTTACAGTGATAAGAGTCCACATGGTGACTTGCATGTCCATAAAAAATCAATTAACTAGAAAGCAGGGTCTAGAATACAAATGAATGTTTCATGTTTTCAGAAAAGGATAATAAAAATCAAGGTGTTGACAGAGTGGCCTCATCTGAGTTGAAATACATCTTTGACGTGAAGGTAAATAGCCCACGAATAGGTATAGCCCAAACACTATATTCTCAGACTTCTGCAGTTGAGCCAGACAGTCATGGGTGGCAAAGGACCTTTGGCTCTTAGAGCTGTCAGTCACTTTATTAGGCTACAAAACATATGAAAGATGTCTTTCATTATTTCAGGACACATGAATCAAACTCTGTCTGACATCACGCTGGCCCTCCGGCCTGAAAACATGAAGTGGGCACCGGTTCCAGGTCACAATTGTCTGACTTACTCAGCTCTTCCAAATTGACTCCTTTCGGGACAGTCTGCAGCAGAATGGCAGCGGTCTCCTTGAAGAGTGGGAAGGCCGATGACAAAATGATGATAACCATGGCGAGAGTCAGGCTGGGGTCGATGTAGCACTGCCAGTTACACACGTCCTCGGGCTTCAGAGGAAGCACATAGAATATGATGGCTGCCATCAGCACAACCACCGACCCCAGGGCATCTCCCATCACATTCAGAAGTACACCTGCCGGGAAGACAGAAAGACCACTAAGGCGCAGATCCACATTTGGGAGCCACGTGACACTCATTTGACTTGGGTTCCCAAGTCTGTGAATACCTGTTGCTATTTGTTTTCTTTTTGGTTAGAACAGTAGGACGGATTAGAATGAAAAAGTAATGGCAACTGCTTCGCAGAACACAAAACCTCAGGCCACCATACCAGATGCTAAAGAATCTGGAACAGCCTGGGAAGATTCTGAGCTGCAGACTTGTGGGCAGAGGGACTGTGCATATTCACAGTGCTACACTGCTGCTACCCATCACCCCACAGAAGGCACCGAGCCGGGAAACAGAGGCTGAGCAAGTGGTTTCTTTTGCTTTCAGATAGGTGTATGTACTTGAAATTGCTTCAAACATTTTTAGGACAGAGGGAGCTAAGATATATCAAGAGAGAGGTTCTTTTTATTCTGCCATCCCTCTATCTTGATCCATTCTTCTCCCTTCATTATATGCATTTGCTAACTTCTCACTCAGCCCGATGTCGTTTAAGCTGCATTTGGTTTAAGAGGTCCTTGAGAACAGGGACTCCAGCAACATTCCCGCTGAATAAAGAGCCATTTGTCACAATAAAATAAAAGTAAAATACTGCAGATAATCACAAATATTGCAGATGCCTTTAACTAAGGAAACCATTCTTTAAGGTTTTAATTATAGTACAGAAAGCATGCAATTGTACCAAAGAAGAGCTGGGTGTCCAATGTTGGACACAGATGAAACTGGGAGTTAGTGAGCTAGGGGCAAACGTTCTCAGAAGGCTTATATAAACACAAAAGCAACGTTCTCAGAAGGCTTATAAAACATAAACACAAAAGCAACATCAGAATCTTGCTATTTTAAGTATAGTTTACAGATCGGCAGTTATCAGCAACTCCTGGAAGCTTACAGAAATGCAGACTCACAGGCCCCCTCAGACCTGCTGAATCTGATTCTGCATTTTAACTAGATTCAAATGCATATAAAAGTTTCCAAAGTACTGCTCTAGAATAAGTCATATAGAAGAAAGGTCTGCTTTGTCTCTCCAAGTATCTGGCAGACTGACTCAGTAGAGTTAATCATGATAATCCAAAATAGTAGTAATTCACACATGGCTACACCTGAACAGTCTCACTCCACAGTACTTGCAACAATTCTACTAAAGCTACCTAAGATGCTTTAATCGGGCTAATTCTTCCTCTTGGCAACACTTCCAGGGTTCTGAGTAGCATCATAGGTAAAATGGCACTTTGTAAACAAACTAAGTGTAATTTGTGGCAACTTGTCCCCCCAGAAAAGATAGGAATAAAAAGAATCCCACACTTCCTTCTGGCTGAGTGTTTACCTATGGCAATTGCATTCTGATTCGACAAAAACATTAAACAGTGGCATATTACAATTATTTGCTTTCTCCCCCACTCTACCCCAAAGGAGCATCTTATCCACAGTTTGAGAAACAAAACGTTCCCCAGAATTGGTCTTTACACCTTGCTCCTCCTTGAGCAACTGAATATCAAAGTTTTAACCTTCTCCAAGGCAGCACAAAATACTACCATAAAAATAGGAAGACCAAATACTTTCTATTGCAATTGACATGGATTTCACTGCCTGACACAGTCTGTTATTCTGTTGCCTACATGTCTCCCTCATTTCCTCCATGGGACTCTAAGTAGCATGAAGGTGAGAGTCACACCCTGTACTTCCCTTGTTTACATTTTAGCACTGCAGGTGTAGAGAGAAGGTACTCAATAAAACAGTATTTATAAAAATTAAATAGTCATAACATCCATGACCTTGAGTAACTTCTGTCTTTTCCTTAATAATAATAACTGTAATGCTACCTAACAGGCATGCACCAGAGGTTGTATGTATGTTACATGTATTTACACATTATGGACTTGCTGAAGTGGTTACTCTTATTTTACAAATGAGGAGACTTAGGCATAGACTAGCTAAGTAACTTATCCAAGAGCACATGGCTAGAAAGTGTTAGAGTAGGGATATAAGTCTGGGTAGTCTGATTTGAGAACCACAGTGCATCCTGCCTCATATAAGACCTAAATTCCAGTGGCAGGTTTTCCTTCTGAGAAATTTCATTCTTAGCTCCTACAGCTCCTGAGAATTATATAAAATAGCATTCAAACTTATTTTTCTCATAATCCACAGTCAGAACCCTACTTTCCATCCTAGCACACATACAGGCACAAGCTGAAAAAAATGTTTTGTGAAAAAAGTAAATTTATCCTTACATGTGATTTATTACTATTTTCTATTCAATTTCATTCAATGCTAGTTACATTTCTAAATGCTGATCATACTTTATTAAGTTGCTTTTATGATCCAAACTAACATGTCCTTCAGTTTGGAAAACTGCTTAAAGCGCTACTTCACTACACTTTGGGACTGAGTATTACACCATGTTTTCTGACCTCCCATGTATAAATGAAGAAGGCATGGTCATAATGCTCTGGGGACGAAGTCCACTGGCTGGACGCTGAGTTAAATGCATCCATCAGCTCCAGATGGGAAATCACAGGGAAGGCTTTTTGAGAGATGGGCAGTTTGAGCAAGACTCCGTAGAGGAGACAGACTCCAACAGGCAGCAATGTTCCAGCCAGAGAGAACTCAGAGAGAAGGCTCTCCAGGCAAAGAACCTCAGGGGGGATGCGGATGAAGATGAGCTTGTCAGGCAGCATGGGAAGCGGGGGCACTAAGGGTGGAGTGAGAGACCCCGAGAGGCATATACGAATTACGGACCTTACGAAAGCCAACCTCCCTGAGCAACGCGATCCTCGTCTGTGACATGGGGATGATGGCTGTATCTGCCTCGTTTCTCTGGCTGGGAGGTGATGACAGTCATGAGCGCAGCTTGTTGAGTGGGTCCTCTGGGCTGCTCCAACCACTCAGGGAGCTCCCAGAACACAGGGGTGTCAGCATTGTCGCCATGATACAGATAAGGAAGCTGAAGCTCAAAGAGGCTAAGCTGCTTGCCAAGGTCAGCTGGCAAGTAGAAGGCAGAGCAGAACCTAAGCAGACCTCACCTCACTATCAGTGTGCATTAAGTGGTGGGGGGATGGGGAGACAGTTTAGGGGTGACAAGAAGGGCAGAAATGTCTAGAAAGGGATAGTGACATAGGAACAGCAAGCCCTTGAATGTCAGCAGTATTAGGACCTTGTTCTGAATGCCATTCAGGTTTCGGAGCAGACTCTGGGGTGACCACACCTAAGATTCAGAAAGACACCCCAGGCAGCATTATCTGAGAAATGAAAATCACCACTTAATAGGCAACTAAATCATCTGGTTGGTCCTAACGCTCCAAGGTTAGCTTTGCAATGACAGGGCGGCTCAGCACTTGACCCTCATTGTTGTCTTCAGATAAAAACAAAAGACAAAAAATTGGCATATAACATGGCAATTTGACATAAGCTGACATTAGATAATTATCCCAACACTCAGAAAAGCCATCAGTGCTGTTGAATTCATGGAATAACCAGAAACACAGTGCCTTAGCACTGGGCATTAGCAAGTGGTTATGGAAGGATGAGACATCTTTGCTATTGGGAAAAAAATAAGAACTAGTAAGAAACAAAGGAGATGTATGTTCAGAAGAAGGCAAGATTGCTATTCATCTATTTATATTTATACTGAAATACAAAGGGCTAATTGTCTTTCCGACACTGTCACAACATTTCTAATGCATTGTGTTTAATCCCATTAAATAGAAGTCGACCACTACCACGCGCGTTGACCAGAATCTTTAAAGGATTGTGCCTTCGCTGTGCTTTGCAGTAGAGGAGGGAGTGTGTTTTTCAGTAGGCGATTTTTCTTATTCTATTGGAACAAGAGAAACAGTATTGAAAACCAACAGATGGTTTTTTTCACAAGCACCCCCATGGGATGTTTGTTCCCCTGCAGATCTGGGGGGACAGTCCTGCTTTCAAAAGCAGTGGCCTAAGTGTTGGAAATGTGACCATTCAGTGGACTGTGTACCCTGGAGATCCTGTGTGGAGTTTTGAGGCTGTGTGTGGTGATGGGGAGAGGGAGAAATTCCAAGCAGGAGCCCAGGATACCAGCCCTGCCTCTGTCGCTCTCTGGGGTGACTTGGGGCACCACCTGACCCTCTAGACTCTATGTCCTTAGCTGTAAAATGAAGAGAGTGGAGTCCATTCTCCCTAAGACCTTTCCAGCTCTAACATTCTGTGGCCCCTCTCTGACTCATGGCTGCAAGGACACAGGACCTAAGGTGAGGCCAGCACCTCACCTAGCCTGAGACATGGACCCTGTTAGCCAAGGCGTGGGCACTTAGCTCACCCTTGCTGAAGCAGCACAGGTTAAAACCGGGCAATTCCACTCACTACTGAATGACAATAGTCTCCGCCTGGTAAGACTGTTACAATACTAAGTGTCTCATTCATGAGTGGTGCCTGGCACAAAGTATGTACTCCATAAAATTTTAACTACTCTTCCTGCCATTTTTATGAGCGCTCTACATACTGTATGTCACAAGAACCCCATAAAGCAGATATGATTATTATCCCCCTTTTGAAAAGGAGGGGACTGCAGGCTTAGAGAGGGCCAGGAACTTGTCAAAGCCACAGAGTCTTAAGTGGCAGGGCCAGGACCCAAACCCAAACAGCTTGAGCTCAGATCAAATCTTTCTGCCACCGCATTAGTTAGAAGCCAGAGGGGCACTTTTGCTAGTGCCTGGGGACCACAGGGCTTAGCCAGACAATGAGGCATTTTACACTGACATTTTCCACCCAGGAGCTCCAATAGCTTTGGACTCAAAATTAGCAAGTTTCTGTTACATTATGCTTCCCAAAACAGGTCCACAATACCCACTAGCCCTTACTCTTAAGTCCTCTTTGCTCTTTCTCTTAAAGATAAGAATGAATAATTCATAGAATTTGCTTAGAAAGGTGAAAGTGTATAATGATGAATTCTCTCTCAGAAACTTTCAATGTAAAGTTTTTGAACTGATCATTAAAAAGTAAAGATAAAAAAAATCAGGATTTTTCAATACAGATTGTCTTAGATTCACCACCATGCTCTTTTAGAAATTCCCCCAATGCAGTTCCATTATAAAAAACTAAATAATTTAGATGTTTTTACGGGCTCATGCCTTGTTTTCTGATTTTCCCTATAGATCCATTCTGGGTATCAACACTCTCAAAAATGAAGGGGTGTCCTGGATTATTCATTTTTCTTTATATCATTTCCACCTAATCCCCACTACAGGCATTCCCCAAAACATCTGAAGGTAAAGGGTTGCATAATCTTTCTCGAAACTCTCAACATCAGCATCGGGGACTGACCCTTCTGGGTCCACTCTGAAGCAAAACCTGTGCCCGAGAGGTTAGAAAGGAGACATGCTTCGCTATGTTGGTGTCTGGCGAGAAATGCACCTCTGACCTCCCTGGGCTGCTCTTTGCCCAGGGCCTGCCACCTTGAGGAATGCTAGTGATGTGCCTTCCACATGCCTCACCAGAGCCACCACTTTGGGCCTGGAAAGGGAGGTTCAAGTGAACCAACAGACCCATCACAGAAGCACTGTTTCTTGCAGAAAATAACTGAGCCAGTGAGGGTCATTCAGCACCACCACCACGCTCTCCCCACCTGTATCAAAACCATACTCAGTTAACAAGGGCTGCATTTTATGTCAGTGATACCCACGGTGGGGCAGAAGCAGGTAAAGGAGCGACGAGCCCTGGACCTGTGAGGCTCTGGAGTAGCAGCATTAGCATGGGTCTGAGTGGAGAGAGAGAAATCATCAGCAGCTAATGCCTACCACAAAATCGATGCAGTGATTAGGCAAGACCTGGGTCATAGTCTATGCAGGTAAATGGCCCGCTTTCTAATGCACCTTACTGAAAGGCAAACAGAAATGAAGGGTATGGCACAGCCCCTATATACTACTGAAAAGGATTTCCAATTGATGCCAAGTCAACCCTACCTCTGATATTCAGGGCTTCAGATTTCTTCTTCTTTTTCACAGCCTCTTCTGGCTCATTCTGGGTGTTCAGGGAATCACCTGCATTCAAAGAAGAAACCTTGTGTTGTGTATAAGTTCTACAAACTAAAAGAACCAATGGACTCAAAAACAGCTTTGTTATTTGAAAAATCCAACTAGCTTACCAGATCCCCGACCTCTCCATACACACAGCCAGAATAGTACAATTTGACCTGGAAACAAGCCTTGTGATCCATCTTCGGACTTCATGCACACTTCCATTCAAGTTAAAATTTAAAAAGAGGCAAGTGGGTGTGCACTGCCACCCCAAAACCCGTACCTCCCAAGGGGACAGAGGATGGGCAAAGGGGGAGAGAAAAAACTAGGCGCAGATAGCAGCTCCTGAAGGGAGAGCGTTTGGGGAGTGCTATCTGTTGCCCAATAAAAATAACTTATTTCTAAGAAATCAATTCTTCTATACAGAGAGAATCGGAAATAGGGAAAAGAGAAAGGCTGGCCGAGGATCCAGAAGAAAAAAAAATCGTAAGCGATATGTTAAGTTAGCAGAAGAGAATTAAAGCCGGACTGCGGGGGAAATGGATTCGAAAAAGAAATAGAAAGCCAAAGGCGTGGGCTGAGGAGGAAGGACCGGGCGGGCAGGTGGGAAGAGCAGCGAGGGCCGGAGGATGCAACTGAAAGGCACCTGCTACGTTGGAGAACACGGTCGCCCGCTCCTCCTCCTTCCTCTCCACTGCGGCCGCGCCGAGGGGCCCCGCCGAGTCCTCGTGGGCCGTCGCGGAGGCGGCGCGCCACCCGCCCTCGGCGCCCTGCGGCCCCGCGAAAGCGCCGCGGGCCCCGCGCTCGGCCGGCAGCTGCTGCGGGCGGCGGCGGCGGCAGCCGGCGAAGCAGGCGGCGCAGTCCTGGAAGATGAGCAACCCCACCACGTTGACGGCCAGCCCCAGGGCGCCGACGATGAGCACCAGCTCAGGGTCGTCGATGCGCTCGGGCCGGGCCAGGCGTAGCACGGCTTCCACGGCGATGGTGAAGCACAGCCCGGTGCGGAAGATGGCGTTGCTCAGCGCGCCCACCACCTCGGCGCGGCCGTAGCCGTAGGTGGCCCGCGAGCCCCGCGCGGGGCGGCGCGCGATGTAGCCGGCTCCCAGCCCCACGCACATTGAGATCAGGTCCGACAGCATGTTGAAGGAGTCGGCGAGCAGCGCGATAGAGTTGCCCAGGTAGCCCGAGACCAGCTCGGCCACGAAGAAGACCGCGGTGAGCACGAGCAGGAAGAGCAGCCGGCACGTCTTGCCCGAGTAGCGGCCCATCTCCCGCAGGGAGCGTGGTCCGGCGCCGCCGCCGCTTGGTGCCCGGAGCTGCCTTCGCAGCTGGGGGCGCGGCCCGGCGCCCCTGACTCGCCGCGCCTGCCCGGCGCCCGCGCTGGGCGCTTTATAAGGCGCGGCAGAGCGCCCCTAGGCCCCCACGGCCAGAGTCTAAAGGACTCAGACACGCCGGCAGTATCTGGAGGCCGTGGGCACCGTGCGCGGCCCCTTGCCCCTCGCTCGCATCCCGGCCTAGCTGGGCAGGAGGCCACTGGCCGAGGTCTGCCGGAGTCCAGGAGTCCCTGAAGGAGTAACAGCGTCTGCGAGTGAGGACACAGACACTAGCAAAGATGCTAAGCTGAGCTGTTTATTGACGGAAACTTCAAGCAATATATAGGTGACGGGTTACCTAAAATCATCATAAAATCATCATTAAGCATGCGTCATTAGGTGATTTATGGCATAATCTATTTCATGGAATGTTCCCCTGCTTTCCCAACCATTAAAGGTCATCCTTTTTTCTTCCTCAAGATTTTTCTGTTGCTCTCATACTTTTAGATTCTAATCGCAGGTTAAATTTCTACAGGGCACAACAATGTCCTCTGAATGTGTCTTAAAACTTGCTTAACCGGACTCCCACCTAGGCTCGCTATGGAGGCATGTTTTTTCCATAGTTCCCTGAAACCATTTACAGTAGAATGTGCAGCACTCATTCTGTTTATCTTGAGTATAATAATGCATGCTGTAATTTCTATAGTAATGATTCATAAGGGGACTCTACCAAGATTTTCCCACCTGTTTTCCTGACCCACACCCCATGTAGGTCATGTCTTGTTTCTCCTGGGGGCCAAGTTGGCCTGGGAGCTGTACCCTGAATTCACCTGAACTTTCTTCTATTTCCCAGCCCAGGGATAATAACCCACTGGCCTGAGGGGAATGTGCAGGGTCACAAGCTGAGTTTTATGATCGCTCTACAGCTAACAGTCCTTTCTCTAGGGGCTTTTTCTGATCATGACGGCTGTTAGGGGAAAAGTCAAATTAAGCAATAGAAGAGATATCAGTAGCCTTCCCTTCAGAGGCCCGCTGTGTGGCATTCATCCATCGGCCTCCTGGGCTGTGCCATCAGGCAGGCGGAGTAGGTTAGCGCCCGGCATCTCCCCCTTTTTATTTTTTAATTTGAAGGTATGAAGCTCAGCTGCAACTTTCTGGATGCTGTTCTTTAGGAGCTTGAAGAAGACTGGAAGGAAAAGGAGGAGAAGAAGGATGAGTCCACCTCTAATAGCTACATTAATTAACAGGGAGGAAATACTTTGTTTTGAAACATAGGAGGCAATATTATTAAAGAATCCTTGAGAAATATGAGAAGTGGAAAAATCTCTTTCAGCCTGACTTATATTGTGAATCTCTTGGTGAAGTTTAGAAAGATAAGAACTTAAATCAGTATGATTCCATATACCCATAATATGATTTCTAACCTTTTCCCAAGAATGAACAGATTCATTGACTTGAAGAGTAACACATATCCAATGATAATCTGCATGGCAACGAAGTGCTAAGTGAACCTTTAGTATCATTAGTTCACGACCAATAGTTAAAATAGCTTCTTCTACACCATTAACTTTGGATTCTAACTTTTGAACAATAATTTCTTGTGTTGCTAAAGCTAAGGATATATTCTTGGAAAGCTGATCAGTAAATGTGGCGGTATGTGTCTCCTGGGTGAGTGCTACAGCCGAAAGTGAAAGGGAAGTAGCCAAAGTTACGAGAGTAGTAATTTCAAGAATTAGAGAAACCACAAAATGCTGACCATGGAGCAGAAGGGCAATAGTATCTCTCAGGGCTTGTAAGCCATAATCATCAAACCATGAGGAATTTAAAGTTACAGGAACCATTTAATAAAGAGGATGGTGAACTATCAAAATGATCTTAGCATTATTTTTAGCAGAAATGCAGTTACAGAGAGTACAATGAGTACAATTAAACGCAAATTTATCAACATGTTTTGTAATATTCATAGAGGTATAATTTTGGGTTAAAAGAAAGGCATAAGGTGTATGTAAACAGGCTTGTATTTGATAACTAGTCATACTAGAAGGTCTATGTAGACTGACTGGACTAATAGCTGCAATAGCTCACCACAATTCTGACTGTAAGAAACCTTTACCATTTAGGGATGTGGCCAAAATGGGAGGAACCCAAGCATTAATATGCCATTGATTTACACTTAGGGGCAAAGGTAGATAAACATCATTCCATTTGTAGTGAACATTCAAGGTGTGCAAATATGCTCTATAATCAGTAGAGGGGTGGGGGGCTCCAATCATACAGAGAAAGGTTAAACATTGGTACAGGTCTTTCAATTTGAGAGGAATACATACAATTTCTCCATGTGAGAAAGCCTATCTTCCTATTTATAATTAACCAATCGTTATCAGTATCAGAATTTTCTGGGGGGGGAGCTGGGACAGGAAATATACGATTTAGGATGGGTTTTAGGTGTTTTAATTTTGGGTCAGGTCCTCCTGGAAAGTAAAGGATTAAAGACCACAATTCTCTCACTTGTGGGTTATTAAAAGTAGGGGAATCTGTTAACAATCCTTTAAGGCTAACAGGTAGATACCCAAGAATTATGGAAGTATTGGATGTAGTAGAGCAGTTAGGAGGGGAACTAGAAACTCCAGAAAAGGAAAAACTGTAATTTATATGGCCTGATTAAATTGTATAGAGGATTGGGTTTCCCCTAACTATTGAGGAAGATTGGTAAAAACAGGAATATCTTCATTTTCCCAGGTAATAGGCTGAAAAGTAGGAGGGTTAGGTAGATAAGCTAAGATTTCCCTGATTTTTCACAAGTTACCTGGCAGATCACAACTATAAGCATAGCAATAAAGAGGGTTTTACTGGTAATAGGCAAACCCTGAAGGCGAACTACAGCTTCAGCTTCCTCCATCAGCTTCTTTATCTGGCCCCAGGTCAGAGGGTCACTTTCTGGAGTTGACCTTGCCAATCGCAGCCGCGGGGGAAGATGTGGTCACAACCTGCGAGCTTCTCGGGAATCTTGCAGAGTGAGATTCCGTAAACCCTGTACTAGGGGTTCTTCAAGGTTTTTTTCTTGGGTGGGGACTTTCACTTCGTCTCAGGAAGTTGTGTGGGGGAGGAGGCGGTGGTTGAGACATGTCTGATGAGTCTCTCTGGGACCTACACGAGTGTATCTGAGTCCTGTGGAAAAATACAAGCATACCCTCTCTCACATGTTATTGAAAACATCAGGCCCTTTCCAGTGACCTGTGAGCAGGTCTTTCCATTTTGCTAAAGGTTTTAGGTCTACCAAATTAAGGTTCCAATGTTTTTCCATTGCCGAATGTCCTGCTGAGTCCAGATTAAGGTTATTAATAACAAACAATGCATGATTTAAAATATGGTGGGAAGAACTATATTTAAAATCTCCCTCTTGAAGAAAAAGAGAATCCACACACATAAACAGAATCACAAATGAGAAAGGAAAAATAACAACGAACCCCACAGAAATACAAAGAATTATAAGAGAATACTACGAGCATCTATATGCTAACAAGCTCCAAAACCTAGAAGAAATGGACAACTTCTTAGAAAAATACAGCCTTCCAAGACTCACCAAGCAGGAAACAGAAAAACTAAACAGATCAATCACCAGCAACGGAATTGAATCGGTAATCAAAAAACTACCCAAGAACAAAACCCCCGGACCTGATGGATTCACCTCTGAATTCTACCAGACATATAGAGAAGAAATAACACCCATTCTCCTTAAAGTTTTCCAAAAAATAGAAGAGGAGGGAATACTTCCAAACTCTTTCTATGAAGCCAGCATCACTCTAATACCAAAACCGGGCAAAGACCTCACTAAAAAAGAAAATTACAGACCAATATCCCTGATGAACGTAGATGCAAAAATACTCAACAAAATATTAGCAAACCGAATTCAAAAATACATCAAGAGGATCATACACCATGATCAAGTGGGATTCATCCCAGGGATGCAAGGATGGTACAACATTCGAAAATCCATTAACATCATTCATCACATCAATAAAAAGAAAAACAAAAACCACATGATCATCTCCATAGATGCTGAAAAAGCATTTGACAAAATTCAGCATCCATTCATGATTAAAACTCTCAACAGAATGGGTATAGACGGCAAGTACCTCAACATCATAAAGGCTATATATGACAAACCCACAGCTAACATCATACTTAACAGCAAGAAGCTGAAAGCTTTTCATCTAAGATCGGGAATAAGACAGGGGTGCCCATTCTCTCCACTGTTATTCAACATAGTACTGGAGGTCCTAGCCACAGCAATCAGACAAAGCAAAGACATACAAGGCATCCGGCTTGGTAAAGAAGAAGTCAAATTGTCACTATTGGCAGATGACATGATACTGTACATAAAAAACCCTAAAGACTCCACTCCAAAACTACTAGAACTAATATCTGAATTCAGCAAAGTTGCAGGATACAAAATTAACACACAGAAATCTGTTGCTTTCCTATACACTAATGATGAACTAAAAGAAAGAGAAATCAGAAAAACAATTCCATTCACAATTGCATTTAAAAGAATAAAATACCTAGGAATAAACCTAACGAAGGAAGTGAAAGACCTGTACTCTGAAAACTACAAGACACTCCTAGGAGAAATTAAGGAAGACACTAACAAATGGAAATGCATCCCATTCTCTTGGCTAGGAAGAATAAATATTGTCAAAATGGCTATACTACCTAAAGCAATCTACAGATTCAATGCAATCCCCATCAAACTACCAACAGCTTTCTTCAATGAACTGGAACAAATAATTCTAAAATTCATATGGAACCAGAAAAGACCTGGAATAGCCAAAGCAATCCTGAAAAGGAGAAAGCAAACAGGGGGAATTACGCTCCCTGACTTCAAGCTCTACTACAAAGCCACAGTAATCAAGACAATTTGGTACTGGCACAAAAACAGACCCACAGACCAGTGGAACAGAATAGAAAATCCAAACATTAACCCAAACACCTACAGTCAATTAATATTTGATAAAGGAGCCCTGGATATACAATGGGGAGATGACAGCCTCTTCAGCAGCTAGTGTTGGAAAAACTGGACAGCTACATGTAGGAGAATGAAACTGGACTACTGTCTAACCTCATACACAAAGGTAAACTCAAGGTGGATCAAAGACCTGAATGTAAGTCATGAAACCATAAAACTCTTAGAAAAAAACATAGGCAAAAATCTCTTGGACATAAACATGAGCGACTTCTTCATGAATATATCCCCCAGGCAAGGGAAACAAAAGCAAAAATGAACAAATGGGACTATATCAAGTTGAAAAGCTTCTGTACAGCAAAGGACACCATTAGTAGAACAAAAAGACATCCTACAATATGGGAAAATATATTCATAAATGATGTATCTGATAAGGGGTTGACATCCAAAATATACAAAGAACTCACGCACCTTAACAAACAAAAAGCAAATAATCCAATTAAGAAATGGGCACAGGACATGAATAGACACTTCTCTAAAGAAGAAATTCAGATGGCCAATAGGCACATGAAAAGATGCTCCACATCCGCTGATCATCAGAGAAATGCAGATTAAAACTACAATGAGATATCACCTCACACCAGTGAGGATGGCCAACATCCAAAACACAAACAACAACAAATGTTGGCGAAGATGTGGAGAAAAGGGAACCCTCCTACACTGCTGGTGGGAATGCAAATTAGTCCAACCATTGTGGAAAGCAGTATGGAGATTACTCAAAAAACTCAAAATAGAAATACCATTTGACCCAGGAATCCCACTCCTAGGAATTTACCCTAAGAACGCAGCAGCCCAGTTTCAAAAAGATAGATGCACCCCTATGTTTATTGCAGCACTATTTACAATAGCCAAGAAATGGAAGCAACCTAAGTGTCCATCAGTAGATGAATGGATTAAGAAGATGTGGTACATATACACAATGGAATATTATTCAGCCATAAGAAAAAAACAAATCCTACCATTTGCAACAACATGGATGGAGCTAGAGGGTATTAAGCTCAGTGAAATAAGCCAAGCCGAAAAAGACAAGAATCAAATGATCTCACTCATATGTGGAGTATAAGAACAAAGAAAAAAACTGAAGGAACAAAACAGCAACAGACTCACAGAACCCAAGAACGGACTAATAGTTACCAAAGGGAAAGGGACTGGGGAAGAAGGGCGGGAAGGGAGGGATAAGAGGGTAAAAGGGGCATTACGATTAGCAGACGTAAGGTAGGGGGGGCACGGGGAGGGCTGTACAACTCAGAGAAGACAAGAAGTGATACTCATCTCACTACGCTGATGGACAGTGACTGTAATAGGCTTGGTGGGAGGGACCTGATGAAGGGGGGAGTTTAATCACCATAATATTGCTCATGTAATTGTAGGTTAATGATACCAAAATAAATTGTTAAAAAAAAAAGTAGACCTAAAAAATAAAATAAAATAAAATCTCCCTCTTGTAACTTGGTTAATTGGTGTTTTAATATCTGGTGGGCTCTTTCTACAATAGCCTGTCCTTGGGGATTATAGGGAATTCCTGTAGTATGTATAATGCCAAAAGACTGGCAAAAGTGTGCAAAGCTTTTAGAGATGTAAGCTGGAGCATTATCTGTTTTTTTTTTCTGAGGCATTCCCATATAGAAAAAGCAAAAAAATAAGTGTTAAATAACAAACATCTTCATAAGCTTCTCCTGTTCGAGCAGAAGCTATTATTACATGAGAGTAAGTATCTATTGTAACATGTACAAAGGAAAGCTTACCGAAACCAGGGACAAGGGTTACATCCATTTGCCATAATGCATTTGGTTTAAGGCCTGGAGGGTTTACTCCTGCAATGGGAACTGGACTCTGAGTTGGGCATATTAAGCAGTGTTTTACAATTTGTCTAGCAGTCTCTCTTGGAATGTGGAATCGAAACTTTAGTGCCATGGCATTTTGATGGTGCATGTGATGTGATTTTTGGGTTTCTTCAATTGCCAATCCAAACAAAATTTTGGTAAGATAATCAGCCTGAGCATTTCCCTCATGCAAGGGTCCAGGTAGCTTTGTAGGAGCTCTAATGTGCCCAACATAAAATGGGGTTCTTTGCTTATGTATGAGATCTTGTAATTGTTTCAAATAGTCAAATATGGTGGTTTTGTTACTAGCAATAACAGCTGTTTGGGTATGAGGGAATAATTTCACAATATAGCAGGAGTCTGTATAAAGATTAAAGCTTCTATCAACAAGCTGAGAAAAGGCAAACAGAACTGCTGTTAACTCTGCTTTCTGGGCAGAAACTTCTTTTGTGGTTTGTACATGTGGCAGATATTAATAATAGTAACAGCCTGTCCTTTTGAGGAGCCATCAGTAAAAACCAAGGCAGCATCGGATATGGGGGATGAACTGCAAGTTTTTGGAAAAATAGCAGGATGATGACAAATTGTAACAATGGATTTTTTGGTAAATGGTATAACACTTGTCCTCTATAGTTACTTAATGATATTTGCCATTCCTCATTATCGTTTAGAAGAATTTTAAATTGATCTCTGGTATAAGGGTAACAATATTTGCAACATCTCTGCCAAACATTTCTTGACTCCGTTTTCTCCCTTTATTAATAAAGGAGGTTACCAGCTCTGGATAGGCCACTAATATTTTCTTTGCTGTCACTGGCAAATGTATCCACTCAAGGGGACCATTTTGCCATAAACATCCTGTCGCAGTATGTGAAGTATGCAAAATTATTAAATCCCAAGGACTATTATAGTCAATCCTTTTTAAGAGCTGAGTGTTTAGTGCCTTTTTGACTGACTCTAGGGCTTTAGAGGCCTCAACAGTAAGCTCCCTCTTAGAAGTAGGGCCGGGTCTCCTGGCAATATTTCAAATAAAGGTTTTAGATCTGAAGGAGACAGCTGCAAAAATGGACTTATCCAATTAATATCTCCTAATAATTTTTGAAAATCATTCAAAGTCTGCAAGTGATCTTTTCGTAGCTCTAAAGGCTGATGGAAAACTGTCTGTGTATTAATAATTCTTCCTAAATAATTATAAGGTGGATTAGATTGAATTTTTTCTGGGGTTATTTGTAAACCACGAGTATTAAGAGCAGAAACAGTCTTGTCTAGCACTTCTTGTAAAAGGGCACAATCTGGGTGAGCAAGTAAAATGTCATCCAAGTAATGGACTAAATAAAGGTCAGGGTAAAAGGTCTCTAATTTTTTGTAAAGCACTGTCAACATATTTTTGACATAAGGTAGGACTATTTTTCATACCTTGTGGTAAAACTTTCCACTGATATCTTTGGTAGGGTTGTTTAAGATTTTCTGAAGGGAGACTAAAGGCAAAGCGTCTGCAATCTCCAGGACTCAAAGGTATAGTAAAAAAGCAATCCTGGTCTTCCGGGAATATGGCGTCTTGAACGGACTAGCAGAAAAATTCCTCCCAACATTATATTTATTCACGAAAATACAGCAAATACAACTATCCCCAAAGAGAGACCAGAATACACAGGAAAGTGCTCAGCGTACAGCTACACCTGTGAGAACTTGGCAGCCGGTGAGGCGGACGGGCGGCGATCCGGTGGGACCGAGCGCTCCCCCCCCCAGAGCTCCAGCGGCCAGACACGCTGCACCCGGCGAGGCGGGACGGAAACACGATCCAGCGAGACGAGAGCGCCCCTGCACCCCAGCACTCCGGCGGGAGTCTCGGCAAGGCGGGTAAGGTACGGAGCCGCGAGCAGACCGAGCGCTCCTCTCCCCCAGCGCTCCGGCGGGAGGAGAGGATTCAGAGCCGGGAGCCAGGGGAAGTCTGGGCCTGGAGCGCCCCTCCACCCCAGCACTCCGGCGGGAGTTCCAGCAAGGCGGGTAAGGTACGGAGCCACGAGCGGACCGAGCGCCCCTCTCCCCCAGCGCTCCGGTGGTGGAGATCTGCGGTGTAGCGGAGATTGGAGGGACAGAGGGCACAGGGTCCCAGCCGGGAACGTGCAAGTTGCCCGCGGCAGGCTCCGGGAAGGAAAAAGAAAGGAGAAAAAGGGGAAGAAAAGCGCGCGCTCTACCCCAGTGGTCTTAAAGAGACAGGAGCTCAGTAGAGGGGCCGGATAGCCCCGCGAACTGAGCCCAGCAAGCTGGGAGTCCTGGGGAGCTTTGGACCCCGTAGCTGGCGACTGGGAAAGAGTGCCCGCCATTGAGACCCTCACGGAGATCAACAGCTTCCCATTGTTTCCAACCCAGCTAGAACTATAGTGGCGCTGGAATAGTGGAGCAACAGCGCCACCTACAGCACTCGCGCAGAACCCACGCCCGGTGGCTTTTTTTTGTTTTTGTTTTTGTTTTTTTTTGTTTTGTTTTTTCTCCCCTTTCTTTTCTTTTTTTTCTTTCCCTCTCTTTCAACAGCCTCCCATCCATTCTCACCCGGCCACAGATTTAAAGGGCCGTGTGGAACGACGTGGCCGCGGCTCTGGAATAGCGGAGCAATAGCGCCACCTACAGCATTCGCACAGAAACCACCCCGGTGGGCTTTTTGGTGTTTTTTTTTTGTTTTGTTTTGTTTTGTTTTGTTTTGTTTTGTTTTGTCTTGTTTTGTTTTGTTGTTGTTCTTGCTGTTTTCTTTTAGGTGTTGCTGCCTTTTCTTTTTCTTTCTTTTCTTTTCCCTTCTCTCTCTCTCCTTATACTTTTATATTATTAGTAGAAATCTCTTTTTTTTCTTGTCTCTCCTTTCTTATCTCTCCTTGCTACCAACAACCAATTCTACAGTCATGAGAAGACAGAAGAATATGATACAGACAAAGCTTCAGACAAACACCACGCCAGAGAAAGAATCTGGAGAAATGGACATTCACAGTCTTCCAGAAAAAGAATTCAGAATAAAAGTCATAGCCATGCTGACAGATCTACAGAAAAATGTGCAAGAGCTGAGGGAGGAAGTGAGGGAAGTGAGGAAAGACAATGCAGAAATGAAACAAGCCATCGAAGGGCTCAACAGCAGATTGAATCAGGTTCAAGACACGATCAAGGAATTACAAGACAGGGACCAGGAATACAAAGAAGCTGAGGCAGAGAGAGATAAAAGGATCTCTAAGAATGAAAGAATATTAAGAGAACTCTGTGACCAATCGAAGCGTAGCAATATTCGCATTATAGGAGTACCAGAGGAAGAAGAGAGAGAAAAAGGGATAGAAAGTGTCTTTGAAGAAATAATTGCCGAAAACTTCCCCACGCTGGGGAAGGAAATAGTCTCACAGTCCACGGAAGCCCACAGATCTCCCAACACAAGGGACCCAAAGAAGACAACACCAAGACACATAATAATCAAGATGGCAAAGATCAAAGACAAGGACAGAGTATTAAAGGCAGCTAGAGAGAGGAAAAAGATCACCTACAAAGGAAAACCTATCAGACTGTCATCAGACTTCTCAACAGAAACCTTACAGGCCAGAAGAGAATGGCATGATATATTTAACGTAATGAAACAGAAGGGCCTCGAACCAAGAATATTGTATCCAGCACGATTATCATTTAAATATGACGGAGGGATTAAACAATTTCAAGATAAAAGAAAGTTGAGAGAATTTGCCACCCATAAACCACCACTACAGAATATCTTAAACGGACTGATCTAGAGGGGAACATCCCTAAGACTAAAAAGAGGTCACCAGAGAAAATAAAAGCATAGCAAAGAAAGCAGACCACCTAAATACTAACTAAAGGCAAAGAATAAAACACCTAATATATAAAGAAAAGAGGAGGAAGAATAGGAAGGGAGAGATAAAGAAACATCAGACGGCGCACACAATAACTTAACAAGAAAGTTAAGTTAGATTCTTAGATAGTAAAGAAGCAACCCTTGAACCTTTGGTAACCACGAATCTAAAGCCTGCAATGGCAATAAGTACATATCTATCAATAATCACCCTAAATGTAAATGGACTGAATGCACCAATCAAAAGACACAGAGTAACAGAGTGGATAAAAAAGCAAGACCCATCTATATGCTGCTTACAAGAGACTCACCTTAAACCCAAAGATATACACAGACTAAAAGTGAAGGGATGGAAAAAAATATTTCAAGCAAACAACAAAGAGAAAAAAGCAGGTGTTGCAGTACTTGTATCAGATAAAATAGACTTCAAAATGAAGAAAGTAGCAAGAGATAAAGATGGACATTACATAATGATAAAGGGGTCAGTCCAACAAGAAGATATAACCATTATAAACATATATGCACCCAACACAGGAGCATCAGCATATGTGAAACAAATACTAACAGAAGTGAAGGAGGAAATAGACAGCAATGCAAT
>JAQQAC010002701.1:14611007-14626789 GCA_029783875.1 Phataginus tricuspis
AGGGGCATTACGATTGGCAGACATAGGGTGGGGGGGCACGGGGGGTACTGTACAGCTCAGAGAAAACAAGTAGCGATTCTCATCTCACTACGCTGATGGACAGTGACTGTGGTGGGGTTGGTGGGGGGGACCTTGTGATGGGGGGAGTTCAATCATCACGGTATTGCCCATGTAATTGTAGGTTAATGATACTAAAATAAAATAAATTATTTAAAAAAAAATTAAAAAAAAAAAAAAAGCAATCCTGTAGATCTATGACAAGAATATTATAGTTAACAGGAATTGCAACTTGAGATGGAAGGCCAGGTTGCAAGGCTCCCATATCTTCCATAGTGGCATTAATGGCCCTCAGATCTTGTAACAGATGCTACTTTCCTGATTTCTTTTTTATTATGAATATGGGAGTGTTCCAGGAGCTATTAGATGGTTCTATATGGCCTGCAGACAACTGCTGTTTAACTAAATCTCTGGCAGCTTTAAGTTTTTCTGTGGTCAGAGGCCATTGCTCAAACCAAATATGGCTGTCATTTTTCCATATGATTGGGTCAGCAGCCTTAAGAGCAATGGCCTCTAAGATACATTTGGATATCCTAGCCCCTTGTTTCTTAATATTGGCCTGTGGTTGAATGGGGTTTTTAATTCCTTGACTGTTTTTCCCGAAGCCCTTTTCAGGATCGTATTTCATCTGTAACATTTGGCTAGTGACCTTTTCATCTGGGCTATAAAGTAGCATTCCCATTTGTGACAGAATGTCTCTTCCCCATAAGGTAAAAGGAAGGGGAGCGATAACATAGGGACAAAATGTGCCTGATTGTCCTTCCTCATCGGTCCAGGGCAATATCTGTGAATTTTTAGCGATGGAAGGGGCACTATCAATTCCTATCAGCCCTGTGGGGGCTGCCTGCGTAGGCCCATGCTGATGGCCAGTCTTTCCCTGCTACGCAGGAGATGTCTGCCCCTGTATCTAGCAGTCCTTGCGTTTTCTTTCCTTGGATATTTAATTCTTTAAGTGGACGGGAGGCTGTGACTTCTTGGACCCGCAAGGTTAAATCACTAGAACCAAATCCCTCAGGGCCTCTAGCTTCTTGGGGAACTGATTTGTCTCATACTGTGGTATGGTAAAAGCGGTAATTGCACAATTCTCTGCCCTTTAGTAATCTGTACCATCTTTACAGGGGGGCTTATCAGGACTTGCAATTCTCCTGAGTAGTCTGAATCTATGACTCCAGGGATAACTGAAACACCTGTAATGCAAGAGAGCTTCTTCTTAGGATGAGTCCTACTATACCTTCTGGCAGTGGGCCTTTAACCCCAGTAGGAATAGGGATCACTGCAATATCTGGAGTTAATATTGTTGTGGTGGAGGAACGCAGGTCCAGTCCTGTGCTGTCTGGGGTCACTCTAAAGAGTTCTGAAATGGAACAAAGGGGATGAATGGGCTCAGGGAAGACATCCCGATTGTTGTCTGGGCCTAGGGCAGGCCCTTCTGGCCGTTTCCTGAATTCTGTCCATCAAGGGTATTCTCTGTTTTTGAGTATAACGGAGTTCCATTTTTATGAAATTTTGACCTGCAATCTTTGGCCCAATGGAACCCTTTCTGACAGCGAGGGCAAGGAGCCTGTGGAGGATTAACAGACTGAATTCATGGTGGAAGATTCTTTTGAGGACAGGTTCTACTAAAATGCCCCATCTGACCACATGTAAAGCAGCTGCCATTTGGGCCCTTAGGAGCTTGCCTCTTATCTGATACCCCTGCATAAACTGGGTGTAAGTTTCTCCTTTTAAGGCTGCTATTGCCACCCCCTGGATGAAAGCCGGAGCGACATCAGCACACTGTTTACTATAATCTATAAGAGATCCAGTCTTACGAATCCCCCGTAATAACGCTAGGCAAGTGGAATTGGCATTTTCAAAGACCAGTTGTTTTATTAAGATGTTAGTAGCCTCCTCATTAGTAATAACTCTTCTAATTGCCAGTACTAATCTGGATACAAAATCCTCATAACTCTCATCAACTCGTTGTTTTGTTTCTCCTAATGTCGTTTTTTCTGTAGTTATTGGCAAAGCCCTCCAAGTGTTAACAGCACAGGCTATAGCTTGTATTAAAGCTTCCTTTTCTAAGGATAATTGGCCTTGGGCTGAGTCATAATCACCCTCACCAAGCAACATGTCTTTAATTATATGGTCCCTCCCTCTCCTCCTCTTGTTGTCTGATGCTTGTTTCTTAGCCATTTCTTCATATTCTGTCCTCTATAACAAGTAATTCCCTCCTGTTAGACAGGTCTTAGCCACTTAAGTCCAATCATAAGGAGTCATCCAATGGTTGGATAAAGCCTCCAATAAGGTTTGGGTATAGGGAGCTAAGGGACCATAACCTTTACATGCAATTTTCAATTCCTTCAAAAGTTTATAAGGAATGGGCTCCCAAGATATGTCCTCATTATCAAACTCCCCACTATAAACCACATGGCAAAGTCTGTATCCTCTTCCTTTTCTGCCTGTCTTAGATCTGCTTGCACCCCAAAATGGGCCTTTTGTTGAGTCACTGTTAAAGGAGGAGGGGAGTGTGAAGGCACCCACTGCTCTGATTTTTTTGAGGGAGAGTATGCAGAGACTTTGAAAGTGGAAGGCCTCCCAGGTAATTAAGCTGTGCCTATTTTGAAGGGGTCCTTCCCCTCAATATTATATCTAGCTGTAGCCTCCTCTAAGTCTTCCTCATCCTGCGGGGTCAATTCATCATCACATGGGGGGCAGAGGCTAATATCACCTGAGGTTTTGCTACAGAGAGTAGCGGTGGTTTTTCCTCACGGCTATTTTCAGCAAGGGAATTCTTCCTCTGAGGAAGGTTCTCTTCCTCTTGTGGTTCTAAGACTTCCTTAATTAAATTCCAAAGAGCAAAAGCATTAACAAGGACCTTTTCAGGCCCATTTTGTGTATAATATTCTCTAAGCTGATTTCCAACTTTATTCCGTATCTGCAAATTAACAGTTCCTTCTTCAGGGAACCAAGGACAACACTCTTGCACAAAGTGTAAAAATCTTGCTAATTGTCCATTGGTGACTTTTATACCTCTACCTCCAAGCATATGCATTAAAACTTCAATAAAGAGTCTTCTTTCTTTAGGCTCAGTATGGCCCATGACTTCTCAACGAATTTCTGGCTAACCACCTCTTACTCCCCCTGCCTATCTTCTACAGGGGGGTCTGCAGCACCCTCAGGTGCAGTCCTATCCATTCCATGGTGCAGGGCTTACCTTCAGGTCCCTGTTCTGGCGCCACCTGCCAGAGTCCAGCTCCAGTGAGTCCAGGAGTCCCTGAAGGAGAAATGGTGTCAGCGAGTGAGGACACAGACACTAGCAAATATGCTAAGCTGGCCTGTTTATTGACAGAAACTTCAAACAATATATAGGGGATGGGTTAGATAAAATCATCATTAGGCATGTGTCATTAGGTGATTTATGGCATAATCTATTTCTCAGAATGTTCCCCTGCCTTCCCAACCATGAAAGGTCATCAATTTTTCTTCCATAAGATTTTTCTGTTGCTCTCATACTTTTATATTCTAATCTCAGATTAAATTTCTACAAGGCACCACAATGTCTTCTGAATGTGTCTTAAAACTTGCTTAACCGGAAGATGGCAGCATGAGAGGTGAGACAGAGAACTCCTCCCAAAACCACAGACAGTGTAAAAATATAGTTAATACAACTAACCCTAAAATAGCAACAGGAAAGAAGGCTGCACCAGACTGCATGCAGACCTTACGAACAGAACAGACCTCACAATACAGGGTAACGTACAAAAGCCTTGATCTGGCGGGACCCCAGCCCTTCCCCCACCCCAGCTCACTGGTGGGAGGAAGAGAAACAGGGCAGGGGAGGGGGTGGAAGCCTGTGACTGCTGAACACATAGCCCTAGAGATCTACTTTGTGACCAGAAACCTACATTGTGTGGTATTCTGGAGGATGGGGAGCTGGGACAGGCAGTGTGCTTGAGAGACAGATTCCGGCCATTTGTGGAAGACAGAATCCAACACCCAGTTGCACTGGGACAAGGGAAAGGCAGGCGGTCTGCCAGGCTTTCTAGCAGCAAGAGGGCTGCTGAAGGGGTGGGGTTTGCACAGAGGTTGCTGCGTGGGAAAGGGATAGGGGGACAAGGTTGGGCATACTGTGCCCAGCAGATTGGGAACACTGGGGAGCGGGGAGCTTCAGGCGCTCCATCCCTCTGGCTGGGTACTCAACTCCGAGGACCCCTACTGTGATATGCAGCCTACTAAGCCTTCCTCCTGGCCTGACAGCACCAGCTCGCAAACCGACAGTCACTGCTCTGGTGTCAGGCCAGCCAGAGGGAGGCCCCAGCTACAACAGCTAGAGAGGCCAAGCACAGAGGCTTACACCTGTGTACTTAGCCCACTGGCTCTGATACAGGAGACAGGCAGGACAGACGGGAATCAGGAAACATATCTTTCCTCCCCTCAGGCAACAGCCCCGCTGCCCTACAACCCCCAAGCTCACTCTAGGGGCTCAGCTTCTGGGCAATAGGGGGCACCACACAGAAATACTAAATGTCAAAAGAACATGGTTCAGACTAAAACCTCAAAAACCCCAGAAAAAGGGCCAAATGTAACTGAATTCACCAATCGTCCTGAAAGAGAGTTCAAAATAAAAATCATAAAAATGCTTATGGAGGTACAGAAAAATATAAAAGAACACAGGAACAAATTTAAGACAGAGATTCAATCATTAAGAAATTCCAAATCTGAAATGAAACATACAATGGAGGGATTTAAAAGCAGATTAGACATAGTAGAAGACACGGTAAATGGAGGAGAAATTAGAGAAGAGGAATACAAAGAAGCTGAGGCACAGAGAGAAAAAAGAATCTCTAAGAATGAAAGAATAATGAGAGAACTGTGTGACCAATCCAAACGGAACAATATTCGCATTATAGGGGTACCAGAAGAAGAAGAAGGGAGAAAAAGGGATAGAAAATGTCCTTGAGGAGGTAATTACTGAAAACTTCCCCAATCTGGGGAAGGAGATAGTCTCTCAAGCCATCGAGATGCACAGATCTCCCAACACAAGGGACCCAAGGAAGACAACATCAAGAAATATAATAATTAAAATGACAAATATCAAGGATAAAGACAGACTTTTAAAAGCAGCTAGAGAGAAAAAAAAGATCACATACAAAGGAAAACCCATCGGGCTATCATCAGATTTCTAAACAGAAACATTACAGGCCAGAAGGAAGTGGCATGATACATTTAATACAATGAAACAGAAGGACCTCAAACCAAGAATACTCTACCCAGCAAGGTTATCATTTAAATTTGAAGGAGGGATTAAACAATTTTCAGATAAGCAAAACATGACAGATTTTACCTCCCACAAACCACTGCTACAGCATATTTTGGAGGGACTCCTACAGAAGGAAGTATTCATAAGGCTAAATAGATGTCACCCAAGGGATAGACAAAGAGTACAGAATATGATTCATAACATACAAACAATGGAGGAGGAAGAAAAAGAAAAGAATCTTTAGGTTGTGTTTGTAATAGCATACAAAGTGAGTTAAATTAGACTGTTACATAATAAAGGAATTAACCTTGAACCTTTGGTACCAACAAATCTAAAGCCTGCAAAGGCAATAAGGACAAACCTATGGATAATCACCCAAAATGTACATGGTCTGAATGGACCAATCAAAAGATGTAGAGTCACTGAATGGACAAAAAAACAAGACCCATCTATATGCTGCCTACAAGAGACTCACTTCAAACCCAAAGACACACACAGACTGAAAGTAAAGGGATGGAAAAAGATGATAGGGAGAAAAAAGCAGGAGTTGCAGCACTTACACCAGACAAATTGGATTTCAAAACAAAGAAAGTCACACGAGACAAAGAAGGACATTACATAATGATAAAGGGGTCAGTCCAACAAGAGGATATAATTATTAAAAATATCTATGCACCCAACACAGGATCACCTACATATGTGAAACAAATACTAACAGAATTAAAAGGGGAAATAGAATGCAATGAATTCATTTTGGGAGACTTCAGCACACCACTCACTCCAAAGGACAGATTAACCAGACAGAAATTAAATAAAGAGACAGAGCCACAGAACACTGTATTAGAAAAGATGGACCTAATGGACATCTACAGAATACTACACCGAAAAGCAACAGGATACACATTCTTCTCAAGTGCACATGGAACATTTTCAAGAATAGATCATACACTAGGCCACAACAAGAGCCTCAGTAAATTAAAAAAGATTGAAATTGTACCAACCAGCTTCTCAGATCACAAAGGTAGGAAACTAGAAATAAATTACTCAAACAAAATGAAAAAAACCCACAAACACATGGAGGCTTAATAACATGCTCCTAAAAAATCAATGGATGAATGACAAAATTAAAAAAGGGACCAAGCAATATATGGAGACAAATGACAACAATAATCCAACACCGCTAAATCTGTAGGACGCAGCAAAGGCCGTGCTAAGAGGGAAATATATTGCGATACAGGTATAGCTCAGGAAAGAAGAACAATGTCAAATAAACAGTCTAAACTCACAATTACTGAAACTAGAAAAGGAACAACAAATGAGGCCCAAAGTCAGTAGAAGGAGGGACATGATAAAGATTAAAGCAGAAATAAATAAAATTGAGAAAAATAAAACAATAGAAAGAATCAATGAAAGCAGGAGCTTGTATTTCGAGAAAAGAAACAAAATAGATAAACCCCTAGCCAGACTTACCAAGAAAAAAAGAGAGTCTACTCAAAAAAACAGAATCAGAAATGAGAAAGGAAAAATCACTACAGACACTACAGAAGTACAAAGAATTATGAGAGAATACTATGAAGAATTATATACCAACAAACTGGATAACCTAGAAGAAATAGACAATTTTCTAGAAAAATACAACCTACCAAAGCTGACACAGGAAGAAACAGAAAATCTGAATAGACCAATTACCAGCAAAGAAATTGAATTGGTAATCAAAAAACTACCTAAGAACAAAACTCCTGGACCACATGGTTTCACTGCTGAATTTTACCAAACATTTAGTGAAGACCTAATACCCATCCTCCCAAAGTTTCCAAAAACTAGAAGAGGAGGGAATACTTCCAAACTCATTCTACGAGGGCAACATCACTCTAATACCAAAACCAGACAAAGGCACCACAAAAAAAGAAAGCTACATACCAATATCCCTGATGAACATAGATGCAAAAATACTCAACAAAATATTAACAAACAGAATTTAAAAAAACATCAAAAAGATCATCCATCCTGATCAAGTGGGATTCATCCCAGGGATGCAAGGATGGTACACCATTCAAAAATCCATCAACATCATCCACCACATCAATAAAAAGAAGGAAAAAAACCACATAATCATCTCCATAGATGCTGAAAAAGCATTTGACAAAATTCAACATCCATTCATGACAAAAACTCTCAACAAAATGGGTATACAGGACTAGTACTTCAACATAATAAAGGCCATACATGACAAACCTACAGCCACACCAACATTATACTTAACAGCGAGAAGCTGAAAGCTTTTCCTTTAAGATCGGGAACAAGACAAGGATGCCCACTCTCCCCACTTTTATTCAACATAGTTCTAGAGGTCCTAGCCACAGCAATCAGACAACAAAAAGAAATAAAAGGAATCCAGATTGGTAAGGAAGAACTCAAATTGTCCCTGTTTGCAGAAGACATGATACTGTACATAAAAAAACATAAAGAATCCATTCAAAAACTACTAGATTTTAGAGAAAAGAAATCAACCTAGAATTCTATATCCAGAGAAGTTATCTTTAAAAAGAGAATGAGAAATAAAGATAATTTTGGAGTAAAAAAAAAAAAGCTGAGAGAATTCATCATGAGTGGACCTTCACTACTACAAAGGATAAAGTAAGTTCTTAAGGCTGAAAGGAAATGATCCCTCATGGAAATTCATTTCTAAACAAAAGAACAAACACTATCAGTAAATATCATAGGAAGAATAAAGCAGGGGGGATTACATCCCCTGACTTCAAGCTCTACTACAAAGCTACGGTAATCAAGACAATTTGGTACTGGCACAAGAACAGACCCATAGACCAGTGGAACAGAATAGAGAGCCCAGATATAAACCCAAGCATATATGGTCAATTAATATACAATAAAGGAGACATAGATATACAATGGGGAAATGACAGCCTCTTCAACAGCTGGTGTTGGCAAAATTGGACAGCTACATGTAAGAGAATGAAACTGGATTACTGTCTAATCCCATACACAAAAATAAACTCAAAATGGATCAAACACCAGAATGTAAGTCATGAAACCATAAAACTCTTAGGAAAAAACATAGCCAAAAATCTCTTGGACATAAACATGAGCAACTTCTTCATGAACATTCTCCCCAGGCAAGGGAAACAAAAGCAAAAAGGAACGAATGGCACTATATCCAACTAAAAAGCTTCTGTGCAGCAAGGGATACCATCAGTAGAACAAAAACTTATCCTACAGTATGGGAGAATGTATTCATAAATGACATAGCCGATAAGCGGTTGACATCCAAATTATAAAAAGAGCTCACGCACCTCAACAAGCAAAAAGCAAATAAGCCAAATAAAATGGGCAGAGGAGCTGAACAGACACTTCTCCAAAGAAGAAATTCAGATGGACAACAGGCACATGAAAAGATGCTCCACATCACTAGTCATCAGAGAAATGCAAATTAAAAACACAATGAGATATAACCTCACACCAGTAAGGATGGCCGCCATCCAAAAGACAAACAACAACAAATGTTGGCGAGGATGTGGAGAAAGGGGAACCCTCCTACACTGCTGGTGGGAATGTAAATTACTTCAACCATTGTGGAAAGCAGTATGGAGGTTCCTCAAAAAACTCAAAATAGAAATACCATTTGACCCAGGAATCCCACTCCTAGGAATTTACCCTAAGAATGCAGCAGCCCAGTTTGAAAAAGCTATATGCACCCCTATGTTTATCGCAGCACTATTTACAATAGCCAAGAAATGGAAGCAACCAAAGTGTCCATCAGTAGATGAATGGATAAAGAAGATGTGGTATATATACACAATGGAATATTATTCCGTCATAAGAAGAAAACAAATTCTACCATTTGCAAAAACATGGATGGAGCTAGAGGGTATTATGCTCAGTGAAATAAGCCAGGCGGAGAAAGACAAGTACCAAATGATTTCACTCATATGTGGAGTATAAGAACAAAGAAAAAACTGAAGGAAAAAACAGCAGCAGACTCACAGAATCCAAGAATTGACTAACAGTTACCAAAGGGAAAGGGAATGGGGAAGATGGGTGGGAAGGGAGGGATAAGGGGGAAAAACGGCTATTACAATTAGCACACATAAAGTAGCAGGGTTGGGGGTGGGGTAGAGGGATATGGGGAAAGCAGTATAACACAAAGAAGGCAAGTAGTGATTCTCTAACATCCTTCTACGCTGATGGACAGTGACTGCAAAGGGGGTATGTGGTGGGGACTTGATAATAGGGGGAGTCTTGTAACCATAATGTTGCTCATGTAATTGTATATTAATAATAGCAAAATAAAAATATATATATTAAAAAAACTACTAGATTTAATATCTGAATTCAGTAAAGTTGCAGGAAACAAAATTAATACACAGAAATCTGTTGCGTTTCTATACACTAATGGTGAACTAGCAGAAAGAGAAATCAGAGAAACAATTCCATTCACAATTACATCCAAAAGAATAAAATATGTAGGAATATACCTAACCAAGGAAGTGAAAGACTTGTACTCTGAAAACTACAACACACTCATGAGAGAAATTAAACAAGATACCAATAAATGGAAATACAATCTATGCTCATGGATAGGAAAAATTAATATTGTCAAAATGGCCATCCTGCCTAAAGCAATCTACAGATTCAATGCAATCCCAATCAAAATACCAACAACACTCTTTAATGAATTAGAGCAAGTAGTTCTAAACTTCATAAGAAACCACAAAAGACCCCGAATAGCCAAAGCAATCCTGAGAAGGAAGAATAAAGTGGGGGGAATTATGCTCCCTGACTTCGAGCTCTACTACAAAGCCACAGTAATCAAGACAACTTGGTACTGGCAAAAGAACAGACCCATAGACCAATGGAACAGACTAGAGAGCCCTGATATAAACCAAAGCATATATGGTCAATTAATATATGATAAAGGAGCCATGGATATACAATGGGGAAATGACAGCCTCTTCAACAGCTGGTGTTGGCAAAACTGGACAGCTACATGTAAGAGAATGAAACTGGATTACTGTCTAACCCCACACACAAAAGTAAACTCAAAATGGATCAAACACCAGAATGTAAGTCATAAAACCATAAATCTTTTAGAAAAAACATAGGCAAAAATCTCTTGGACATAAACATGAGCGACTGCTTCACGAACATATCTCCCCGGGTAAGGGAAACAATAGCAAAATGAACAAGTCGGAGCATATCAAACTAAAAACTTCTGTACAGCAAAGGATACCATCAATAGAACAAAAACACATCCTACAGTATAGGAGTATATATTCATAAATTATATATCTGATAATGGGTTGACATACAAATTATATAAAGAGCTCATGTACCTCAACAAACAAAAAGCAAATAAGCCAATTAAAAATGGGCAGAGGAGTTGAGCAGACACTTCTCCAAAGAAGAAATTCAGATGGACAACAGGCACATGAAAAGATGCTCCACATCGCTAATCATCAGAGAAATGCAAATTAAAACCACAATGAGATATCACCTCACACCAGTGAGGATGGCCAACATCCAAAACACAAACAACAAATGTTGGTGAGGATGTGGAGAAAGGGGAACCCTCCTACACTGCTGGTGGGAATGTAAATTACTTCAACCATTGTGGAAAGCAGTATGGAGGTTCCTCAAAAAACTCAAAATAGAAATACCATTTGACCCAGGAGGTCCACTCCTAGGAATTTACCCTAAGAATGCAGCAGCCCAGTTTGAAAAAGACATATGCACCCCTAGGTTTATTTTAGCACTATTTATAATAGCCAAGAAATGGAAGCAACCTAAGTGTCCATCAGTAGAGGAATGGATAAAGAAGACGTGATACATATCCGCAATGGAATATTATTCACACATAAGAAGAAACAAATCCTACAATTTGCAACAACATGGATGGAGCTAGAGGGTATTATGCTCAGTGAAATAAGCCAGGCAGAGAAAGACAAGTATCAAATGATTTCACTCATCTGTGGAGCATAAGAACAAAGAAAAAAGTGAAAGAACAAAACAGCAGCAGACTCACAGAACCATTGACAACAGTTACCAAAGGGAAAGGAACTGGGGAATATGGGTGGGAAGGGAGGGATAAGGGGAAAAAAGGGGTGTTACGAGTAGCACACATAATGTAGTGGGTTGTGGATACAGGGAAAGTAGTATAACACAGAGAAGACAAGTAGTGATTCTATAGCATTTTACTCTGTTGATAGAGAGTGACTGTAATGGGGTATGTTACAGGGACTTCATAATAGGGGGAGTCTAGTAAACATAATATTGCTCATGTAACTGTACATTAATAATAGCAAAATTTTTTAAATCACAATGATTAAAAAATAAAAACTTGCTTAACTGGACTCCCACCTAGGCTCACTGTCAGGGCATGTTTTTTCCATAGTTCCCTGAAACCATTTACAGTAGAATGAAGAACACCATCTGTTGATCTTGACTGTAACAATGCATGCTGTAATTTCCATAGTAATGAATCATAAGGGGACCCTACTAAGATTTTTCCACCTGCTTTCCTGACCCACACCCCATGTTGGTCATCTCTTGTTTCTCCTGGGGGCCAAGTTGGCCTGGGAGCTGTACCCTGAATTCTCCTGAACTTTCTTCTATTTCCCAACCCAGGGATAAAAACCCCCTGGCCTGAGGGGAATGTGCGGGATCACAAGGTGAGTTTTATGATTGCTCTACAGCTCCTAACAGTCCTTTCTCTAGGAGCTTTTTCTGATACATGAGGGCTGTTCGACTCTAGGGGGAGTAGTCAAATTAAGCAATAGAAGAGATATCAGTAGTCTCCCCTTTGGAGGCCTGCATTGCAGCATCCATCCATGAGCCTCCTGGGTTGTGCCATCAGGCAGCTCGAGTAGGTTGCTCCTGGAATCTCTCTTTTTTACTTTTTAATTTGAAGGTATGAAGCTCAGCTGCAACTTTCCAGATGCTATTCTTTAAGAGCTTGAAGATGACTGGAAGGAAAAGGAGGAGAAAAAGGATGAGTCCACCTCTAATCGCTACATTAACAGGGAGGAAATATGTTGTTTTGATATATAGGAGGCAATATTATTAAAGAATCCTTGAGAAATATCATATGTGGAAAATCTCTTTCAGCCTGACTTATATCATGAATCTCTTGATGAAGTTTAGAAAGATCAAATTTTAAATCAGTATGAAAATAGACTTCAAAACAAAGAAAGTCACAAGAGACAAAGAAGGACATTACATAATGATAAAGGGGTCAGTCCAACAAGAGGACATAACTTTTATAAATATCTATGCACCCACTATACATAAAAACCCCAAAGACTCCACTCCAAAACTACTAGAACTAATATCTGAATTCAGCAAAGTTGCAGGATACAAAATTAATACACAGAAATCTGTTGCTTTCCTATACACTAACGAGCTAACAGAAAGAGAAATCAGGAAAACAATTCCATTCACAATTGCATCCAAAAGAATAAAATATGTAGGAATACACCTAACCAAGGAAGTGAAAGGCTTATAATTCTGAAAACTACAAGACACTCATGAGATAAATTAAACAAGACACAATAAATGGAAACACAACCCGTGCTCATGGATAGGAAGAAATAATACTGTCAAAATGGCCATCCTGCCTAAAGCAATCTACAGATTCAATGCAATCCCTATCAAAATACCAACAGCATTCTTCAATGAACTAGAGCAAATCGTTCTGAAATTCATATGGAACCACAAAAGACCCCAAATAGCCAAAGCAATCCTGAGAGGGAAGAATAAAGTGGGGGGAACTACACTCCCTGACTTCAAGCTCTACTACAAATCCACAGAAATCAAGACAATTTGGTACTGGAACAAGAACAGACCCACAGAACAATGGAACAGACTAGAGAGCCCAGATATAACCCCAAGCATATATGGTCAATTAACATACAATAAAGGAGCCATGGATATACAATGGGGAAATGACAGCCTCTTCACCAGCTGGTGTTGGGAAAACTGGACAGCTACATGCAAGAGAATGAAACTGGATTACTGTTTAACCCCATACACAAAAGTAAACTTGAAATAGATCAAGGAAGGACCTGAATGTAAGTCATTAAACCATAAAACTCTTAGAAGGCAACATAGGCAAAAATCTCCCCAATATAAGAATGAGCAACTTCTTCCTAAACGCATCTCCTCGAGCAAGGGAAACAAAAGCGAAAATGAACTCATGGACTACATCAAACTAAAAAGTTTCTGTTCAGCAAAGGACACCTCAACAGAACAAAAAGGCATCCTACAGTATGGGAGAATATATTTGTAAATGACATATCCTACAAGGGGTTAACACCCAAAATATATAAAGAACTTTCACACCTCAACACCCAAAAAGCAAATAACCCGATTAAAAAATGGGCAGAGGATATGAAGAAACAGTTCTCCAAAGAACAAATTCAGATGGCCAACAGACACAGGAAAAGATGCTCCACATCACTAATCATCAGGGAAATGCAAATTAAAACCACAATGAGATATCACCTCACACAAGTAACGATGACCAGCATCCAAAAGAATAAGAATAACAAATGCTGGCGAGGATGTGGAGAAAGGGGAACCCTCCTACACTGCTGGTGGGAATGTAAGCTAGTTCAACCATAGTAGAAAGCAATGTGGAGGTTCCTCATAAAACTAAAAATAGAAATACCATTTGACCCAGGAATCCTACTCCTTGCAATTTACCCAAAGAATGAACTTCTCAGATTCAAAAAGACATATGCACCCCTATGATTGCAGCACTTTTTACAATAGACAATATATGGAAGCAACCTAAGTAGATGAATGGATAAAGAAGATGTGGTACATATACACAATGGAATACTATTCAGCCATTAGAAAGAAAAAAATCCTACCATTTGCAACAACATGGATGGAGCTAGAGGATATGCTCAGTGAAATAAGGCAGACGGAGAAAAACAAGTACCAAATGATTTCCCTCATTTGATGAGTATAACAAAGAAGTAAAACTAAAGGAACAAAATAGCAGCACACTCAGAGACTCCAAGAAGGAACTAGTGGTTACCAAACAGGAGGGGTGTGGGAGGATGGGTGGGGAGGGTGGGAGAGGGGATTGAGTGGTATTTTGTTTAGTACACATGGTGTGGGGGTCACGGGGAAAACAGTGTAGCACAGAGAAGGCAAATAGTGAATCTGTGGCATCTTACTACACTGATGCACAGTGACTGCATTGGGGTATGGGTGGGGACTTGATAATATGGGTAAATGTAGTGACCACATTGTTTTTACATGTGAAATGCTCATAAGAGTGTATATCAACAATACCCTAATACAAAAACATATATATTTAAAAAAATTTAGCCCCCCAGTAAGGAAAATGGGAATGTCATTACTCACTAGACACAATTGTAAGGAAATGTTGCAAAAGTAAATCATCTTATGGCAGAATAGAGGTAGGGAAATGCAAAGTCCTGGTTTTTACATCAGCTTTGGGTTAAGTATAAAACATTTGGTATTTCAGATTCTTCATGTATAACTTGAAAATAAGAGCTACATTTGCATTACTTTAATGAGTGACATAGATGTTAATACTACTACAACAGTTTAAAATATATAATTTTTAGCTGTTGAAAAGAGGAATAATGCCCATTTCCAGAGTGCTATCTTGAGCACTGAAAGATGAAGAAGGTAACATTTACAAGAGTCCTTTGAAAAACAGTGCATTGTGAAGGTATTATTCAAAAGAAAAGCATATAAATTCTTTAAATAGGTGTAATGCCTGAGATGAAGTTCAAAGTGGTTAAGTATCTTCTCTGGTATCAGACTCAGTGAATGGGGTGGAAGTCCCTGAACATGGCTTTTCCAGGACTGGTCTGTGTTCCTTCTGATTCACCCCAGATGCCACTAGCCCATCATCAATAAGACGTGTGTTTATGTGGCTTTCCAGGAGTGGTGATGGATCTGTATTGATCATATGTGTGAATAACGGCAAACAGTTATGTGTGTTCACCAGGGGTAAGGCGGGATGCCAGTGTGTAAATGTGGAACTTGCCCACAGAGAGAATCTTGCTAATATTTCATTTATTCCTTGTCCCGTCAGCCCTTGGACAGTCACTACCAGATACCACCACCAGCACTATGTTGAGCAATTTATACACAGAGTATAAGTCTATCCTCAAAACATCCTGATGAGATAGATTTTACCTACTTTACAGATTAAAGAACTGAAGTTTAGAAAATTCAAGTAACTTTCTGGAGGCCACTCAACTACCAGAATTAGGATTCAATGTATGGTATATTAACTTGCACTTTTTGACATGCTATTTTGTGATTATTGCCAAACAACTTTTCGCTATCACAATACCTATAATTCTTCAACTGTATGCAATACATTCTAATTACATCATATAATACACAATTCCACAAATGTATGTGATACGGTACTGAAATTATTCTCTGTACACTTTCACACTGCCTGGCAACTCACAGA
>JAQQAC010002701.1:14641789-14678100 GCA_029783875.1 Phataginus tricuspis
GAGCTTTCCTTCAAACAAAAAGGATATGGAGTCCAGAAAGGGTAACAAGTTGGGGAAGGTAACTATATGTTTGTAAGCAGATGGGAAGACCCAGTAGAGAAAGAAAATTGGATGAGACATAGGGGAGAACTAACTGCCCAAGTGCAGGCAAGAGAGGACGAGCATTAGTGCCCAGTGGAGGGGTGACCTTCGCAGGAGACAGTTCATCCCAGATAGGAGAGGGGGTATGTGGGCTCCTGAGTAGTTTAGGTGTGGTGTTGGAAGGCCGTGTTGGGTCTGTTCTTACTGTCTCTATGTGCTTAGTGAAATAGAAATAAAGATGATCAGCTGAAGGTCAGAAAGGGAAGTACTGAAAATACAAGGATAAAACGTATGAAATGATCGTCTAGGAGATCGAATGAGTGAATGAGAGGGAATAGTACAATTATATAGTTAACCGTATGTTAAGTAATAGCGATGTTGGTATTGTCACCAGCCTGCATTTATTTCCCAGACCCTCCCTCATTCAACAGCTATCTCAATTACAAATTAGGTTCTGGCTACATACTTAAAGTGTATTTTGAAATATCCATATTACATGAGACTTAATAAAATCATTTTGTATCATTTTTGTACTATTGATTTTCCAAATTCTTAAATCTTCCATTGAAGTTGAACAAAGACACTGATTTAACATCTCCCACTGAGCTATGGAAATGTGTCTGTTGTTTTAAGCTTGATGGTGTGGCAGGAGAAGGTTGGTTTATTTTTCTGCTATTACCTCAAGTACAGCAGAGCTCTCCGCATGCTTCTACTGGCAGGGAGGACCCCACTGTGTCTCAGTGAGGACGGCAGAGGGAATGGCCCCCTGCTAACTGTGCTCTGCCCCAGGTCGTTGCTCCATCTCCTTGTCCACTTGATTGCCTGATTTTGCATCTAAAATAGAACTTTAAGCCAAAAAAGATAAGAAGAGGAAAAATCATATTTGGTTTTACTCACTGGGGTGTGCGCTGGGGCTTTGCACAGAGCAGGCATTTGTTTATTTAAATAGTGGCAAACATTTTCTAGATGTTGTAAAAGTGACAAGTAAAGGGCCAAAGATACATTAGAAACTAACAGGTAATGGTAGCTACCTCCCCAAACTTTTGATGTTACTGAACACCATAGTTATAACAGATGACTAGTATTTATCTGTAGGTTAATATGTCCAGACGCTCCAGTCAAAATATCTTCTCTTTGCTTGTTTTATGGTGTGATCTACTGTTAATGATCTCAAGACTCAAAGCCTCTCCATTAGCAGGCCACATGAGTCGCTGTTCTCATCCAATTCTTACAGGCTTCCTGTGATACAGTAGCATAATTACAACCATTTTAAACACACTGTTATGGATGAACTGGGAATTGCTAACATGTAATATAAACTAGTAGTCCCAGTGAGCAGAACCAGTAGCAAATATACCTTGACCCGTTTTCTTTTTTGCTGCAAAGCACACGAGGCGCACAATTACTTTTGTGACTGTCAGTCACGTATCTAATTAATGGCTTGTCATCTCAAAATACAGTAGTGATCACTTCTTAAAGGATATAGTTTGGATTCAGGCTTATACACCTTCTTGAGAAACACTGCCACTTTTGACATGTTTGAAAATTTTGTTATTTTAGCTGTACCTTAAGACAAAAGCCAGTTTACCACATGTAGATTTTGGGTGAAGGATCCCTTCCTTAACATACTTCCTTATTGTAGAGTTCTTTTAAATAGTAATTCCTTTAATGCAGCAAACTTCAAGCTTTGCTGCAATTAGTTCTACTCCTCTGAAGCTTCAAAAAACAGCCTGGGGATTTGTCTTTGCACCAGATATGACTACCTCCTCCAAAATGGCCAGGGCTAACCCAAGAGAGTGTGGTTAACAGCTCTGGTCTACTTCTCCGATTGGGTCATCACCTGGCTAAAAAAATTGTCCTTTAAAACATTTATGTTAGTCTGCAGGATGAAAATTAGAAGCTAACGTAATTGCTGTTAACTAGAGCTGTGTATTGGGAGCAACTTCCAGTTGACCATGCATCACGGTCATAACTACCACTAGCCATTATTTATTACTTGAGTATGTGCTAGGCATGTTCTAAGTACTTAATTTTAATATGAAATGTTTTTTACTTTTTTAAAGGGCTAGTGATTGAGGTACATATTATAAAATATACAAATCTTACTGTACAGCTCCATGAATTTTAACAGTATATGCACTCATGTAACCATTATGCAACTCAAGATTTATCAAACATTCTAATTTTTATCCCTTTCACCTATTTCATCCATCCCCCCATGCCCTTCTCCATGGCAACCACCGGTCTGGTCTCTGTGTCTCGAGTCTACTTGCCTTTTAGATTCCACATGTAATCACATGGTATTTGTTTGTCTGCCTTCTTACACTCAGCATACCATCAATGTCCATCCAAGTTGTTAAAAATGAAGATTTCATTTATTATGGCTGAGTAGTATTCCATTATGGTATGTATGTACCGCATCTTTATCCATTCATCAATGGATGTTTAGATTGCTTCTGTATTTTGGCTATTATAAATAATGCTGCGATAAATATAGGAATGCATAACTTTTGAATTAGTGATTTTGTTTTAAGTGGTCATATAACATTTCTTAGTTTTTTGAGAAACCTCCATATTGCTTTCCATAATGGCTAGACCAATTTTCATTCCCACCACCAGTGCACAAACATTCCCCTTTCTCCATGTCCTCACCAACACATGTTATCTGTCTCACATATCAGCCATTCTGCCTGGTGGGAGGTGATACCTCATTGTGGTTTTGATTTGCATTTCCCTGATGATTAGTGATGTTGAGCATCTTTCCATGTGCCCGTTGGCCATTTGTATGACTCCTTTGGGAAAATCGAGGCAAGCTTATGACTGCTTTGACCAACAGAGCACGGAGAAATGTTGAGATTTCCAAGATTAAACCTTCAAAGGCAATGCTCCTCCACCTTGTCTACTGGACACACACTTTGGAGCACAGAGCTGTCATCTACCAAGTCTCACTATCCTAACACTACCATGCTGAAGAGGTCACTTGCAGCTATTCCACTCAGTGCTTCATTGAGCTCCTAGCAACAGGCAGCATCAACTGCCACCCATGCGAGTGAGCCATTCTGAACATCCAGCCTAGCTGAGCCTTCAGGGACTGCTACCCAGCCACCATACGACCAAAACCACACAAGATGCAAGGTTTTCAGTGGTTTCTCCCAACCCTATTCTTCCTGATACATCAGTCCTGGTATTTTACATAGTCTGTTTTGTAGAATATAAATGTTTAGCAACACATACATTAACTTACAGCATAACAACAGGATGTCTACAGGATATGCAAAAGGTGAGAGGCACAGGTGGAAACTGGGACCAGTGAAGGAACAGTAGCCAAATTTCCTGTCTCCCACTTATTCCATTACATACATCAGCAGGTTTTAAGGCATGGCCTATAGACCCCAGAGGATTTCTTAGACCCTTCAAAGAGATCTGCAGGGTCAAATCTATTTTCGTAATACTACTACGACTGTAATTTGCCTTTTTTGTTCTCATCCTCTCATGGTGTATGGTGCAATTTTTCCAAGGCTGCTAAGTCAGACATTAAAAGGATATGCAAAAATGCAAAATCACACCACTCTCCTAACTATAAGTTTTATTTTGGAAGATAAGATTTGTTTTTCATAAAAATATTATTTATATAAACATGTAATTGGATTTATTATTTTTAAATGAATTAACAAATTCTTTTTAAACTTCTCATTTAATTTTTAGTATGGTAAATACTGATAAATATTAACCCATATAAACAAAGGGGGTCCTCAATTATTTTTTAAGAGCATAAGGGGTCCTGAGATCAGAAATTTTGAGAACTGCTGGTATACACATACACAAAATAGCATGAGGATACTGCACTATTTGAATTCTTATTCCTTTTCCTTTAATTTTTTTTGGCTGAGATCACGGTTTTTGATTTACATAAATCAAAAGCTCAAGTCATGATACTCCCACTATAAATAGTTCCAAACTCATATCTCCTAATAAACTTGTGTACTCCTGACTTCCCTGGCTCAGGATATTTAACATGTATTTACCTAAACAGTTAACCAAAACAAAGTTAGAAGTTACTGTCTTACCAATTCTACTTGCTGGACTCATTTCTTACTTTATATCCTCCAGGCTCTCATCCTCTGGCTTCCTGACCACTTACAATACCTCCTAATCCTACACCCAGTCCTCTCTCCGAACTATCTTCTACACTGCTGCCGAGTCATCAGGGAGCACCCACTTGCCAACATCTATGATCGCAAACTACACTTCACAATGCTCAGGGTGCCATAGGCAGTTCGCAGGGGTGCCATAGAGCGTACAGGGTGCTTTAAATAGGAGAGGTAAACAGAGCAGTATGTCCAACATCTGTCAAATATTGCATGTACTACAAGCTCAAAGCAACTCAGAAGATCTGCTTAAGAGTTTTAATATTAGAGTTTTTGCTGAAGTTTTAACATTAGAATGCACTACATTCCTTTCCATGATGTCATGTATTTGCAAAGCTAAATTTTCTACACGTGCCATGTTAAAAATTAAATACCACAGGAAAATCAATGTGGAACAAGAAATAAGCATGGTAGTGTCCAAGGTTCAAGAAAGAAATACAAGAGTAATTTTTTTCTTCCAATTTGTATTAACACTTCCAGAATGAAACAGAAATAAGAATGAAATTAAAACATTTAGCATTTGAGAACAAAATATTTTAAGAATAAAATTTAAGTTTCTTTTCTTTCAATTTATATGTATTTTTTAAATGGCTATCAAATTACTGGAATTAAAATTTAACTACTTCATAAGGAGAACTGTTAGGAATTCTTAGCCTGGGGTACTACAAAAAATTTACTAAGAAACTAAGGGTGCTATGAACTGAGGAAATTCGAGGACCTCTGGCCTACATAATAAAGTCCCCAATTCTCTACACATGTCACCACCTCCCAAAACCACAGCACGTGTCATGAGGACAGAAGCTTTGTCTCCATCTGGAATGTCCCGCCCAAGTGTAACTGCCAGGCAGATTCCTAGCTCATTTTTAAAGACAAAGACTATCTACCAGACAAGAAAGGAATTTTTAAACAGCAAGTAGAACAGCTTCCTATCATCCACAATATAGTTCCTACCCATATTCTCTTTTCCAAACCTCAATGACTATGGAGAATTCCCCTCTCAGGGGCACTCTGGAGTGTGATAGAAAAGTAAAGACAGGGAATCAGAAAACCAGGTCACTGTTCCCAACTATGTCAAGGATAAGTTTTGTCACACAGAGCAAGGCTTTTTCTTTTCAAGTATAAAGTAAGTAGCTAAGAATAGATGGTCTTCAGGATGCTCCTCGGCACTGTACAGTGCTCCTCACTGAAAAGGCTGTTAAAAAGAAAAGGATCCAGGAGGGGCTCAAGATGGTGGCGTGAGTAGGGCGGCTGGAATCTCCTCCAAAAACCATATATATTTTTGAAAATACAACAAGTACAACTATTCCTAAAAGAGAGACCAGAAGATACAGTACAACAGCCAGGCTACATCTACTTCTGCGAGAACTCAGCATCTCACGAAAAGGGTAAGATACAAAGCCGTGACCCGGCAGGACCCGAGCACTCCCCCACCCCAGCTCACCGGCGGGAGGAAAAGAATCACAGTGGGGAGAGAGTAAAAGTACAGGACAACTAAATACCCAGCCGTAGTAATCAGCACCAGAAGCACAGACACACATTGCATGGTGTACTGGATATTAGAGAAATGAAGAAGTAAAATCCGAGACGGAGACTGCAAGCGGGTCCCCACAGCAAGCTCCCCTGGGACAAAAGAAAAGCGGGAACTTTTTAAAAGACTTAAAGGGACAAGGCTCAACAGCTGGACAAAATCGTCCCAGCACACTCAGCCCAGCCAGCTAGGCATCTTAAGGAACTTCAGGCCCTTATTAGCCCCATGGGGGATAAAGCAGCCCCGAGCCCCACATAGCGATAAGCAGCCTGCCATTCACTCCCAACCACTGGCGCTGCAAGAAAACCAGCTGACTCACCACAGCTGTCAGAGAACAGCCCTGCCCAAAGCAACCACAGAGTCTCCTCCCAGCGCGCAGTCAACCGGGACAGAGAAAGGAAGCCAGAGCAAGGTCAGGAAGGTACAATGGGGCACTGTTCTCGGAGGAGAACACACCAGGGTGTCTGCCAAGCCCTGCAGTGCACTAGACTATCCTGAGGGCGGCCCACCATGGCAGGTCAGGAGATTATCCCATAGTCAGCCTCCCGGTGTGCAGGTAACCAGCACAGGCAGTGGAAGCTGGAGCAAGGTCCAGAAGGCACGAAGGGGCGCCGTTCTCGCAGGAGAACACACACAGCGTGGCTGCGACCCCCCACAGTGCATTAGGCTATCCCAAGGGCCGCCCCGCCCACAGCAGCTCAGGAGATTATCCCAGAGACTCCTACCGGTGTGCAGGAAGATGGCACAGGCAGCAGAGAAGGGCAAGGCGACCAACAAGAAGGAAGGGACTTTGTTCTCCCAGCGGACACATGTGCCACCTGCCTGCAACCACTTCTATTGCCATGAAAAGGCAGAAGACTCTGGTAAAGTAAAAAATCACTCAGACAACCACAGAGACAGGGCCTGGTCAGATAGATAAGATAGATAATAACCAATCTTCCTGACAAAGAATTCAAAATAAAAGTCTTAACCATGCTGATGGACCTGCAGAGAAATATGCAAGAACTAAGGGATGAAGTCCAGAGGGAGATAACAGAAAGGAAACAATCTATTGAAGGGCTTAAGAGCAGACTGGACGAGGTGCAAGAGACTGTTAATGGAATAGAAATCAGAGAACAGGAATACAGAGAAGCTTAGGCAGAGAGAGATAAAAGGATCTCTAGGAAAGAAAAAATATTAACAGAACTGTGTGACCAATCCAAATGGAACACTATTTGCATTATAGGAGTACCAGAAGAAGAAGAGAGAGAAAAAGGGATAGAAAGTGTCTTTGAAGAAATAATTGCTGAAAACTTCCGCACAATGGGGAAGGAAATAGTCTCGCAGTCCACGGAAGCCCACAGATCTCCCAACACAAGGGACCCAAGGAAGACAACACCAAGACACATAATAATTAAAACGGCAAAGATCAAAGATAAGGACAGAGTATGAAAGGCAGCTAGAGAGAGAAAAATGATCACCTACAAAGGAAAACGCATCAGGCTATCATCAGATTTCTCAACAGAAACCTTACAGGCCAGAAGAGAATGGCATGATATATTTAATGCAATGAAACAGAAGGGTCTTGAACCAAGAATACTGTAACCAGCACGATTATCATTTACGTTTGAAGGAAGGATTAAACAATTTCCAGACAAGCAAAAGTTGAGGGAATTTGCCTCCCACAAACCACTTCTACAGGATATTTTAAAGGGACTGCTCTACATGGAAGCACTCCTAATGCTAAATAGATGTCACCAGAGAAAATAAATTCACAGCAAAGAAAGAAGACCAACCAAATACTAACTAAAGGCAAAAAATAAAATCAACTATCCACAAAAGCAGTCCAAGGAAACACAAAAGAGTACAGAATAAAATAATTAACATATAAACAATGGAGGAGGAAGAATAAGAAGGGAGAGAAATGAAGAATCATCAGACTGTGTTTATAATAGCTTAACAAGAGAGTTAAGTTAGACAGTTAGATAGTAAAGAAGCTACCCTTGAACCTTTGATAACCACGAAACCAAAACCTGCAATGGCAATAAGTACATATCTATCAATTATCACCCTAAATGTAAATGGACTGAATGCACCAATCAAAAGACACAGAGTAATAGAATAGATAAAAAAGCAAGACCTGTCTATATGCTGCTTAAAAGAGATACACCTTAAACCCAAAGATATACACAGACTAAAAGGGAAGGGATGGAGAAGATATTTCATGCAAACAACAGGGAGAAAAAAGCAGGTGTTCCAGTACTTGTATCAGACAAAATAGACTTCAAAACAAAGAAAATAACAAGAGATAAAGAAGGGCATTACATAATGATAAAGACGGCCATCCAACAAGAGGATATAACCATTATAAATATTTATGCACCCAACACAGGAGCACTGACATATGTGAAACAAATACTATCAGAAGTAAAGGAAGTAATAGAATGCAATGCATTCATTCTAGGAGACTTCAACACACTACTCACTCCAAAGGACAGATCAACCAGACAGAAAATAAGTAAGGGCACAGAGGCACTGAACAACACACTAGAACAGATGGACCTAACAGATATCTACAGACCTCTACACCCAAAAGCAGCAGGATACACATTCTTCTCAAGTGCACATGGAACATTTTCCAGAAGAGACCACATACTAGGCCACAAAAAGAACCTCGGTAAACTCAGAAAGAAAGACTGAAATGCTAACAACCAACTTCTCAGATCAGAAAGGTATAAAACTAGAAATAAATTGAACAAGGAAAACAAAAAGGCTCAAAAACACATGGAGGCTTAACAACATGCTCCTAAAGAATCAATGGATCAATGACCAAATTAAAACAGAGATGAAGCAACATATGCAGACAAATGACAACAACAGCACAGTGCCAACTTCTGTGGGACACAGCAAAGGCAACTCTAAGAGGAAACTATACAGCAATCCAGGCCAATTTAAAGAATGAAGAACAATCCCAAATGAATAGTCTAAAGTCACAATTATTGAAACTGGAAAAAGAAGAACAAATGAGTCCCAAAGTCAGCAGAAGGAGGGACATAATAAAGATCAAAGAAATAAATAAAATTGAGAAGAATAAAACAATAGGAAAAAAATCAATGAAACCAAGAGCTTGTTCTTTGAAAAAATAAACCAAATAGATAAACCCCTAGCCACTTAATAAGAGAAAAAGAGAATCTACACACATAAACAGAATCAGAAATGAGAAAGGAAAAATCACGACGGACCCCACAGATACAAAGAATTATAAGAGAATACCATGAAAATCTATATGCTAACAAGCTGGAAAACCTAGACGAAATGGACAACTTCTTAGAAAAATACAACCTTCCAAGACTGACCAAGCAAGAAACAGAAAAACTAAACAGACCCAATTACCAGGAACGAAATTGAATTGGTAATCAGAAAACTACCCAAGAACAACCCCCAGGCCAGATGGATTCACCTCTGAGCTTTATCAGACACATAGAGAAGACATAATACCCATTCTCCTTAAAGTTTTCCAAAAAATAGAAGAGGAGGGAATACTTCCAAACTCATTCTACGAAGCCAGCATCACTCTAATACCAAAACCACGCAAAGACCCCACCAAAAAAGAAAATTACAGACCAATATCCCTGATGAACACAGATGCGAAAATTCTCAACAAAATATTACCAAACCGAATTCCAAATACATCAAGAGGATCATTACCATGATCAAGTGGGATTCATCTCAGGGACGCAAGGATGGTACACATTCGAAAATCCATCAACACCATCTATCACATCAACAAAAAGAATGACAAAAACCACATGATCATCTCCATAGATGCTGAAAAAATTCGACAAAATTCAACATCCATTCATTATAAAAACTCTCAACAAAATGAGTATAGAGGGCTAGTACCTCAACATAATAAAGGCCATATATGACAAACCCACAGCCAACATCATACTTAACAGCAAGAAGCTGAAAGCTTTTCACCTAAGATCGAGAACAAGACAGGGATGCCCACTCTCCCCACCGTTATTCAAAATAGTACTGGAGATTGCAGCCACGGCAATCAGAAAATACAAAGAAATACAAGGCATCCAGATTGGTAAAGAAGAAGTCAAACTGCCACTATTTGCAGATGACATGATATTGTACATAAAAAATCCTAAAGAATCCACTCCAAAACTACTAGAACTAATATCTGAATTCAGCAAAGTTGCAGGATACAAAATTAATACACAGAAATCTGTTGGTTTCCTATACACTAACGATGAGCTAGCAGAAAGAGAAATCAGGAAAACAGTTCCAATCACAATTGCATCAAAAGAATAAAATACCTAGGAATAACCCTAACCAAGGAAGTGAAAGACCTATACCGTGAAAACTACAAGACACTCCTGACAGAAATTAAAGAAGATACCAATAAATGGAGACACATTGTGTGATCATGGATAGGAATAATTAATACTGTCAAAATGGCCATCCTGTCTAAAGCAATCTATAGATTCAATGCAATTCTTTTCCAAACAACAACAGCATTTTTCAATGAACTAGACAAAATAGTTCTAAAATTCATATGGAACCGAATAGCCAAAGCAACCTGAGAAGGAAGAACATATATAGGGGTATTATGCTCCCCAACTTCAAGCTCTACTACAAAGCCACAGTAATGAAGAAAATTTTGTACTGCCACAAGACAGACCCATAGACCAATGGAACAGACAAGGTAGCCCTGAGACAAACCCAAGCATATATGGTCAATTAATATATGATAAAGAAGCCATGGACATACAATGGGGAAAAGACAGCCTCTTCAACAGCTGGTGTTGGCAAAACTGGACAGCTACATGAACTACATGCAGGAAAATGAAACTGAGTTACTGTTTAACCCCATACACAAAAGTAAACTCAAAATGGATCAAAGACCTGAATGTAAGTCATGAAACCATAAAACTCTTAGAAGACAACATAGGCAAAAATCTCCTCAATATAAGCATGAACAGCTTCTTCCTGAACGCATCTCCTCGAGCAAGAGAAACAAAAGCGAAAATGAACTCATGGGACATCATCAAACTAAAAAGCTTCTGTATGGCAAAGGACACCATCAACAGAACAGAAAGGCCTCCTACAGTATGGGAGAACATATTTGTAAATGACATATCCGACAAGGGGTTAACACCCAAAATATATAAAGAACTTAACGTGCCTCAACACCCAAAAAGCGAATAACCCGATTAAAAAATGGGCAGAGGGTATGAAGAGACAGTTCTCCAAAGGGGAAATTCAGATGGCCAACACACACATGAAAAGATGCTCCAAATCACTAATCATCAGGGAAATGCAAATTAAAAGCACAATGAGACATCACTTCACACCAGTAAGGATGGCCAGCATCCAAAAGACTAAAAACAACAAATGCTGGCAAGGATGCAGAGAAAGGAGAACCCTCCTACTCTGCTGGTGGGAATGTAACCAGTTCAACCATTGTGGAAAGCAATATAGAGGTTTCTCAAAAAAACTCAAAATAGAAATATCATTTGAAACGGGAATCCCACTCCTTGGAATTGACCCAAAGAATACAACTTCTCAGATTCAAAAAGACATATGCACCCCTATGTTTATCGCAGCACTATTTACAATAGCCAAGATATGGAAGCAACCTAAGTGTCCATCAGTAGATGAATGGATAAAGAAGAGGTGGTACATATACACAATGGAATATTATTCAGCCATAAGAAGAAAACAAATCCTACCATTTGCAACAACATGGATGGAGCTAGAGGGTATTATGCTCAGTGAAATAAGCCAGGCAGAGAAAGACAAGTATCAAATGATTTCACTCATCTGTGGAGCATAAGAACAAAGAAAAAACTGAAGGAACAAAACACAGGCAGACTCACAGGAACCAAGAATGCATTAACAGTTACCAAAGGGAAAGGGACTGTGGAGGATGGGTGGGAAGAGAGGGATAAAGGAAAAGGGGGCATTACGATTAGCACACATAATGTACAGGGGCTGCAGCATAGGGAAGGCTGTATAGCACAGAAAAGACAAGCAGTGACTATAGCATGTTACTGTGCTGATGGACAGTGACGGTAATGGGGTGTGAGGTGGGGACTTGATAATGGGGGAAATCTAGTAACCACAATGTTGCTCATGAAATTGTATATTAATGATACCAAATTAAAAAAAACAAAAGAATACATGTATACCAGATGCTGAGATCCTCAGCCTTCTTCCCACCGACAGTAACCAAAATATTTTGGTACCAGCTTTTCTTCACCTTCCCAACACAAGACTGAAAGTCTCTTCTCTGGATAATCTGATCAGCCCAAGAGGAAAGAGCTCAGGATCCTAACATCAGAAGTGCCCCCCAAATGAAAAGCTCAGTGAGAGCATCAGAGTAAAGCTCAGAGATGACAAGCCCACTTCTGAGTTTAGAACTTGCGAACAGCTTTAAATTCCCAGTCAAAATCTGAGATAATCATCCAGGAGTTACCTAATATTTGAAGAAAGACTTTAACTTGAAGATAGTGACCAAGAGAAACACACGGAAAAATGTTACTTGGAAAAAAAAAAAACAGGGAGAAGAAAACTTAGAAAGTAAGTAAATAAATGTCCTCTGAGCAATGAAACAATACATTGCAATCACAAAACAAAAACAGAATACTACAAAAAAAGTACTCAGAAAATAAAAAACAGAGCTCTTACACCCTAAAAATGTAATAGCAGAAGTGAAAAACTCAATAGAAAAATGGGATGGTAACGCTGAAGAACTCTCTAGAAAGTAAAGAGAAAAGAACCGAAAATGGAGAGGAGAAATCAAAGAAAAAGAGATATTTAATGTCCCTGAGCAGAAGGATTCCCAAGACTCCACACTGAAAGAAGCAACCAAGTGCCCACAGGACAGACAAAAAATAGACCCATCCTAAAGCAAATTACCGTGAAATTTCAGAAAGTACTGAGTCCTAAGGGAAGATTCCTGTAAACTTCCTGAAGTCACACAGAAAAGAACAGAAATCAGAAAGGCTTCAGGAGAAAAAGAACAAAGCAAACAAACAACAGTCATTCCATAGAAAAGTAAAAGTTGTACATGAAAAGTAGTAACATGTGGCTCAGTGGTGAATAAAACTTTTGAGGTCATTATAATGTAAACAGTGAATGGTGATCAACCACACTGGAAGGGAAAAGAAAAGAGGGAGCAGGAAGCTGCTTGTCTGTATTTTGTGTATCTTGCCCCTTAACCAATGTAAGTCCTTCTCTCAGTTTACTATAAACTTTTTAACACATTTCAGATCTGAATGCTGCTTGAGAATACCCTTGAAATCCTCTTTCAGTTTGGTCCAGATTCCACTCTATCGCAAAGTGTTCTTAAAAGAAACTGAAACCAGGTTGTGTCTAACTAAACAGGAAAATAATGTCTCCCTTTCCAGTTCCTTTTATTTTTTTCAGTGGATTCCAAAAGAAAGAGCCAAGTCCAGAGGCACTCAATCTTTCATATACACTGGGATGCAAATGATTCACTTTAATCAGAAATATGCAGTATATATGCTCATTGTATAAATTTGCAAAAACAAAGAGCAGTAAAAAAGACAAAAAAACCACCCACAGTTCTATCACCCAGAAACAAATAGCATTAAAGGTGTGGTACACTTCTCAAACAAATTTTTCTACAGTTACGTATTTTACATTTAGATTCTACTTTTTTAACACTAGGTTATGAACATATCCTTCATTAAAAAAACTTCAAAAGCATTTTTCATAGATGCCTAATACTCAAATCTGCAGACTTACTGAATTTACTTCCTAATAATACTGATTTTAAATACTTTCAATTTTCCACCAGAATAAAGTACACTGAAATTAAAAACTACTACAATTAAATCTTTCTGCACATTTCTAGTTTCTTTTCAAAAGATTAAAGGTGGGATCAGATAGTTTGCTGACAAATATAAGCCTCTATATATAGCTCTTTCAGAATGAGTAAGAAAAACATACTTTTTTTTCCTAGGGACAACCTACCAATTAGCAAGTAAAACAAGCATGTGACATTGAATCCTGAATATTTTTAAAATGCTGTTCACAACTGAAAACAAAAATATAAAAGCACTTACTCAGACACATGAAGAATATTCTCTTTCCCTTCTTCAAGAGAAATGCTGACAATGTCTTTCATGTGTTCTACTGCGAGCAAATCTCCTAAAAATTAGAGGAAAAGATTTATCTTTATAAACAATGTATTATTTAAAACTTGAATCATAAAGCAATGAGGATGACTCAACAAACCAGTACTATGTCCTGCAAGGAGTAAACTTCTTTCCCAGCAGTCTGTAAAACAGGAAGTATAGTCTCCTGGTCTGGAGAATAATGAATCAGAAATCATTCACTGGTAGAGCCCAAGTGCTTTTGAATATGCTCAATTTCCATTTAGGGACACTGAAATAAATCTTCTTCTGCCTCCAGAGACAAGAAGAAATTATAATAATGCCTTGCATAAAAGATATTGCTAATAGCATTTAAGTGGTTACTAGGCAATAGGCACTGTACTAAATGCTTTACAGTCGTAATGTTTAATTTTTGTAGTAACCTTAAGAGGTAGACACCTTTATCTCCATTTTACAGAACAGGAACTGAGGATCAAAAGGTTTAAATAACTAGCAAAAGTCCTTGAATAAATATTTAACAGTCAGGATTTTAATGCAGTTGCCTGCGAGCCCAGAATTTAGACTTAAAACAGTGTAATCTGCCTCTCAATACACATTAAAGTTCACTAAATTGACTCATTAATCCTTTGTCCTTTAATTTGGCTAAGATGGACACTGGCACCCAGATCTTGGTTTCTAAATATCAAGCCCCATTCAAGGAGATACGCTAAAAGGACACAGAGGACAGCTTGGAGGGGCTTCCACTGACCATCAGTGGCAATCTGACCACTATAAGTGTTAATGCACCCATGCAATGGAGTCATATACACCAAATAAAAAGAACGTACTACTGCTATAGGCATCAAGATAGTTAAGTCTTCAAAGCACTATCTTCAAAGAACATACATATGACTCAAAGTACATGACATTCTAGAAAAAGTGAAACAATAGTGACCGAAAGCAGATCAGCAGCTATCAGGTGCCACAGATGGGGAAAGGGATTGACTGCAAAGGCATAAGGGAACTTTCTGAAATGAGAGAAATACTCTATATCATTATTCTGGTGGTTACACACCATACTATTAATCAATCAATTTGTTACTTTAAATTGATAAACTTTATTATATGCAAGTCATAACTCAATAAAACTCATTTAAAAAAATAAAAATTTTTAATTAAAAAAATGAAAATACTGTTGGTGGGAATTAAATTAGTTTAACCAGTGTGGAAAGCAATGTGGAGGTGCCTCAAAAAACTAAAAATACAAATGCCATTTGACCCAGGAAATCCACTCCAAGGAATTTACCCAAAGAAAAGAAGATCCCTGATACAAAAAGACATATGCACCCCTATGTTTATCACAGCACTATAGCCAAGATATGGAAGGAACCTAAGTGTTCATCAGTAGATGAATGGATAAAAAAGAGGTGGTACATATACACAGTGGAATATTATTCAGCCATAAGAAGAAAACAAATCCTACCTTTGCAAAATGGATGGAGCTAGAGGGTATTATGCTCAGTGAAATAAGCCAGGTGGAAAAAGACAAGTACCAAATGATGTCACTCATTTGTGGAGTGCAACAACAAAGCAAAACTGAAGGAACAAAACAGCAGCAGACTCACAGACTCCAAGGAGGGACTAGTGGTTACCAAAGGGAAAGGCTGGGAAGGTGGGTGGGAAGGGAGGGAGAAGGGGATTGATTAAGGGACATTATAATTAGCACACATAATATAGGTAGGTCATGGGGAAGACAGTATAGCACGGAGAAGACTAGTAATGACTCAATAGCACCTTAGTATGCTGATGGACAGTGACAACTATGGGGTACTGTGGGGGGGACTTGATAATACAGGGGAATGTTGTAACTATAATGTTGCTCATGTGAAACCTTCATTAAGATTGTATATCAATGACAACTTAATTTTTAAAATACTATTATCCAATATCCAGTCAAGAAAAAGTGAAATAATATAGATTGTAACATACTGAGTACATTTTGCTGTATTTTTTTTAATGGGAAAGAAAAAAATCTCACAGAAAAATGCCAACTAATATGCATACAAGGGACAATAGAATTGGAAGGTCACCGTTTCCGACCATCTTAGTAACAAACAACTAGGCAGCATCTATGGATGCTGAAACCAGTGGGTGAAGGTTTACATGGTCCCAAAGCATCTCCCCACAAAATGCCTGTTAACCGCAACAGGAAAACTGCAGTGGCGAAAGCTGGCAGTTAGTCTCTCAAGTAATCAAGGTTAGATCATCAGTAATGGGAAAAATTAAATCCGTGCACCAATTAATGGGTTGCAGTAAACAAGAAATCAATTCTGTGCTACTTTTGCCAAAGACATGCAGCCCGAATCTACCCACAAGGAAACTTCACACAATCTGATGAGGGGGCATTCTTCCAGTAAGTGGCCTGTCATCTTGAGAAACCAAAGCTATGAAAGCTAAGGAAAGACTAGAAAAGAATCCAGATTGAAAGAAACTGGGAGACATGACAACTAGGTGCAAAGAATGATCCTAAATTTTGATCCTTGGACTATGGAGGGTCTGGCTGGAACAATCAGTGTTGGAATATGAATGGGCTTTGTGCATTAGATGGAAGAATTTTATACGAGTCTACTTCCTGATTCTGATGGTCCTGTTAGGTCATGTGAAGACTTTCCTTGCTTGACAGAGACGTACAATGGAGGCTTCTGGGCTGCTGAAGGAGCATTATCTGTGGTATGCTCTCCAGCGGTACAGGGAGAAAAACGTACTTTGTTCCATTCTTATCCCTTTTTAAGTTTGAAATTATTTTAACATAAAAAAAGTACTTCATATGCTGAGTGCATATAAAATAGGGAAATGCTAGCAATGCAATCCGTTTTTCTAAATGTTTCACCTAATTTTATTATTTAAAGGTAAGATTTATTTTAAATCGTGAGAAGAATTAAACAAAATACAAGGGAGAAAAGCAAATTAATATTTATCTCACAATTGGTCTACAGTTTAAAATGACAACAAATTTCTTTAAGGCTTTATTCCAGAATATTGGCAAAACGTGGTTCTGAGTTCTATAATCACCAAGGAAAGAGGTCTCTCGCCTTCAGGGTGACTTTCTAAGTTTCACTGGCAGAAACTATAGCTTTGAGCACCTAAATTGTGTCAGGAACTTTCTTCACCTACAGTCTCACTTAATCCTAGCAACCAACCCCATGTGGAAGGTATTATTCCCCGTTTCTTAAACAAGGAAACTGTGGAGGAAGCCACACAAGGAACCTGCCAAGGTTCCACAACTAGTAAGTGGCAGCCAGGATTGGATCGAGGTCTCGAGGGACAAAACGTCTTTGCCCTTAACCATGAGACAATATTGCCTACAGCTTTCCAACCCCAAAATGAAACCCATTTCTTTTAGAGTTCACTGACTTGTGTAAGGTTAACCCATAATTACCAATATGCTAAAACACTGGCATTTAAAAAAATCTTAAATCGGTACTAAATTGTGGTTTTTGTCTTAGTAGATTCAGAACAACACCAAAATTGATAATATAATGAATAATTTTGTCAGCCCTCTGTGACTAATTTTATCTAAAAGTCTGGGCTTCTCCAAACTTAGAAAAGTAGGTCTATCCTATAGATACATATTAACAAGAGATCAATAAACTACTTAAATTCTTTTGTGTAATTTTCCAAACTAATAATTTTTAAAGTAGCGTAAATTCTAAGCTATCTACCCACAGTAACCTTGGACACACTAAAAAAGCAATTCCAAATCAACCTAAGCAGTATCAGCAACGTGAGAGATCCGATGTTTACCCTGAGGTTCACTGCACATCCACAGGGTGTGTAGCAAAGCAACCGAATCGCTCCGCAGTGCACTTGGTTTTTCCAGCAATCACCCTGCCACCTTTAATTAAAAACAAACGCAACCTCAGTTGAAATTTTAAACGCTACTGTGATCATCTGCCTTGCTCCCTTTAAACCCAGTAAAACCTGAAGTTAAGTAAACTGGATTGAAGATCTTTTCTGAGAGGAGGAAGAAAGCTATGCCGAGGGAAAATGCTAAAAGAGGGGAAGCGAAGACAATAAGGGCTTTAAAGTTCCAAATGTTATTTTTACAATCAGATCTATATGTCCAGGGAAAACCGACTCAAAAAGGAGAGGGCAGCTGGCTGGTGGTCATCCCTCTGAGAAGGTCCTAAGCTGAGCCTCCCTGAGTCGCCCTGCTGGGCTCACACCGCGCCTCCCTCCGCGCCGCAGAACACTGTCCCCAGGAGCAGAGGCACCTGCCGCAGGCCACAGCGAGGGGCGCGGAGCCTACTCGGCGCACAGCTCTGGGGGAGCGGAGCAGCAGGCCTGATCTCAGACCGGGACCGACCGGTGCAAAGCCGGGGCGCGGCGCCCTTCCCCGCCCGGCACCCTCCCGGCTGAGGCAACCCACACAGGTCGCGGCCTCGGCCCCTTACCCAGGGGCGGGTCTCCGGGATTCACTGTCAGACAGACCGTCGCCATCTCCGCAGGTGTGCGACTCTACCCGTCGGCGCGCCCGCCTGTCAGCCCAGACTACCTCGCACCCGCCGAACGCCAGAAGGCGCACCGTGTGGGACACGCCCGACGCTCCAGCAGCCTGCGACCCTCCCCTGCGCCGTGGCCGCCGCCGTCCTGGCGCACACCGCCGTGCGTCATCGCCGCGCGCCGCCTCTGACCAGCCGCCGACTTCCGGGCCTCCAACCCGGCCCCTCGGCCTCGGGGGGCTGAAGCGCCGACGTGGCGCTCCACGCCGCCCTGGAAAAGGCGCTGAAGCCCACGAGACTTTACGACACCGTCTAAAGCAACTTCTGAGAGGGTTTCTACACGTGTTGGGCGCTCACGTGAACACGGAAAGGTGTGGTGTGTCGCCGGTGGGCATTGTGTGTACGGAAACAGAAAAACTCCTGCAAGCATATACACCAGACGATAGGCACGATTGCATTGGAGAAGGGGGTAGCTTTTCTCCTGTTTCCTCATTTCCACAATATATTTTCAAGAATTATTTTCGTACCTAAAAATAAAGGTTAAAAGAATTTATATATAAGAGGTATAATAACTAAAACCTGCTGCCCCAATTAGCTTTCGGTCTGTGTGCTTAGACAGCTTTTCAGAGGGTAATCATACGTCTTACTAAACTGTGTGTGTGTGTGTGTGTGTGTGTGTGTTGAAGGCATCACCCCCATATTCTCTTAATCTCCCAAAGACATCCCTGTGTTCACTAGGGAGTGCCGTTTACGTTAAAGTGGGATTTGAGTGCTTAATGCAACGGTAGAGGAGTTAGTTGGAGCTGTCCCAGCCCATCAGCAAAGTGGCTGTAACGTAGCCAGCCTCCAAAGTTATGTAAGGCACCTGTATCAGAACAAGACCTCGCTCACTTTCCCTACTTTCCTATCAGAATCTCTAAGGATGGGACCCGTAGCTCAAGTGATTCTACAGGTGATTCTATGCATACCAACTGTGTCTTTCTACCTCCCTTTGTTTGCATTGATTTGTCATCACACCCTACTAGCTCTTAAGATTGTTTGTTGAAAACTTGCTTAGACCTCTTGGGATTCCCCACAGTTCCTAGCACATGAGGAGGCGGGGGCGGTGTGGTGTCCTTCCTATTTTATCATAATTGATACCAGGAAAAGATCACAAAGCAGTTGGTGGCTGGGAGAGTTGGGAGGAGAGTAGGACAGGATTTACTTTGGAAAATACAATTTAAAATTATGAAACAATGAAAATTAATCTGCATCAAATTTTACAAAATTTAGGTATTCTTGCAACTGTATGTTAATTCTTAGAACAAAAAATAAATGTTGAATGTTTCTTTTTGTTGTTTGGTTTTGCTGAGCAGAGGGGATGAGGCCAGAGCGTCATCTACTTGACTTAGAAATGGGGTGAAACAAGCTGTTTTAATTGAGGAAGGCAGACAAGAATGTAAAAGTCAGGTGGAACCAAGAGAGAAGGCAGAATACTAAGTAGATGGCATGAAATCCTGTTCACCTGCTTGGGATGAGCTACAAAACTGGACTCAAAGCCAAAAGGAAAAAACCATATGATGTGAAAAGCACTACTGTCCTAATAAAGAGACCAGAATTAACTAAATTAAATACAGAGACACTCTCAAGGTGTGTCAGAGAGAGGGCACCATGAAAGGTTTCAATAATGTATTACACTAATTTTGGTACACTGTTCATTCACTATTTTAAAAATACATCTTATATGCCAGGCAGTGTTATTAGTGCTAGGAATATGTAGTGAACAAAAATGAGGTCCCTAATTTCATGAACCTTACACTATAGTGGGATGAGGCACAAAATAACCTAATTTCATTAAATACCTTTTGTGAAAACAAAGGGTGTAATGGGATTAAGGAGGATGGGATCAGAAGGGGAGCAGTAGATATAAAGAAGGCCTCTTTAAAAAGGTGTTTGGACCTGGGACCAGCCCAATGAGCAGGAGCCAACTGTTCAAAGATCTGATGTTTCAGCACTGGAGGGAAAAACATTGATTTGTTTCTCAAAATTTATAGATCCTGCTTTGGAGTTTCTTTCATATGCATATCTCTAACACAAACCAGCCCACTACTGTCACTGGACTGTGAGCTTGCCAATGCCAAGAACTATTATATTATTCATCTTCGGGTCTCCAACACCATGCACTGTGCTTGTCTTAATGGCAGGGTCTCAATAAATGTTGAGTTGAATTAATGAGTGAACAAATGAAAAGCAATCTATAATATACTATGTTTGCTTAATAATCCACCTGATGACATGTGTTGGGACTTGAAAACTAAGGACATGAGTCAAATTTACATGAAGTGCACATATAAATCTAAGAACTGAAGGAGGAATAATTTAGTTCCTTACCTAACAAGATTCTTGATACTATAATTAGAAATTGGTTCTTTGTGATTAAATTTACATATTACCTTTACTGGTTCCCTTATTTCAATATGTGATTGAAAAGTTAACATATAGCATTATCTTGAAACTTCTGGGGGAATAATGGTTGGCTTGAATTTCACCTATCTTTTTGAACAAAAACAATAAGCAAACTTTAAATAGAAAACCATATCTGGTTCTTTCATATTTCAAATGTAAAAGTTCTTTGATAGAGAAAATTTCATTTTTCTGCATCTGTTTAGATGATATTACAGTGAAAGGCAACGTTTGGACCATAGTATTTATATTCCGTAGAAAAATAGAAATTCAAAGTAAGCTCAATTTATTACTATTAATAAACCACCACAATATTTAGTGACTTAAAGCAACACCATTTTATTATTTCTCATGTTTCTGTGGGTTAGGAATTTGGGCAGTTCTTGGCTGTGTCACCTATAGATGCTCCATATGGCATCAAGTGGGGTCACTTGGTGCTATTTAACTGGAAGCTGGGAAATGGGTTTCACTCCCCAGATGCCTTGGTAGGAAGTCTGGAAGGCTGCCCGACTCACTGTCCATATTTAGTTGAGTCCTTTCCAAGTGATACCTCCAGCAGGGCAGTAAGACTTCTTCCGTGGTGTCTGGCTACCCTGAAAATGAAGGTTCCAAAAGATCAAGATGAAAACTGCAAGGCTCTTCCTGATCTGACTGTGTAAGTCACACAGCATCACTTCTGAGGCACTTGATTGGTGACCAGTGAGTCTTGGGGCCCACCCACATACAAAAGAGGGGGCTAACCAAAGACATGAATACGAGGTGGTTCACTGGGGAGTGTAGTGGTGCATTGAATTGTGTTGTCCAATAAAAGATATGTCCAAGTCCTAGCCCTCAGTCTGTGTGAATATCACTATTTGGAATTCGAGTCTAGGCATATACAATGAGGTTAAGGATCTTGAGATGACATCGTCTCAGAAAGAACAGGGAAACAACACACAGAGGGAAAGGAGATGGGAAGACAGAGGTAGACGTTGGAATGATGGAGCTGCAACCAAAGGAATGCCCAAGGTTACTGGCAGCCACCAAAACGGAGGCGTTATGGAACACATTCTCCTTCCGAACCTTCAGAAGGAACCAGTCCCACCTACAACTTGATTTTTTACTTCTGGCCTTCAAAACTGTAAAAGAATAAATATCTGTTGCTTTAAACCACCCAGTTTGTAGTAGTTTATTACAGAGCTCTAGGAAATGGGCAATCTTCAGAGACAAGCTACTACAAAAGCTCTAAATTCTCCAATTTCTTACTGTATACATATTTTTAGCATGTATACCACAGTGTCATTAATAGTTCTTCACTCTCGGCTGTGCCTCCTTCTTATAAAAGACCATGCAGGGAAAACTGTCATTTTTTTAAATAATTTATTTTGGTATCATTAATTTACAATTACATGTGCAATATTATGGTTATTAAAGTACCCCCTTCATCAGGTCCCCCCACCAACCCCATTACAGTCACTGTCTATCAGCGTAGTGAGATGCTATAGAATCATTACTTGCCTTCTCTGAGTTGTACAGCCCTCCCCGCGCCCCCTCAAGATTACATCTGCTAATTGTACTGCCCCCTTTTCCCCCTTGCCCCTCCCTTCCCACCCATCCTCCTCAGTTCCTTTCCCTTTGGTAACTATTAGTCCGTTCTTGGGTTCTGTGAGGTTGCTGCTAAAACTGTGTCATATTATTAGCAGGTACTAAAAATTTAAATGGTAATTATGGTTAGCTTTCTTTTCTTCACCACATGTGTGGAAAGCACTGCTAAAAAGTTTACTTTTACTGTCAAAATATCTTTGGTGAATAAGCTTAAAAAGGAATGTTTTATCTTGAAGTATTATAGGCAAAACTCGATAGAGTTCAATAACCTATAGAAAGAAGAGCTTGAGTGAAGAAAACATGGATCAAAAATGAAAACCATAATAGATCTTTAGTTTGAAAATACTAGCATATCCCTCAGTGAAGCAAACGCCCACTTTGCCTTTTTTCTGTTCATGGAACATCAAAGGAGGGCATTTTTCTTTTCCCCTGTTAGCATCTTATCTACACCAGCCCTGCTCTACTTAGGGGACCAAGAAAACACTGCATTCAAAATTGAGGAGGTCCTTTACTTTAATGAAGTCACAGAGAAGAAAGGAAGAGTGACCACAGATCAGGTTGAAAACTCAGGATATGTGCACTACCAACTTCAAAAGCTTCTTACTAAAGAGACCCACTGATGAACATGAATGGAACATTGCCAACAGGCTCTGTACAGAAATGACACAGCAAGTTCTTCAGGAATACTTGGATAATGTTAAGAAATTTTACCTAGCCACTGTGGAATCTGCTGATTTTGTAAATGCTGCAGAAGGAAGTAGAAAGATCAATCCTTGGGTGGAAAGCCAAATAAATGGAAAAAAATCAAAGTCCTATTTCCCAGCAGCTCTGTTAGTAGCTCTGCCTTACTGGTTCTGGTGAACACAGTCTATTTCAGAGGGCAGTGTGGCCAGGAATTTGATAAAAAAAATACTGAGAAGGGAGAATTTGGGCTGAACAAGGATATGAGCAAATCTGTGCAGATAATGACACAAAGCAAGTCCTTTAATTTTGCCTTCCTGGAAGATGTGCAAGCCAAGATCCTATAAACACCATAGAAAGGCAAGCAGGATTTTGCAGATCTAAGCAGGATTTTTGCTGCTGCTAAATGAGGTAAGTGGTCTGCAAAAGCTTGAAGATAAACTCGCCACTGAGAAATTAATAGTCTGGACAAGCTCCCAGAATATGAGCCAGAGAGATGTGGATCTGTACTTAGCTCAGTTCAAAGTGGAAGAGAGTTATGACCTCAAGACCTTGCTGGGAGCCATGGGGACAGTGAATGCCTTCAGTCAACAGGACTCTGACTTCCTGGGCATGCCCGGTAGTGGGGGTGTCAAGGTGTCTACAAGCCTACTTCAGTCCTTTTCAGAGGTGAATGGGAAAGGCTGAGAGGCTGCAGCTGCCACTGGCACGGAAATTGTTCCAACTTCATTACCAATTATGAAAATTTACTCTATGATCACCCTTCCCTGTCTCCATCAAGCACAGTAAGACCAACAGCATCTTTTCCTTCGGCAGTCTCTTCCCCTTAGATGCTATTAGTCTGTCACTACTTTTGGTCAAAATTCAGAGTAGTTACAGTAATTTGGTTGCTAGAAATAACAGGCTGTCTTTGATTTGTTTGCTTTTATAACCTCATAGTCATCAACAAGAATTTAATAGTTGCATGTCTATCTCCACATGCTTTTTTGTAAAACTACTTTTTTCACATTAAAATTCCATTTGAACAAAATGTTCAACTTCAAGATTAAAGGATATTTCAATACTGTATCTTCTAAATTTGAAATATCATTCTGTTTCTGATCTATTTTAAACAAACCACACCAAATTATACGTGCTCTTCAAAACTATTAACCTAGACACCCACATTTCTTTGAATTTAGGTAATATTTTAGACCCTATGTGTCTGGAGGTTTTCTTAATAAATACAGTATCAGTAAAACAATGACTAATTCAATTTTTTAAAAAGAAAAAATGCAAGCACAGCTTATAAAACATAACTTTCATTACCATTGCCTTGTTACATCTTATACTTATCATTATTTTATACTTACCATTTTGTTTTGCAATTGCCAATTTTGTCTTCTGTATTCTTTCTTTCAGCCTATCCAGTTTGTTTCACATCTTTTATCTGTTTTTATGTCCCTTTGTCTGAAATAATTTTCTCCCAGATTTTCATATGATTGGCTTCTTACTCAAATCTCAGTTCTGAATATATCTTCACAAGTCTTTGATGTCTTTAGCTTTTTCTTTTTCTTTTTTGGCTACTCTTGCATTTTCTTATCTATATCCTTTCAGACATAATTTACACAGGTTAATGTCTCTTAAACACATATACAAACACAGAAGTGAGAATTGGAACTGTTTCATCTGTTTAGTTTGTAAAGATGGTCTCCTAACCTGTTAGCCTCATATTCTCCACTGATGGTCTGTCTCAGGTAGTAAACTAGACAAAAATGTTTTCCTTGAAATTAGGGTAGTTTTAGATCTTCTTTCATTACTGCTTTTGCCTTTATACTTACCCTTTTGAAATAGCTTAGCAAAGAGCTCCCCATGCTGCCACAACTTCACTTGCTGTTTTGCCCCTTTTATTGCATATCTGCTTTATTTATGGTTATATATGCATAATTTCACTGAAACATAAAACAATGAAAAAACGTTTTCTTTCTCCTGGTCATAATATCACAAATGGCCAAACAATAATACTTATCTTTTTCTAAATGTGTCAAAACATTTTAATTAAGTTAATGAAGTAATAGTTGGGGAGAGAAAATGAAACTAAGGTACTTACGTCACTACTTAAGATGAGGGAACTTGTATTATTATGCTCAGCATTTCTCTTATGACTATTAACAACTCCCAGGTGGAAGTCACAGAACTCTATGGTTTTGGGCATTTGCCCTCCTCAACCTGTACTCATGCGATGCTCTCATGATAGCTACTTTAGCTTGGTCACCATTTCCTTCTACATAATAAGCAATGTTCTCACAAAGTGCTAACACAATAAGAGTGTGGAGCTGCCGTCTTCCAAACATACTCCCCTTACTTGATGCACTTTTAAAATTTGTCTGATATTATTAAAGTTTCAGAAAGGGTCCAACACAGTTTCTGCACATCAGAGATGTGAGATGTACATTCACTAAATATTATGGAATGATTAAAACGTATGATATATGGGGAATAGACTGCCATTTACTTGGTGAGAAATCCTTGGGCTCTCTTTTTTTTTTTTAAGTGTGTAAAGATTTTTTTTTGTTAAGGTATCATTGATATACCAACTTATGAAGATTTCACAAAAGCCACATTGTGGTCACTGCATTTATCCATATTGTCAAGTCCCCCCCCCACACACACCCCACCACAGTCACTGTCGATCAGCATGGCAAGATGCCACAGAGTCATTGCTTGTCTTCTCTGTGCTACACTGTCTTCCCTGTGACAGCCCCACACCATGTGTGTCAATCACAATGCCCCTCAATCCCTTCTCCCTCCCTCCCAACCCCTCCCTTTGGTAACTGCTAGTCCCTTCTAGGAGTCTGTAAGTCTGCTGCTGTTTGTTCCATCAGTTTTGCTTTGTTGTTATACTCCACAGATGAGTGAAATTATTTAGTACTTTTCTTTCTCCCCCTGGCTTATTTCACTGAGCATTATACCCCCAGCTCCATCCATGTTGTTGCAAATGGTAGGAATTGTTTTCTTCTTATGGCTGAATAATATTCCATTGTATGTATGTACCCCCTCTTCTTTATTGATATACTGATGGACACTTAGGTTGTTTCCATATCTTGGCTATTGTAAATAGTGCTGCGATAAACATAGGGATGCATATGTCTTTTTGAATGTGGTATCTTGTTTTGTTTGTGCAAATTCCTAAGAGTGGAATTCCTGCGTCAAGGAGTATTTCTATTTTTAGTTTTTTGAGGAACCTCCATATTGCTTTCCACAATGGTTGAACTAATTTACATCCCACCAGCAGTGTAGGCGGGTTCCCCTTTGTCCGTATCCTCCCCAGCATTTGTAGTTCCTAGTCTTTTCAATGTTGGCCATTCTAACTGGTGTGCGGTGATATCTCACTGTGGTTTTAATTTGCATTTCTCTGATGGTTAGTGATGTGGAGCATCTTCTCTCATGTGCCTTTTGAACAGAATAGGGTGACACGTCAAACCAAAGTTCACACATTTTTTTTTTTTTAGATTCCCTACGTGTGGATCCACAGGCTCTTCAGCTGTCCCCCAGGTGTACTCACTGGTACACGCGTTTTTCTGGCTGGTGAAGGCTAGAGATTCTCACCAGCCATAAAGCAAAGTTCTGAAGACATGTAAGACAGAAGGAAAACCTTGTCCAGTTTGGGATTTTTGTATGTGTTTTGAGTGTGTGTGTGTGTGTGTGTATGCACACGCATTCATGTGTGCAATAACAGCTTTAGCTAAGCCTCGGGTATCCTGGAGCCAAACTAAAACCTGGAAGGCACATGCTCAGGGCTCAGGGCTGTGTGGGGTCTCACGGTGTGCCTTGTTGCATGGAAGCTTTCCTAAGGTTGGCAGGTGACCAAGCGTCGATCCAGACCCCAGGTGACCCTATCAGGGTCGGCCTGAGTGAGTGGCAAGCTCTCCAGGAGCTTTTAACTGCCCCACCGTAAGTGCTCCGTCCATGTCTACCAATTTTTTGGATTACATTTTCTGGATGTCCCTTAGCAACAGCCTATTTACCTCATGTACCGATTTACCCACAAGAAAGTTTGTCTACACAGATGCTGCTCTGGTGAGAACCGTGAACTCCCCAGTCTAAGGCCGGCTGGAACAGCAGCTGATAGGGCCTAGGCCTGCCTTCTTTCCCTCTGGTGATTTTTATGAGAAACAACACAAAAGACACAGACAAAGAAGAACAAAGACCATCTCTGGGAAAAAATGCACTCAGCCAAATTCACAAAGAGTCTCCAGGCCCAAGGAATTAGTTCGACAAATATTTTCTTGTGCTAATCCAAACTGAGAGAGGAAAAAAAAAAAAAAGAAGGACCTCTCACTACTCCTCTCCACCAGATTCTGCAGAGATTACTGGGAGGTGACAGGGTCAGAAATCTTACCTTCCCGCTGGCCATCAGATGGCCCAGGATCCCAAACATGCAACATTTTCAGAGCAAATATCCAGTGGAAGTTAACTTGCCTAAGACAGGTGTTGGGGAGGAGGAATTTTCCTCTACCCTTCCAAGTTCTTCTAGCTGGTCTAAGCATCAAACTGATATAAGACTGTTTAACAGGAGAAAAATACAAAGCTTAATCCTGTGCCCACTGGAAGACCACTTATGAAACTGAGACCTGAAGAAATGACCCAGGACAGCAGTTTTTATACATTTGAGACAAAGAGACAAAAAATCTGTGAGGAATGGATAGGACAAAGGAAACATGTTTGGAACTTCAGTTAGTAAAGAACTCTATAAACAGCCTCTGGGCTGGTATAGTAAGTTATTAAGTAACAAAGGTTGTTTATATAGTCTGGGCTCCGACTCACCCTGTGATGGGAAGATGTTTATTGACCTCCTGGCACAGGTGTTCAAGAAATGGATCCGTGGTCTCACTGGGAGAAAGAAGTGAAGAAAGTTGCAAAAAAGCAGTTGGGCATTAAGTGTATTTAGAAAACAAGGTTTAGACAAAGACAAGGGCACATGCCCAGAAAGTGGGGCTGGGGCAGACCCAGAGTGGGTCATGCCAAGGGAACAATACGGAGCCTCTTTGTATGCAGGGAGATGAATATTCATAAAGTGTGGTTAGGTTTTAAAGAGAGCAGGTGGAGTCTTTTTGGGTTCAGGCTCGCTCCACACTCACTTGGGACAGAGGGTTTTTTTACTATATTTGGCCCCCATCATAACTGTCATAGTGTGGGGAGATGTGTTTTTTTACTATGCTAATGATAGGGGAGTGGTTTTTGGTATGTTGATGAATTTGGGGGTGAAGTTTGAGTCAGTTTCTCCTACATGTTTTAACCAGCTGCTTTGGGATAGTGTGCTATACATATCCTCACTCCACATCCTAGGGGAACAGCTTGTATACCACGTGTAAAATGTAAGCAAGCATCCTACTGGAGTTCCCCTCTCTCTTCCTCTTTATGTCTAACCGTTTACCTAATCTAACACAGGGAGGGCACCTTTCTCCTGGGGGAATTATTTCCTGCTTCCAGGGGGGCAGAGGAGGTTCAGAGTGTTCTTGCTCTGGCTGTTTCTTAAGTAACTTTTAATCCAAAATAATCATTATGCCAAAATGCCACATTTTGGTGTGGCCTGCCCTTGGCACCTATAATACATACAATGGAATATTATTCAGCCTTTGAAAAGGAAGGAAATCATGCAATTTGCAACAGCACAGATTAACATAGAAGACATGATGTTAAGTGACATAAGCCAGTCAGAACAGAACAAATAATGCATGAATCCACTATGTAAAGCGGCTAAAATAGTCAAACCCATAGAGGCAGAGAACAGAATAGTGGTTGCCAGGTGCTAGAGAAGGGGGAAATGGGGAATTATTTTTAACGGATATAAAGCTTCTGTTATGCAAGATGGGTAAGTCCTAGAGGTCTGCTACACATAGAGCATGTAGCTAACTGTGTGGTACTGTGCACTTTAAAATACGCTAAAAGGATGTTAGGTGTTCTTACCAAACACACACACACGCAAAGGAACACAAGGAAATTTTTGGAGGTGATGGCTATGCTTAGTACCTTGGTGGTGGTGATGGTATCATGGATATATTCGTATGTCCCAACTCATCAAGTATATATGCATTAACTGTGTGTGCTTTTTTGTGTGTCAATTTTACCTCAATAAAGCTAAAAAGAAATGATGACATGTTTGTCTGTGGAGCAATGTGAATAGATTTCAAAAGTTCTAACCCAGGTCAGAACAACAATATACTGCAAAACGGCATTTAGCTAATATTGACAACTGATCATTAAGCAGAAATCAGCAACAACAACATTGTACAAGGAGAGCTGAGAGGATGCCATCGCCGAGCTGTGTGGAGATGTGTCCTGAGCCAGGTGGCTGGGCTGCTGGAATATTGTTCCAATGGGAAAACGGCATGAGGATGCTGGTCCTGGGTCCTGAGAACAGAGATGGAAGACCCTGCAAGCTGCGGAGGTGAGGACTGAGGGGGAAAGCGCCGGGGCTGGGAGGAGGAGGACTGAGGAGAGAGGTAGGACAGGCAGGGAGTGGGGGAAAGAGCAGGGAAGGCAGACACAGAGACTCACCAGCGCTTCCTAAGCCAAAACGCAAGGCCTGCCAGACACACCAGGGCACGACCACCGCCAGGAGGATCAGGCCTGGGAGGTGTGGTGTCCTGTGGCTCTGGGGTACACGGGGTGACGTTTCACACCCACCCCTGCGTCAGGGCATTCCCTTGGTCTTCCTTTGCTTACTTGACTGGCTGCCTCACCACTCTCCTTCCTTCCTGGTTTTTCCTCTTCCCTCCTCAGAGAGCCTCCTGGATCTGCATGCCCCTCATTGCAGCTCCTCTGTTGCTTGGGTTACGTACTTTTATTTCTCTGGGGTCTGGAGACTAGAATCCCAATGTTTTCATCTGGCTCTCCAAGTAACCAAGAGGAACGTTTCATGAAGGAACCTCAGTCTGTTCCCTGTGTCGTGTTTAAATAAAAGCATTTTTACTCCTCTGATAGTGTTTTTTTCTTGCTCAGTTCAAAAGAGATTAGACCGATTATCTGGACATTTTTAGTTGTTTAAGTGCCACAGGAGTTCTTTGGACCACTCTTGTAACTTTTCCGTTTAAGTTCAAACTTGTTTCAGAGAAGCTGGTCAAAAAGCACAAAGGAAAGTGTGAGTACCACTGCCTTTAGTCCTTGACAGATCAGAAAGCAGACAGCAAATTTACTGAATTTGGGGCAAAGGGTGACATTGATGTCGGGGTTCTTGTTCACGAAGCCGAAGAATGAGCTTAGCAAACACCCAAGGTAGGGGAGCAAGGTACAGGCTTTTATTTAGAAATAAAGTGAAAGGACAGAGCTCCCAGCTCAAGCCAGGAGGGGACAAGAGAGCCCCGGGGTGGTGCGTTGTCTAGGGGGTTTTATAGGCAAATGAGGATTTTTTGATAACATGAAAAAAAGGCTTAGGGGTGTGGACTTGTACCACCTGTCCAGCCCTCAAGGAGGGCTGGGTTGTTCTCTGCTTGCTAGGGCTGTTTACAGTGAAGTCACAGGTTATACCGAGATACCTTTCTTTATTTGTGAAACACTTAACGCATTCTAGGCCAAGTTGCTCTTGGCCTTTTGACTTTTAACTGACCTCATAGAAGACGTCTATATTCTTAGTCTGGTATCTTGATCCTAGAGAATTAGTGCGACTTTGACTTTGCATAATGCTTAACACAGTTTCAAAAGGGACTTCTTTCCCCACTGTTATATTGCTCTGACTGTGAATATCCCCGCCCTGCTTTTTCAGGAGGCCCTCATCCTACTCTGACTACACCCATGGTCGCTGTCTCAACGTTTCCTGGAGGGAAGTCCTGATGTTAATGCGACAGCACTGTAGTATGCAGTGGAGACTTAGGAGTTGGAAATTCTGAATAAAATGGAACACTAAAAACTAAAATTGTGAATAAAATACTCCATCTAAACCAGAAGTTTCAATTTAGGTGTCCAACCCTAAGCCCTGGCAGCTCCTGGCGCCACCAGGTACCCAGGGAGAGCGGGTCTGCGCAGTGAGGACGCCTCCCGGGATGGTGGGGGAGGGGATTTCCTGGGGGCACCACCGCATGCACCGCGAGGACGAGGCCCAGGGCGACTTGACAAGGGGTGGCCTGGTCGGGCCCCGCGCCCTGCCCACTTTGTCCCCGAGCACAGCGGCCTCTGAGGCGCCGATGTCTGGGTCCCGAGTTCTGGGGAGGCGGCGCAGAGCGCGGGCACCGCGTCTGCGAGGCGCCCGGGTCGGCGGGGCAGGAAGGACGGGGAAGGGAGCCGCGAGGGGGCCGCCCGCCGGGTCCCTGCCGCCTGAGGCGCCGGCGCTCTCCGGGCTGCGCAGGAAAGGGCGGCCTGGGCCTGGAGCAGAGGGGAGGCCCGCCCCGTCCGCCCTCGGGGGGCTGGTGCCGAGGCCCGAGCGCCCGCCGCGGCCCGGGAGGCGCCCGAGGGAGATGCCGGCGCCCCACGTCCCCGCCGCCTGGCCTCCTGACGGCGCTTCCCCCCGGCGGGTCCCAGTCCGGCTCCTCCGCGACGCCAGGGCCCGCCCTGGCTCACGTCCTCCCCGCCGGCTCCGCGTCTGCGGGGCGCGACTGAGAGAGAATCCATGTGGGATCCACGGCAGGAAAGCGCCCCGGGGGCCTCCCGCGTCCCCCCGCTCGGGCGGGATCCCCAGTTTCCCGCCTTGAAGTAAAATTCCGGTCAGAAACCCGACAACAGCCCCAAACCGTCCCTTTCCTTTTCTTGGCGTTTGGTTGTCCCCTGCCCGCCCACCTGGAGCCCCCACGCCCCTCCGACCAGGCGGGGACCCGCGGGGCCGCTCCGCCCGCCCTTCCTCCCCCATTGCGGCCGCCCCGCCCCTTCCCCTGGCGGCCCGCCGCGCCCGCGCCTCCCGCCCCCTCACGCCCCCCGCCGGCGGCGCGGGAATGGCGACCCCGGTCGGGAGGCCGCTGGGGAGCAGGTTTCTCTCCCGTCGGGGGACACGTCCCCAGCCCACTGCCCAGTGTCGGATTTCATGATCCCGGGTCACGGTCCTGTACTCAGCGCCCGTGCCTGTCAACGGCAAAGATGGGGGTTCCCGCCCACTGTACCGCACCTCGTCCTCCCTCGGACTCATTCTGGGCTCCTGACTCTGAAAATGCACCCAAGGCTCCTGAGCCGCCCTTATCTTTCAGGCAGCCGCCGCCCTCGTTCCCTTGGCTTCGTGCGGGACAGGCGTGTCCTCGGTGTTCCGAGTTCGGCCCGCTGGGTCCCCGGTGCCGCCGGCCTCTCCGCGCCCTGCGGAGCGCCGAGGCCCCCGAGCTTCTGGATCGCACATGCGGCTCCCGGGGGCAGCGCCAGGGCGGGAGGCTGACGGCGCCGGCGTCAACATGCCCGACCGGGCCGACTCCAGGTGGGAGCCCCAACGCGCTCAGGGTTCACCGCAGGGCTCGGGGGCCGCCAACCCTTGATCTGAGGGTGTCACTTCCTTAGTTTCCTCTGAGTTAGTAGACATTACTTTTTAGAACAGCTGTATGTTTCCAGACGCCTTGAGCAGAGTACAGGGTTCTCACAGACCCCGTTCGCCCTCACAGAATATCCCCTCTTAGGTATTAGTGTTTTGCACTGTGTGCTCACATGTTACAGTTGATGACACAATACTGAAAACTACAGTATTCTTAACTAAAGCCCCCGGGCTTACCGTAGAGTTCATTCTCTGGGCCCTACAGTCCCATAGGCTTTGGCAAACGCTTCATGTCGCAGAGCCACCGCTACAGTGTCATGCACAGTAGTTTCCTGCCCTCGAAGTTCTGGGGCTTCACCAATTCACCCTCCTTTCCTCCTAGAAAACCCATGGCAACCACTGATCTTTTTAATGCCTCTATAGTTTTGTCTTTTCCAGAAGGTGCTATAGTGGAACCATACAGTATGTAGACTTTTCAGACTGACTTCTTTACATATTTAACTGACTAGACATTACATTTAAAGTTCCCCGGTGTCTTTTATGGCTCAGTGGCTCATTTCATTTTATCCCTGAGCTCTATTCCAGTGCATAGATGCGCCCCCGTTTGGTTCTTCAGTCATTTAGAGGAGGACGTCTTGGTGACTTAGACTTTTTGACAACTATAAATAAATTTACTTCAACCACTCATCTGCGGGTTTTGTGTGAACATACATGTTCATCTCCTTTGGGTAAAGACCTGGAGCTGTGACTGCTGGGTGCACTGGGAGAATGTGCTTAGTGTTGTAAGAAACTGCCCCACTGCCTTCCAAAGTGGTGGTATCGGTTTGGGTTCCCGTCACTGATGCATGAGACTTCCGTGGAGCCATATCCTTTATAGTGTTTGCTGTTAGTGTTTTGGGTTTTCCATGTTTCAGTAGGTGTGTAGTGGTGTATCACTGTTTTAATTCTCAATGCCTTAATAACGAATGAGTTTGAGCATCTTTCAGAGGCTTATTTACCACCTGTGTCTTTTTTGCTGAGGTGTCTATTTAGATCTTTTCTCTATTGTGTAGTTGGGGTGTTTGCTTTCTTACAATTGTGTCTTAATTGTTCACTGTGTATTTTGGATACCAGTCCTTCACCAGATATGTACTTTGCAAAGATTTTCTGCCAGTCTGTAGCTTGTCTTTAGTTAGCTTAACAGTGTCTTCACAGAACAGAGGTTTTTAATTTTGATGAAGTCCAACTTATCAATTCTTTCCCTTCACGGATTGTTCATTTGTATTGTATCCAAAAAGCTCACACAATACTGAGTCATCCAGATTTTCCCCTATGTTGTCTGCCAGAGCTTTTATCGTTTTACCCCTCCACTTAGGTCTATGGTCCATTTTGCGAAAAGTATAAGGTCCCTGTGTAGGTTCACTTTTCCCCCCGCAGGTAAGTGTCCAATTTCTCAAGCACCATATGTTGTAAAGATGATCACTATACTTTTTCCATTAAATTGCGTTTGCTCCTTTGACAAAGATCAGTTGGCTGCATTTATGTAGCTGTATTACTGATTTTGTTCCGTTGATCTATTTGTGTTTTCACCAGTTGCACACAGTTTTGATTACTGTACGTATATAACAAGTCCTGAAGTGGCTAGTGTCAGTCCTCTGGGGATTCTTCAGCATCTTCAGTGTGAGAAGGGTTAGCTAAATGCGGAATGCAGTTCTGGTGCCAAAGGGCTGGGAGCTGGACAGGGACACCAAGGGCACAGCAGATGCAGGAGGAGGACGAGGAAGGAGGCAGGAGAGGCTGAGAGGAAGGAGAAAGAGGCCTCCTTGGCTTCTGCTCACTTAGATGCACCTCCCTTCAAGCTGAGGGAACCAAAAAGGTCTATGCATTGCCAAATATGTGGTAGGTTACAAAAAAGTTTGACATCTTTTACACAAGAGGATAAAAGTTTGACACCTTTCACTTGTGGAGAAGCCTTAAGATCTGTTCTAGTTTAAAGAAGAGGTGTGACACGGTGGCAGTGATTAAAAAAAGAAAGTTTGTTGGGAGACCATCTCTGTCTTGATGTGTTTGTATTCACACAAGAATGAGCAAAGACAAATATGCTTAGGTGTTTTTGAAAAGAGATGGCAGTTGGTGGCAGCACCATGAGGGCAGACAACTCTTGAGAGTGGCTACTGAGGGGTGGCCCCCATCTCATGACCTTTGGCAGAGACCAGCCCAGCTTGTGTGTGAGCACAGCCTAGGCCACCAGGCATTGGCTAACAGGATTCCATGGCAACCCCCAACCTCCCAATTCTGTTAGTGGAACCCAGGCTGTTACCTGGATGCTGGGTCCTACCTCAGTCACTCTTGTCTGAGTCTGAGCTACTGGCAGTGCCCTTGGCTCTGAGCTCTGGCATCTTGAACCTTGATTTTTTGTGGTTACCGACAGTCACGTGTCCTGCCTGGGGTGTTGATCAACAGTAAGTTATAAATACCAGTTTTGGTCACCCCTTAGGCCTGAAGAAACCTATTTGATTTCACTTGTTTTTAATCCCTGATGTGTTTGGGTTGCTTCTCCCCAGCCCCTGGCTCTACATCTTCTGCCACACGTCACCATGGCAGTATCTCTTAAGCCCTCATCTGAACCGAGGGCAGAAAATAACCTGGACATCATACAAGATCTTCGCTCCCAGCTGGCACAGTGCAAGCAGGACTTCCGAGACCTGAGAGAGAAATTCCTAGTCTCCAAAGCTACTGCCTACTCCCTGGCCAACCAGATGCAGAAAAACAGTAAGTCCTTGGCCGCCATGTTGGCAAATGATGATGGTCTTCCCTCTGAGAAAGTAAGCCTTTCCAGACTTTGTCTTCTGTCCCCTGATCAAAATTAATTTCATTCTGACCATAATCCAGGCCAAGTAGTGGGTGTTGTACTCTCAGGTGTCCACGGCTGGGAAAACTGAGGACAGAGAGTTTAGCAACATTTCCAGGTATGCAACGAGGTGTAGGGTGGGAGTAGTTAAAATCCCAGTTGACTCCTGGTACAGCCACAGAGATGCCCATTGCCGTCAGGATCTATCCTCCAAGCTTCTCTAAGGCCTGTCTGCAAAGCACTGTGCTAGTTACCCTGGGAGATGTGGTGATAGGACACACGGGGAAGCAGGTCATAATACCTGTTTTAAAGAACTTTAAGATGAGCTTGCTCCTTACACAAACTGGTCCCCATGAATGATGCCATTAAGCCAGGGACAACCCAGGTGAGTGAGAAGCCAGGCTTCCCAGTCATAGGTTCGTCTTCCTGAGTCTACCAGGGCTAAGGGACATCCTGCAGTGAGGTTGGGGGTCTTTCTGGGGAAACCTGAGCATCTGCACCACCCCCTCTGTCCCTCCTTGAGCTTTCCATAATGCAGTCCAGCCAGCAGGTCCAGGCCTGGACTATGAGACGTGTGGCCAAAGTGAGGATGAGACTAAGTTGGGGAGACCACCAGCCACAGTAAGCCCCCAGCCAGGGTGTGGGCCAGACTCTCCCCCCATCCTCAGCTTGGCGGTTGGCAGCTCAGTTGCCTGTTCATTTAGAGGAAACTTCATGACAAAGGAACCATGGGGACGGTGCCCCTTGCCCAATAGAGTCATTAGAAGGAATCTTGACACCCTGAGCCTGAATTGGGGTCATTTCCTACAATTGTTTTTCACTAAGCCAGTGGGAGTTAGGACAAATGACTGACACAGAAAAGTAAAAACGAAAGCCTGCTATTTCAGAAAAGGAAGAGATGAGCTTTTGGGAAAGGACCAACTGCTTATATCTCTGTTATTTACATTTTTCCTTGCAAGCATGACACAACTGAGGGAAAC
>JAQQAC010002701.1:14678600-14694444 GCA_029783875.1 Phataginus tricuspis
GGCTGTCAGAGATAACTGACCTAAAGGACCAACTGGTGGCTGCTCAGCACTGCTGCACCGAAGCCATTGAGGGGCGCCATGCTGTGCTGCTGCAGCGCTTTGGGCAGCTGTGGGAGGCCTCACAAGCTCACAGAAATACATTGCTGGAGAAGCAGAAGCTCCTGCTGAAGGTAAATGAAAAAAAATGATGAGCCACGATCAGTCCTCAATTATCTGTATATTAGCCATGGAATTGAGGAATAGACACTTGAAACCCTGTTTGGAGAATCTGCAGACATTTCAGCGAGTATATTGAAAAGGATCAGGAAGACATTCTTCCTGAACAAAAAGTAATTCATTTTTTTAGGTTAATAGGAAGTGTTTTAAACAGCTGACTTATCAGCTGCTGTTAGGTGGAAGCCAGGTACCCATAACAGCCCAGGTAGGTAGGACAAGAGGCTAGAAGTTTTAGTGTTTGGAAGAGCTAATGCTGTCAGGCAGGAGTCAAGGCTGCCCTGTGCTTTTCTGTGACTCAGATAAAGGGAGCACTGGACAAGGACAACGTGTGTCCTCATCTTGTGTCTGTCTTTCCTAGGTGGGGGACCTGGTATACGTCGCTTACCACCTCTTAACCTTGATTCTTCCATTTATGAAATAGGATAATATTACCACCATTTTCTTGGGGTCTGTGTTACTACTATTAAAAGAGATGATGGAACTGAACATGCAGGATAAACCACTAAATTCTATACAAATACAAGTGATTAAAATGTTCTTTTAGTGATACTATTGGAGGTATTGGAGGTATCTGCTAAGGTATTGGAGGCTGATCAGAAAAAAAACATATAATTGATAAAATGATGTCAGGATAGTCAGTGAAATTACTGAGCACTCCTGGACCATAAGCAGTGTTTATTGTACTGGCTGCATGTTAACGCAGGGGGTCAGGGGAATTAGGAAACAAACAACCAAATGAAAACCAATCAGTCTAAATGCTTAGCTAATGTCTACTCTATTGAAAGACATGGGACCTACAGAAATAAAACTTAACTGAAAAATTAAATCAATTAATGAGCACCTTTACACATATATATGCATTCTACGTAGAAAGCTACTTTACATTCTGATTGCTTAATTTTCAAACAGTAGAGTTTTGTTATTTTATTTCTGATTACACAATCTTTGTAAAATATTCAGTTGATCATATTATTATAAAACTATTATCAAATAATTTGTAAGTTCTTTCATCTTTCCTATCTATTTAGCCTATAGTTGGGTGATGTGAGTACAGGTAAAATGTAATACCTTTGCAACCACCCTTCCTATTGGATCAGTTTTCTCCTCTTTAACCCCCATATTTGCTTAAGATAAATCTCTTTGGAAGTATAATTGGCCGACACAACACCACACCTCTGATCCATTTTACATCTGAAACTATTTTTGATCACTTAGTATTTGGGAAAATCCATACAATTTCTCTTGCTCAACATTCAGACAATTCAAAGGCATTCAGAGTGTATGGATAATTCCAAAGAGTAATGCTGCAATAAGTATATAAATTAGAGTGTAGGAAATGAGTTCAAACAGGGGATTCAGGTGTGAGATGAGCCCTCACCAAGTTTTAGAAGGAAGGTAGGAAAATAACTCAGGATAGACAAAGAGACATTGGAGGGGCATTGTCTGAAAGGGTCGGAGGAGAGAAAGAAGTGGATAGAGAATAGGATAACCTTTCCTACAAATGACTTGTTTATTCAATTATTCACCCATGCATTTATTTAACACCTATTTTTGCATGCTTACTATTTGCTAGATACAATTTGAGCATAGAATTCAGTATAAGGAATCATGAAGTCTTATCATTGCAAATGACCCTTGCCTCTTTTGGAATCTTACAGCTACAATAACTCTAGAAGTCATTCAACCTCCTCATTCATAGATGATGGAAGATTTGACTAATTTCACACAGTGAGGAAATGTAGGATCAGGGGTTGTACCTCAAACTCACCTGCCCATCCATATGATCCCATGCTCCTCACTGGTTGTTGTTCTGGCCTCGTAGAATGCTGACTCTAAAGATACTTGAAGACAGTCATTTTTTGTTTTTTTAATCTTCAGTCTTCTCTTTTGCTGAGGGGCTTTATTGGGAGAGATGAAGGTATCTTTTCTTTTTTTCTCCGTAGGCTGAAGACCTATTCATCGAATTTGCACACAGGGCTTCAGCTTTCAACAACTGGTGTAAGAACGCCCAGAAGGACCTGTCAGAGCCTGTGTGCTGTGACTCCCTGGACGAGATCTGGCAGCTGCAGAAGGACCACCAGGCTTTCTTGGCCTCCTGGGCAGGGGCCCAATCTAACTTCAACCATTTGCTAGAACTGGACCAGCAGATTAAGGCCTTAAATGTGCCCTCCAGCCCTTATACCTGGCTAACAGTAGAAGTGCTAGAAAGCATCTGGAAGCACCTGCATGACATCATCAAGGTAATACAGGGCACAGCAGATACCTCCTTTGGTGATAGCATGACCACTTAATTTATGATGCAAGTTGAGGATGTTTGAGAAAGAAAGGGACACTATGACTAATTACACTGGAATAGCTGTCATGAGCTGGATATAAGAAACATTCAGAACTATGTTCACAGTAGGTATAGCCCCATCTCCCATTATTTAGACAGTTCATGCTTTTAGGTGTTGAGCAATGATTCAGGGAAGCAGACAGAAACTCTAGGAGAAAACTAAAAATGGGTCATGGGAAGTTCATGAGGCTTGTATGTTAACAGTCTATCTATTCCCCCCATGTAACGTATTCCTTCTTTGATTTACACCTCCAAATCAGAGAGACATGGTCTGAAAAGATCATGAGAAGAAAAAGAAGTGGATAAAGGATGAGCTAGATGCCTCTCCCATGAATGATTTGTTTACTCAGTCACTTATCTATGCATTTTTAGCACCTATTTTTGCATGTTTACTATGCCAGGTAGAATTGGAGCATAGAGTTCACCATAAGAAATCCTAAAATCTTATCATTGAAAATGACCCTGAATGATCATTTTTATGTGTTTGCATTTCATTTTTGTCTGTCTGTAATGATGCTCATCAGAGAAACCAGGAAAAATATTTTTAAAGTTTAACAGAGAAACATTTCACCAATTTTAGACAGCAACTCTTGGTGCTGCCTTTCCCTTTAAGGTTGCTTTTACATTCATTTACACCAAGTTTTGCCTAGAAAAAAATTGATGGAGAGAGGATTTGCCTTTAATAGTAACGTATTTGTTACTAGCCTTGGGTTTACAGGCACCTATAAGTATTTATGGGATGTGACATGAGCTTTCTTCACCTTTTGGTGATGAGAAGTGGGCTGGAAGAAATATAAGCACATAGGCACTTTGGGAGATAGATTAGAGTTGGGAGAGAGAAGATGTACAGCTCAGCCTAGGAACTATTATATTAATGCTAAGAAAGGTCTTCAATGTGCACCACACCATCTGTGGTTTCGGATTTTAGGAACGGGAGCAGGAGCTGCAAAAGGAAGGAGAAAGACAGGTCAGGAACTCTGATATGCTCCAAGAGTTTAAACAGAGAGCCAGTGACTTCCTTAAATGGATCCTGGAGACCAGGTTTGTTGTGCTACCTCCACACCCATGATCCCTATGCCACATTCACCAGTCACCATGGGGATGAAAGACCTGTTGGGGGAGGAAGAGGGACTTCCACAGCATTTATATGCTTCTAAAATCACCACGTTGTCAATGCTTTATACTTAGAATTGACTGCTTTCTGAATCGATCCTTACAAAAAGCGAATTTCATGCCGCTGCCCATTGTGTACCTCGCTGTGTTTTCTCCTTGATACTGTTGTTTTTTCCTGTTGCCTATAACTACAGTCCATAAATAATAACAGTGCCTCATGTTTGCATACCATTCCGCACTTTACAAAGTATTACTATATCCATTAGTTCACTTAAGTTTCAGAGCAACCTTGAAACTGTACAGAGCAAATCTTATTACCCCTATTGCTAAGCGTGAGAGGAAGCTCAGCAGATAAACTGGCTTGCTCAAGGTCACGTATGTGTTTATTGGCACAACCAGAAGCAGAGCCCACTGTGAGCACCTAGTAGGAAGCTATTATGTTGTCTGACTGCTAAAGCCGTGGTGAGAATCAGGCGAGATAACATATTCTACTTGCTTTCATTAAATGTAAAATGCTCTATATATGAAAGTAACATTTAACACATCTTCTGGGGCAAATGACCTGAAAAGAGGAGACTCAAAGAATGTAGTATGTTATAATAAATGGTCGAAGTTGGTTGACTGTATCTAATACATGGGTCAGAATTATGGAGTTTTGAGAATTAAAGTGGTGGGTTAGGGAAGCCTCGATATATACCGCTCCTAGAAACTCACTGACAAGGGTAATCAGACACTGAACGACAAGAAATCCTGTATTATGGCTAAAAAGCAATCTGACAGAAGGCAGAGGGAACACAGCTCATCTCCCTTGGCCCCTGGCCCTGGCCCACCATGCCCCACTGGCGTATGCCCAGCCTGAGAGTATCATCTGACCCCCGAGCTCCATACCCTAAGGCAGGTTGCCACCCAGAGTGGTCTGAACTTCTCAGAGTTGGAGGGACTTTGGAACAGTGGGTGGAACAGGTTCATATTTTTTGGCTACAGAAGTCTTAGAATATTTCATCAGACTGAAGAAAGATTACTGTAATAATCTGTGTCAACATATGATTTCCCTTTTCTCTCTTCCAATTACTGTGCCGGATCTCCATATCCAGGGCTTATTTTCTGGATGGGTAAGTATTTTATATTATCCTGTTTGTTTTGTTATATTATCCTGGAAGAATTAGTGAAGGAGGACTTAGTACTGAGTCGTCTTCATTCCATCTCAATCTAAGGGTGCCTAACTCAAAATGTGGGGTGAGGAGAAGCATGGTGTATATCATTCTGGCCCTATACCCCAGAAGTGGAGTCTTGACTGCATTAGATTAAGGGGATAGTTCAGAATAAGAACTATGAGAAAGGTATGGAAGCCTTCTTTTAGGCCATGAAAAGTGAGGAGATGCCTCACTTCCCTTCTCATCTGTCTGGCAAGGGTGCCAATAGACAGGTGGGTGTGGTTTCATGAAAATTTGGTGTGTGAAAAGTTATTTCAGAGAGGCCATGTAGAGAAGTGAGGGGGCTTTGGGTTGGTCTGTGTGAACTATTGACCTCTGATATTATGAGTAACATTTTCCTTTGGCTCTTAACCAGATCTTTGCTCCAAGAAACAGAATCTCTGGAATCCCAGTTGGAAGCAAATAAAGTAAGTAATATGTGCTCATTAGCTGAAGACATTGCCAGAATTTAAGAAGTGCAAGATAAACCACTGAAAGACAACCCTACTGGGACTTTTGGGTAAACTCTCTGGTCTGAATGTCACTAACTTAACATTCTGGTCCCAAACCTGCCAACAATTTGCATTCTAACCATTGACCACCACTTCATAGACGGAGACCTTGGTTTTCTTAAATTTCTGAAGTTCAATTTCTGTGTCTCTACAATGGAGTTAATACCTATATTATAGAGTTATTGCAATGATTTAAGTGAGAGAACAAATACAAAAGCCCCTAGTCTACAACCTGGAACATCAACAAATTTCTGTTATTATTTGATGTGGTATGGTAATATAATTGGATCTAGATGTTTGCTTAACAATCAAGTGAAGCAAGGTGCTAGAACAGTGTTTTTTAACCTTATTTTCATTTTGTCCCCCCCAAGAGTAAAAAGAATAATTAAATTTAATTTCTCCCTAATGAGAGAACTTAAATACTAAACAGTAAGATGTCAAGTAGGATTGATCTTTGGAGGGCCACAAGCCATTGTCATTTTTAATGTATCTAATACCTTCACCCGTTCTCATCATCAGAACCAATTCACTTCTGCCCTCTTTAGGGAAAAATATTCCCCTTTTGATAAAGCAAGGCTCAGATGCAGAAATTTGGCATATAATGTGCCTTAACGGCAGAAGCATCCCATGAAAGTCTGCCCAAGCTGATGAAAGAGGCCCAAGAGTGAATGCTGGGAAATTTAAGCAGGCCTAAGAGCTCAACTGCTGTCAATGGTGCAAAAAAGTCATGACATGGATCACTGGGAGCTGATCATACATGGATCCTGGAAATTCTGTTCCTCTCTATCCATATTATATAACCACAAACTTTTAGATTTATCTATTTTGCAGATTACCAGAATGACAGAAATCATATCACTTCAACTTCACACCATTTTATAAATGAAGAATACAGAAGTAAAGTGTTTTTCCTGAATAGTTCATTTTTCACAGAGGATGGAAAGATTCATGAAAATAATCAAAAAGGCATAATTATGGGAAACCCAAACTCATCAGTTTTTATCTTCTCTAGTGTCCCTCAGTTTGGAGCTCATACCCTGTGGGACTGCCTCTCTTTTTTGTCCTTTTCTAGAGGAAGCAGGAGGAGATCCAGGCAATGTTGCATCAGCTGACCCATATCGAGGACCTGGGAGACAGGTTAGAAGAGTCTCTGATCCTCAACATCAACTACAGCACCATCGGGCTGGCCCAGCAGTGGGACCAGCTGTACCAGCTTGGGATGGTCATGCAACACACCCTGGAGCAACAGATCCAAGCCAGGTACTGAGCACCTGTGGCCAGGGCTGGAGAAGTGGGTGGGTGGTATTAGGTGTTGGGAATTCAACTCCAAGGGCTAGAGTTGGGGTACTGGATAAGAGAGTGCTTCAGAGACGGCACACACACCGAATCCAGAGTCAGCATTCTCTCTCTTGACTGCCCCACAGAATGATTATTTGTTTTTATATGGGAGTCAATTATGAAACAGGAAACTGTGCTCCCATCCCCCCGAGTATACACATCATCCAGTTCTCACAGTTGGATCTTACGTAATATCTTCAGAAAGCAGTCCCTTTTGTAAAATTCCCTCTAAAGTATCTGGAATGCAACAATATTCAAGGTATAGAGCAGAAGAGCAGAATTCATTTTTTCTAAATAAATTAATTTCATCTTAACCGCTTTAGGTTTCAATAATAAAGGCCGCATTATTATCTAGATCAGAGATTGGCAAACTTTTCCTGTGAAAGGCCTGATAATAAATATTTCAGACGTTGTAAGCCATACTGTCTCTCTTGTAAATGCTGCTGTTGTGGAGAGAAAGCAGCTATTGACAATTCATAAATTAACGAGTATGACTATGTTCATATAATATTTATGAACAATGAAATTTCAGTCTCATGTAATTTTTATGTTTAATGGAGCATTCTTCTTCTTTTCATTGTTTTCAACCATTTGAAAATGTAAAGACCATTCTCAGCTCATGGACTGTACAATAACAAGTGGAGGACTAGATTTGGTCCATGGGCCATAGTTTGACAACCTTGAAACTAAATGACTCACATAACAATATCCTCTTGATTCCCTATTTCATGTGGCATGTCTTATGCTATTTTTCTGTTCTATTGCATGGGTTAATATATGTTTTTCCTTCCAGAGACACCATAGGTGTGAGCAAGGAGACACTAACGGAGTTTAGTACAACATATACGTGAGTGTAATTTCATAGTTCACTGGTTCTGTCTTTTCCCAGATCATTCAGAATGAATCTCCAAATAACTAATATTTTTTTCTCTAGGTGTGGTTTGGTAGGATAGTTGATGGAGATCTATATATATGAATTGGATTCAAGTCCTGGATTTTAATATGTCTTTGAGATTCCCAGACTTCAGAAAATACATTTCTTTCATGTTCAACTTTTTATGCTCTTCCCTCCATCCATGAGGTTTAAAAAAGTGCAGAAACAGGCAAGCTCTCCACTCAGTTCTCTGAACCTCATGACATGTTAATAAAGCTCTGCTGATGCAAGAAATGTGTTTTTTTCCTCTCAATTCTAATCTCGTTCTCTACTGAATTTGATAAAATATTTTTATTCTTTAGACATTTTGATAAGAATCTGATAGGGCACTTGAGTCACAAAAAATTGAGTCCTGCCTGAGAGGACTCAATTACTAGCTGCCCATGGTGGAAGAGGATGAACGTGAGCCCAAGTTTGAGAAGTTCCTGGATGCTGTTGACCCAGGGAGCTAGGAGGAAAACCCAGGGCCAGACCGTAGCAGGGAATGGGGCTTGGAGGGACAAGCACACAGAACAAATGATCCATAAAACATGAAAGTAACTCATCTTGAGAATAGAAAGAGACAGACTACCATAAATGAATTGGATAACTCTTGAGGCCCTTTCAGGATTAGCTCAGAAGTTCATGGCACTAGCTCCAACTCATGCACCAGCCCTCCAGTTTGCTAAATTCCTTGTTTATGTTTGATCTATGAATATCAGCTGGTTCTGAGAACTTGGGGAAAGAATTCCTTCATGTGTGTAATTCCTTCTAAGGAGACATGGATGATTCATGGGAGAGGGGTTGTGTGTTTTGTCAGGGGTTGGGGACCACATTACTGTTAGGGACAAATTCTTTCTAATACCAAGGACCAAAGAAGATCAGAAATGGAGGTTGTCAACTCAATTGGAAGAGCTTAAAGTACCTAAGGACTGGTGCTGATGGAAAATTCCCAAGCTGTATAGAGTCAGACTGAATGACCCATGTAGAAACAGAAACTGGGACTTAGGAAACAGTGTTTATTTAGCTATAAGGGCCTGAGGAAGGCACTCAAATTAGAGATCACAGCTCATAGTTTCAAAGAGCTGAGTTGGAAGAGGCGTTTGGAAAATCCAGCTTCCCTCTATCTCTGAGACACTGAGTAGGATGACAAGGGGAACTGCCTTCCTCTCTGTCTTAAGAGAGCACAGTTCCTGATCTATTTCTCCCACAGGACGGGCTATGTTTCACAGGACTATACCTCATTCCTGATCGATGAGGAGTCAGAGAATATCAGGTCCACTGATGAAATAGAGGCTGCTTTCCTAGCCATGGAAGAAGGCAGGGCCTATATTACCAAAGAGGACATGAAGCAGGTCACATTCTGGTTGTGTCCACTGTCATTATGCTCTCATCATAACCCAAAATTTGCTCATTTCTGGTCTGGTTGCCTAATATAGGCAACTACCACCCCTCAACCCACATGTCCTCTTTTTTTTTTATATCATTTGCTTCAGTCACCACTTCATTTTGTCTTGACCCACCTCAAAACCCACATTTGTTCTCTCATGACTATCAAGGTCGATTCCAAACCTGTAAGTCATCGCTTAAGGCTGTTTTATCCCACTTATTTAATGATCCAACTTAGGGAATGCAATAAATTGTACAGTCAAACTAAGATGAGATTCTTCAGGGAAGAATGGAGCTGAAGAGGTGAATTGTTCTTATTCATTAGAAATTAAGGGTTAATGACAAAAGTATATAATAGACAGGACTGGCTTATATAGGTTCTGCATTCCCTGGTTTTAGGGCACATTGGAAGCTCCAAGAAACTGTCTTGCATGCCTACTACAATATCTCTATCTTTTTATGTGTCACGCCCTAACCCCAGAACAAGTGGCATTCTGTGCCTCACACATGCAGCAATATGTGGACCTACAGAGCCAAAGCCACCCAGCTGGCTACAACTATGTTGGCTACAACTATGCTGGCTTTATCAATTCTGAGTTTGGCAACTGGAAAGCAGCTTTTCCCAGATCATAGAAAATCTTGGGACAACTTACGGGAAGATGGTGGCGTGAGCAGGGCGGTGGAAATCTCTTCCCAAAACCAAATATACTTATGAAAATACAGCAAATACAACTATTTGTATACCACCCTGCAGCTACACCTGAGAGGACTCGGCACCACGCAAGGCGGGTAAGATACGGAGCTGAGACCTGGTGGGACCTGAGCACTCCTCCACCGCAGCGCACTGGTGCCAGGAGAGGATTCAGAGCCGGGAGGGAGTGGAAGTACGGGCCCGCCAAATAACTAGCCCTGGTGATCTGTGCCGGGAGCACTGACACACATCACGCGGTGTACTGGAGATTGGAGAGACAGAGGGTGCAGGATTTGAGCCGAAGAATGCACCGCACCCGGGTCCTCGCAGCCAGCTCCCAGGGAAAAAAGAAAAGCGTGCACTTTTTTTAGCGGTCTTAAAGAGACAGGGGCCCAATGGAGCAGCAGGATCGTCCCAGCACACTCAGCCCAGCAGGCTGGGAGTCCTGGGAAATTTCAAACCCCTTGGCTGGTGACTGGGAAAACTTAGCCGCACTGAGACTCCCACAGAGATCAAGAGCCTCCCATTCGTTCCCGCCATGGCCAGAGCTACAAAGGGCCCTGCGAAGAGGCACAGCCACAGCTGCAGAATAATGGAGCAATAATGCCACCGACAGTATCCGCACAGAATCTACTCCCGGCAGGCGTTTTTTTTTCTCTTTTCTTTGTTTTCTTTGTTTTCTTTCTTTTCCTTTTAAAAGTCTTAAAGAGCCCAGCTGACATACGTGGCACCTACCAGCAACCACTTCTATTGCCATGAAAAGACAGAGGAATATGGCACGAACAAAACTTATCCAGACCCAGACAACATCAGAGAGGGAACCTGAAGGGATGGAAATGCATAACCTTCCTGAAAAAGAATTCAGAACAAAAGACATAACCATGCTGATGGATCTACAGAAGAATATGCAAGAGCTGAGGGAGGAAGTGAGGAAAGACACTGCAGAAATGAGACAAGTGATCGACGGGCTTAGAAGCAGACTGGACGAGATGCAAGAGACTGTTAATGGAATAGAAATCAGAGAACAGGAATACAGAGAAGCTGAGGCAGAGAGAGATAAAACGATCTCCAGGAATGAAAGAATATTAAGAGAACTGTGTGACCAATCCAAACGGAACAATATTTGCATTATAGGAGTACCAGAGGAAGAAGAGAGAGAAAAAGGGATAGAAAGTGTCTTTGAAGAAATAATTGCTGAAAACTTCCCCATGCTGGGGAAGGAAATAGTCTCGCAGTCCACGGAAGCCCACAGAACTCCCAACACGAGGGACCCAAGGAAGACAACACCAAGACACATAATAATTAAAATGGCAAAGATCAAAGATAAGGACAGAGTATTAAAGCAGCTAGAGAGAGGAAAAAGATCACCTACAAAGGAAAACCCATCAGACTATCATCAGACTTCTCAACAGAAACCTTACAGCCCAGAAAAGAATGGCATGATATATTTAACGTAATAAAACAGAAGGGCCTCGAATCAAGAATATTGTATCCAGCACGATAATCATTTAAATATGATGGAAGGATTAAACAATTTCCAGACAAGTGAAAGTTGAGAGTTTGCCTCTCCTAAACCACCTCTACAGGATATCTTAAAGGGACTGCTCTAGAGGGAAGCACTCCTAAGGCTAAAAAGATGTCACCAGAGAAAATAAAATCATAGCAAAGAAATCAGACCATCCAAATACTAACTAAAGGCAAAGAATAAAATACCTAGTATATAAAGAATGGAGGAGGAAGAATAAGAAGGGAGAGAAATAAAGAAACATCAGACTGTGTTTACAATAACTTAACGAGAAAGTTAAGTTAGATTGTGAGATAGTAAAGAAGTAACCCTCAAACCTTTGGTAACCACAAATCTAAAGCCAGCAATGGCAATAAGTACAAATCTATCAATAATCATCCTAAATGTAAATGGACTGAATGCACCAATCAAAAGACACAGAGTTACTGAATGGATAAAAAAGCAAGACCCATCTATATGCTGCCTACAAGAGACTCACCTCAAACCCAAAGATATACACAGACTAAAAATGAAGGGATGGAAAAAGATATTTCATGCAAACAACAAGGAGAAAAAAGCAGGTGTTGCAGTACTTGTATCAGACAAAATAGACTTCAAAATGAAGAAAGTAGCAAGAGATAAAGAAAGACATTACATAATGATAAAGGGGTCAATCCAACAAGATGATATAACCATTATAAATATATATGTACCCAACACAGAAGCGCCAGCATATGTGAAACAAATACTAACAGAAGTGAAGGAGGAAATAGACAGCAATGCATTCATTTTAGGAGACTTCAACACACCACTCACTCCAAAGGACCGATCAACCACAGAAAATACGGAAAGACACAGAGGCACTGAACAACACACTACAACAAAGTGACCTAACAGACATCTACAGAACTCTACACCCAAAAGCAGCAGGATACACATTCTTCTCAAGTGCACATGGAACATTTTCCAGAATAGACCACATACTAGGCCACAAAAAGAACCTCAGTAAATTAAAAAATATTGAAATTCTACCAACCAACTTCTCAGATCACAAAGGTATAAAACTAGAAATAAATTTTAGAAAGAAATCAAAAAGGCTCACAAATACATGCAGACTTAACAACATTCTCCTAATTAATCAACGGTTAACGATCAAATCAAAACAGAAATCAAAGAATATATGGAGACTAATGACAACAACAACACAAAGCCACAACTTCTGTGGGACGCAGCAAAGGCAATTCTAAGAGGAAAGTATATTGCAATCCAGGCCTATTTAAGGATGGAAGAACATTCCCAAATGAATAGTCTAAAGACACAATTACTGAAATTGGAAAAAGAAGAACAAATGAGCCCCAAAGTCACCAGAAGGAGAGACATAATAAAGATCAGAGAATAAATAAATAAAATTGAGAAGAATAAAACAATAGAAAAAAATCAATGAAACCAAGAGCTAGTTCTTTGAAAAAATAAACAAAATGGATAATCCCCTAGCCAGACTCATTAAGAGAAAGAGAATCTACACACATAAACAAAATCAGAAATGAGGAAGGAAAAATAACGACGGACCCCACAGAAATACAAAAATTTATAAGAGAATATTATGAGAATCTATATGCTAACAAGCTGCAAAACATAGAAGAAACGGACAGCTTCTTAGAAAAATACAACCTTCCAAGACTGACTAAGCAAGAAATGGAAAAACTAAACAGACCAATCACCAACAATGAAATTGAATCGGTAATCAAAAAACTACCCAAGAACAAAACCCCTGGACCTGATGGATTCACCTCTGAATTCTACCAGACATATAGAGAAGAAATAACACCCATTCTCCTTAAATTTTTCCAAAAAATAGAAGAGGAGAGAATACTTCCAAACTCATTCTATGAAGCCAGCATCACTCTAATACCAAAACCGGGCAAAGACCTCACCAAAAAAGAAAATTACAGACCAATATCCCTGATGAACGAAGGTGCAAAAATACTCAACAAAATATTAGCAAACCGAATTCAAAAATACGATCATAGGGAGGTTGGATTAAAGATGGCGGTGTGAGAGGTGAGACAGAGGCTTCCTCCTAAAACCTCATATAATATGAAAATAAAGCTACTACAACTACTCTTGAAAAAGCAACGGGAAAGAGAACTACAATAAACTGCCTACACCTGGAGACAAGAGCAGCCCTCACAGAAAACGGTAATGTACTAAAGCTGTGGTCCTGCGGGATGCAAGCCCTTCCCCCACTCCAGCTCACCGGCAGGAGGAACAGGAACGGAGCTGAGAGGGAGTGGAGAACTGGGACTGCTGAATACCTAACTCTGGAGATCTGCTCTGGGAGCACAAACCTACATTTCACGGTGCTTGCATGATGCTCTTGTAATTAGGAGCTTGGAAAGCTAAGACAGGCAGAGTTCCTGGAGAGACAAGGATTCCGGCTGCCTGTGAGATCAGGGATCCATACCCAGCTTCTCCAGGATGGGGGAGGGGCAGGCAGTCTGAGAGACTTCCTGGCAGGGAGGAACTTGGAAGGAGGCCTGCTGAGGGGGCAAGAACTGCACGGAGCTTGCTGCTCGGGAGAAAGGACAGGTGGACAGGATTGTTTGGGTGTACTCTGCCCAGCAGATTGGGGGTTTTCTTCAGGTGTGGCAGCTCCCTGGCTGCCCGCACGGCTCCAGGAACCCCTTCTGTCACAGGCAAACTAGTGCACCTTTCGCCTGGCCAGCCCCACCGGGCTTGCAAACCTGGAAGCCCTTCCCTGGTTTTGGGCCAAACGGAGAGAGGATCTGTCTACAGCAACTTAAAAGGCAAAGCACTGAGGCTTATACCTGTGTGCTCAGCCCACCGGTTCAGACAGTGGAGACAGGCATAGCAGCCAGGAACCAGGAAACAGCCCTTTCCTCCCCCGAGGCACCAATACCACTCCCCTACAATCCCTGACATTGCTTCAGGGGCTGAGCAGCTCCAGAGAGTAGAGCTTCTGGGCACTAGAGGGCTCCATACACAAATATGAAACGCCAAAGGAACCTGGTCCAGAGTAAAATTATGAACACAACTCCTGAGAAAGATTTTAATGATATGGACCTTATGACTTTCCCTGAAAGGGAGTTCAAAATAAAAATCATTCACATGCTCATGGAGGTACGGAAAGATATTCAAGAACTCAGGAATGAATTCCGGTCAGAGATCCAATCCTTGAAGAACACAATGGACGGTGTAAAAAGCAGATTGGATACGGTGGAGGAGACGATAAATGAAATAAAAACTAGAGAAGAGGAATACAAAGAAGCTGAAGTACTGAGAGAAAAAAGGATCTCTAGGAATGAAAGAATATTGACAGAACTGTGTGACCAATCCAAACGGAACAATATTCGCATTATAGGAGTACCAGAGGAAGAAGAAAGAGAAAAAGGGATAGAAACTGTCTTTGAAGAAATAATTGCTGAAAACTTTCCCACACTGGGGAAGGAAATAGTCTCGCAGTCCACGGAAGCCCACAGAACTCCCAACACAAGGGACCCAAGGAAGGCAACACCAAGACACATAATAATTCAGATGGCAAAGGTCAAAGATAAGGACAGAGTATTAAAGGCAGCTAGAGAGAGAAAAAAGATCAGCTACAAAGGAAAACCCATCAGACTATCATCAGACTTCTCAACAGAAACCTTACAGGCCAGAAGAGAATGGCATGACATATTTAATGTAATGAAACAGAAGGGCCTCGAACCAAGAATATTGTATCCAGCACGATTATCATTTAAATATGACAGAGGGATTAAACAATTTCCAGACAAAGGAAAGTTGAAAGAGTTTGCTTCTCATAAACCACCACTACAGGATATCTTAAACGGACTGCTCTAGAGGGAAGCACCCCTAAGGCTAAAAAGATGTCATGAGAGAAAATAAAATCATAGCAAAGAAAGCAGACCATCCAAATACTAACTAAAGGCAAAGAATGAAACACCCAATATATAAAGAATAGAGGAGGAAGAATAGGAAGGGAGAAACAAAGAAACATCAGACGGCGTTCACAATAACTTAACAAGAAAGTTAAGTTAGATTCTAAGATTGTAAAGAAGCAACCCTTGAACCTTTGGTAACCACGAATCTAAAGCCAGCAATGGCAATAAGTACATATCTATCAATAATCACCCTAAATGTAAATGGACTGAATGCACCAATCAAAAGACACAGAGTAACAGAGTGGATAAAAAAGCAAGACCCATCTATATGCTGCATACAAGAGACTCACCTCAAACCCAAAGAAATACGCTGACTAAAAGTGAAGGGATGGAAAAAGATATTTCATGCAAACAACAAAGAGAAAAAAGCAGGTGTTGCAGTACTTGTATCAGACAAAATAGACTTCAAAACGAAGAAAGCAGCAAGAGATAAAGAAGGACATTACATAATGATAAAGGGGTCAGTCCAACAAGAAGATATAACCATTATAAACATATATGCACCCAACACAGGAGCGCCAACATATGTGAAACAAATACTGACAGAATTGAAGGAGGAAATAGACAACAATGCATTCATTTTAGGAGACTTCAACACACCGCTCACTCCAAAGGATAGATCAGCCAGACAGAGAATAAATAAAGACACAGAGGCACTGAACAACACACTAGAACAGA
>JAQQAC010002701.1:14694944-14735545 GCA_029783875.1 Phataginus tricuspis
GTCTTTTTTCCACTATTAATTTAGACATAAGAATATGTGTTTGTTTCATGTGACCTCCTTTTAGAGCTTTTATTTTTAAAAAATCATAAAACTGTCTATGTCTGGGAAGATATTGGTATCAATTTTTTAAAAAGTGAATAGTGCTAGACATAGGGGTTTTGTTTTATCCCTCAGTAACTACGACCAAACAAGGTATAGTACTTGGCAGGGTTCTTGCCACAGATGCATCTGGCTCCAGGCTGCAGCTCACAGAGTGGTTTGAAGGGGATACAAAGGCTTTTAGCTCCCATGGATGGAGCACCAGGTTCAAGATCTTGATCCCTGAAATTAAAAACAAGTAAGAATTCCATTCATTTACGCTGTATATTTCTGTTCTTTTTCATCACCAAGCCTCACAAGTTTGTTATTTATACTTACCTGGCGGTGGTCTTCTTGATCCAGTCTTCACAGTCAATTTCCCCACAGAATGGAATCTGAGCAATCTAGTAAGGAAAAATGTCCAGTCTTTATAATTCCTTCTATACTATAAAAGGAACATCTGAGTTCTCTACTAAACTTAGAAACAAAATGGCTAGATCTTCCAGCCTTCATCAGGCCATAGTAACTTTGCAAATTAGCTGGGAACTTTCACATAGAGGTGCAAGAAATAGGAGAATGTCTTCCCACGTCCAAAACCCACACATCGTAAAACATCAGGACATATTTGCAATACACTTAAATGTCCAAATAAACTGGCTACAATATAGTGGCTGAAAAGAAGGAACACAGGATGGGTAGACCTGAGTCCAAACTCCAGCTGGACTTCCCTCCCTCATTTCAAACCTGGACTCTAGCCACTGTACCTAGCTAACTGGTTATCAGGAGAGGGGAGATGACAAATAGTCAACAGATTTTTAAGCTTTATTTACAATAATAATTAACAATCAGGTAAACCTCATTTTATGCCACACTATTTTAACATATTATAGGTAAGTGAATCATTTTTAATGTCCAAAGGTATTTGAAAGCCAAATCACTTTGTATCAGAAAAAAACACCTCTCAAATTTTCTCATTTATAATCTGGGGACACAGCACTGGTTGTAAAATATGTATACCAGAATACTAAAGTTCGTAAGTGATTCACTCAATTAATTAATGATTTTGCAAATTAGTATCTCTTCTTTCTGAAAATTAAGTTTTGGCTAGGAACATGTACATACACAGAACACATAAAGCTGCAAAAATCTTGAAGAACTATTCACTACCTAATTAGAAAGACCTATGCAGTTCTAAGGAGCCCGAGTACTAATTGTAAAAAGCAAGGTTAGACCTGAACAAGACTTTCCCCCTTATTATTCAATCAACTAAGGTCTGGTAAGTATGTATGGTCAGGGAACTGAAAAGAACACTTTTAATCTCATTTTAGGAATCTGCACATTACATTTCTAAAGCTGAAACAATGCTCACTTTAGGAATTTACACCAAGCTGAAAAAACGAAATGAAAATCTTCAATAATGAAAACATTAGGGTCATACAGAATGAATGCTGTTTAGCCAGCACATCAAGCTTGAGAAAAAGCTTTCATGTAATCAGTTCACAGTATTATCCAAAATGACATAATGTTGTAAAATGCTTTAGGAAAGCCAGTGGAAAAGAGTATTCAATGCTAAGTAAATAATCCTGTTATGTGACTCACCTTGAAAAAGAGATTAATACCATGTATAAGTTGAGTCTTAAAATAACATTTACTGAATTATTTTTATATTCAAAGCTTTTCAGAAGTCTCCTACCTTTCCAGAATCTAGAACCTTCTGAAAATCTTCCATTGTATTAGCCACAACCATGTGAGTCTTAAGGTCTTCAGAAGCCCTATCAAAAAATAATTAGAAAAGAATACATACTTTTTCTTACTAATATCACAAAGTTCATAGGACAATAACCTAGAAATGAGAACTCAATTTGAATCTCATCTTTGTCACTAGTAGTGACATTCAGAAAAATCTCCTTTAACTGATTATTACTGCATTACTGTCAACATTAAATGAATGGGAAATTTGCCAAACACTCAACTGGTAAGAATTTTGTTATTGCCATTAAACCTCTATTGACCAACACTCTATTCCTGGCTATACCACTTACTATTTATGAGGATCTCAGTTTTTTTTAAACCTCTCTGGTCTTAGTTTTCCCTCTACAAAACTGAAAAAATACTCAAGCAAGTCTAACTACCATACAGGATTGTTCTAAGAACCAAACACAAAACCATGAAACGGTTTTGAGAAAGAAAAACACATAAATACACATTGTTCAAGCTATCTTCACGTACCATGTCATTCTGTAAGAACCTCAGGTTTTAGAAATGAAAATTCTCTTCCACATTCAAAGTCACACATTATATGAACACGACTCATGGTGGTGACCAAGGAAGAGAAGACACATTTTTCTTTTCTGAATCTCAGGGCTAAGAGCATGTGAACTCTGTGCCAGCAACAGCTAGCTGTCACCAAATCTTTCCCCTTCTTCCAACTTTCTTGTCATGAGATGAGCCCGTGTGACAAGTTACAGTTAATGAAACCCAGAGAAAGGAATATGCCACTACTCAGGCTTAGGCCTTAAAATGGGAAAATGTACTTTATGCAACTTGTATTATTAACAAATTTACTGAATAAAAATGTTAACAAAAAAAGGTGCTTTTTAGGCATTAAACTGTGGTTTTCCAACCAGGGGGGTGCATCTGAATCATACAAAGAACATATCAACACAACAGATCACCAGAGCCTATGTGAAGGCTAATGAATCAGAATATTCAGGTGTGCGGCCCAGGTATTTCTGTTGCCAAAGCTCCAGGTGACTCTGGCGAGAATCCCTGGAAAAGAACCACTGGACTAAATGTACCAGCTGAATGGCAGCGATCAGGACAGGAACTTTCTAATCTTTCCTCTCTGACAAAATTTCCTGTTCTGAGTTTGATGAACTTCAAAAGGATTATTCATTTGGAGGTCAATTACATCTTTGAAGTAACCCCTCAAGAGACTTATCATTCCCATTTTAGGGCAAGCAAGTCAAGAGAAGAAAAATCACTTGCTTAAAAACATGTAAGTAAGCACCAAAGCCAAGGCTAAAATCAGGTCACTCCTTAAATGAAAGATTTATGGAGGCCTAATGAGTTAAGGCACAGTGTATAAGATAATAAATAAATAAATAAGATGCACAACCAACCACCTTCCAAATTGAGCTTCTATCCCCAGCAGTGGTGGGCCTCCCTCTCTGCTTCAGGCGGGCAGGAAGTAAATAAGGTGCCACACATATGCTACCAATCTTCTAGTGCCTCTGTTTTGAGATGTGCAATTCTAAAAGGCCTCTCTCCATAGGTCAGGGCAGCCCTAAGGCTCCCCTCTACCCTCACCCACAATCCCAGTTAGGAGTTTTTAGCCTTGGCTACACATCATGATCACCTACAGAGTTGTAGTGATACAGTTGCCAGGCCCACTCTAGACCAATTAAATAAACATTTCTGGGGAAGGGGCCAGATGCTGTTATGTTTGCTTCCCAGGTACTGCTAATGTGTATTCACAGGTAAGAATCAATGCCTCAATCCCTCAAATTTGTATGTCCTAAAAGCCTAGATCTAAAGTTAAACCAGATTAGTCCATGGGACAGTCCATCACTACAAACCTAACAGAGAACAGAAAGCACTTAGGAAAATAATCATAATACAAGTCAAAAACACGAAGAGAAAGGTGAATGAAGACCCATGAGAGTTCAGAGGGACGATCACTTCCCGTTGGGGTAATCAAATAATTCCTCAGTGTAGATCACAAAGGCTGAGTAGGATTTCAAAATGAGACATAAGAGTTCTAAAGAACTAACCTTGTAAAAAGGTTAACATGGATGTCTTCCAAAATAGCTTGAAGTTTAGTCTCAGCCTCATTTTCAGCAACTGTCAGCTTTTCTCCAGTATCTCGTCTGACAGCTACGAACTGACAGCTCTTCATATCACGCGGCCCAACTTCAAGTCTAATTGGAACTCCCTAGAAAACAAAAAAGGCAGTTAAAATAATAAGTGCCTGTCTCCAATTGAATATGTAGACTTATTTCATGGTTTTATCTACTATAAATCATAAAAAAAACACAAAAAGCCATAAGCAAACAACAACAAAAAGCATGGAATATTCCTGAGATACTGCAGAAACCTATTCCAATAAGAAAGTGTAAACCTAAGAAAAAAAATGTACTGCAGAAGTTGTTCTAAGAAAGTGCTTAATGAAGAAACAGTAGTTGTTTAGATCAGTGTTCCTACCTTTTCTCACACAAGAGCACAACATAAAAAACTCTACCTGTATGGCACACAGGGATAAACAGAGAAGCCTTCTTGAAACTAAAGCCATCTCGAGGTGCTGGTAAGGACCTTGGCACACCCGTGACTCACTCACGGCATGATGGTATGCTTTGGGGCTGGAAAGCCCTCACTCTGGATACTCTAGCATGTGTCAGAATCACTGAAGGGCTTGTTAAAGCACAGATTTCTGGGCTCCACCCACTGAGTTTCTTCTGACAGCAGGTCTGGAGATTTTTACTTCTAACAAGTTTGCAAGTGATGCTCGTCACAGGACTGCACCTTGAGAACCACTCCCTTGTACCCTTTGACTCTCACAAAGAACCCTAAGGACTGTCTGCAAGGTTAAGACTTGTGAATGTTCAATCCTTGTGAATGTATATAATTCCGTGGGGGGATTAAGGCTTAGAGAGACCTAATTTTCGGGCCTAGAACTTACTGATGAAAAGTAGGTTTTTAACAATTTTTTTTTTAAGTGAATGAGCCTCTAAAATTAACTGGGGTTTTGAATTTGAGTTAGGAGCCCTACATACAGTTTAGCTTGATTGGCCGTCCCCCAAATCAAAACCAAAGAAAAATTTTAAATGTTCCTCTAGAAAAAAAAAAATTCACCCCCTAGAGAAGACTTACTTATAAAATAACTGAACACTATGGAACAAACTACTGAATGCTAGATATTACAGTATTTTATTGTTTTCCTTTATGCATCCAATACATGCATGTGTCAAAAACAGTATTAAGTACAATGAGATTTAAAAGATGAATAAGAAGAAAGAGATCCTGTCCTCAAGGAACTTCATGTTTTGTAGGGTAAATAAGGCAGGCACACAAATAATAAAAATCAATACAGAAAATCGTAAGTGGGAGACTATCCTCAGCTGGAAAAGATAAAAGTTATGGAGAAGGCAAATAATAATGAGTAAACTCATCAAAACTGAAGAACACTGTATAAAATACCTGACCTACGATGACAAAAACGTCAATGTTGTGAATGACAAAGGCTGAGGAACCACTACTGATTAAGGGAAACTAAAAAGACAGGACAACTAAATCCAAGAGGCCTGTATCGTGTCCTGGCAGAGAGAGAGCTGTGGCAGCCCAGAGCAGGGTGTCCAAGCCAGTCAGGTGAGAGGGCATCTCTGCACGAGAAGGGCCTAGCGTGGGGCGACAGAGCCTACGTAGCTCGAGGAGGGCATCACCCAGCAAAGTCAGTGGCAACGGCAGTGACAGATGAGCTGTATACATGGGGACTGATCAAAGAAATAAATATATTAAGGATAACTGGAGCTAGAGAAGGGAGTTAAAATACGGAATAGGAGAAAACTAGAATGAGGTCTTTGGTTTTTCATTGGAATCAAAGGTACTCCACAGCACCATCTACTGGGAAGGCTCGGAAGCCATGGTATCTCAAAAGCAAATGAGCACATCCAGCACTAATACCCTTGTCCACTGAACAGAACCAGGCCTTAGAGATATGGCTAATTCCAGGGCTGGGGCAGGGAAAGCACAAGATAAGTCATGCCAAAAAAAAAGGAAGTGCTCAAAAAAACACAAAAGTCAGCTTTAAGGGATCCTACTGGTCATATCGAAGACACTTTGAGCATCAAATGATGATAGTAACAGATTACATAAGCCACTCAATAATACCAGAAACCATGGGTCCATAAAAATATTAATTAAAGCTAAGGAGAAATGTGCTGTGTCGAGATCATCATAATCCAAGAAAAACTGTGGAACCATTCCAGACTAAGACTAAAGAAACATGGTAACTATATACAACACATGATTCTGAACTAGATCCTTCTGCTATGAAAGAAAGACACTAGTGGAACACCTCACAAAACCTGAATGGGTTTTAGAAGTACACAGCAGTATCATGTCAGTGTTAGTATCCTGATTTTGTTCACTATATTGTGATTATATGTAAGAATATGTTTGTAGAATGTAGGCATCAGGCTAGCATTTTATTTTCAAATGGTTCAGGCAGGAAAAACCACTTTTTTGCACTATACTTGCTTTATTATAAATACATGATTGATTCATGATAAAAAAATTTTACAACCCAAGTATAAAAAGTAGTACAAGACACAAGGCAGAAAAAGAGAGACTGAGAAGAGAGAAAAGGATATATATATGAAAGGGAAATAATGAAAGACAGTCTGAGGCCAAATCATGGAGAATGCCTACATTTTGATGGTAGTTTTTTCTAAGTAGTTATGAATTTACTTACAAAGGACTGTTTTCTGTTGTTTTAAACATAGAATTACTTAATCATCCAACATAGTAAAAAGAAAAGTAGTTAATTCACTCCTATTATTTTCTCAATACAGATAGAGGACTAAAGAAGAGCTTTGGGAGATGCTGGGTTCCAATCTAGCAACCAAACTATGTAACTCTTTATTAATCTGAGTAAGTCTCATGATACATAGGTACATTACACACACACACACACACACACACACACACACACACTCACCCACTTCAAAAAATTAATCACTATCAAATGAATCTAGACCTACATCTCCCAAAATGTTTTCTTTCCTCAGGGATTCTTGGATTAAATGGAGATAACATGGCATTCGAAAGTAATCAGTACTTTTTACCAGCAGTGAACTCTTTCTTATTGGTCTTTAATTTTAGGCATCAAGTTTAGAACTTGGTGTTCTGTTTTCTTGCCGGAGAACTGTAGAGAAGGAAATAGTACCAGAGCCAACTCATACTAAGCTATCTCCCCCACGTAGTGTGGGTTCACCAGGGTACTCAAAAGATGAGTGACAGGGACAAAGTCAAATCAGTCCTAGGAGGAGAAGTGAGGTACAAGAGGAAGGGGAAGAGGAGGGATATAGAAGTGAGTATGGACTTTTTTCCCCTTTCAGTCCAGCTAGAAGCATGGAGTTAAGTTTCTCCTTCCACATTTGGTACCTCAGACAAGTACAAATGGCTTAGGCAAGCTCCTAGTGGAATCACAGAACCGCTATTTCTAAGTAAGCAAAAAATATTGTCATTAAAGGGAAATTACACAGAGAAAATACTCATCTTTAAAGTCTTCATTAAAGGTAGGAGAGTGTGTAAAGAAAATAGTTATTACATAAAAGGGAAGCAATATCAATACAATTACTATTTTTCAGGACAGAAGCGTTACCTTAGGGGGCCATTTAAAACAAAAGGATATATTAGCAACTTTAGGAACCCTACATGTATTAATACTGAATAATCCTAACATTGCTGGATGCAATCTTACTATATCTCCTTATCTATTTCCTATAATGTAAGTTTATAAATTCTTGTCTTCTAATTGCGAGATCTAATAAGATTCCCTGTTTCTGCATAAAAAAAGGGCCAGAAGACTGAAAAATGGAATTAAGAATATAGAATGACAATGTGCAATAAATGAAAGTTATATTAAAGACATTAAACTAGAATTTAAACTAGCTTTGAATGTACAAAAATCAACAAATTACTGTGAAAAAATGCAGTGTGAAAAATAAAGTATGAAATTAATTTCTGATGTTTTACAGATTAGCTGTAACATTGACAATAGGTGATTCATACAAGGTTATTTTGATGGATTTATTGTTGAAATAACTTTTTATTGTATGAATTTCTGGTATAAATATTTCAGTATAATAACCATGAGGTTCATTTGTGGAGTATAACAATGAAGCAAAACTGATGGAACAAAATAGTAGCAGACTCAGAGACTCCAAGAAGGAACTAGTGGTTACCAAAGGGGAGGGGTGTGGGAGGGTGGGTGGGGAAGGTGGGAGAAGGGAATTGTGGGGTATTATGTTTAGTACACATGGTGTGGGGAACCCCAGAGAAAACAGTGTAGCACAGAGAAGGCAAACAGTGAATCTGTGTCATCTTACTACACTGATGGACAGTGACTGAATTGGGGTATGAGTGGGGACTTGATAATATGGGTAAATGTAATAACCACATTTTTTTTTCATGTGAAACCTTCATAAGAGTATGTATCAATAATACCTTAATAAAAATATGGCAAAAAAAAAGAATAATAACCATGAGGTTTAGTAATCATAAACAAGATCTTCAAGATCACTTGCATTCTAACATAATAAAAATAAGCTTCCACAAAAAAACACTTTTAAGTTTAGTAAATACATAAAAATATACATATAAACTAACTTTAAATATCAGTATTACAAGGTTTTGAACTGTGTCTATGCTCAACACCTAATTTAACTGAGGAGAAAAGAACTCACTACTATCAAAATAGAGAAAATGAAAAAGCATATAGAGTAAGGAAAATAAAAGTCCCAAATAGAAGTGTGAGAATAAAAGATGCTGCTGAAGAATTTACCTTGAGCTCCCAGTGATTGAACTTCCAACCTGGCGAATAGTTATCTCGCAAGTCAACTCTAACTCGAATATTAACGCTGAGTAACCGCCTTCGATAATCATTGCATTTCGCAAACAAAGCATCTCTGTCCTCTTCAGAAAGTGCATTTGTAATGCCACAAGGTATAACCACCACCTAGAACCCAGCACAATACCATAAATTTATACAAAGACTGGAAAGAAGTCATGCCAATATATAACATCCAGGAGACAAAACTTATACTAGTGACTATAAATCTACATAAATCAACCTGTGTGATTTCTAATCTATATAGAATGTCTAGCAACAAGCTGCATATTGCCTGTCCATGCTAAATGCATTTTCCCTTGACTTACATTTAACTTATTATAAATCAAAAATTGATTTCTAAAAATATATTACACAAAGTAGCTAAAAAAAATTGAGAGTACTAACAGCAGAATACAAATGACACAGAGTTATACAACACTAAGGTCTAGATTGTACTTTGTTGTTTCTATATCAGCAAAATCTACCTAAACAATACTCAGAAAATCACACTTTCAAATTTCCTTTCGTAAGTATGGCTTGTATTTCACAAAAGGAACGATAAACACAAATACTGTCCTTACCTGAACACAGGCTACACGGGGTGGTAACACTAAGCCCATGTTGTCCCCATGAACCATGGTCATGACACCAATGGTTCGAGTTGTCAGACCCCAGGAGTTCTGATAGGCAAATTGCTTCTCTCCTGGTGTCTTTGGATCTTCAAAAATTATTTCAAACATTTTGGAAAAATTCTGCCCTAAATGATGTGATGTTGCTCCCTAAAATAAAGAAAGAAATACAAGCTAAATTTCAATAACCTAGGACACCTTTAAAAATCATTACTGTAAGATCACACACCTGAGAGTGGTTGTTAGACCTGCTTTATCTTCCCTGATTTTTTTACATTAGAAAGTTTTTAAAGAACAAGTGATACAACAGACTTGTATTCCTCAAAAAATACTGTAAAAGTGTACTGCTGTGAGCAGCCCTGTTCACTGGGCTAATTTTAACTACAAAGGTTAAAAAGGAATCCATGCTTTGGTAATTCAGGATACAGGCCCTGACTTAATTGACCCTGGAGATTTACAGGAACAAGACACATTTGTCTGAAATTACTGTATGGTTTAGGAAGCACATAAAATATTAGTTTTTTAAGTGTACTTCTGTAATGAGAGATGGAATTTGTTGAATCTGCCCATAGAGTATGTTTGCAGTCACCTATGAATCCTATGTAGCACTCTGATACCTGGATAGCTCTTCCACTAGCAGATATAAACGCTTCTACAGTGGTTGTATATTCTCCTCCTGCAAATTTCTCCTTTTCAGTCTTTCTTCCTTTTACAACAGGAATTGCCAGGAGCTCTTCATATACCTGAGCATATAAATCAAGTATCTGCAAGACCTGTAACAAATTTTAAATGTAAAAGTGTTCAAATTTATGGTATATTTAGTTGTTACAGAGTTATAAAACTGTACTATTTAAAACTAGTTGTGGTGGAAAAGCACTTCAAACAATAAAAACCTTTTTTAATGGCAAGATTAAAGTAGCCAGTGTGAATTTATTTAAGAAAGACATTCAACAAAACAGTGTGAAATTGAATAACTTTTAAAAATGTACATAAACTTAGAATGTAAGAGAAAATAAATGTTTATGAAATATATACAGTAGATAGGGTGAAATCTGATGAATAATGTATTTCACCTGTGGGATTATAATTTCTTCTATATGGTAAAGTGCAAAAACATTTCCATCTGAAAATTTAAAACAGCACATTTTCTAATAAAATTTCATTGAGGAATTACATTTGAATTAACCTTTTCTTTTAATAGGTGAGACATAAACTTTAAGTTACAAAATAATTTATGCTAGGAAATTATCTTTTTATGTTATTTTGAGAGCAGATCAAACTTCAAGCTGGAGTCCCTTATTGAATGATTACTATGTAAATAGATAGCACCACATCACTTACTACTGATGGCGGGGGTGGAGGTAGAGGAAAGCACAGCCTAGAAAAGAGCATAATACAAGTAACAACTTTTTATACCTCTGCAGCTGCTTCCTCAAACGTAGCAAATGCACTGTGCCCTTCCTGCCAAAGGAATTCACGAGTACGAAGGAAAGGCTGAGGATGCTTGAACTCCCAACGCTGGAAGAAGCAAGAATACAATTTGGTCATTACAAAGAGCCTTTCCATTTTTATTGACAACTTTATGTGGTAAGCAATCCAGAAATTATAATTGTGATTCAAAATACTTCAAAAATGCTTCCATACTCCCAATTCTTTGACTACAAAAATAAGGAATAACAAAATGTTCTTTTTTATGAAAGTGAGTAAGAATGATAATGAAATAACATATGAAGGGGTATGTACCTACCACCACATTGCACCACTGATTCAGCCTGATGGGCAGGTCTCTATGTGACTGCACCCATTTTGCATATGCAGGATACATCACTGAAATGACACAGGAAAATACAGGCAGAATTAGTCACTGAAGGCTTTATTTCTCCTTGAAAGCTGGTAAGAATTAAATAAGCAATATAATTAATGGGAATTAAAACGTTGTTTGTGTAAATGTGTTGCCCATGTTTGGAATGGTAAGTGAATGGTGTTATTATGTATTTCATAAAATGAGTTAGTCAAGGAAATAAATCTATCTAGACTTGGCCAAATTTTATGTTCTCTACAATGAGATTTATGTTTAACATTTAATTTGACTGTTTTTCAGCTGTTTTTAAAAACTCTAAGTGAAAATCTTATAGTAAATATATATAAAGCTTGTTCTACAGTATGTTCTTTGCATTCATTATCCTGTTCAATTCTCAAATGCAATGCACAAAGTAAAACATCATAACCTCAAGTATCAAAAATGCGGAAGCTGGACTTAGAAAAGTTAAATAACTTGCTGAATCCAGCACAGCTACCCTTTGAAACCAGAATTCAGGTTAGCTCTATCTAACTCATCTACCCACAGTATGAAGGTTCTTGCCATAAACTGCTAATTTGAGTGATGGTGCCTGTCTTGTCATGGCCTATTCATGATTAACTAAAATTAGTAAAAGAAACTCTACCAATCTGGTATGTGAAAAATATGCTGGTGTCATCGCTTCAATAATGCATCATTATATTACATAAGCGTATCACTAGAAATAGCAAGTAAAGAGCAAACACTCTGTAACTCTAAAGATGGATAATCACTGTGAAAGACACTGACAAGCCCAAAAGCTCAAAATTTCCAAGTGCCAGTTCCATTTACTAGGTGCAATGTCAGGAAAATCACTTAACCTTAGAGCCACTTTTTACCTGCAGAATGGAGATAACAACACCTGCCTCTACTTTCATCACTACACTGTTTTAAGAATAATACAAGATATAAATGAGATCACTCAGTAACCTATAAAACCCAATATGAATGCAAGTGTATTATTAAAAATGACTAAAAAATTTGTAAGTAAATATGGCATAAAACATTAGTGTCTGCAATTTTATAACCAGTGCCAAGAATAAAAATTACTCCAGGAATAAAACTCCTTGGAATGATCTGAAAAATTATTAGCATGAAATAAAATATGATGCAAGTATTTAAAAAGAAACCCAACTTTATCCTAATGATAAAGAGCTGTGCAATGGATAATGTACAGAGAATAAAATTCTATACAACTTAAGTTTACATTCATTAAACCTTACATCATCAACAAGGATTATAAATATCACAAAATAAAAGTTGAGACTCAACTCTAGAGGCTGGCTCTAATGTTTCAATGAGCTTTCTCCTACACCCCAAGGCCCACCCTCACCTGTTTCACTGGTGGGACGAACGGCAATTGGTTCTGCCAATTCTGTTTTGCCTGATCTTGTAACCCAAGCAACCTAGAAGATAAAATCATTTTTCATACATTTTTTTAACAGCGTTTTGAGGAGCAGCACAAATGCAAACCTTCAATTTTTATCCTATCAATTAAAGCAAGTTAAAATAATTGATGCTGTTCACTGTAAGAAAAGATAGGTACTTCCTGTCCCTATAAATGTTTAGTGGAAAGTAAAAGCTGGTTAATTATTTAATGTAACAGACTAACTTGCCCTGGAGGTAGAAATATAATTTTAATGGTTTTACATTTCTTGAAATTGGTTGTTATGACTTGCTTTTAAATTACTATTCAAGTGTGAAGTTTAAGTATACTTTTGAGTTTCTGAGAGAAAAACTGCAAAAATAAATAAAGCAAGCTAACTTACCTCTGGGGCAAAGTCAGCAACATGAGTCTTCTCTTTCTCTAATGCACATTGAGACACAAACATGGGGAAATAGCAGTTTTCAACACCAAGTTTCTTGATCTCAGCATCAAAGAAGGCCTTGACAGATTCCCAAATGGAGTACGCCCAGGGACGGAGAATATAGCAGCCACTTACATCATAGTATTCAATCATTTCTGACTTTGTGATGACCTTTTTAAAAGAAAAACATAGTCTTTACAGCCTAAATCGAAACAAAACTAAAATAAGTATATGATAACCAAGCTTCAAAAATAGAGGCTTCCACAGTTGGTGCATCCTCTTCATGTGCCTGCAAAATGCCCTATTCTATACTGAGAAACACCACAGCTGTAAATGCTAGAGAAGACTTGAATTCCAACTTGTTTCTGCTGTTTAGTATCTTTGTAACTTTGGGGATAATTCCTTAACCTCACCAAAAAAAAAAAACAAAAAAAAAAAAAACAGTGACTATCTCATAGGGCTACTTCTTGATTACTTTATGTGAGCATGCTTAGAAAACTTACATTTAAAATGACCTTTCTATGTATTATTAAAAGCATTGTATGTTAAATACTTTGTGTCTGGACTTTAGAATCTAAATATAACGTCCCCTTTGAGAAATTTAAAACATAAAAATCAGCTGAATGCATACTCACTTGAGAATACCAATCTGCAAGATTTTCTTCCTTTTTTGCCTCAAGACCCAACCTGCAGATAAGAAAAATAAAACGTAAGTCCCTTCAAAAAAAAAAAAAAAAAATAAAAATAAAAATAAATAAATATATAAAAACACAAACACACACACATATATATATAAGTCCCTTCATTCAGCAATTGCTTTTAGGTTGAATGGAAATAAACCTAAATTCAAATGCATTCGTTTTTCTTCGGTATGAGTTATTTCTGTATTTGTATCTCTTCTATATTCATTCCCACGATAATGTTTTTTTTAAATTTATTTTGGTATCATTACTCTACAATTACATGTGCAATATTATTATTAAACTACCCCCTTCATCAGGTCCCCCCCACCAACTCCATTACAGTCACTGTCCATCAGCATAGTGAGATGCTATAGAATCATTACTGTCTTCTCTGAGTTGTACAGCCCTCCCCACGCCCCCCAACATTATGTCTGCTATTCGTACTGCCCCCTTTTCCCCCTTGTCCCTCCCTTCCCACCCATCCTCCTCAGTTCCTTTCCCTTTGGTAACTATTAGTCCATTCTTGGGTTCTGTAAGTTTGCTACTGTTTTGTTCCTTCAGTTTTTTTCTTTGTTCTTATACTCCATATATTAGTGAGATCATTTGATATTTGTCTTTTTCCGTTTGGCTTATTTCACTGAGCATACTACCCTCCAGCTCCATCCATGTTGTTGCAAATGGTACGATTTGTTTTCTTCTTATGGCTGAATAATATTCCATTGTGTATATGTACCACATCTTCTTTATCCATTCATCTACTGATGGACACTTAGGTTGCTCCCATTTCTTGGCTATTGTAAATAGTGCTGTGATAAACATAGGGGTGCATCTGTCTTTTTCAAATTGGGCTGCAGCATTCTTAGGGTAAATTCCTAGGAGTGGGATTCCTGGGTCAAATGGCATTTCTATTTTGAGTTTTTTGAGTAACCTTCATACTGCTTTCCACAATGGTTGAACAAGCCACGATAATGTTTGAATCTAGAAAACAATTCAGTCATCTCTTAACAGATAGTGAGATACTGTCCACAAAAACTAAGAAAGCCATAATTTTAATTGCAGACATGTCTTTTATAAAGTTTTGTGTAATAAAGACAGAGCCTATATCTCATAGTATTCTCTCACTAAAAAATAAGAATAATCTTTTGCGAACCTCAATTCAGGTAAAATTAGTGAGAGCAGTGTCTCCCTGAAAGTAACATATAGAAAGTAATAAAACACTGGCTGTACGTGTATATATATCCTTGCATATCTTGCAAGTTTTTTTTTTAATTGAAGCTAATAAAAGTTACAGAGATAGATGCCTCCAAAATAAATTAGATCTGCAATAAAAAAAACTATTCCAGACAATAATTATTTTCTTCAAAGACCACAATTATTCAAGGCACTGTGATCTTATGATCCCCATAGAAAAATCTACTCATTAGTTACATTTTATAAAAGGCACATTGAGAGTTTACAAAGGAGGCTTTATTGGCTTAAGATCCTACCATATTTACATTTGAATTCTCTATTGTTTCACTTTGACACATCTCAACAAAATGCCCATATGAAACTTGGCCCTTTCATGAGCAATCAGTGGGTAAAAGGCCAAAGATTTATTCTCTCTTCCACTATTCTATAAATATGATCACCCAGGCAATGGGCAAGAAAAATAACTTTTGTATTATGTTATTTAAGGAGACACTGTGTGTTTGATGTAAGAAATGAGAGGAAAATTTTGAAATTCAGCTATAGAAGTCTAAACAAAGTACCTCAAAACAGTAGTTGCTAATAACAGCTTTTCTTTTTCGTATTAAGCCATTAAACAAACCTAGCACAAAGTTCACTTTAATTGTGAGGTGGGGATTACAGACAAGGGAATCACATTAATCATGAAGAGAACATGGATGATACTAAGACACGGGCTATTCCACTGCTTTGTGTTTAAACCAGCTTTGTCTTATATCTACCAAATTAAAAATTTTAACAGGAAGGAAGTTTGGATTTACTTCCACAAAAGATTTTCATTTGAAAAACCTGCTTAAGGTGCCAAACAGTGACTACAGTGAGGCTACCAACTGTGTAAAAAGGGAGGAAAAAGAGAACTTTACATATTATTTGTTTCACTTGAGTAATCAAATGACAATCTCTGAATGATATAGAAGAAACTAATTTTGAATTACCAATTCATTATGGTGTCAGGAGAAACAGATGGGAAACAAGCATGGGAGTCTCACTGAACGTTTTATATTGAGATGCTCAGAACCAAGCAAAGGAATATATAACCTATTTAAATAAATAGAAAATTCACTAAAGCTATCTGCTGACGTTATAACCTTTAGCATTCTCCAATTTAAAGTGACAAATTAACCAAAGTTTGTTTAATTTTTTTAAAGTAATTTAAGGATTGGATTAAAGATGGTGGCATGAGAGGTGAGATACAGGCTTCCTCCTAAAACCGCATATAATACGAAAATATAGTTAACACAACTAATCCTGAAAGAGCAACAGGAAAGAGGACTGTGCCAGACTGCATAGACCTGGAGAAAAGAGCAGACCTCAAAGAACAGGGTAACATACCAAACTGTGGCCTGGTGGGACCCAAGCCCTTCCCCCACCCCAGCTCACCTGTGGAGGAAAAGAAATGGAGTGGGTAGGGAATGGAGGCCTGGGACTGCTGAATACCTAACTCTGGAGATCTGCTCTGGGAGCACAAACCTACATTTCATTCTGCTTGCACGATACTCTTGTGATTATGGGGGTTGGAAAGCTAAGACAGGGAGAATTCCTGGAGAGACTGAGATTTCAGCCGCTTGTGGAAAGCAGAGATCCTTATCTGGCTGCTCTGGGACAAAAGAAAGGCAGGCAGTCTGAGAGACTTCCTAACAAGGAAGCCCTTAGCAAGAGGGCTGCTAAAGGGGCAAGGATTGCACAGAGCTTACTGCTCAGGAGAGAGGACAGATAGACAAAATTGTCCAGATGCACTCTGCCCAGCAGGTTGGGAGCTTTGCCATAATAGACTCTCATATTTAAGGAGGAAAAAGAAATCTTCCTCCTTAGACAATCTTCAGGTGCTCAAGCTCCCTGGCTGGCTATACAGCTCCAAGAACCCCCTCAGTGATAGGCAGCCTACTGCGCCTTTCTCCCAGCCAGCCCCACCTGGCTCGCAAACTGGCAAACCCTACCCTGGGGTTAGGCCAGCCAGAGGGAAGATCTGTCTACAGTAACTACAAATACAAGCACAGAGGCTTATAACTGTGTGCTTGGCCCACTGGTTCAGGCAGTGGAGACAGGCATAGCAGCCAGGAAGCAGGAAACAGCTCTTCTCCCCCAAGGCACCAATACAACTCCCTTGCGACCGCCACAATGCTTCAGGGGCTGAGCAGCTCCAGGGAGTAGAGCTTCTGGGCACTAGAGGGCACCATATACAAATATGAAACGCCAAAGGAACCTGGTTCAGAGTAAAATTACTAATACAACTCCTGAAAAAGATTTAAATGACATCAACCTCATGACTCTTCCTGAAAGGGAGTTCATGAAAATCATTAACATGCTCATGGAGGTACGGAAAGATATTCAAGAACTCAGGGATGAATTCCAGTCGGAGATCCAATTGTTAAAGAACACAATGGAGAGTATTAAACACAGATTGGATACAGTGGAGGAGATGATAAATGAAATAGAAACTAGAGAAGAGGAACACAAAGAAGCTGAGGAACAGAGAGAAAAAAGGATCTCTAAGAATGAAAGAATACTGAGAGAACTGTGTGACCAATCCAAATGGAACAATATTTGCATTATAGGGGTACCAGAAGAAGAAGAGAGAGAAAAAGTACATAACTATCAATAATCACCGTAAATGTAAATGGACTGAATGCACCAATCAAAAGACATAGAGTCACTGAATGGATAAAAAAGCAAGACCCATCAATATGCTGCCTGCAAGACATTCACTTTAAACCCAAAGACACACACTGAATAAAAGTGAAGGGATGGAAAAAGATATTTCATGCAACTAATAGGGAGAAAAAAACAGGAGTTGCAGTACTTGTATCACACAAAATAGACTTCAAAGAAAGTCACAAGAGACAAAGAAGGACATTACATAATGATAAAAGGGTCAATCCAACAAGAAGATATAACCGTTATAAATATCTATGCACCCAACACAGGAGCACCTACATATGTGAAACAAATACTAACAGAATTAAAGGGGGAAGTAGAATGCAGTGCATTCATTCTAGGAGACTTCAACACTCCACTCACTCTGAAGGACAGATCAACCAGAAAGAAAATAAGTGAGGAGACAGGGGCACTGAACAACACATTAGAACAGATGAACCTAACAGACATCTACAGAACTCTACACCCAAAAGCAACAGAATACACATTCTTCTCAAGTGCACATGGAACATTTTCAAAAATAGATCATACACTAGGCCACAAAAAGAGCCTCGGTAAATTCAAGAAGATTGAAATTCTACCAACCAGTTTCTCAGACCACAAAGGTAGGAAACTACAAAAATATTACACAAAGAAAATGAAAAAGCCAACAAACACATGGAGGCTTCACAACATGCTCCTAAATAATCAATGGATCAATGACCAAATAAAAACAGAGATGAAGCAATATATGGAGAGAAATGACAACAGTGATTCAACACCGCAAAATCTGTGGGATGCAGCGAAGGCTGTGTTAAGAGGAAAGTATATTGCAATACAGGTCTACCTCAGAAAAGAAGGACAATTCCATATGAGCAGTCTAAACTCACAATTAATGAAACTAGAAAAAGAAGAACAAATGAGGCCCAAAGTCAGTAGACGGAGGGACATAATAAAGATTAGAGCATAAATAAATAAAATCCAGAAGAAGAAAACAATAGAAAGAATGAATGAAAGCAAGAGCTGGTTCTTAGACAAAATAACAAAATAGATAAACCCCTGGCCAGACTTATCAAGAAAAAAAGAGTCTACTCACATAAACAGAATCCGAAATGAGAAAGGAAAAATCACTACAGATACCAAGGAAATACAAAGAATTATTAGAGAATACTATGAAAAATTGTACCAAACTGGATAACCTAGAAGAAATGGACAACTTTCTAGAAAAATACAACCTTCCAATGCTGACCCAGAAAGAAACACGAAATCTCAACAGACCAAATACCAGCAAAGAAATAAAACTGGTAATCAAAAACCTACCTAAGAACAAAACTCCTGGACCAGATGGCTTCACCGCTGAATATTAACAAACATTTAGTGAAGACCTAATACCCATCCTCCTTAAAGTTTTCCAAAGAGTAGAAGAAGAGGGAATACTTCCAAACTCTTCTATGGGGCCAGCATCACTCTAATACCAAAACCAGGCAAATACACCACAAAAGAAGAATATTACAGACCAATATGCCTGATGAACATAGATGCAAAAATACTCAACAAAAAATTAGCAAACTGAATTAAAAAATACATCAAAAGGATCATCCATCATGATCAAGTGGGATTCATCCCAGGGACGCAAAGATGGTATAACATTTGAAAATCCATCAACATCATCCACCACATCAACAAAAAGAAGGACAAAAACCACATCATCATCTCCATAGATGCTGAAAAAGCATGTGACAAAATTCAACATCAATTCATGATAAAAACTTTCAACATAATGGGCATAGATGGCAAGTACCTCAACATAATAAAGACCATATATGACAAACCCACAGCCAACATTATACTTAACGGCAAGACACTGAAAGCTTTTCCTTTAAGATCAGGAAGAAGACAACGATGCCCACTCTCCACACTTATTTCAACATAGTACTGGAGGTACTAGCCACAGCAATCATACAACACAAAGAAATAAAAGGCATCAAGATTGGTAAGGAAGAAGTCAAACTGTCCCTGTTTGTAGATGACATGATATTGTACATGAAAAAAACCTAAAGAATCCACTCAAAAACTACTAGATCTAATATCTGAATTCAGCAAAGTTGTGGGATAGAAAATTAATACGCAGAAATCTGTGGCATTCCTATACACTAACAATGAACTAGCAGAGAGAGAAATCAGGAAAACAATTCCATTCACAGTTGCATCAAAAAGAATAAAATACCTAGGAATAAACCTAACCAAGGAAGTGAAAGACCTATACTTTCAAAACTACAAGACACTCATGAGAGAAATTAAAGAAGATACCAATAAACGGAAACACAACCCATGCTCATGGATAGGAAGAATTAATATTGTCAAAATGGCCATCCTGCCTAGAGCAATCTACAGATTCAATGCAATTCCTATCAAAATACCAACAGCATTCTTCAACGAACTAGAGAAAATCATTCTAAAATTCATATGGAACCACAAAAGATCCCGAATAGCCAAAGCAATCCTGAGAAAGAACAATAAAGCTGGGAGGATTATGCTCCCCAACTACAAGCTCTACTACAAAGCCACAGTAATTAAGACAGTTGGACCTGCACAAGAACAGACCCATAGACCAATGTTACAGACTAGAGAGCCCAGATACAAACCCAACCATATATGGTCAATTAACATATGATAAAGGAGCCATGGACATACAATGGGGAAATGACAGCCTCTTCAACAGCTGGTGTTGGCAAAACTGGACAGCTACATGCAAGAGAATGAAACTGGATTATTGTTTAGCCCCACACACAAAAGTAAACTCGAAATGATTCAAGGACCTGAATGTAAGTCATGAAACCATAAAACTCTTAGAAGACAACATAGGCAAAAATCTCCTGAATATAAGCATGAGCAACTATTTCCTGAACGCATCTCCTCAGGCAAGGGAAACAAAAGCAAAAATGACCACGTGGAACTACATCAAACTAAAAAGTTTGTGTATGGGGAAAGGAACCATCTACAGAACAAAAAGGCATCCTACAGTATGGGAGAATGTATTTGTAAATGACATATCTGACAAGGGGTTAACATCCAAAATACATAAAGAACTTATACACCTCAACACCCAAAAAGGAAATAACCCGATTAAAAAATGGGCAGAGGATATGAAGAGACAGTTCTCCAAAGAAGAAATTCTGATGGCCAGTACACAAATAAAAAGATGCTCCACATCACTAATCATCAGGGAAATGCAAATTAAAACCACAATGAGGTATCACCTCACACCAGTAACGATGGCCAGCATCGAGAAGACTAAGAATAACAAATGCTGGTGAGGATGCATAGAAAGGGGAACCCTCCTACACTGCTGGTGGGAATGTAAGCTAGTTCAACCATTGTGGAAAGTAATATGGAGGTTCCTCAAAAAACTAAAAATTGAAATACCATTTGACCCGGGAATCCCACTCCTTGGAATTTACCCAAAGAATACAACTTCTCAGATTCAAAAAGACATATGCACCCCTACGTTTACTGCAGCACTTTTTACAATAGCCAAGATATGGAAGCAACCTAAATGTTCATCAGTAGATGAATGGATATAGAAGATGTGGTACATATACACAATGGAATAGTATTCAGCCATAAGAAAGAAACAAATCCTACCATTTGCAACAACATGGATGGAGCTGGAGGATATTATGCTCAGTGAAATAAGCCAGGTTGAGAAAGACAAGTGTCAAATGATTTCCCTCATTTGTGGAGTATAACAATGAAGCAAAACTGAAGGAACAAAATAGCAGCAGACTCAGAGACTCCAAGAAGGAACTAGTGGTTACCAAACGGGAGGGGTGTGGGAGGGCGGGTGGGGAGGGTGGGAGAAGGGGATCGCGGGGTATTATGTTTGGTACACACGGCGTGTGGGATCAATGGGAAAACAGTGTAGCACTGAGAAGGTAAATAGTGAAATCTGTGGCATCTTACTACACTCAAGGACAGTGACTGCACTGGGGTATGGGTGTGGACTTGATAATATGGGTAAATGTAGTGACCACATTGTTTTTTCATGTGAAACCTTCATAAGAGTGTATATCAATAAAACCTTAATAAAAAATAAATAAATAAATAAAGAGTAATTTAAGAGTTAAATTTATTCAAAATTCTCTTTTACTTCAAGTGAAGTTTCCATGTTGTGTTACCTGGTCTGTTTCTTAGGCCCTTGCCCTTCTCCTGCTCCACTTGAGAACAGCCCACTTCCTTGGTTTTTAATGGAGTCTTTCTTTGTGCCATCATTTTGTTTCTCCAGCTTACTCTGCTTTTCAGATTTGTTTTCCTTTTCTTTCTTTTTCTTATCTTTGTCCTCAGCCCCAATGGCAGAGAGAGGCTTATACTCTACTCCTGCTAGAGACTTGTACTGTGCTTTCAGCTGAAGGAGGTCTCGTACAGCTGAATCTACTTGAACCTTTTGTTTAACAAAAGAGGAAACAGAAGATAGTATTTAATTCAAATCACTGTCTAAGTTCCAATGTCCAAAGTTTTGTAAGCAGATTTGAGCACACAGTTAAAGGCAGAGGGGTATGGGTAGGACTATAGAATGTTAAATATACTGGCTACTGAAAAGAAATAAAAGAATATGACAAACAAGGACAAACAAGGAAAAGAAGGACTGAAAAATAGTACTACAGCCACACCATCCATACAGTAGTCAGAAGGCACATGTGACTATTTAAATTTAAATTCATTTATGGTAAATAAAATTTAAAATTCAGTTCCTTGGTCACAATAGCCACATTTCAAGTGCTCACTAGCCGCATATGGCTGATGACTACTGTCTTGGACAAACTGTTAAAGAGTATGTCCATCATCAAAGAAAGTCCTAGTAGAAAACCCTAGTATATAATATGGATTCCACTGCAATTTAAGTGCCATTAAAAAATTACATAAGCTGAACATTTCATAATTATAAAGATAAGGTAATCAAGTATCTATATTATGGATTAAACTTCAAAATCTTTAACAACTTACTATTTTCCCCTTACATGAATCTGTATGAAAATAAATCATACTCCTTTAAGATAATGCAATTAGCACAAACTATGCCAGAGCTCAAAATAAAACTTGCCATTTGAGATTGACAGAACGTGAGGAGAATAAATAAAATGAAGAATGTGCATCAAGGGCCTACAATGAGCCAGGCACTGCTAGGGTCCAGGTCCTTATTCTCAAGTATCTCACAGACTAGAGAGAAACAGATAATTTAAGCAGCAATTAAAATATAGTGTGTTTATGAGGAAGCCAGTACAGCATGGAGAAGAGTAATAATGACTCTGTAGCATCTTACTGCACTGATAGACCGTGACTGCAATGGGGTGTTGGGGGGACTTGATAACACGGGTGATGTTGAAACCACAATGTTGCTCATGTGAAACCTTCATAAAATTTTTTATCAATGATATCATAATTAAAATAAATATATTTATAAGTAGATATGAGCACAGAATTAAAGACAGAGGGGTATGGGGTAGGAGTAGAGAATGTTAAATACATATATATATATACACATAGTGTGTGTGTTTAAGTATTACAACAGATAAAGGTAGTGTTGTATAAGAATATCCTGTCAACTCTAGTTGGGGGGAGGTGGGGGAAGGATGAATGAAGCTTCTCTAAAGGGCAAGATAAGAGAGTTAAAAACTAAAATACATTAGTAGAAGTTAGCCAGATTCAAAGAGGCAGAAAACAGCCCATAAGGAAAAAAACAAAAACACAAATAAAATACCACACTAACCTTAGAGGCTTTTTCAGCTTTAAGTTTTCGAACTACTTCTCCTTGGGAAGCTACTCTGTCAAAAAGTGCTTTGGCTTCTGGTGTTTCTGGACTGGCAGGCTCAGAGCTTCTGGCTGGGCTTGAATCTGAACCTTGAGATAATGGGGGCTGACCAGGAACGTATTCCTTCCCAGTTTTTTCTTTATACTGAGCTTTCAGAGACAGTAAACACTCTACAGCCTCAGTTACTTTAGCCTGAGATAAGAGAGAAAAAAAGATAAATATTTAATACCTACTGAAATTTCTGAAAATTTTATTGACTAAAAATCACTAATTATTACCAAAGTATTCCTGAAAATAATCATCAAGGAGAAACCCATGCACAAAGCAGTATTTAAATAATAGCCTAAAATAATAGACCAAAGCTAATGGAAAGTGGCAAATATAAATCATATTATAATCTATATGTAAGTCATAAAAATAAATATAAACACACATACATACAAAATACTACAACTTTCTATTTTACATATGTATACAGACAAATAAATAATGGAACATCCAAGCAAACTGTCAGTGTCCAAGCCATGGGCCTGTAAATAGTGGAGTCAGAATTCACAAAATCAGAATAAAGATCAGTTCAATGCCTTTGTCTATACAAACCTTATTTTCTTTAGCCTACTATACAGACACTAAATACAGCACTGAAAAAACCCTCAGTTTGGGCACAACTAAAGAACAGTACATAATTCTTTTAAAAACTTACAAAGAAATGAGAAGGTGTACTGAGATTTTAATTAGTCATTGATCTATACAAATCATCCTGTGATACTTCAACAAAATCATAATGAAAAAGGATGAAACATTCAGCCCCACCGAGACACTGTGACTCGTGCAGAGGAGAGCGACGCAAGCAAAGGACCTGAGCAGCAGGACTGCTGAACCCCAGACCAAGACACCACTGGGAAGCCAAGACACCAATGGAAACAGAAAAAGTGCCTCCAAATCACCCTACCCAAGTTTTACTGCTACATTGTAACAGTGCCCCCAACAGTTAAGAGCATCCCAACAGGAGCCCAGAAGAGGACAAATGGGAGTCAAAGCAATACAGGAAGCACTGGTACTTCAAAGAACCTGAGCAATGAAATCTCCTTGTCCAGCTATGTTGTGATACAATGTTTTGCTGCCTGTTAAGAGTCTGGCACACCAGGCACACCTCATAGGGAGTAAAGGTAAGAAGAGAAATAGAACAAAGAGAACCTATCTCTTGCTTATATTCTGTCTTTAGAATTAAAAGCATTTTCACAGCAGAACCTATGTGGTCCTAAGAAAAAGGACACAGTTAGTCAGACATACAAGAATGAAGGAAAAAACTTCCATCAGCTAAAAGAAAGAAAATGGGAAAAAAGTTAAGGGACTTTCCTGCAACCATTTCTACAAAAAGAGGCCCATTTGAAAAAGGTTCCATTTTACACTATAAGCAGGTATTGAGTAGTTTGAAGTCAGATGGCAAACGTTTCACAAAGAAAAAACCCTGTTTGGCAAAATTACAATTTAAAATATTATAAAGGACTTGATAATATGGTTGATGTTGAAACCATAGTGTTGTTTATGTGAAACCATTGTGTATCAATGATACTTTAATTAAAGAAGATTTAAAAGGGGGGAGTTTAGCATACAAAAAAAATGTTATAAAAGAGAAAATAAGATGGACAAACCACTTCATTATTGAATGAGATATTCTAGAAATAGAGTAAGATTATATACACCTATAGCTCCTCCAATTGGAAATTGAAACTTCCAGATAACTAATCTATTCAGGTTATTTTTGAAAATAAGAGTGAAATTATGCTACTCACTATAGAGTCTTAATGGATGATTTAGAAGGTACCTAAACAGAATTAGAATTATCAATATAAAAAATAATCACTTATTTTATGACCTATTTTCTGAGCCGAACATTATGCCAAGTGCTTTATGTGGATCATCTTATTTAATTCTCAAAACAACCCTTATCCAGTTTATAGAAGAAGTAGAGCTTAGATTAAGTACCTTACCTAGTTACATAGTAAGTGGCAGAGCTAAGATTTTAATCTAGGTTTTATTCTAGAGTCCGTGATCTTGAGCATTCCAATTTACTAAATTACTAAATAGAACTACAGAAGGCATGAGACAATGATCTTAATGTCCATTTACTCCTACTAACATTCCAGGAAAACTGATTGTCAGAAGAGACTTTTGATGCTAGTTTTCTAGAAGAAAAGGCATTCACAAAGAGAAATTGGATGGTACTCCTTAGTATCAGATTATCCAATATGTAAATGAATAGGCATGGTTGTGTGCCAATAAAATTTCACTCACGAAACACAGGTGCAGGCCAGTCTGCCAAGCCCTGCCCTAGAGTCTAACATGTCACAAGTACTCCAGAAAGCCTTTAAATTTACTATTTTCTGGCTCCTATTTCACGCAATACTGCAATTTCATGTTCAAAACACTGCAGTCATTTAGACTTGAAATCAGGGAAATTTGTTCAAAATCAAAGTTTTATTTTTCAAAGTACAACTTCAGAACTTTCAAAGTTAATACTTAAAATCTGAAAAGTGACTTTACCTTTTAAAGTAACTAACTCAGCATTCATAATTATTTTATCTTTGGTGTATCCTCAGATATGCATCTCACACCACATTTGCTTGATCCACTACTTAATGCACCCCTACTGAGCAGGAAGAAAAGGAGAGGAGCCGCAGAAGGTGGACTTGAAGGAGAGCTGAAGGTGGACGTCCAGATTTTTTTTCCATGCCCACTTTTGCTTATACTCTGCAACTTGACACTTACAAGTTCTTACCCAGTACCACGGATCTGATCCTGAAGAAGAAAAACGTGGTGGGGGCGGGCAGGGAGCCTAACTGAAGCCTGTCATTATAAATCCTCAGCCAATCACCTTCCTTACTAAATATGATATAGTAAAAGAACTATTTTTGTAGGCAATGGAATGGTAAAGAGGCTTAGGGAAATTATTAATGTTGGCAGGCACAGACATGCTTAATTAACTAGTAAAACTTTAATTATCTGGTGCTTATAAAATGCAATGCCCCACTACCATCACCTCTAATGGGAAATAACGTGGGAATTAGTCAAAATTGAATTCCCAGTTTTGTACACTTCAGAAGCTACTTTCACATTCAGTTTCTCATTGGTTACTGAAACCCAGCAAGTAAAAAAAGGAATATTATTTCAATATTATTGGACATGGCTACTGGGAAGATTAAGTGCAAAAATAGCAATAGTGTACATAGTACAGTGGCAAAAGTAGTCTAAATAAATTAAATAACACTTCCATTCCTAGTAACTGGCCCCTTTCTCTAGAATAGAAGAGAGCATTATTTAGTACTGTTAGAATTTGGGGGAAAAAAAAACAGTATTTTAAACAGATATGGCACACTGTAAGCACTCAATAAATTAAGTTAAACTAAAAGTGAAGTCAGATTCATTTCAGTATCACATTTATCATAACCAGAAACCACCTAGTAAAAGTACCTCCTCAATTTACCTGATAATTCAGATTTTTAAAAATCTTCCATCAAAACCTGCTCACTTAAGGGTTCCCCCATGAGGAATGTGAAATAGTCACTGGTCCAAAACCACCTGATAACCCTGTTTTCTGAATTACACCTCGAGCCTTCAGGCCTCTCTACCTTTGCCATCTTCTGCATCAGTCCCCAGCCGCAGCATCAGCATCATACGGATGGACTTTTTACAATGAGTATTCTCTGCACACCCTGGGCTTAACTGAAGCAAAACCTTAGGAGGCAGGGTCCATCAACCTGTGCTTAAGCAAGCTCTCTACAATAAAGCTTGAGAACCATGGCTCTACACTGACGAGTAACTTCTCTCCACTTCGTTCACCCATACAAGGCTTCTTCTATTTCAGGACTATTTTAAATACCCTCTATGAACTGCTTCCTCCTTCCCTGCCACTTACAACCATAAACACTTCTGAGAGAACTGACACGTTATCACAGAGGATTACAGTTAGTGTCTATGTTTTCTCTCCACCGCCTCTTCTGCACTAGATGACGAGATGCTTCTTAATATTTTCAGGGCCAGGCACATAGCAGGTGTCAGTAAATGCTGATTGTTAGTTATGTCAAAATATTCAAGCAGTCTATAAACAGTACGTCTTAAAAGACGATGAGACCACCCTAAGTCATGTGAATTCATAAGCTTGTTTACAACATTGTCCTGACTCCTCCCAGCACACTGACCTTAGGCGCCTTTTCAGCTTTCAGTTTACGAACTACCTCCCCTTGTGCAGCAACTTCATCATACAGAGATTTACTTTCCAGAATATTCACTGATGACTGAGAAGAAATATTCTGCACTACTGCAGCAGGAGGATTTCCAGGTTTATATTCCTGGCCTGTTTTCTCCTTATATTCGGCTTTCAAAGCCAAAAGCTGTTTTACGGCTGCATCTATATCTTCCTTTGCTGCTTTCTTGGCTTTTAGCTCACGAACCACATCCCCTTGAGCAGCCACTCTGTTGTAATGGGCTGGGGCATCCTCAGATGTAGCACAGGTGTCATTCAAAGGAGCTGGTCCTTCCTTAAATGGAGTAGATGTCTAGAGAGGCAGAAAACCAAAAGTTAAATAATTAATTCACGTTAAACATCTTCTCATTAAGTTATATTAAGCTAATTCTTTCATGTTTCAGGTTAAAACTAAAATTTTAAAACTGTAATCCCTTTAAGTTAAAAAGGGATAATCTCATTCCTAAAAATCTATCCTGAGAAATGACAAAAGCAAACAAAGGTAGAGGTACGTGGATATTCACTGGAGCACTGCTATCATCGTAAAAACCTAAAAATAGCATCAATCTTTACCCTATTAGGGGACTAAAGAAATTACGACACATCCATCAAATGTGAGAATAAATCACTGTTACAGCAGCTGTGCAACTTTAAATTAGTTACCTAAGTTGCTTCTGTTTTTAAACTGTAAGAGGAATCATAAATGTACCGAACCCATCAGATTTATGGGAAAATAAAAGGAAATAAATCTATGTAAAGCTTTTACATATATTAAAAAGGTCGAGAAAAAGTAAGTATCAGTAAATGTTAGGTATTACTATTAATAATTTTTTAAAAGATGATGTATATCTAGATTATTGACAAGGCAAGAGCTCCATGCAAATATTGTGACACAATTTTAAGTCATTACTGTAGCATAATTCCATTTGTGTAAAACTATATAGCTACAGGCATATAATTATATACAAGTATAAGCAACAAACTTAAGAGATGTGATCACTAAAATGATCTCTTGGTAGTGAATAGCTAAACTTTTTTCTTGATGGCATGCTTTCCTCTGCCTAGAATGCTTTTCTCCCTACTGAAACCCTTCCAAATTTAAAATCCAGCTCACATCAAACATTCCCCATGACTTCTTTGATAGTCTACGACTTAATTTTTCAGAGTAATCTTATCTATACTCATGGAGTCATGTGTATTAAACTCCATAACGTTTCATTTCTACTCCAAAACTCTGTCCTGATCCAGTCCCAGCATTCTGAATGGTCTTTAGGACATTTTTACCTGGATAGCCAAGAAGCACCTCACGCTGTATCAGAGCTGCATTTTACATGGAGGCTAGGTTCTGAAGTCGGCAGGTAAATCAAAACTGCGTATCATCAAAATTACTTCCTCCAAATTTCTCAAATCACTCATAGTTTACTATATTTTTTGGTGATGTTATAAATATGATGTCCACACAAACATAAACATTAATATGCATTTATAAGTGCATAATGTTATATAGTAAGGTAAGAATACAATAAAGTGTGCCACTCTATCAAAAATATACACATTCTGCTCTGCTACAGTTTATTTTTGGTAACATGAACTGACTCTTTTATGGTCGGTAAATGGGAACAATATCAGTGAAAAAAAAAATCATACCACCTTCAATGTGATTTCTCCCACTGTATCAATGTTTTATGTCAAAGAAGCAAATAGGAAAAAGCTTTCTCACAATTAAAGAGAAAGCATTAGAAATACATGAGGGTCTTAAGGAAAAGCTAAAAATCCTGCATTAGGTGTCTTCTTTTAGTGCAGGTACTTTAACAACATTGTTTTCCATAACATTAAGCCATCTGCTGACGGTACACGGGCAGAAGAAGCTTCAAAGACATTTACTCCTGCATTCTAAATAAATAAATAAATAATGGCGACGCAGCAGGTTACATTCTGGATCAGGCTTTACCGGAGGCAAATATCCTCAAAGACCTACGTACCAAAGGACAGAGCATGCGCCTTAATGTTTAAGGCTGCAAACGATGGCTGACTGCAATGTGAGTACAAATGCAGTCAACTGTACCTCAATTTAGGATCTGTGTAGGTTTTAAGGCATATCCACAAACTTTTTGACACTCCTCCCATTAAGAGGTGGGGTCTACATTCCCTCACCTCGAATCTAGGCAAGCTTATGATTGCTTTGACCAACAAAGCATGGGAGAAATGTTGTTGAGATTTCCAAGATTAAATCTTCAAAGCCAATGCTCTTCCACTTTGTCTACTAGATACACACTTTGGAGCATAGAGCTGTCATCTACCAAGTCTCACTATCCGAACACTACCATGCTGAAGAGGTCACTTGCAGCTACTCCACTCAGTGCTTCATTTACCTCCTAGCAACAGGCAGCATCAACTGCCACCCATGCGAGTGAGCATTCTGAACATCCAGCCTAGCTGAGCCTTCAGTAACTACTACCCAGCCACCATCTGACCAAAACCACACAAGATGTAAGGTTTTCAGTGGTTTGTCCCAACCCTATTCTTCCTGATATATGAGTCCTGGTATTTTAAGTAGGCTGTTTTGTAGAACATATGTTTAGGAACACATACATTAACTTACAGCATAACAACAGGATGTCTACAGGATATGCAAAAGGTGAGAGGCACAGGTGGAAACTGGGACCAGTGAAGGAATAGTAGCCAAATTTCCGGTCTCCCACTTATTCCATTACATAACATGAGCAGGTTTCAAGGTATGGCCTACAGACCTCAGAGGATTTCTTAGACCCTTTCAAAGAGATCTGCAGGGTCAAATCTATTTTCATAATACTACTATGACTGTAATTTGTCTTTTTTGTTCTCATCCTCTCATGATGTATGGTGCAATTTTTCCAAGGTTGCTAAGTCAGACATTAAAAGGATATGCAAAATGCAAAACCACACCACTCTCCTAACTATAAGTTTTATTTTGGAAGATATAGTTGCTTTTCATAAAAATATTATTTATATAAGCATGTAATTGGATTTACTATTTTTACAAGAATTAACAAATTATTTTAAAACTTCTTTTAATTTTTAGTATGGTAAATACTGATAAATATTAACCTATATAAACAAAGGGGGTCCTCAATTATTTTTTAGGAGCATAAGGGGTCCTGAGATCAGAAATTTTGAGAACTGCTAGTATAAACATACATAAAATAGCATGAGGATACTGCACTATTTGAATTCTTATTCCTTTTCCTTTAATTTTTTTTGGCTGAGATCACAGTTTTTGATTTACATAAATCAAAAGCTCAAGTCATGATACTCCCACTATAAATAGTTACAAACTCATATCTCCTAATAAACTTGTGTACTCCTGACTTCCCTGGCTCAGGTTATTTAACATCTATTTACCTAAACAGTTAACCAAAACAAAGTTAGAAGTTACTGTCTTACCAATTCTACTTGCTGGACTCATTTCTTACTTTATATCCTCCAGGCTCTCATCCTCTGGCTTCCTGACCACTTACAACGCCTCTGAATCCTACACCCAGTCCTCTCTCTGAACTACCCTCTACATTGCTGCCGAGTCATCAGGAAGCACCCACTTACCAACATCTATGATTACAAACCATGCTTCACGACACTCAGGGTGCCACAGGCAGTTTTCAGGGGTGACACAGGGTACATAGGGAGCTTTAAATAGCTGAAGTAAACAGAGCAGTATGTCCAACATCTGTCAAACACTGCATGTACTACAAGCTCAAAGCAACTCAGAAGTTCTTACTTAGTTTTAATACTACAGTTTTGCTGAAGTTAACATTAGAACGCACTACATTCCTTTCAATGTCATATATTTGCAAAGCTAGATTTTCCACAGCTACTGTGTTAAAAACCAAACACCACAGGAAAATCAATGTGGAACAAGAAAGAAGCATGGTAGTGTCCAAGGTTCAAGAAAGAAATACAAGAGTAATTTTTTACTTTCAATTTGTATTAACACTTCCAGAATGAAACAGAAATAAGAATGAAATTAAAACATTTAACATTTGAGAACAAAATATTTTAAGAATAAAATTTAAGTTTCTTTTCTTTCAACTTATATGTATTTTTTAAATGGCTATCAAATTACTGGAATTAAAATTTAACTACTTCATAAGGAGAACTGTTAGGAATGCTTAGCCTGGGGTACTACAAAAAATTTACTAAGAAACTAAGAGTGCTATGCACTGAGGAAGTTCAAGGACCTCTGGCCTACATAATAAAGTCCCCAATTCTCTACACATGTCACCACCTCCCAAAACCACAGCATATGTTATCAGGACAGAAGCTATGTCTCCATCTGGAATGTCCTGCCCAATCGTGACTGCCAGGGAGATTCCTAGCTCATTTTTAAAGACAAAGACTACCTATAAGACAAGAAAGGAATTTTTAAACAGCAAGTAGAACAGCTTCCTATTATCCACAATATAGTTCCTACCCATATTCTCTTTTCCAAACCTCAATGACTATGGAGAATTCTCCTCCCAGGGGCACTGGTGTGTGACAGAAAAGTACAGACAGGGAACCAGAAAACCAGGTCAGTGTTCCGGACTCTGTCAAGGATAACTTTTGACACACTGAGCAAGGCTTTTTCTTTTCAAGTATAAAGTAAGTAGCTAAGAATAGATGGTCTTCAGGATGCTCCTCAGCTATGTACAATGCTCCTGACTGAAACAGGCTGTTAAAAAGAAAAGGACGCAGTGCAGCCTCTGTAAGGAAAAAAAAACTTTTCTAAAAACATTCTTCTAATCTAGTCTTGCATCCTTAACTTTCACATAATAAAATTAAATTTTTTAAATCTTGTTTTGCAAAGTGTCTTGAAAACTTACATAAAAGGACAACCCAAAACCCCCAAAAGTAGGAATTATTGTCGCCTTCAGTCTTAGCAGTAAGAAAAACAACCATTTGTAGAGAAATAGAGTCTAAACCCTAGGACAGAAAGATCATTGATTAGAGACATATCCATAAAAGTCAGTATTACCTCATTTTTCACTGTTTCTATCTTGGTCTTCTCCTTTGACCCAGACGTTGGCATTTCCTTTGTATGCCCATCAGGAATGTATATCAAAACACATGGGGCTTCTCTGCAACTATATGGGCTAAAAAGAAAATGAAGGGCCAAAAGTTAATTTGGACAAAATTATCTGACAGGAATTAAAGCTGAATTCCTAGATTAACTCAGTGATACTGTGTCAATGCTTTTGAAAGTATAAACAAACAGTCCATTCTTTTATTCAAATCAGAGCCTTTTCAGAGTAGTTTAAAAACAATGCAGACACATCATATTCTTGGGCTTTGCTTCATGTACACTTTGCAGATAGTTCTTTACAAACTGAAAGTATGTAAGCACCTCTGCCTCAAGCTAGTCTGTTGGTGTCATTATTCCAACAGCGTTTGTTCACTTTTTATCTGTGTCACATTTTGGTAATTCTCGCAGTATTCCAAACTTAGTCATTATTATTATATTTGCTATGGTGATCTATGATCACAGATTATGACCTGCTAAAATTTGAGTTCATGATTAGCATTTTTTTTTGCAATAAGGTATTTTTTAATTTAAATAATACATTTCTTTTTGGTCATAATACTATTGCACACTTAACAGTCTAAAGTATAGTTTAAACATAATTTTTACATGCATTGAGATATCAAAATTCATTGGACTCGCGGTATTGTGATACTTGTTTAATTGTGGCTGTCTGGAACCAAACCTCCAATATCTCGAATCATGCCTGAAAATACCTAAATAAAAATGGACAGTGCGCTGACTTCCGGGAAGATGGCAGTGTGAGCAGAGATTCAGAAACCTTCTCCCCAAACCAAATATATTTATGAAAATATAACAAATACAACTATTTCTAAAAGAGACACCAGAAGATACAGGACAACACCCAGTCTGCAGCTACACCTGAGACGACTCGGCACCCCGCGAGGCGGGTAAGATACAGAACCATGTCCTGGTGGGAACCAAGCGCTCCCCCACTACAGCGCACCTGCGGGAGGAGAGGATTCACAGCGGGGAGGGAGTGGAAGCACAGGCCTGCCAAATAACCAGTCCTGGTGATCTGCACTGGGAGCACTGACACACTTCATGCAGTGTATGGGAGATTGGAGACACAGAGGTGCAGGATCCAAGATGGCAGGTCTGCTCAGCTGGTTCAGCGGGACAAAATAAAAGTGCATGCTTTTTCAGGGGGCTTAAAGAGACAGGGGCCCAACGGAGGAGCAGGATCATCCCAGCACACTCAGCCAAGCAGGCTGGAGTCCTGGGGAATTTCAGTCCCCTTGGACTGCGGCTGGGAAAAGCAGTCGCACCGAGACTTCCCACAGAAATCAGCAGCTGCCCATTCGTTCCCTACCCTGCCAGAGACACAAAGAGCCCTGCGGAGTGGCGTGGTTGCGGAATAGTGGAGCAGCAGCGCCACCTACAGGATCCTCAAAGGATTTTTTAAATCTCTATTTTCCCTTTCTTCTTTTTTTCTTTTTCTGATCACTTCTATCGCCATGAAAAGGCAGAGGAACATGGTACAATCAAAGCTTACCCAGACAACCCCAGAGAGGGGCCTGATGGGATGGACATGCACAATCTTCCTGAAAAAGAATTCAGAATAGAAGTCATAAGCATACTGATGGATCTACAGAGATATATGCAAGAGCTAAAGGAGGAAGTGAGGGAAGTGAGGAAAGACAACGCAGAGATGAGACAAGCGATCGATGGGCTTAGCAGCAGACTGGACAAGATGCAAGAGACTGGTAATGGAATATAAGTCAGAGAACAGGAACACAGAGAAGCTGAGGCAGAGAGAGATAAAAGGATCTCTAGGAATGAAAGAATTTTAAGAGAACTGTGTGACCAATCCAAACGCAACAATATTTGCTAGGAATACGAGAGGAAGAAGAGAGACAAAAAGGGATAGAAAGTGTCTTTGAAGAAATAACTGCTGAAAACTTCCCAAAGCTGGGGAAGGGAATAGTCTCACAAACCATAGAAGCCTACAGATCTCCCAACACAAGGGACCCAAGGAAGACAACACCAAGACACATAATAATTAAAATGGCAAAGATCAAAGATAAGGACAGAGTATTAAAGGCAGCTAGAGAGAGAAAAAAGATCACCTACAAAGGAAAATTCATCAGACTATTATCAGACTTCTCAGCAGAAACCTTACAGGCCAGAAGAGAATGGCATGATATATTTAACGTAATGAAACAAAAGGGCCTTGAACCAAGAATACTCTATACAGCATGATTATCATTTAAATTTGAGGGAGGGATTAAACAATTTCCAGAGAAGTGAAATATGAGGGAATTTGCCTCCCATAAACCACCTCTTTAGGATATCTTAAAGGGACTGCTCTAGATGGAAGCACTCCTAAGGCTAAAAAGAGGTCACCAGAGAAAATAAAATCATAGCAAAGAAAGCAGACCATCCAAATACTAACTAAAGGCAAAGAATAAAACACATAATATATAAAGAATGGAGGAGGAACAATAAGAAGAAAGAGAAATAAAGAATCATCAGACTCTGTTTACAATAACTTAACAAGAAAGTTAAGTTAGACGATTAGATAGTACAGAACCTACAATTGAACCTTTGGTAACCAAAAATGTAAAGCCAGCAATGGCAATAAGTACATATCTATCAATAATCACCCTAAATGTAAATGGACTGAATGCACCAATCAAAAGACACAGAGTTACTGAATGGATAAAAAAGCAAGACCCATTTATATGCTGCTTACAGTAGACTCACCTCAAACCCAAAGATATACACAGACTAAAGGTGAAGGGATGGAAAAAGATATTTCATGCAAACAACAAGGAGAAAAAAGCAGGTGTTGCAGTACTTGTATCAGACAAAAATAGACTTCAGAATGAAGAAAGTAGCAAGAGATAAAGAAAGACATTACATAATGATAAAGGGGTCAATCCAACAAGAGGATATAACCATTTTAAATATACATGCACCCAACAGAGGAGCGCTGGCATATGTGAAACAAATACTAACAGAATTAAAGGAGGAAATAGAAACCAATGCAGTCAATTTAGGAGACTTCAACACACCACTTACTCCAAAGGACGGATCAACCAGACAGAAAATAAGTAAAGACACAGAGGCACTAAACAATACACTAGAACAGATGGACCTAACAGACATCTACAGAACTCTACACCCAAAAGCAACAGGATACACATTCTTCTCAAGTGCACATGGAACATTTTCCAGAATAGACCACATACTAGGCCACAAAAAGAAACCTCAATAAGTTCAAAAATATTGAAATTCTACCAACCAACTTCTCAGATCACAAAGGTATAAAACTAGAAATAAATTTTAGAAAGAAATCAAAAAGGCTCACAAATACATGGAGACTTAAAAACATTCTCCTAAATAATCAGTTGGTTAACGACCAAATCAAAACAGAAATCAAATAATATATGGAGACTAATGACAACAACAACACACAGCCACAAGCTCTGCTGGACGCAGCAAAGGCAGTTCTAAGAGAAAAGTATATTGCAATCCAGGCCTATTTAAAGAAGGAAGAACAATACCAAATGAATAATCTAAAGACACAATTACTGAAATTGGAAAAAGAAGAACAAATGAGGCCTAAAGTCACTAGAAGGAGGGACATAATAAAGATAATAGACTTCCGGGAAGATGGCAACATGAACAGACAGGCAGAAAAATTGCTCCCAACATTATATTTATTCACGAAAATACAGCAAATACAACTATTCCTAAAAGAGAGAATAGAATACACAGGAAAGCACACAGCGTGCAGCTACACCTAAGAGAGGACTCAACACCCAGGGAGGTGGGTAATATACGGAGCCACGACCCGGCGGGACCCGAGCACTCGCCCACGCCAGCGCTCCAGCAGGTAGCTACACCTGAGAGAGGACTCGGCACCCGGTGAGGCGGTCATAAAGAGCCCAGCTGAGATACGTGGCAACTATCAGCAACCAATTCTATAGCCATGAAAAGACAGAGGAATATGGTACAGACAAAGCTTCAGACCCAGACAACCCCAGAGAGGGAACCTGAAGGGATGGACATGCACAGTCTTCCTAAAAAGAATTCAGAATAAAACTCATAGCCATGCTGACGGACCTACAGAGAAATGTGCAAGAGCTGAGGTAGGAAGTGAGAGAAGTGAGGAAAGAATATGCAGAAATGAGACAAGCCATCGACGGGCTTAACAGCAGACTGGATGAGGTCTCAGAGACTGTTAATGGATTAGAAAATAGAGAACAGGAATACAGAGAAACTGAGGCAGAGAGAGATAAAAGGATCTCTAGGAATGAAAGAATATTAAGAGAACTGTGTAACCAATCCAAACGGAACAATATTCGCATTATAGGAACACCAGAGGAAGAAGAGAGAGAAAAAGGGATAGAAAGTGTCTTTGAAGAAATAATTGCTGAAAACTTTCCCACGCTGGGGAAGGAAATAGTCTCGCAGCCCACAGAAGCCCACAGATCTCCCAACACAAGGAACCCAAGGAAGACAACACCAAGACACATAATAATTAAGATGGCAAAGTTCAAAGATAAAGACAGAGTATTAAAGGCAGCTAGAAAGAGAAAAAAGATCACCTACAAAGGAAAACCCATCAGACTATCATCAGACTTCTCAATAGAAACCTTACAGCCCAGAAGAGAATGGCATGATATATTTAATGTAATGAAACAGAAGGGCCTCGAACCAAGAATACTGTATCCAGCACGATTATCATTTAAATATGACGGAGGGATTAAACAATTTCCAAATGAAAGTTGAAAGACTTTGCCTGTCATAAACCACCACTACAGGATATATTAAACGGACTGCTGTAGAGGGAAGCACCCCCCTAAGGCTTAAAAGATGTCACCAGAGAAAATAAAATCATACCAAAGAAAGCAGACCATCCAAATACTAACTAAAGGCAAAGAATAAAACACCCTATAAAAAATGGAGGAGGAAGAATAGGAAGGGAGAAATAAAGAAACATCAGACGGCGTCCACAATAACTTAACAAGAAAGTTAAGTTAGATTGTGAGATAGTAAAGAAGCAACCCTTGAATGTTTGGTAACCACAAATCTAAAGCCAGCAATGGCAATAAGTACATATCTATCAATAATCACCCTAAAGGTAAAAGGACTGAATGCACCAATCAAAAGACACAGAGTAACAGAGTGGATAAAAAAGCAAGACCCATCTTTATGCTGCTTACAAGAGACTCACCTCAAACCCAAAGATATACACAGACTAAAAGTGAAGGGATGGAAAAAGATATTTCATGCAAACAACAAAGAGAAAAAAGCAGGTGTTGCAGTACTTGTGTCAGACGAAATAGACTTCAAAACAAAGAAAGTAGCAAGAGATAAAGAAGGACATTACATAATGATAAAGGGGTGAATCAAACAAGAGGATATAACCATTTTAAATATACATGCACCCAACAGAGGAGCGCTGGCATATGTGAAACAAATACTAACAGAATTAAAGGAGGAAATAGAAACCAATGCAGTCATTTTAGGAGACTTCAACACACCACTTACGCCAAAGGACGGATCAACCAGACAGAAAATAAGTAAAGACACAGAGGCACTAAACAACATACTAGAACAGATGGACCTAACAGATATCCACAGAACTCTGCACCCAAAAGCAACAGGATACACATTCTTCTCAAGTGCACATGGAACATTTTCTAGAATAGACCACATACTAGGCCACAAAAAGAACCTCAGTAATTTCAAAAATATTGAAATCCTACCAACCAACTTCTCAAATCACAAAGGTATAAAACTAGAAATAAATTTTAGAAAGAAATCAAAAAGGCTCACAAATACATGGAGACTTAACAACATTCTCCTAATTAATCAATGGGTTAACGACCAAATCAAAACAGAAATCAAAGAATATATGGAGACTAATAACAATACCACAAAGCCACAACTTCTATGGGACGCAGCAAAGGCAGTTCTAAGAGGAAAGTATATTGCAATCCAGGCCTATTTAAAGAAGGAAGAGCATTCCCAAATGAACAGTCTAAAGACACAATTATTGAAACTGGAAAAAGAAGAACAAAGGAGGCGCAAAGTCACCAGAAGGAGGGACATAATAAAGATCAAAGAAGAAATAAATAAAATTGAGAAGAATAAAACAATAGAAAAAAATCAATGAAACCAAGAGCTGGTTCTTTGAAAAAATAAACAAAATAGATAACCCCATAGCCAGACTCATTAAGAGAAAAAGAGAATATACACACATAAACAGAATCAGAAATGAGAAAGGAAAAATAACAACGGACCCCACAGAAATACAAAGAATTATAAGAGAATATGAGCATCTGTATGCTAACAAGCTGAAAACCTAGAAGAAATGGACAAGTTCTTAGAAAAATACAACCTTCCACGACTGACCAAGCAAGAAATGGAAAAACTAAACAGACCAATCACCAGCAACAAAATTGAATTGGTAATCAAAAAACTACCCAAGAACAAAACCCCCGGACCTGATGGATTCACCTCTGAATCCTACCAGACATATAGAGAAGAAATAACACCCAGTCTCCTTAAAGTTTTCCAAAAAATAGAAGAGGAGGGAATACTTCCAAACTCTTTCTATGAAGCCAGCATCACTCTTATACCAAAACTGGGCAAAGACCTCACCAAAAAAGAAAATTACAGACCGATATCCCTGATGAACGTAGATGCGAAAATACTCAATAAAATATTAGCAAACCGAATTCAAAAATACATCAAGAGGATCATACACCATGATCAAGTGGGATTCATCCCAGGGATGCAAGGATGGTACAACATTTGAAAATCCATCAACATCATCCACCACATCAACAAAAAGAAGAACAAAAACCACATGATCATCTCCATAGATGCTGAAAAAGCATTAGACAAAATTCAGCATCCATTCATGATTAAAACTCTCAACAAAATGGGTATAGACGGCAAGTACCTCAACATCATAAAGGCCATACATGACAAACCCACAGCTAACATCATACTTAACAGCGAGAAGCTGAAAGCTTTTCATCTAAGATCAGGAACAAGACAGGGATGCCCACTCTCTCCTCTGTTATTCAACATAGTACTGGAGGTCCTAGCTATTGCAATTAGACAAAACAAAGACATACAAGGCATCCAGATTGGTAAAGAAGAAGACAAATTGTCACTATTTGCAGATGACATGATACTGTACATAAAAAACCCTAAAGACTCCACTCCAAAACTACTAGAACTAATATCTGAATTCAGCAAAGTTGCAGGATACAAAATTAACACACAGAAATCTGTTGCTTTCCTATATACTAATGACGAACTAACAGAAAGAGAAATCAGAAAAACGATTACATTCACAACTGCATCAAAAAGAATAAAATACCTAGGAATAAACCTAACCAAGGAAGTGAAAGACCTATACCCTGAAAACAACAAGAGAGTCCTCAGAGAAATTAAAGAGAATACTAACAAATGGAAATGCATCCCATGCTCTTGACTAGTAAGAATAAATATTGTCAAAATGGCTATACTACCTAAAGCAATCTACAGATTCAACACAATCCCTATCAAAATACCAACAGCTTTCTTCAATGAACTGGAAGAAATAATTGTAAAATTCATATGGAACCACAAAAGACCCCGAATAGCCAAAGCAATCCTGAGGAGGAGGAATAAAAAAGGGGGAATTATGCTCCCTGACTTCAAGTTCTACTACAAAGCCACAGTAATCGAGACAATTTGGTATTGGCACAAAAACAGACCCACAGACCAATGGAACAGAATAGAAAATCTAAACATTAACACAAACATATACAGTCAATTAATGTATGATAAAGGAACCTTGGATATAAAATGGGGAGATGACAGCCTTTTCAGCAGCGGGTGTTGGAAAAACTGGACAGCTACATGTAAGAGAATGAAACTGGACTACTGTCTAACCCCATACACAAAGGTAAACTCAAGGTGGATCAAAGACCTGAATGTAAGTCATGAAACCATAAAACTCTTAGAAAAAAA
>JAQQAC010002701.1:14735945-14846413 GCA_029783875.1 Phataginus tricuspis
TTGTGGAAAGCAGTATGGAGGTTCCTCAAAAAACTCAAAATAGAAATACCATTTGACCCAGGAATCCCACTCCTAGGAATTTACCCCAAGAATGCAGCAGCCCAGTTTGAGAAAGACACATGCACCCCTATGTTTATTGCAGCACTATTTACAATAGCCAAGAAATGGAAGCAACCTAAGTGCCCATCAGTAGATGAATGGATTAAGAAGATGTGGTACATATACACAATGGAATATTACGCAGCAATAAGAAAGAAACAAATCCTACCATTTGCAACAACATGGATGGAGCTAGAGGGTATTATGCTCAGTGAAATAAGCCAGGCCGAAAAAGACAAGTACCAAATGATCTCACTCATATGTGGAGTATAAGAACAAAGAAAAATAAATAAATAAATAAATAAATAAATGAAGGAACAAAACAGCAGCAGACTCACAGAACCCACGAATGGACTAACAGTTACCAAAGGGAAAGGGACTGGGGAGATGGGTGGGAAGGGAGGGATAAGAGGGTAAAAGGGGCATTACGATTGGCAGACATAGGGTGGGGGGGCACGGGGGGTACTGTACAGCTCAGAGAAGACAAGTAGCGATTCTCATCTCACTACGCTGATGGACAGTGACTGTGGTGGGGTTGGTGGGGGGGACCTTGTGATGGGGGGAGTTCAATCATCACGGTATTGCCCATGTAATTGTAGGTTAATGATACTAAAATAAAATAAATTATTAAAAAAAAAAAAACAAAAAGAATTCACACACCTCAACAAACAAAAAACAAATAATCCAATTAAGAAATGGGCCGAGGACATGAATAGACACTTCTCCAACGAAGAAATTCAGATGGCCAACAGGCACATGAAATGATGCTGCACATCGCTAATCATCAGAGAAATACAGATTAAAACCGCAATGAGATATCACCTCACACCAGCAAGGATGGCCAACATCCAAAACACAAACAATAAAAGTTGGTGAGGATGTGGAGAAGAGAGAACCCTCCTACACTGCTGGTGGGAATGCAAATTAGTTCAACCATTGTGGAAAACAGTATGGAGGTTCCTCAAAAAAGTGAAAATAGAAATACCATTTGACCCTCGAATTGCACTCCTAGGAATTTACCCTAAGAATGCAGCAGCCCAGTTTGAAAAGAACATATGCACCCCTATGTTTATCGCAGCACTATTTACAATAGCCAAGAAATGGAAGCAACCTAAGTGTCCATCAGTAGATGAATGGATAAAGAAGATGTAGTACATATACACAATGGAATATTATTCAGCCATAAGAAGAAAACAAATGCTACCATTTGCAACAACATGGATGGAGCTAGAGAGTATTATGCTTAGTGAAATAACCCAAGCGGAAAAAGAGAAATATCAAATGATCTCGCTCATATGTGGAGTATAAGAACAAAGAAAAAAACTGAAGGAACAAAACAGCAGCAAACTTATAGAACCCAAGAATGGACTAATAGTTACCAAAGGGAAGGAACTGAAGAGGATGGGTGGGAACCGAGGGACAAGAGGGAAAAAGGGGCGATTAACAGATGTAATGTTGGGGGGACGCGGGGAGCACTGTACACCTCAGAGAAGACAAGTAATGATTCTATAGCATCTCACTACACTGATGGCAGTGAGTGTAATGGGGTTAGTGGGGCGGACCTGATGAAGGGGGTAGTTTAATAACCATAATATTTCACATGTAATTGTAGATTAATGATACCAAAATAAATTATAAAAAGAAAAAAGGACAGCACTAATTATGAACTTCCAATTTATGAACTTTTATCGGTGTTATCTACTAACCCCAGTACAAAAGTACACCCTCTCTGCCCACCAACAGAAATGGCATTAGTGGATACTAATCATCTCAGCTACTGATGTAAAAGGAAATGCATATATCTAAATTCCACCCTAATCTGCTTACAAACAGAAAAATTTCTGTAACATGTTTTGTAAGACTGTCACAATTCTAAAGGGTACAATAATCAGCAAAATTTCTTGCCCTGAAACTAACTATTCATAAGCAAGGGGTTTCTTCAAATTATGTGGTAAATGCCACAAAATAAAATTAAAGAGAAAAAATTCAGTAACAGTAGGATCCTTTACATCTCTTCAGTATTTTTTAATAGTTGTATTGGTATGTAATTCACACATGAAAAAATTCACCCCTTAAAATACACAATTCAACAGTTACATAAAGGTAGGCAACCATCACTAGTTTTAGAACCTTTGTATCTCCTCAAAAAGCAACTTTGTACACTCTATTTATCACTTCCCAATCCCTCATTTCTCTAGCCACTGACAATGACTAACTTATTTTGTTTCTATTTATGTGTCTATTTTGACATTTCATATAAATGGAATTATACAACATGTGGTCTAGAGTGACTAGCTTCTTCCCTTTGCATATTTACAAGGTTCATGCATGTTGTAGCATGAAACAGTACCTCATTCTTTTTTATCACTGAACAACATTCCCTCGTATGGATACATCATATCCATCCATCAGTTGATGGACACTTGGGTTGTTTGTATCTTTTGGTTATTATGAATAATGCATTTGTGTGCAAGTTTTTGCATGAACATACATATATGTGTAAGAGTGAAATTGGTGGGTCAAACAGTATTAGCTCTGTTTTACTTTTTGAAGACCTGCCATACTATTTTCCAAAGTGACTGTATTGTTTCATAATCCTATTAGCAATGTATACAGGTTCCAACTTCTCCACATCCTCAACACTTGATATTGTCTGTCATTTTATTACAGCCATTCTAATGGGTATGAAGTCGTATCTCACTGTGATCTTGATTTATACTTCTCTACTAATGATGCTGATCATCTTTTCATGTGCTTAGAGTATATCCGCTATGGAGAAATGTCTATTCAAATCCTTTGTCCATTTTCAACTGACTTGTCTTTTTACTACTGAATTTAAAAACTCTTTACTCTGGATTTAAGTCCTTTATCAGATATATGTGTAAACATTTTTCTCCCATTCTGTGGGCTGTCTTTTACTTCCTTGATGGACGTGTCCTTTGGAAGTGTAAAACTTTAAAATTTTGATACAGTCCAACGTATGTGTATTTCCTTTGATTGCTTGTGCTTTAGAAGTTATATTTAAGAAAGCATTGCTAAGGTTACAAAATTTACACTTATGCTTTCCTCTAGGAGTTTTAGTTTTAGCTCTGACATTTAGGTCCTTAATCCATATTTGAGCTAATTTCTGTACATGGTCGGAGGTAGGGGTTCAGTTTCACTCTTTTACATGTGGTCATCCAATTGATCCAGTACCATTTGTTATAATTCAATCTTTTTAGAATAAACAGAGAAGATCCTCTGCTCTGGGTATTACCCTAGGTGGTCCTATCACCACCATCACTAATCATTTAATGAGCGCTTAGTAAGTACCAGGCACTGTGCTGCATAGTTTTACAGGCATGATCTTATTTTAAAGGCAATATGATACTATGATGAATAAGGAAAAAGTATCTATCCCTAATGAATTCCACTGGTGGAAACAAAATAAATATATAGACAGATGGATAGATAGACAGACAGATTCAACACTGCAAGGTAAGTATTCTAAAAAGAAAAGTGCTGCATGCTATGGGGACACACAGTTCTGGGTGCCTGTCCAGATTAGAGATCTGGGGGAGGTAACATTTGAAAGGTTACCCAGATGAAGAAAAAGAAGCAGAGCCATTCCTGGAAAAGGCAAGAGGTTCAAAAGCACTCGGTACCTTTGGTTAAGTCCGGAACAGAAGAGATCAGGGAGCAGTAAATTACAACAGATATGGCTCAGGTGAGTAGAAATGCCATAACATGAAAAATTCTTGGATATCAAACAAAGAAATTTAGATTCTACTTTGAAACTAACATTGATTTTTAAGCAGGAGGGAAGTGTGATAAAATTGCTACTTTGGATTTTTTAAAAATTTTAGGCCATATGAAAAATGGATTAGAAAAGGGCAAAACTATAGACACAGACTAGTTTAGAACTGTTTTGTAGTCAAGGACTAGAAGCTAAGGGCCTGAAACAAGGCAATGCAGTGACTGCACAGAGATGGACTACACCACCAGTACAAACTAGAGATGAACTAGACAAGTACAAACAACAGGGTTTACTGTCCGCAATGGGGAATGGAGGAGGAGAATACACCAGAGATGGTAAATAGGATCTTGGAATTGTGGGGATTTTGAGTTTGAGAAACTTGAAAGATATCTAGTCAGAAATGTCTAAAAGGCATTAGATTCATAATAAGTCTAGAACTCAGGAGAGAGGTCTGTTGACACAGTTAAAGAAATCCAATGAAAAAACAGAGACAAAAAGAAAACTAAAAAGAACATGGACAAAAATTTTAGACTGAAAGTTTTCCTTATAATTCTATTAGTTTATGGCTTAAAAAGAAAATGCAAACATTTTCCAATTTTACTCTAAATGTATCTGCTGCACTATTTATATTCTGTATCTAATAAAAATATATTTTAAAGAAAAAAATAATACCAATAATTTTTACTCAAAGATAAAATGCATTCAAATTTTTTCTTTTCATTTGGGACTATATGAAGATGAATTATAAGATGGTCTAGTTTTAGAAATGAATTATTTGCTAATATTATTCTTTTTCAAAGTTATCATTTGTCTCAAAGTCTGAAATATTAAATGTAGAAGAATATATCAAATTGAGTGGAGAACTGGCTACAGTCAAGTACAGTGTTTTAGTGGAAGTTCAATTTTTTAACATAATGTTTATTTAAGGAACTTTAAGAATTTTCATTTAAACATTAAGTTACTTTTACATACCTAACAGGTTCATAAGGTTGGTCACATATGAAGAATCCTCTTCTCTGGAGTTGTATAATGTCACCTTTTTTCAAATCTTTAAGGCAGGGATCTCCCAGCATTAGGTCTTCATTCTATAAAGATGACGTAAGACCAAAATACACTTTCTTAAAAATCAGAGGACAAGAGCAAGTCTAAAATGCATATGGTATGTTCAGCAGCTGGAATATTTCATTTTAAACAGATATGCTAAAAACCTTAATACTTAAGCACACACAGTGAAACAGTGAAGCATTGAAAAAAAAAACCAATTCCTTTTACTCTATTTTTAAAACATTTATAAACTGACAGGCTTCAGGAAACCTTTTTACTAACTTAATTGGCATCCCTGCAGATATAAGTAACTTTCCCACCATAAATATGTACTACAATGCAAGAAGTTCATATAGATCTAGCTGAAAGGTATGCTAGTATACAACTTAAACACAGGGCTTTGGAGCCAGGATGCCTGGGTTTGAATCCCAGCTCTACCACTGTCTCTCTATCCTTATTTAGGTAAGTTACTTAACCTCACTGTGCCTCGGTTCCTATCATCTGTAAAATGGGGACATTGCTCTTTTACATCATTTGATTTTAACAAAGTTCTTCAAATCTTCTTTTATTTGAGGAACTTAAAACTAATTTTTAAAACACTAAAGAAAAGTTTATATAATGTGGAAAGGTGAAATGTGGTTTCTTTTAGAAGGCTACCTTACTGTTCTTGTTGACATACTGCTTAAAGTCCTCATCTTTTCCTAGCACCGGCTTTGTGATCAAGTGCTCGTAAGTGACACAGATTGCTGGAATCGGGAGGGCATGTGCAGTCTCTGCAAGCCAAGTGATCTTAGTGGTTTTCTTGTAGTCTTTGTTCTCCAAATTCAATTTTGCATCAAGAGATACAATTTTTCCATCTGCTTTCCTGGAGATAAGATTGAAAAGTGTTTAAGGAAAATAAACCATAACTGCCATAGTGCATTGTTTTGTTCTATGTCTATAAAGAAAGGATAAGCAGTTTTCTTTGGAAAAATTTCAACTCAAACATTTACTTGAGTTTCTAATATGTGACAGACATATACTGGTTAAGAAATGAATAAAACATACTCCATGGCATCACAATAGTAATAATTCACTATCTGATGAAGAACATGAACATATTTAGATTTTAAAGTCACCTGTATTAAGCATGTAAAAATTTTAAATACCGTAATTTAACAATTACTTGAAATCATATGTAATGACTGGACAATTAGGACTTCAGAACTCAGAGAAATTAATCTTAACATACAATATTCCATTTATGTAATCTTAAGAACAAATCAGTAAGTGTAATACACTATACATAATAACCAAAAAGTTCACATTCATCACAGAACAATTTTAAAGTAGATTTTAGGATAGAGAATGTTTTATATACAAATTATGTTATATATACAAAATATATATAATGAGAATTAGAGGACAAAAGGGGTCCTAAGTATTAGAACTATTTTTTTTATCTAGATGCAATGATTTTCATCATCATCCTGCTACCCTATTAATAAGCTGGAACATATATGAAAAAAAACTAGTTATGTGCCCAGAATTTGCAGTATTTATTACACCTGGTGAGATTTCCTAGTCAGCAACATGAATTGAGTCTAAATTAGGTAATTCTTAATAAGTGAATAAACATAAAAGACTTTTCTTCTCTATTTATTTGAAAACAAACAAACTTACTTGTGTATTTTGGTGATGTTGATGTTGCCCCAATTTATAAATGTAACCATTTCACCCTCTGACAACGTCTCTGCATCAGCGCCTTCAATGAAAACTTTAGGACTATACCACACAGGCTTCAAGCCAACATCAGGATTCTGATGGATAAAAACAAGAAATGTTGGTTGAAACAACTTATTGAACCCAGTATGTAAGTTTATACATTCATTCATTTTATTCTTTAACCAAACAAAATTTATCTGTATTAGTTTGAATCCCAGGTCTACGACACTGAGTCAGCCACCTGACCAATAATGCATAATCAAGTTAAATGAGATAGCTTGCTCCTAAGATTACTCCCAGCCTAAAACAATCATTCTTTGTTTGCCGAACTAAGACAGTATTATTTGTCAATTAGTGTCCCTCCAACCGGAATCTGCTTTGCTATCCTCAGAATCTCACTGCTCTTGAAGCAAAGGAGAAAATTAAGTCATTCCTGATCAGTGGCTGCAGAACACTGTAAGACAACAGATGACACCTAAGCAGGAAATTGTGTACTTTTCAAATTTTAGAAGACAAATTTTTTAAAAATTGAGGTACATATACCATAAAATGCATAAATAGTGTACAGCTTAATAAATTTTGACGTGTGTGAACTCTTGTAACCATCACACAGATCACAATACCAAACATTCTCATTAAATTTTTTTCTCCTTAACCTATTTGACCTGTCCTCCCAACCCTCTCCCCTATGACAACCACTAGTCTGTCCTCTGTGTTTATGAGTTTATTTCTGTTTTATTTGTTTTGTTTTTTTAGATTCCACATATAGGTGAAATCATATGGTATTTGTCTAGAGGACAAATTTAAAATGTAGTATTATATATGTATATACATAAATTTCCTCCCTTTACAGTACATATTATATGAAGAAGAAAAAGAGATCTAGGGAATAAAAATACTGTATTTATTAAATTTCAGTTTTTGTTTGCCAGAATTCAAAAAGAGAAAAGTGTAAGAAGATCCTCTGAAATAAATGTTAAACAGCATGTGTTTAATAACTGTTCGATAAATGCACTTGAGAAAAATCAGTATGACAACTTATATTACACTGGGCTTGGAACAGGCGAAACACAGAACATTTTGTGAAGGATATGATGATAATGTAAATTCCACAGATCAAACTAAGTAATCCAGTCATTTAAAGTGTGTTTGCTAATCAATTAGCTCTTTACTATTACTTATTTCTTATTATTTATCCTTTGACTATTAACTAAGTTATCTGATCACAACTGTCATTTTTAACAAATAAGTACCCTTAAAAAGTTTTATTCTCACCATTCAAATTTAAAACATTCATCAAGCTTCATATTTAAGCTAATTGTACTGGGTGATACAATTACCACACAACCACAATTCACCTGTTTGAACCAATCAGATGTTAAAATAAAGGCAAGGCCTCACACATAATTTGTGATCAGAACATTCAGAGCAAGACTATAGATGGGACTCTTCTGCTGATAGAAAAAGAAAGAAATGGTGAAGTGGTTGATCGATGTTAGATTCTAAGACTTTTAAATATGCTTTCTGATTTGCAAATTTACCAAGAATCTTTTGAGAATAAATTCCCAGAAGAAACAAGGAAGTCCTATGCAAGAGAGGGAAGGAACTTCGTGCAAAAACAAGAGCCTACTGATCTGAAGAAGCAAAAGAATCCTTAATTGACAGAGACTGCATTGAAAGATACAAGGAAAACCCAAACCAGTTCAAGTATATTGCATAAAACTCTGGCCTTAACCTGAACATCTGATACTTTTTCCACTTTCAGAGAGTACCTCATGGTCCTGTCCATTGAATAAATACTGGTGTCTGAATAAAAGCAATGTATTAAAAATATAAATGCAGAATTAAAATTTCCATCAACGTTAAATAAATAAATAAATAAATAAAAGGCAAGGCCAAGTCAATCAATCAATCTTATATACATACACAGTATATATAATTTTTATCATGGGTTCCCTTAAAATAACTCAAATCTTTAAAGATAAAAAATAGTTAATATTACATACAGAAAGGCAATCAGACAAGGCTACAACTTAGAATATCTACCTCTTCATGATGCATATTATCTTTTATGTTAGTCTATGAACATAACATAGTCATGAGTAAGGTTCTAAGTATATTAGTCTATTAGTATATGAGTTAGTCTATGAACATAATCTTCATTATATAATGAAGATATTTATAGACAACTCACGAAGCTGGGATAACAGGATCTAGTTTTGCTTCAGGATTGTTAACCAAGCAGTCATGACTATCCAAGATGATAATCATGGCTTAACTAAGAGGAACTCGCTTCTACTTTCATTTAAGAATCATATTCTGAATTCAGATGGGCAAGTATCATTTTCATTTCACTGGTGTTTCCTAAAACAGATTAAATGGCACTGTGATAGACTATGGACTCAAGCTGAGATTCACTATTACTACATCTAATGCTAAAGACAAAGGTAAGAGTGAATAACCTAGTTAATAGAGAATGTACCTCAGCTTCCATATAAAGATAAAAGCATGAATTATACATAATAACTCATCTTTCATAATGACTCCAGGAAGAGACAAATTCTTTACATGCTAATTCTTTATACATGCTACCTCTACAAAATAAAAAATAAAAAAACAGACTCACCAAGTAAGTCTAATAGTTCTATGTGATGTGCTACAGGTTACTAATAAATCTTTTAAGAAAGAAATTGACAAAAATATTTATGTCAGTTAGCAGCAAATCCTAACAAACAAAGGATAGGAAATGATCCCCAAGCCACGTGATTGCCACCTAACCACACTTTCCCTTTGATTATCCCCATCCTTCTATTTAGAGAGAACATAGGGTAAAGAAGCTGCAGAGTGACCTTTGGGTGTTTGGCTACTTCTTTCATCTCCTCCTGAGCTCCAGGGATGTTCACTGGGACCACCTCTTTCTTTAGTAATGCGACATATCGTGGAGCCACCGGGTCAATAACCTGCAACAAATGCATACTCATGTTAAAACAGGCATTTTTTAAACTTCATAAATAAAATAAATATCCCAGGAATACTAGCTGGCTTTCTTTGTTACTGCATTTACTAATTTTTTGGTTTACCTGCTAGCTATTCTCTAACATTTAACTGTCAAGCAGAAAATAGAAAAACAATCATAAAGACAGACTGCATGGAGGATTTAGTTCCTTCCCAAGAATAATTACTCACAGGTGAAAAGAAACCAATTAAAGTATATTATTAGAAACATTTTAAAAATAATTTCAACTGTGTATTAGAAGGTGAAGAAAAATTAAACTGGGTTATATATTAACCCTACAGGTAAATGTGATACTCAGTTTTGTTACTGTTGGAGAAGTCCATTTCGAAGGAATATAGATATGTGTGTTTTAGCATCATTTTCTATAATCAGGTAACACATCACCACTGAAAGCAAAAGAGCATTAGGTCACTATAATAAGGCAAGTCTACAGGCTGAAGTATAAACAAGGTTATTTCTACTGGTCTGCATGATTTATATATAAATGTATTTGGACCACCATCTTCCCAGTATCCTACCAGGGGCCTGGCACACACAGGTAATCAACAAAAACCTGCAGATTAACTGAGCATAAGGAGCATGTAGTTAAAGAACTTCAGCTAATATGGAGTTAATCCCTTTGTCTTTTGGCAGAAGATGCTTTAAAAAAAGTGTTACTAAAAGTTAGAGTTTCAAAGAATGATGTTTTAGCTCTGTCCTTAATGATCACTTCACAATGCCATGGTATCAAAAATTTAGTTCACTGATGCTTCACTTAAATTTTATTTGCAGAGTTAGAAAGAAAGAGCAAGCTACAAAATAACAAAGCAGTAATTAGAGATTGAATGTGATAAGAACCCTAAATAAGAGGTCTGCAACTCAAGGATCAGAGAGAATGGGAAAGTAAAGGAAATGTAGGAAGATGTCATGAAGACCAGCATACAAACAAAAACAGAAACAAAATGGTACATGTCTGCAAGAATGGGTTCATTTTTACTACCAGAGTTTTAAATTTTTTAATTTGAACTGTTTTTATGATAGTGCTTAATGATTAAAGATTCCATAGACTTAGGGACAAATAAAGCAGACTGAAAAATACTCATCAACTTTCACTCCCTCCCATACCCCCACTAAAAAGACATGAAGGGTTTGGTCTTGTTTAAAGGCACAGGCCCAGAAGGAAAGGAGACAGCAAAAGCGACATTCTGGGCGCTGGAGAGACCTAAGGAGGCCCCAAAGAACCAGGCAACTGTCTTCCCCTCACTCCACAGAAGAATGGAAGTTTGCTCTGCAAAAGAGAGGGTGCCTAGTTCCCGGTAGACACCAGAAAGAGCTGAACGTGAGGGTACTGCAGTGAGACGAGGGCATCAGGTGAATGTATGATACCACATGTAGAGGCCTTCAACAACCTTCCCCTGTTTGGGTCCAAAGCCCTGGCAGCCAGTCCCTCTCATTTCAGGCAGGTGACTTAAAGAAACTCCTCTTGAAAAACTGCCTAATCCAAGAGATAAGATACAAAGTTACTGACATGGAGGTTCTCCATCTAACTGGCCCAACCAGATCATCCAACAGTGAGGCTCAGTGGACAAGTCCAACTCTTCCTCTAATGGATTCCAACTACTCCTTTGATACCCCCACATTAAAAGTAAGAAGATAACCAAGGCTAACCGGACATCTATCATTTTAAATGTAACTTTAATATGATATGAAAGAAAAATCCAAAACAAGCAATATGCAGGAAAGAGATATTATAAGCAAACATTATAATAATTCCTATGAATATTACAATCATGAAACAGGAACAAGAAGTTATTTTGGAAATTAAGAGAACAAAAGAGGAATCTTGGAAATATGACAGCATAAATGAAAAACTCAAAAGAAGGTGGGAAGGTAAAGTTAAGTAGATCTACCAGAAAGCAGAGCCAAAAGGTGAGATGGAAAATAAGAGTGAAAATAAAATCAGAGGACCAGACCAGGAGGCCCAACATTTGCTCAAGAAGACGTTCAGAGAGAAGAAAACATAGGAGGAAAAAGAAGAAAAAATTAACCAGAACTGAAGGAATGAATTTCCAGACCAGAAGTCACACATTCTTCCAATGGGCACAGATGAGAACAGACCCACACCACAGATCATGGTCATGAAAGTTCAAAGTGAAAAACCCATCATATGTAAGGTCTCAAAAAATCTCCTTCATCCCAGGCTGCCCTTCTCAGGAGCTACCAAAGGATATGGTACAGCAAAGGAAAGGGGTAACAAAAAGAGAAGGAGGATCCGAAAACCAGGCAATCCACCCCAGAAAAGAAGCCAGGGGGACCACAGGGTGGTGGTGATGGTGATGACGGGGACAACTGCCCTCTGAGAAAGCTGTGCTTCAGAAGTTATCACGCCACTCATCTAAGCCAGAGCAGAGCAGCACAGAGAGGACCCCAAGATGAAAATGAAAGAATACCAGAGGCATGTGAACATTTTGGCAGAAAATTTATTAGTTTATGTGGAAAGTTTAAGGCAAAATTAGAAAAATGAATGAGGGTGAAACAAAACAAAACAATCAACTACAAGAAAGCCAAAAGGTTATGACAGAAAGTAAACGATCCAAATCCTCTTTTTCCATTGTGGGAAGTCAAATGATATGCCTAAAACTAAAAGATTAAAGTAGCATCACACATGTCTCATTCAGAGATACAGACAATAAAAATACAAAAGAATAACCTAAAATAGCTGAAAGTGATTTCTCTAGAACATGGAAGGAAAGAAGATAGGGGAATATGCTGTTCATCCTCACAGACCTTATAGAACTCTATGACTATAGTAAAATATATTTCATATTTTTTAACTAAGTGAACATGTAAAATTTTATTAAAACTTAAAACCTTTAAAACTTGGATTATTAATGGAAAAGTACACCAGTGTTAACTCTAGCTATATATTCTACTTGTATTTATTATTAGTAACTGCAGCAACAGGAAGAACCAATTAATAATTCCTTTATATATCAAAAAACTGACTAAACCCAGAAGACTGAATAAAACAAATTCAAGACACATGCAAGACAAGCAACTATTTCTTGAGGCAAGGCATCAAGCACAATCAAGCAGCAATACAAGAAAAAAGAATTTACGGAACACAATCACAGAAACCATAGTTTAAAACATGGCATTTAATGGTTTGCCTTATTATAGTGTCTAAGCATCTGCTTCCAATTGGTAATTAACAACATCAATATGCAATATTCCTCATTGACTTTCAAAAACACAAAAAGCTAGATTCAATAAGACACAGGAATTAGAATTAATGAACCTTCAATGCAACTCAATCAAATATGTAACTTTAAAACTCTATGTCCTCTCAGTACACAAGGGAACAACAGAACGGAGTTAGCCAATCTTCCCTTCGCCACTAAGACAACCAGAGGACATGGTTTTTAAAACTAGGAATAATGCATTTTCAATGGGTTCGTATAACCAAGTCTTTTATATAAATGTGATTGTGCTTCAAAGTTGTTTAACATCTCAGGTTATAACATGTAATATGCTAAAAGCTATGTGCGAAGTAAGGCAAATAGAAGTATGAAGTAATACCTTCTTACAGAGAGCTCGCAGCTTGAAAGCAGAAAAATGAAATGCAGAGGGTTCATAAAAGATTTAAGGAAAAAACTGTTGCTTCCCCATGACTACAAGTTAGTTTGTTTCAATAACTGTTACTTGTTCAGTATAGTTAATAGGCTTAATGCTCTTTGTATACTGAAAAAAGGAAAACGTTCCATTTTCCTGAAACTCTGCAAAATGATGATATTCACAAAATTTTCTCTACTGAGCACACTAATGAATTCTACATGTTATTATATTATTCAGGAGTTAGGCAGGGGAAAAGAGGACCAAGGGTCAAACATGTACCTTTTTGTTAAATGCCCAAATTTTGTCCCATTCCATGTTCACAACTGAACGTGAGGAGCCCTAGAAAAACAGTAATAAAATTATTTAAAGGGAAAGAAGTATTATATTTTCTTTAAGTTAAGCTAAGCATGTTAGAAAAAAATAAAGCAAGTAAATGCATCCAAGTTTACTTCCACTGGAACATAAAACTTAGTATGCACAAACTAATTTAATTACCCCAAACAGGGAGCATTAACAGTCAAATATTTCACTGGGTAAAAATTCCACAGCTGCCTCTGTCCAACCCTAGCTTAAGGCCTTAGGACATTCTCGATTTTCCATTATTAAAAAGAATGCTAAATATACTCCTTATTTAAAAAAAAAATTCAGCCCTTGTATTATAGGGAACAATTAATAGAAAGAACAGTAGAAATAATAAAGACTAAGGGGATATTAATAGACACTTGAGAATTCAAACAGAGAAACTAGAAAAGAAACTGTCACTGACCTGAGCAGCAATAAACTGTTTCAGTCCTTCAACTGTCATCCCTCTTCTCAGGACACCACGGACTGTAGGGAATCTTGGGTCATCCCTGGGAAATAGGAAAATGTTTAACAAGGAGATACTTTTTAAATGTATAGATACAAAAAGTACAAAATACCCTAATGAGTAATAAATTATATTCAACTTCTTAAAATATTTGGACTAAGAGCTGCTTATAATAATTGGGTAGATCTCACACTACTAGTGTGCCTACATTCAATAGAAGAGGAAAACTGTTGACTGTCAAATATTGCTCAGTAAAATGAATGCACTACTGTAAATATTAAAAAGCACATTTGAAAAAAGGCACAAAGATGACACCTTTAAATACAGAAAATGCATACGTTAAAAACATTAAGCTTCAAGGCCCCTATTCTACATATGACCATGAGAACCAGTAAGAGAGAATCACGTCATCCATGTATGAATATACTCTATAAAGCCCTTTGGGTTGTAAAAAATATATGCTGGGTATTAACATTCTGCAGAAATTGGCAAGCTTCAGTAAGCGCACCAGTATCCTTTGTATGGGGCCCAACATAAACTTGCCTTTTATCATATCCAATTCCACAGTAAAACAGTGTAAAATATATATATTACTCAACACATATTTAATACATGTAACATGATGAATATAATATAATATATACATTCCCATTAATTCGGGTAAAAAAATAGACTTAACCCATCTGAAAATGTTTCAATCACATAGATACATGGCTACAAGATGATTTTAACTCATATACTTATTTTTTCACAGAAACTGCACATAGGTTATTAATATGCTAGAGATTTTCAAACATTTTCTGGGTGTTGAATCCTCTAGGCAACTGCACTACAAGGGTCTTCAGCACCAAGGCAGAGACCATTTTTGTCTTTACCACACACCCCAGGGCACTTTGGCCTTCCTGGGACAAAGCTGAAAAGAACAACTCAGAGCCTCAGCACAGTGGGAGAGTGGTAGCCAGATCTATGAAGGACCAGAGTCACAACTACTTTTCCATTTAATGCTTAAATCTAAAGAGGATGTGCCCTCATGTGTTTTCATTCCCAAGCACATGGTCCACGATGAGCACTCCCTGTCTGCAGCATTAAAACACGGGATGGGGACCTAAAGCACTGGAAGAAATAAAGACAAAGACCGGAAACCCTACAGGCCAACCCACTCCACCTCCTCCCCTTCATCCTCCCCACCCCTCATTAGCACTGATACACCATCTCCTTACTTCCTCTCAGTTCTAGCTGACAGCCAACATACCATCCATCTACTAATCCTTCGTTGACAAACCATGTGAGTTTTCTTTTGGATAGCACTGTGTTGTTGAGATTTAGCCGACTATACTCCCAAATATATGGTTTTCTTATGCCTAAAGCTTCAATAATCCAATAAAACTGTTCATCTCTGTCATGGTATTCCGTTGTTCTCAGGGCATGTGTAACACCTTCAATGCTGTCAACTATGGGGCAGGCAAAATCATACGTTGGATAAACACTAGAGAAAAAAAAGGGAGAATTTTGAAAATCAACATAAGCATTTTACTATTTCCATCTTAGATGAGGCATTATAAGCAACAATATTAAATTAAAATATTTATTCACAAACTAGGAATTTCCTTGAAACCAACAGACTTTATGACTCATAATAGCTCAGTATATCAAAACATCATCAGTCTTTGAGGACAATGAATCAGTTACCATTCAATATTCAAACAAAAAAAACGCAATTTAATAAACAACTGGGCACTGGTACAGCAAATTCTACAATTATATTTCTGTAATAGCCATTGTATACCATGGTAAGAAGCAATCAACAATATACATAATAATTTTGAGGGAATTCAGCTTTTCAGTATCTTAATTAATTCCACACTCAAGTAACTTCCTGAAGCTTAACAGTTTAGTAACTAAACATTCAAGAGAAGAGCATTTCCATCTCTGATATATAAAAGAAAATTAGGTTAATTAAAAGTTCCATTTAAGATGGAATCATCCTAAAAACAATTTCTGCTTTAAAAATGTACACATGCCAACTGCAGTTATTTGATACTGCAAATGTGTATCCAAACACTTTTCCAGATGTATTTGAAGTAGTTGGTTGGTAAAACAAGAAGCAATCACCCCACTAAAAATGAAGGACATATATATACATGTAACCACATACATGTTTGTCTACATATGAACACACACATCTATTACCCACAAATTTAAAGAAAGTCACATTAGCTGGTCAGGTGATCATTTACATTCACCAATCCCTTTAAAAGTTATAATTCAGCACTTGTATGTAGTAGGCATGTTCAAAATATTTAAAAATATGTTCCATGGTTACCTTATAAAGTAAATTCATGGGATGGGGGAACCATTTAAAGAAATAAATCTATTAACCTAAAACCCACACGGAAAACTGAAACTAGAAACATGACATTTTCTTGTATTGTTCATATTTCTGTAAACTTTCAATTCTCACTTTTTTATTATAGTTGATATACAATCTTACATTAGTTTCAAGTGTACATCACCAATTACCCACACTATTAAATCCTCAGCCCAACTAGTGAAGAAACATAGAAAGATGTTACAGAATCATAGGCTTTATTTTCCATGCTGTACTACCATCCCTGTGACCAACTTATATTATGATTGAGAATTTTTGTGTCCCTTTATCCCTCTCTTCCTCCCTATCCGCCCATTCCTAACACCTCCCCCATGGGAGTCACTATTCAGCATCTATGAGTCTACTGCTGGTTTGTTCATTTTGTCTTATTTTGTTTCAGATTCTACAAATAAGTGAAATCATATGGTATTTGTCTTTCTCTGCCTGGCTTATGTCACTTAGCATAATACCTAATTCCATCCATGTTGTTGCAAACGGCAAGACTTCTTTCTTTTCCCTGGCTGAATAATATTCCACTATATACATGTATCATTTCTTTATCCATTCATCTGATGGACACTTTGGTTGCTTGCACATCTTGGCTATCGTAAACAGTGTGGCAATAAACATAAGGACACATGTATCTCTTTGAATCAGGTTTTGTTTTCTTCACGTAAATTCCTAGAAGTGGAATTTCTGTTATTTCTATTTTTCGTTTTCTGAGAAACCTCTATACAGCTTTCCACAGTTGACATTCCTACCAATTGTATAGGAAGGTTCCCTCCTCCACATCCTTGCCAACGCTTGCTATTTCTCATCTTTTGGATAGTGGTCATTCTAACTGGTGTGAGATGATATCTCATTGTGGTTTGGAGTTGCATTTCCCTGAAGATTAGCGATGTGGAGCATCTTTTCATGTGCCTGATGGCCATATTAATTTCTTCTTTGGAGTAATATCTGTTCAGATCCTCTGCCATGTTTTATTTGGGTTATTTGTTTTTTGGTGTTGAGTTGCATGAGTTCTTTATATATTTTGGATGTTAACCTTTTATAAGATAAATCATTTACGAATATAACCTCCCATACTGTTGGCTGCATTTTTGTTCTACGGATGGTGTCCTTTGCTGTATAGAAGCTTTTTAGTTTGATGTAGTCCCACTTGTTCATTTTTTATTTGTTTCCCTTGCCTACAGAGATGTATCAAGAAAAAAATTGCTCATGCTTATATTCAAGATATTTTTACATATGTTTTCTTCTAAGAGTTTCATGGTTTCATGACTAACATTTAGCATTTTTATCCATTTCAAGTTTACCTTTGTGTATGACTTAGACAGTAATCTGGTTTGATTCTCTTGCAAGCTGTCCAGTTTTCCCAACACCACTTATTGAAGAGACTCTCTTTTCCCCACTGTATATTCATGGCTCCTTTATCGTATATTAATTTATCATATATGTGTGGGTTTATATCTGGGCTCTTTATTCTGTTTCATCAATCTATGGGCCTGTTGTTGTGCCAGTACCATACATAACCAGTTTTGATTATTGTACCTTTGTAGTCAGGGAGTGAAATACCCCAGCTTTGTCTTTCTCAGGATTGCTTTGGCTATTCAGGGTCTTTTGTGATTCCATATGAACTTTAGGATTATCTGCTCTAGTTTATTGAAAAATGCTGTTGGTATTTTGATAGGGATTACCCTGACTCTCTTGCTTTGGGCAGGGTGGCCAATTCGACAATATTAATTCTTTGAATCCATGAGTACACAATGTATTTCCAGTGTCTTCTTTAATTTCTCTCATGAGTGTCTTATAGTTTTCAGAGTACAGGTCTCTACCCTCCTTGGTTAGTTTTGTTCCTAGGTATTTTATTCTTTTTGATGCAACTGTAAATGGAATTATTTTCCCGATTTCTCTACTAGTTTGTTGTAAGAATACAGGAATGCAATGGATTTCTGTGAATTCATTTTGCATCCTGCCATTTTGCTGAATCCAATTATTAGCTCTAATAGTTTTTTGATGGATTCTTTATGGTTTTCTATATACAATATAAGGTCATCTGCAAATAGAGGTGGTTTAACTTCTTCCTTACCAATTTGGATGGTTTTTCTCTCTTTATCTTGTCTGACTGTGTGGCTAGGACCTCCAGTACTGTTGAATAAAAGTAGTGAAAGTGGACATCCTTGTCTAGTTCCTGATCTTAAAAGGAAAAGCTTTCAGCTTTTTGCATGATGTTAGCTGTGGCTTTGTCATATATGGCCTTTATTATGTTGAGGTACATACCTTCTATGTCCATTTTGTTGAGGATTTTTATGATGAATGGATGTTGAATTTTGTCAAATGATTTCTCAGCATCTGTGGAGATGGTTTTTATCCCTTTTGTTAATGTGGTGTATGATGTTGACTGATTTATGAATATTATACTACCCTTGCATACCTGGAATAAATCCCACTTCGTCGTGACGGATGATCCTTTTGATATATTTTTTATTTCAGTTTTCTAATATTTTGTTGAGGGTTTTTGCATCTATGTTCATCAGGGATATTGGTCTATAGTTTTCTTTTTTTGTGGTGTCTGCCTGGTTTTGGTATTAGAATGATGTCTCATAGAATGAGTCTCGAAGTATTCCCTCCTTTTCTACTTTCTGGAATACTTTAAAAAGGATGGGTATTAGCTCTTCTTTAAATGTTTGGTAGAATTCAGCAGACGCTACCTGGTCCTGGACTTGTGCTTCTTGGGAGTTTTCTGACTTCCAATTCAATTTTATTGCTGGTAATTGGTCTGTTCAGATTTTGTTTCTTCCTGGGTCAATCCTGGAAGGTTGTATTTTTTCTAGGAATTTGTCCATTTCTTCTGGGATGTCCAATATATTGGCATGTAATTTTTCATAGTATTCTCTTATAATCTTTGTATTTCTGTGGTCCCCATTTTGACTGTTCCTTTTACATTTGTAATTTGTGTACTGTCTCTTTTTTTCTTGATATGTCTAGCTAAGGGTTTGTCTATTTTGTTTACTTTCTCAAAGAATTAGCTCTTGGTTTTGTTAATTTTTTCTATTGTTTGGCTCTTCTCTATTTTATTTATTTCTGCACTGATCTTCATTACATCCCTCCTTCTTCTAACTTTGGGTTTCATTTGTTCATTTTCTAGTTTCTTCAATTGTGAATTTATATTGTTTATTTGGGATTGTTCTTGTTTCTTCAAGTAGGCCTGTATTGCTATATACTTACCTCTTATAAACACTTTTGTGGTATCCTACAGTTTTGGACTGTTGTATTTTTATTTTCATTTGTCTCCTGTATTGCTTCATATCTATTTTGACCTGTTCAATGATCCACTGATTATTTAGAAGCATGTCATTTAGCCTCCATGTTTCTACAAGCTTTTTTGTTTTCTTTGTGTAATTTCTTCCTAGTTTATCACCGTAACCTGAGGAGCTGCTTTATACAATTTCAATCTTTTTGAATTTGAGGATTTTTGTGGACAAGTATGTGATCTACTCTGGAGAATGTCCCATGTACACTTGAGAAAAATGTGTATCCTGCTGCTTTTGGGTGGAATGTTCTGTAGATATCTGTTAAGTCCATCTGATCTAATGTGTTGTTCAGTGTCTGTTTTATTTATTTGCTGTATGGTTGATCTATTGATGTCAGTGGTGTGTTAGTCTCCAAAAATGACTGAGCTGCTGTCTATTTCCCCCTTTGATTCTGTTAGTATTTGTTTTACATAGTTAGGTGATCCTTTATTGGGTGCACAGATATTTTTAATGGCTATATAGTGTTGTTGGACTGACCCCTTTATCATTACGTCCTTCTCTGATGTCTTATACAAGTATTGCTACTCCTGTTTTTTTCTCCCTATTATTTGCATGAAATATCTTTTTCTAGCCCTTCACTTTCAGTCTGTGCAAAACTTTAGGTTTAAAATGCATCTCTTATAGACAGCATAAAGATGGTTCTTGTTTCTTCATCTATTCTGCCACGTATGTCTTTTGATTGATGCAATTTACATTCAAAGTAATTATTGATAGGTATGTACTTATTGTCATTTTATTAATTGTCTTCTGGTTGTTTTTATAAACCCCCTCTGATACTCATGTTATTTTCTGGTTTTCTTTAGTGTTGTGATTAGGTTTACCTTTTTTAGTTTTTTGTCTATTACAGGCTTTAGGTTTGTGTTTACCATAAAGTGGAGTATAGCTTCCTAACTATATCACAATCTATATTAAGTTGATGATTGCTCTATTTCAAACACAATCTAAAAGTACTTATTTTTTCTTCTTCCTCCTCCACACTTTATGAATTCAATGTCATAATCTGCATTTTTTGTGTATCCCTTGACTGATATGGTATATAGATGGTTTTAGTACTTTTAATTTTGTACTTGCTTGCTAAGTAATTGGCCTACTACCTTTACTATGGATTCATTTTCACTGGTGAAAACAGTTGGTTTAGGAACATTTCCCTCTACAAAAGTGCTTTAATATATCCTGTAGTACTGGTTTAGTGGTTATAAATTCCTTCAGCCTTCATTTATCTGGGAAATGTTTATTTTAATCTGTCCTTCAAATATGAACGATAATCTAGCTGGGTAGAGGATTTTTGGTTGGTGGCCCTGTTTTAATACATTGAATAGTTTATGCCCCTTCCTTCTGACCTGTAAAGTTTCTGCTGAGAAGTTTGCTGATAGCCTGATGGGGTTTCCCTTATAAGTAATCTTTTTTCTTTCTCTGTCTGCTTTCAAGTATTCTCTCTGTATCCTTCATCTTTGTCATTTTAATTATTACATGCCTTGGTGTTATATTCCTGGTGTTCCTTTCATTAGGGGCTCTCTGCATTTCCATGACCTGAGTGTCTATTTCCTTCCTGAAACTGGGGAAGTTTTTAACATTATTTCCTCAGAGACTTTCTATCCCTTTGTCTCTCTCTTCTCCTTCTGGTACCCCTAATATGCAAATATTGTTTTGTTTGGAGTTGTCACACAGTTCTTATCATTCTTAGAGATACTTTTTGTTTTACTGTTCTCTAATTTACATCTCATTGATTGTCTCCTATTATTGCAGCAATCTATTATTCACTCCCTCCATTGTGTTCTTCATTTCAGTTACTGTATTCTTCAGCTCTGAGTGGCTCTTTTGCAACTCTTCTCTTTGCCGAAATCCTCTGAAATTGTCCATAGTTTTCCACACATCAGTGAGCATATTTACAATCTTCATTTGTAATCTTTATAAAGAAGACTGGTGATCTCCATTTCACTTAGACCTCTTTTTGCTGTCTTATCCTATTCTTTAATCCTATCACTTTTATTAAGCAATTTATGTCCAGCAAAGTCAAAGTTTGTAACAGAAAACAAGTATCTTCATCAAAAGTTACAACCACAGGATACCTAATCAGTACATAAAAAGCAACTTCAAGCAAACTCAAGGATGGAAGTGATCTTAAAAATAACCTAGCATAACCGTATTGAACAGTGAGTAAACAACCCAAGAAGATACAAGCTTTACCAAAGGCCAGTTAAGCTGGGGCTGAACAAAGATCCACGTGTGCTGATTATTCTGCATCACCTGTGTATAGTGATCATCAGAGCAGAATCATAGTAGGCTACCTAGCAAAATGAAAGAGATACACTTACTTGTATTGATTTCCAGTTCTCGGGTGTGGCTGAATTTTGCAGCGATATAGTGTTGGGTCTCTCATGCACCCATTGTTACTACTCATGTCAATTTTTGCTCTCAAACAGCAGGACTGGCCAAACTGGCTTCCTTTTTTCATTTCCTCCCACATTTGTAGATTCTTCTCAACAGCTATAAAATGATAGTCATAGTATATAGTGTAGCTGACATTTTACTAATGGTTGAATTCAAATTATTTAACAGTCCTATAATTTGACAGAAATTGTCCTGTTCTCATTTTACATAGCATACTCAGCTAGTTTAAAAGTACTGTAATAGTTCCAGTATCTGGTACCCAGAGTAAATGTATCACTTTTTCAAGAAGAATCACAAAATACTTAGGAAATGTACTCTGTGAATATATTTTAGAAGTCAAATATATTATTTTCCACTGATGAGGTAATGATAAAAGAGAGGAAGTGCGGCCTGAAAGTTCTTCTCACCCTGTATTTCCCATTTTCCCATCATGGCACACCTGGCTAGCTGCTCCCTAACACTTCCAAGTTTAATACTTCCTTTGAAGCAGAAGTGCTCTGTTCCTTTGCTGCCTTATGCCCAAGGGACAGACCAGTTTGGCCCGGCCCATGGGGCCCATAGGCTTCAGCGCTGCAGCCCTTGCCTGTCTGAACAGCATGGCTCTGCCTGAGAGCCTGAGCCTTGGGCTCCCTGAAAGCCCCTTCAGTCATTCCAGTGGAAAGCAGGATACTCTTGGATCCAAGAAAATGAGGAATCATAGAAAACAGTGATACCAGTTTAATCCCAGAAAAGAGAACTCTCTTTCCAGAGTGACAGTGACCCTACCTGAGTAAAATATTAAAAATCTGCCCCATAAGAACAAGAAGGAACTGTTAAAACAATAATCCTTTGTGGAAACTACTGAAGATACACTGGACACTTTTCCTGCCCTCAAAGAATCAAAACAAGTCTCAATATCTTTAAAAAACATGGGGAAACTTTCAAAAAAAGGAAATAAAGATTTCTGCAACAATTTGAATTTACTATTCGTCCCAGATGTGACACTCAAGATTTAAATATAGTAGTGTTGAAGATCTGGCAACATAATTACAGAATGAAAATAGCCTAATTCAGAACTTCAGCAGACAAGTAATGAATAAGATAGGCTTTTTTGTGAAGTTACATTTCAGAGGTATAGAGAAGTACCAAGGTTCAATATTATTTTCACATTTACCCACATGCTGAAAGGAAGATCTGGGTACTAAAAACATTATCATTGAACACAGGCTAAGTATTTAAACTGAGAAGACTACAAAATGTTGCAGGAAGAATTATTCAAGTGGAATAAGCATAATGCCAAAGACTGCATGTAGTAAGCCAGATATTCAGGGCACATGCAACTTCCCATGCTGTCATGATGCAAAGTAATAATGTAAGGATAACAGAGAAAGAAAAAAGATTTCTGAGATGAATTAGCATATGCATCATATTTCCAAATGTGTTTCAAACCAGAATCATTGCAGAAATCTTACTCTACTAAAGCAGCAGAATATAGGAAGAATATCAATTAAAATAGAAAACACTAAATGTGCCTTACAGTTTTCTCTATGTTTGGACTCTATCCTCTGCTCACGTTCTGCTTTCATCTGCTCAGCAGAAGTATCATCCACATAAGCCTTCCCTTCCTGAATTAGCTTCTCTGCATATTTCATTATAGTTTCAAAATGATCAGAGGTGTAAGTAAATTGATCTGGTTTGATATGTAACATTGCAACATCTTCCAAGATAACCTGCAATAAGAATCCAAAAATAACCATTAGTTCATCTTTTGCATTTTCCTGTGTATCTTCAATCCTCGATACTGCATTGGGCAAATGTAAAAATATACCATCAGTCTTATATAGCTTGAAAATGGTTGCGCAAGTTGTACAATATTAGATCAGAAAAGAAAAAAAATTCATTATAGTAGCCTTCAAGTGTTCAGCCAAGAAAGCTGATCTCACAGTGGAGCTTTCCATTTAAACTGGAAAAGCTGGTTGTTACTGGTCATACTGACAATTATTTGCCCTCTCTTTGACTATACTGCAGTGCCTCTGAATAAAAATTATATAAAAAGCTAGGAAAACTTCACATTTTCCAATACCTACTTAGTGTTTATTTTATTCATAAACTTAAAATATGACAAAAAGGAAACCTGCCTCTAGTGATTGGTAGTTATAGGATAACATAGCACTTAGGTAAATTCTATAACAATTGAGGAAGAAAAAAATAAAAGGTTTTTGATATGAGAGTTCAGTATTTTTTGGCTTAGGTCCCAGACACAGAATATACAGATGAGAAAAAAAAAAAAAAAAAAACAGCTATGAGAACAAACTTAATTTATGTCCATACCATGAAGGTATCCAGTCACCCTCTAATTTTACTTAACTTTTCTGACAAAGGGTCATCACTACACCTTTAATTACCTTCTCAAAATCTTCCTTCTCTTTTTCAGGATTTGTGTCATCAAATCTCATGATCAGTTTCCCTTTAAAGTTAACCTGGTAGTGCTGGTTCAGAAGAGCAGCTTTTGCATGCCCAATGTGTAAGTAACTAAAACAAAAACATTTCACAAAGAAACTCATTAACATGTTTTAACTAAATACTTAAACTTAACCTTTTTGAGGAGATGAGAACTAAACAAAAATCCTTCTAGTTGGTACTCTAGTCATATTTTATTTTCTAATAAGAAGTAGGTGACAGAAAATCTGACCCTGACAGGAAGAAAGAAAAAGATGACAACATTTATAAAAGAATAAGAAACAATTTCAAATGTAAAATCTCACAAAGGGACAAGTCATTTACAAACACCACAACCTTAAGGAGAATCTGAGTTAGAGGAAAACTACTTCCAAAACCATTTCCCATGCTACAAAATAGTGCACCTTCAATGAGACAAGTGCTATGAGATCTGTATACCAACCCGGTGCACACTACACAGACTCCTCTGAGAGTGCCACTGTCACCATGGTAACTAAGTGAAAGAGTACGTGAGATTTTGGAAGCCACAGAAAAGTCACATCCCTTCTTCACGCTTCAGTTTTCTCAAGAAGCCAAAATGAAAGGACTGGAACTGAATGATCTTGACGGTCTCATCCAGCACCAACACTCCATGAATCACAATCTATGAAAACACTATTTTGTTCCTATGGGCAGCTGACAATTATAAGAAATAAAATATACTGTTGATGATATTACACATCATTATCCTCCTCTATCAATAACAAGCACTACCTTGTACCACTTTTGTTGAAAATAAATATTGTCAGGCAGCAAATGGCACAAGAGCAAGGAAATTTAAATAATCAGCTCTCATTCTTTTTTTTTTTTCATTTTAATTGATAATGGTAGCTGTAGTTGCATTGTTCTGGTCTAGGATCCTAGTTTTTCATACACACCTCTGATCCTGGTTGATAGCAAAAGAGGAGGGGTAAGTACAACCCCTTGTATGTTTATGTCATTTTTTAAATCTCAACCCATTTTTTAGAAATTCATGCAGCATTCTAGATAAATAATTCCATTTTAAGAAGGGTTTATATGCACAGGTTAATGGGAGCAGATACAATCAATGCATTTAGGGTTATTCAAAACTTTCTGCACAAAATCAAGGAGTATAAAAGATATTGCAGATGAGATTTTAGAAAAAGAAAAGGACATTAGGGAAAAATTAAATCCAAAAAAAGTATGAAGATGATAATAATATATCAATATTGGTTCACTACTTGTAACAAAGGTACCACAGTAATGTAAAGATGTTAACATAAGAGAAAATTTGATGCATCATATGTGGGAACTTTTTGTATTATTTTTGCAACATGCCTATAAATCTACAACTATTCTCAAATAAGAAGTTTTTTAAAAATAACATAAAGGACTATGAATTCCAAGAAAGAAACAGAAATACTGGGTGCAGTTTTCACTCAAAATATTATACTTGTAACATGTGATAGCCATCATTAGGAGAAAAAAGAAAGGACTAATAATTCCTAACTACTTACAAATGACAGTTAATGTGGCAGGCTTTACATACAGGAATTAAGAGGGGTGATGCAATCAAACCATTATTGAAGATATTTCTGAATCTGAAATAATGTATGTGGTTCTAATAATTTTATACATCAAGAAAGCTAGCTGGACTATAAAATAGTCACAAGATAACTAAAATATTTAGCTCAAGAGACAACCTGTGTCAGAATAGCTAAAGAAAATAAGATTCACACTGTGTTAGTTAGTACCGATGCTGAACTGGGCTACGGACACACTTCAGGCAGTATAATTTTAAGTCATATGTATTCCAGAGCCAGACAGTGTAGGTTTGAGTTTGGCAAGTCACTAAGGTGTTGTATGAATTGGTTTCTGAAATTAGTTTTCAAATGGAGATAATAGTGCCTTCTTCATATGGCTGTTAGGATTAAATATGTTACTATATGTAAAGTAGGTGCTATATACATGTTAGCTAAGAAAAGAATAAAAGGCAAAAGTCAAGTCTTCTGATCTTTCATGCAAGATGGGAAAAAAAGGTTAAAAATTACTGATAAGAATCCTTTATCTGTGTAAGAGGATATGATCAAAATTATGAATACTGAAAAAACCTGAAAACTGATTTATATTCCAAATCTCAAACTGTATTCGGCCAAGAGCATGGTCTCTAAGAGTGACATAATTTAGAATTAAAACACATATTTTATACAGTAAATAATAAATATGAGGAACTCACTATTCCAAGAAGTGACAGAAAATACAAAAGACTAACAAAGTTCAAATGTTCTAATGGCATAGTTATAAATAGCCACTGCTAAGGAAGCATTTTTATCAAACCATTAAAGTCACTGTCCAACAGGACAACCATGACCTCTCACACCAGGTACACAGGAGCAGAATATTGGGACCCAAGATGTCTCTGGGTATTGAGCCATGTGGGTAGGTATTATTTATGAGATTCTACTCAGTCAATTACCAATTGGTCATTCAATGATTTAGCCTGTGAATTTTCCATAATCATTATTTCTCTTTCATCTTCTTCTACCTATCCTTTACTTCACTGCCTAAATCAGCAAACTCAAAAACGCGGAGAAAAAAAAAGTGGAATTCTAAAACTGATTTTGTTGTTAATGGTACTTTGAGAAATAGTTTGTTAGTAACTATTAAGAAGAGCTAAAACAAAATGATTTTCTTATCTGCCACCTCTACTGTCTACACATTCCATTCACCATAGAAGGGTAAGAATCTGGCTACAGAATACAAAGTCTGAAATTAAGTGAAATTTGAAAAAAAATCATCATCTCATCTACAAAATATGGCATAATCCTTTCCTAACGGCTAAGTTCCTGAGGCTGACTGCTCTAGGAAGAGGCATTTTCTTGTACTAAAACACTGGAAGGGCTTTATTACAAAGCTTGTCCAATATGCCTCAGAGGTGGACACATATGCAAAAGCAGAGACACCTCCCAGCTTTGCGGAAAGCTGGGCAAGACCTGAGACAGCCCCAGGCTGGTGGCCTCCTGCGAGAACAGTCCCTTTCCCTAATGAACTATTCAAATATTATCATTTTCTATGGGTGCCAAGAGTGAAAGAGCTGGGAAACCTGCTAATAATGGGAAGAACTGAATAGGAATGGGCTTCTCAAAACACCCCTTCCTTTATTTGGGAAAAATATAGCTTAAAAATTCATCTACCATAACTTCTACAGCTAACTGAAAGGATTGCTCAGGTTACAAATACAAACCCTTACTCAATAAAAGCCAAAACATCTCAAAATGTAAATAAAACCTAAGCCTTTCTGTCTGTGGATATTTTTCTTTATAATTAAATTCTGTCTGGGGCAAAAAGAAAAAAAATGTTGTCTTGCCTAATGATTTAATAAACTAAAACTACAAACTTAAGAAATTAACATCAACTGTGAATAATTAAGAACTATTAAGATGTTAGGAATTTTAACTCCCTCAATTAAAATTTTATTTTCTTCTATATTATTAACCTATTAATACTAGAGGTATTTAATAACTATCTTAAAGCTTTTCCACTAAATATATTCGATCATAATCATGAGTTACATTTTCTTACCCACTAGCTTCTGGAGGAAATCTGACAGTAACCTTTCCCATCTCAGCACCTGGAAGCTCAACAAATTTCCCAACATCTTGCTTTTTCTCAGGTGCCTGAAAAGCAGAACAACAATAAAAACATTTATATGGCTAAAGGTTTAAGAATATATCCACTCAACACTTACTCAGTACACACCTGTGCTAGGCCATGTGTTAAGTCCGGGGAGAGGAAATCCCAGGGCAAAATACCTCTAAAAACCGAAATCAGTCAAAGGGAGAAATAAGTTTAAAACCCGTTTATTGCTTACAAACTGCAGTCCAGGGCCATCTCTCTCCTCTGCTCCTGAAGAAGCAAACAAGCAAGCAAGCCAGCCCCTCCCTTTAAACTCTCAGGTTCAGACACACCCTCGGTTGCCCAGGTAATTACCCACTGATATGGAGATGAACTTCTCTCCACCCCTGAGGATATGCAAATGCACTAAAGCCAGGGAAGATATTCTGGAAATGGTAGTTTTACCCACAGCATGGTTCATGAGAAAAAATGATTGTCCTTGAACTAGAGGACTCAAAATCTTGTGAAGGATGTAAATAAAACCAAACATCAGTAACAGGGTGCTGTTACAGCAAACAGTTTAAGTTAACCAACAGCACCTAGGGTCATCAGGAAAAGCTTACAACAAGATGAAAAATCAAGCTGGGCCCTGAAATATAAGTGGAAACACATCACACACACTGTGTTAAGGGCATTCATTCCAAGAAAACAAACAACAGCGGGAAGACACAAAGGCAGGGAAGAGCAATGCAGTGGCCACAAAAGTTATAAATGCATGTTGGGTGGATAGGCAAGGGGTAATGGGACCATTTATTTGTATTTTCTAAAATGATATCTGGGGTAGTACAGAGGCTAAATTAGAAGAAAGATGGGGAAAAAAAGGAAGTTCAGTAATGGGATTATGGTATTAAATTAAGCAGTGGGTAATGAGGCCTCAACAGAAATCTACAGCAGTGGAGACAGAAAGCAAACATAAGTAAAAGAAGTAATAATAGAACTTGTTGACCAATTAGATGTGAAAGTGGTGAAGGGTGAGTAAAGATTTTTAGCCAAAACAACTCAAAAGACTATGGTGTCTATCCAAGCAGGGAGCACTTTTCAAATTTTACTGCATCGGAAAACCTTTAAATCAAAACTTTACTACATACTCAATATATAAAACAGATCAAAAGTAGAGAAACTAGCTGAGAAAGAGGATCTTTTCAACTGCCACTTACTCCTACAGAATTGACAAAGTGGTTCTGCAGAAACCCAGGATTCAGTGGTCAAAAACCAGAAAATAGATTTAGGAGGAAGAAAAGATTGTACAGATGTAAAATAACGAGATTTTAGTTACCTGGAGTTTGAACTTCCTCAGGGACACACACTGGATGATCATAATCTTTGAGACATATAATTACAGATTAAGGCTTTATGGAGTTCAATGGTTAAAAATCAAGCCAAAATTTAACAACAGCACTAACTCCTACAGATTCTTTCAAGAATATCCTTTTTTAGTCATGTAAAGAAAATGAACTTTGAGTAGGAATAACTATCTTTTCAGATCTACGGTGTCAGACAAAGATGTCAGTATTAAAAAAAAAAAAAAAAAGCTTACCACTTTAGCTTTGGTTGTTGAAACTTTCCACTTGGCACCTACTGACTGGAAGGTTTGCTGGGCTCCAAGAAAGCCAAACCAGCGTTTTACGTGAACTGGAGCTTTGTTCTGCTGCAGCTGTTCCTGCCATGCAGCATTTCCTATTGGCAAACATAATTTCAGAGCCATTCAATAAATCTGCAACTTCAAAAGCAAAGTTCTAGTCACGGTAAATTTAAGTAAATGAGACAGCTTAAAGTTGTGCTTCTATAATGAAATCTTTAAAATCTGGGTATGCACTGAAATGTTTCCTAAAACTTTATAACATATTCTAGAGAATTCCAAAAATTATTTTTTCAGTTCAATTCACTGAAGTCAATACTAAATCCTGCCCAAACGAGCACACACATCCAGTACAATGGCAAAGCTACATTTCATAATCAAGGAAAAGCTTTACATAGATCAACTGAAGAACAACAACAAAAAAATCAAGATCAAGAAGTAGCTCATTTCTGCAGATGTAATACCAAAATAAGTACTGAAGAAAAGTTTAAGTCTTAAGCACCACAAAGCTGCTTCTTTAAGATATTATCATTCTTTCATGAACATTAAGTCAAAAATCAAAATAGACAAAAATGTCATATCTATACATGAAAATGTCTAATTAGAAATGGTCCCCATTTAATGTTATGATTATAAAAATACAATTTAAATAAAAGCTTAAGCCACAAAAAAATATAGAGAATATTTTTTAAAAACCCACATAACCTAGATTTAAAGAATGTTAAAAGATTTTGGCATATCTACTTCAGGTTTTTTGTGGTTTTTTAATAAAGAAAATAAGCTGACAAAATTCAAGTCCCTGTTGCATCTCTCATCAATCCCATATTGTTACTTATTGAAAATTAATCACATAAGATGGAAAAAGTAACGTCCCGGAGCAACAACTACAGTTCACTAACCCCCTCAACACACACACATCCTCACCCCTAAGTCAGAGACAACAGTGCCTGGAGTAAAGTAACAGCTGAGATAGGGGAGGTGCTGACATAAATGGAATAAGGGTTTCCTTATTCCAAGGTCAGCTTCAAAGCAAGAGGTGAGCTGGGGTGGTGAGAGAGAGAGGATCTCCAAGGAGAGTAGAAAACAGGGACTTCCTGTGACTGAGTAGGAATAAAACAGACAGCGTGGTCATTCCTTTGCAAGAAAATCCTAAGTGAGTATGTGCCTATGTGTGTGTGTGACCACGTATTTTATACACACACATAACCATATATATATATTTGCTCATATACACAGAAATATGTGCACTTCTTATCCAGCACAATATTAAATAATTAAAACAGAACATTCTTTAAGAAGAATTACTGATACCTTTTAGGGTGGCCCAAACACATAAATCTGCTAAACTCAAGGAGTGTCCAACCAAGTATGTTCTCAGAGACAGGCAATGATTGAGCTCACTGATCGCAGAAGTAAACAAGTTACATGAAGATAATTTTGTAGCACTAAACTCCAACCAGTGATCAATCTGTGAACATAAAAAACAAAAAAGAAATACACCTTAGGGTTTAGATTTAAACAAACAAAAGACCTCAGTACCATGTCTTGTCCCAAATTACAGAGTTTACCATTATGTGGATTTAATTCTGATAGCCTGGCATCTTAAACAAATTTTGTGGGTTTTTTTTTTTTTCTGATTTCGCAGGACAGTGGAGTGGCACTTCCGGAAAAAGAAAAATAAAGATCTGAGATCTGGCAGCAGAAAGTAATAACCAACATGACTGAACCAAACAGTTGTTACCTGTCAAACAGATTTATCCATTTGTAGGATTTAAACGTAAATATTTAAAAACTATTCTTTGCATTTTGATTTTTATAAAATTTAGGAAAAGTTAGAGCTGAATACAAACAGGGATAAAAAAAAACCCAAAAACATTTGAAGAACAATATTGCAAGTTAATCCACTATTGCTGTAATTAATTAAATAAAATATATTCTTAGAAAGGAAAATAGGATCCAAATTATGTGCGTGACCCAGGGCAGACCTCTTAACTTTCGTAGGCCTGTAGGGAGTTGCATAAGATGATCTATAGAGTCACATCCAGCTAAGAAATTCTAGGAATCTAGGAAGAGGACGACAGCACTTACTGACCCAACAGAACAAGTGGTACAAGTTTAAAAGTTCAAATGTAGGAGCTACAAAATTTTTCTTGACAATAAAAACAAGAATTCCTTAACTCAGTCTATAACTAACATTCTTTCAATACGCTTAAATAGAATAATAGTACATAAGCCAACAATAAAATGAAGTTCTCAAAAGAGAAGCATAAATCAAAACAAACACACCCATTCCTTACCTCAGTATGTTCCATCAGGTTAGAGCCATAGAGCCCAGCTGTAGTGGCAACTCGAGCCAAGTAGCGAAGTATGGAATTTATGTCTGTGAATACCACATTTCTAAAATATAAGCATGAGATAAAACATTACCATTGATCTAGCATATCAAGTCATGAAATTTATGAAGAAATGTAAAAACAGAAATATTACTATATTTACTATGTATTTCCTACTACAGTAAAAAGAAAATAGATCTAATTTATTCTTTACTGTTCCTATCAAATTCCAATTGATGGTGAAATGTGCAGCTAAATCCAACAATTCACTTCAGAACAGACTATGATGCCTCACTCATCCTTCTATTAGTTTCTACATATCTATTTAGTAGTGAAAATAGGAAAATATAATTGGGATCCTGAAAATGACAGTGATTTAAAATAAATCAAAGCAAAAAAAAAAATCAAGGATATACTCTCACAAAGAGGCTAGTTTTACCAGCTTCCAGGTAAAGCTGATGAATCAAATCCAATCAAAATTGTTTTGTATTTTTTTAAATACATTATCTTAAAATTATTTTTTGACATCTTAAAAGATACACATCCATAAGGAAAAAAAAGACTAAGGAGAAGAAACAATAGCAATTCAATAGAAGCTAGAAAGCAAATGGATTTAAGTGGTCTGGAAAAAACTGAATGTTAAGTGGACAGAGGACAAAATTGAAGACCAACCCAGTTTAAATTTTATATCCTCAAAAGACTTACAAATCAATGGAACCAGGTATCTTTGGAAGTAAAAGTAAACTGGGACTAAAATTAAGAGTACTGATTGAAAGTTTCTTTAAGTATCAGTCAGAAATACAGATACCGTCAAACCTCATTCTGCATGGCAAGGCTATTCATCATAACCCTGGCAAAATCTGGAGACTATTTTCTAAAGAGTAAAACACTGCATCTCTTGACTGGAGGAAATTTGAGACAGTTGTGAGTTGGACTACACAGTTAACAGCAAGAATAAAAGAATACAGGTATAAACATGGATGGAGCTAGGGGATATTATGCTCAGTGAAATAAGTCAGGCAGAGAAAGACAAGGATCAAATGATTTCACTCATCTGCGGAGAACAAAAAAAAAACTGAAGGAACAAAACAGCAGCAGACTCACAGAACCCAAGAATGGACTAACAGTTACCAAAGGGAAAGGGACTGGGGAGGATGGGTGGGAAGGGAGGAATAAGGGGAAAAAGGGGCATTACAATCAGCACACAGAATGCAGGGGGATGCGGAATGGGAAAGGCAGTATAGCACAAAGAAGACAAGAAGTGACTATAGCATGTTACTGTGCTGATGGACAGTGACTGTAATGGGGTGTGTGGTAGGGACTTGATAATGGGTGAAAATCTAGTAACCACAATGTTGCTCATGTAATTGTACATTAATGATATCAAAATTTAAAAAAAAAATACATGTATACCAGATGCTGAGATCATCCTCAGCCTTCTTCCCACCCTCAGTAACCAAAATATTTTGGTACCAGCTTTTCTTCAGACTTCAACTGAAAGTCTCTTCTCTGGATAATCTGATCAGCCCAAGAGGAAAGAGCTCAGGACCTTAACATCAGAAGTGCCCCCCAAATGAAAAGCTCAGTGAGAGCATCACAGAGTAAAGCTCAGAGCTGACAAGCCCACTCCTGAGTTTAGAACTTGCAAACAGCTTTAATTTCCCAGTCAAAATCTGAGATAATCATCCAGGAGTTACCTAATATTTGAAGAAAGACTTTAACTTCAAGACAGTGACCAAGAGAAACACACAGAAAAATGTTACTTGGAAAAAAAACAGGGATAAGAAAACAGAAAGTAAGTAAATAAATGTCCTCTGAGCAATGAAACAATACATTGCAATCACAAAACAAGAAAAGAATACTACAAAAAAGTACTCAGAAAATTAAAAAAAGAGCTCTTACATCCTAAAAATATAACAGCAGAAGTGAAAAACTCAATAGAAAAATGGGATGGTAATGCTGAAGAACTCTCCAGAAAGTAAAGAGAAAAGAACTGAAAATGGAGAGGAGAAATCAAAGAAAAAAAAATATTTAATTTCCCTGAGTAGAAGGATTCCCAAGACTCCACACTGAAAGAAGCAACCAAGCGCCCACAGGACAGACAAAATATAGACCCATCCTAAAGCATATTACCGTGAAATTTCAGAATACTGAGTCCTAAGGGAAGATTCTTGTAAACTTCCTCAAGCCACACAGAAAAGAACAGAAATAAGAAGGCTTCAGGAGAAAAAGAACAAAGCAAACAAACAACAATTATTCCATGGAAAAGTAAAAGTTGTACATGAAAAGTAGTTAACATGTGGCTCAGTGGTGAATAAAACTTTTGAGGTCATTATAATGTAAACAGTGAATGGTGATCAACCACACTGGAAGGGAAAAGGAAAGAGGGAGCAGGAAGCTGCTTGTCTGTATTTTGTGTATCTTGCCCCTTAACCAAAAGTCCTTCTGTCAGTTTACTATAAACCTTTGAACACATTTCAAGACCTGAATCCTGCTTGAGAATACCCTTGAAACCCTCTTTCGTTTCGGTCCAGATTCCACTACATGGCAAAGTGTTCTTAAAAGAAACTGAAACCAGGTTGTGTCTAACTAAACCAGAAAATAATGTCTCCCTTTCCAGTTCTTTTTATTTTTTTCAGTGAATTCCAAAAGAAAGAGACAAGTCCAGAGGCACTAAATCTTTCATATAACCTGGGATGCAAATGATTCACTTTAATAAAAAATATGCAGTATATATGCTCATTGTATAAATTTGCAAAAACAAAGAGCAGTAAAAAAGACAAAAAAACACCCATAATTCTATCACCCAGAAACAAATAGTATTAAAGGTGTTGTGTTGTACACTTCCCAAACATATTTTTATACAGTTATGTAATTTACATTTACATTCTACCTTTTTAACACTAGGTTATGAACATATCCATCATTAAAAAAACTTAAGAGCCTTTTTCATAGATGCCTAATATTCAATTTTGCCAGACTTACTGAATTGACTTCCTAATAATACTGATTTTAAATACTTCCAATTTTTCACCAGAATAAAGTACACTGAAATTAAAATCTACTACATTTAAATCTTTATGCACATTTCTAGTTTCTCTTCAAAAGATTAAAGGTGGGATCAGATAGTTTGTTGACAAATATAATCCTCTGGATACAGCTCTGTCAGAATGAGTAAGAAAAACACACTTTTTTTTCCTAGGGACAACCTACCAATTAGCAAGTAAAATAAGCATGTGACATTGAATACTGAATATTTTTAAAACGCTGTTCACACTGAAAACAAAAATATAAAAGCACTTACTCAGACACACGAAGAATATTCTCTTTCCCTTCTTCAAGAGAAATGCTGACAATGTCTTTCACGTGTTCTACTGTGAGCAAAGCTCCTAAAAATGAGAGGAAAAGATTTATTTTTATAAACAATGTATTATTTAAAACTTGAATCATAAAGCAACGAGGAATGACTCAACAAACCAATATTATGTCCTGTAAGGAGTAAACTTCTTTCCCAGAGGTCTGTAAAACAGAAAGTATAGTCTTCTGGTCTGGAGGAATAATGAATCAGAAGTCATTCACTGATAGAGCCAAAGTGCTTTTGAATATGCTCAATTTTTCATTTAGGGACACTGAAATAAACCTTCTCCTGCCTCCAGAGACAAGAAGAAATTATAATAGTGCCTTGCATAGAAGATATTGTTACAGACCCACAGACCAGTGGTACAGAATAGAAAATCCAAATATTAACCCAAACATATACAGTCAATTAATATTTGATAAAGGAGCCTTGGATATACAATGGGGAGATGACAGCCACTTCAGCAGCTGGTGTTGGAAAAACTGGTCAGCTACATGTAAGAGAATGAAACTGGACTATTGTCTAGCCCCATACACAAAGGTAAACTAAAGGTGGATAAAAGACCTGAATGTAAGTCATGAAACCATAAAACTCTTAGAAAAAAACATAGGCAAAAATCTCTTGGACATAAACATGAGTGACTTCATGAACATATCTCCCCGGGCAAGGGAAACAAAAGCAAAAATGAACAAGTGGGACTATATCAAGCTGAAAAGCTTCTGTACAGCAAAGGACACCATCAGTAGAACAAAAAGACATCCTACAGTATGGGAAAATATATTCATAAATGATGTATTTGATAAGGGGTTGACATCCAAAATATATACAGAACTCACGCACCTTAACAAACAAAAAGCAAATAATCCAATTAAGAAAAGGGCAGAGGACATGAATAGACACTTGACTAAAGAAGAAATTCAGATGGCCAACAGGCACATGAAAAGATGCTCCACATCGCTAATCATCAGAGAAATGCAGATTAAAACCACAATGAGATATCACCTCACACCAGTGAGGATGGCCAAAACACAAACAACAACAAATGTTGGCAAGGATGTGGAGAAAAGGGAACCCTCCTACACTGCTGGTGGGAATGCAAATTACTTCAACCATTGTGGAAAGCAGTATGGAAGTTCCTCAAAAAACTCAAAATAGAAATACCATTTGACCCAGGAATCCCACTCCTAGGAATTTACCCTAAGAATGCAGCAGCCCAGTTTCAAAAAGACAGATGCACCCCTATGTTTATTGCAGCACTATTTACAATAGCCAAGAAATGGAAGCAACCTAAGTGTCCATCAGTAGATGAATGGATAAAGAAGATGTGGTACATATACACAATGGAATATTATTCAGCCATAAGAAGAAAACAAATCCTACCATTTGTAACAACATGGATGGAGCTAGAGGGTATTATGCTCAGTGAAATAAGCCAAGGAACAAAACATCAGCAGACTCACAGAACCCAAGAACGGAATAATAGTTACCAAAGGGAAAGGGACTGGGGAAGATGGGTGGGAAGGGTGGGATAAGAGGGTAAAAGGGGCATTACGATTAGCAGACGTAATGTTGGGGGGGCATGGGGAGGGCTGTACAACTCAGAGAAGACAAGTAGTGATTCTATAGCATCTCACTACGCTAATGGACAGTGACTATAATGGGGTTGGTGGGGGGTACCTGATGAAGGGGGTAGTTTAATCACCATAATACTGCACATGTAACTGTAGATTAATGATACCAAAATAAAGTATAAAAAAAAAGATATTGTTAATAGCATTTGTGTGGTTACTAAGCAATAGGCACTGTACTAAATGCTTTAGAGTCGTAATGTTTAATTTTTGTAGTAACCTTAAGAGGTAAACACCTTTATATCCATTTTACAGAAGAGAAACTGAGGTTCAAAAGGGTTAAATAACTAGCAAATGTCTTTGAATAAACATTTAACAGTCGGGATTTGAATGCAGTTGGCCGCGAGCCCAGAATTTAGACTCTAAAACACAGTGTAATCTGCCTCTGAATGCACATTAAAGTTTACTGAATTAACTCATTAATCCTTTGCCCTTTAATTTGGCTAAGATGGACACTGGCACCCAGATCTTGGTTTCTAAATATCAAGCCCCATTCAAGGAGATATGCTAAAAGGACGAAGAGGATAGCTTGGAGAAGCTTCCACTGGCAAACAGTGGCAATCTGACCACTAAAGTAAGTAAGTGTTAATGCACCCATGCAATGGAGTCATGTACAGCAAATAAAAAGAACAAACTACTGCTGCAGGCATCAAGATAGTTAAGTCTTCAAAGCACTATCTTCAAAGAACATACATATGACTCAAAGTACATGACATTCTAGAAAAAGTGAAACAATAGTGACCGAAAACAAATCAGCAGCTATCATGTGCCAGAGATGGGGAAAAGGATTGACTGCAAAAGCCATAAGGGAACTTTCTGAAATGAGGGAAATACTCTATATCATTATTCTGGAGGTTACACATCATACTATTTGTCAATCAATTTGTTACTTTAAATTGATAAACTTTATTATATGCAAGTCCTAACTCAATGTAACTCAGTTTAAAATATAAAATTTTTTAATTAAAAAAATGAAAATACTGTTGGTGGGAATTAAATTAGTTTAACCATTGTGGAAAGCAATACGGAGGTACCTCAAAAAACTAAAAATACAAATACCATTTGACCCAGGAAATCCACTCCAAGGAATTTACCCAAAGAAAAGAAGATGCCTGATACAAAAAGTCATATGCACCCCTATGTTTATCACAGCACTATTAACAATAGCCAAGATATGGAAGCAACCTAAGTGTTCATCAGTAGATGAATGGATAAAAAAGATGTGGTACATATACACAGTGGAATACAATTCAGCCATAAGAAGAAAACAAATCCTACGTTGGCAACATGGATGGAGCTAGAGGGTATTATGCTCAGTGAAATAAGCCAGGTGGAGAAAGACAAGTACCAAATGATTTCACTCATTTGTGGAGTGCAACAACAAAGCAAAACTGAAGGAACAGAACAGCAGCAGACTCACAGACTCCAAGGAGGGACTAGGGGTTACCAAAGGGAAAGGCTGGGAAGGTGGGTGGGAAGGGAGGGAGAAGGGGATTAAGGGACATTATAATTAGCACACATAATATAGGTAGGTCATGGGGAAGACAGTATAGCACGGAGAAGACTAGTAATGACTCAATAGCACCTTAGTATGCTGATGGACAGTGACAACTATGGGGTATTGTGGGGGGGACTTGATAATACAGGGGAATGTTGTAACTATAATGTTGCTCATGTGAAACCTTCATTAAGATTGTATATCAATGATACTTTAATTTAAAAAATACTATTATCCAATATCCAGTCAAGAAAAAATGAAATAATATAGATTATAACATACTGAGTACATTTTGCTGTATTTTTTTCAATGGGAAAGAAAAAGATCTCACAGAAAAATGCCAACTAATATGCATACAAGGGACAACAGAACTGGAAGGTCACCGTTTCCAACCATCTTAGTAACAAACAACTAGGCAGCATCTATAGATGCTGAAACCAGTGGGTGAAGGTTTACATGGTCCCAAAGCATCTCCCCACAAAATGCCTCTTAACTGCAACAGGAAACTGCAGTGGGGAAAGCTGGCAGTTAGTCTCTCAAGTAATCAAGGTTAGATCATCAGTCATGGGAAAAATTAAATCTGTGCACCAATTAATGGGCTGCAATGAACAAGAAATCAATTCTGTGCTACTTTTGCCAAAGACATGCGGCCCGAATTTACCCACAAGGTAACTTCACACAATCTGATGAGGGGACATTCTTCCAGTAAGTGGCCTGTCATCTTGAGAAACGAAAGCTATGAAAGCTAAGGAAAGACTGAAAAAAAAAAAACCAGATTGAAAGAAACTGGGAGACATGACAACTAGGTGCAGAGAATGATCATAAATTTTGATCCTTGCACTATGGAGGGTCTGGCTGGAACAATCAGTGTTGGAATATGAATGGGCTTTGTGCATTAGATGGAAGAATTTTATACGAGTCTACTTCCTGATTCTGATGGTCCTGTAAGGTCATGTGAAGACTTTCCTTGCTTCACAGAGACGTACAATGGAGGCTTCTGGGCTGCTGAAGCAGCATCATCTGCAGTACGCTCTCCAGCGGTACAGGGAGTAAAACGAACTTTGTTCCATTCTTATCCCTCTTTAAGCCTGAAATTATTTTAACATAAAAAAAGTACTTCACATGCTGAGTGAATATAAAATAGGGAAATTCTAGCAATGCAATGTTTTTCTAAATGTTTCACCTAATTTTATCATTTAAAGATAAATTTTATTTTAAATAGTGGGAAGAATTAAACAAAAAAGGGAGAAAAGCAAACAAATATTTATCTTATAATTGGTCTACAGTTTAAAATGACAACAAATTTCTTTAAGGCTTTATTCCAGAATATTGGCAAAAAAAAGTGGTTTTGAGTTCTATAAACACTAAGGAAAGAGGTCTCTCGCCTTCAGGGTGACTTTCTAAGTTTCACTGGCAGAAACTATAGCTTTGAGCACCTAAATTGTGTCAGGAACTTTCTTCACCTACAGTCTCACTTAATCCTAGCAACCAACCCCATGTGGAAGGTATTATTCCCCGTTTCTTAAACAAGGAAACTGTGGAGGAAGCCACACAAGGAACCTGCCAAGGTTCCACAACTAGTAAGTGGCAGCCAGGATTGGATCCAGGTCTCCAGGAACCAAACGTCTTTGTCCTTAACCATGAGACAACATTGCCTAGAGCTTTCCAGCCCCAAAATCAAACCCATTTCTTTTAGAGTTCACTGATTGGTGTAAGGTTAGCCCATAATTACCAATATACTAAAACACCTGCATTTAAAAATATTTTAAATGGGTATTAAATCGTGGTTTTTGTCTCAGTAGATTCAGAACACCACTAAAATTGATAGTATAATGAATAATTTTGTCAGCCCTCTGTAACTATTTTATCTAAAAGTCTGGGCTTCTCCAAAATTAGAAAACTAGGTCTGTCTATCCTATAGATACATATTAACAAATAAGAGATCAGTAAACTACTTAAAATTCTTTTGTGTAATTTCCCGAACTAATAATTTTTAAAGAAGCGTAAATCCTAAGCTATCTATCCACAGTAACCTTGGCCACATTGAAAAAGCAATTCCAAATCAAACCTAAGCAGTATCAGCAACGTGAGAGATTCGATGTTTACCCTGAGGTTCACTGCACATCCACAGGGTGTGTAGCAAAGCAACCGAATCGCTCCGCAGTGCACTTGGTTTTTCCAGCAATTACCCTGCCACCTTTAATTAAAAACAAACGCAACCTCAGTTGAAATTTTAAACGCTACTGTGATCGTCTGCCTTGCTCCCTTTAAACCCAGTAAAACCTGAAGTTAAGTAAACTGGATTGAAGATCTTTTCTGAGAGGAGGAAGAAAGCTATGACCAGGGAAAATGCTAAAAGACGGGAAGCGAAGACAATAAGGGCTTTAAAGTTCCAAATGTTATTTTTACAATCAGATCTAGATGTCCAGGGGAAACTGACTCAAAAAGGAGAGGGCAGCTGGCTGGTGGTCATCCCTCTGAGAAGGTCCAAAGCTGAGCCTCCCTGAGTCGCCCTGCTGGGCTCACACCGCGCCTCCCTCCGCGCCGCAGAACACTGTCCCCAGGAGCAGAGGCACCAGCCGCAGGCCACAGCGAGGGGCGCGGAGCCTACTCGGCGCACAGCTCTGGGGGAGCGGAGCAGCAGGCCTGATCTCAGACCGGGACCGACCGGCGCAAAGCCGGGGCGCGGCGCCCTTCCCCGCCCGGCACCCTCCCGGCTGATGCAACCCACACAGGTCGCGGCCTCGGCCCCTTACCCAGGGGCGGGTCTCCGGGATTCACTGTCAGACAGACCGTCGCCATTTCCGCAAGTGTGCGACTCTACCCGTCGGCGCGCCCGCCTGGCAGCCCAGACTACCTCGCACACGCCGAACGCGAGAAGCCGCAACGTGTGCGACGCACCTGACGCTGCCGCAGCTTGCGCCCCTCCCCTGCGCCGTGGCCGCCGCCGTCTTGGCGCACACCGCCGTGCGTCATCGCCACGCGCCGCCTCTGACCAGACGCCGGCTTCCAAGCCAGTAACCCGGCCCCTCGGCCTCGTGGGGCAGAAGGCCCTACGTGGCGCTCCACGCCGCCCTGGAAAAGGCCTGAAGCCCACGAGACTTTACGACACCACCTAAGCGAGAAAAGCAACTTCTGAGAGGGTTTCTACACGTGTTGGGCGCTCACGTGAACACGGAAAGGTGTGGTGTGTCGCCGGTGGGCATTGTGTGTACGGAAACACAGAAAAAGTCCAGCAAGCATATACACCAGACGATAGCCACGATTGCATTGGAGAAGGGGGGAACTTTTCTCCTGTTTCCTCATTTTCAGAAGAATATATTTTCAAGAGTAGTTTTCGTACCTGAAAATAAGAGTTAAAAGAATTTATATATAAAACGCATAATAACTAAAAGTTGCTGCCCCAATTTGTTTTTGGTCTGTGTGCTTAGACAGCTTTTCAGAGGGTAATCATACCTCTTCCTAAACTGTTTGTGTGTGTGTGTGTTGAAGGCATCATCCCCATAGTCTCTTAACCTCCCAAAGACATCCCAGTGTTCTGTAGGGAGTGCCTTTTACATTAAAATGGGATTTGAGTGCTTAATGCAACGGTAGAGGAGTTAGTTGGAGCTGTCCCAGCCCATCAAGAAAGTGGCTGTAACGTAGCCAGCCTCCAGAGGCACCTGTATCAGAACAAGACCTCCTTCACTTTCCCTTCCTTCCTATCAGAATCTCTAAGGATGGATCCTTATCTCAAGTTCTCCAGGTGATTCCATGCAAATCAACTGTGCCTTTCTACCTCCCATTGTTTAAATTGATTTGTCATCACACCGTACTAGCTCTTAAGATTGTTTGTTGAAAACTTGCCTTAGACCTCTTAGGACTCCCCACAATGCCTAGCACAGGAGGAGGTGGAGGCAGTGTGGTGACCTTCCTACTTTATCATAATTGATACCAGGGAAAGGTCACAAAGCTTGATGTCTGGGGGTGTTGGGAGGAGAGTAGTACAGAATTTACTTTGAAAAATACAGTTTAAAATTATGAAACAATGAAAATTAATTTGCATTATATTTTACAAAATTTAGGTATTCTTGCAACTGTGTGTTCTTAGAGAAAAAAATAAATGTTGAATGTTTCTTTTTGTTGTTTGGTTTTGCTGAGCAGAGGGGATGAAGCCAGAGCTTCATCTACTTTACTTAGAAATGGGTTGAAACAACTATTTTAATTGAGGAAAGCAGACAAGAATGTAAAAGTCGGGTGGAACCAAGAGAGAAGGCAAAATACTAAATAGATGGCATGAAATCCTGTTCACCTGCTTGGGATGAGCTACAAAACTGGACTCAAAGCCAGAAGGAAAAAACTATATGATGTGGAAAGCACCACTGTCCTAATAAAGAGACCAGAATTAACTAAATTAAATACAGAGACACTCTGAAGGTGTCTCATAGGGAGGGCTCCATAAAAGGTTTCAGTAATGTATTACAGTAATTTTGGTACAGTGTTCATTCACTATTTTAAAAATACATCTTATATGCCAGGCAGTGTTATTGGTGCTAGGAATATGTAGTGAAGAAAAATGAGGTTCCTAATTTCATGAAGCTTACACTATAGTGGGATGAGGCACAAAATAACCTAATTTCATTAAATACCTTTTGTGAAAACAAAGGGTGTAATGGGATTAAGGAGAATGGGATCAGAAGGGGAGCAGTAGATATAAAGAAGGCCTCTTTAAAATGGTGTTTGGACCTGGGACCAGCCCAATGAGCAGGAGCCAACTGTTCAAAGATCTGATGTTTCAGCACTGGAGGGAAAAACATTGATTTGTTTCTCAAAATTTATAGATCCTGCTTTGCAGAATCTTTCACCTGCATATCTCTAATACAAACCAGCCCACTACTATCACTGGACTGTGAGCTTGCCAATGCCAAGAACTATTATATTATTCATCTTCGGGTCTCCAACACCATGCACTGTGCTTGTCTTAATGGCAGGGTCTCAATAAATGTTGAGTTGAATTAATGAATGAACAAATGAAAAGCAATCTGTAATATACTATGCTTGCTTAATAACCCACCTAATGACATGTGTTGGGACTTGAAAACTAAAGAGATGAGTTAAATTTACATGAAGTCACATATAAATCTAAGAACTGGACGAGGAATAATTTAGTTTTATCTAACAAGATTCTTGATACTTTCATTAGAAATTGGTTCTTTGTAATTAAGTTTACATATTACCTTAACTGGTCCGCTTATTTCAATATGTGATTTATTTATATTCAATAGAAATTCAACGTAAGGTCACTTTATTGCTATTAATAAGCCACCACAATATTTAGTGACTTAAAGCAACACCATTTTATTATTTCTCATGTTTTTGTGGGTTGGGAATTTTGGCAGTTCTTGGCTGTGTAACCAACAGATGCTCCATATGGCATCAAGTGGGGTCACTTGGTGCTATTTAACTGGAAGCTGGGAAATGGGTTTCACTCCCCAGATGCCTTGGTAGGAAGTCTGGAAGGCTGCCCGACTCCCTTTCCATATTTAGTTGAGTCCTTTCCAAGTGATACCTCCAGCAGGGCAGTAAGACTTCTTCCGTGGTGTCTAGCTATCCTGAACATGAAGGTTCCAAAAGATCAAGATGAAAACTGCAAGGCTCTTCCTGATCTGACTGTGTAAGTCACACAGCATCACTTCTGAGGCACTTGATTGGTGACCAGTGAGTCTTGGGGCCCACCCACATACGAAAGAGGGGACTAACCAAAGACATGAATACGAGGTGGTTCACTGGGGAATGTAGTGGTGGACTGAATTGTGTTTTCCTAGAAAAGATATGTCCATGTGCTAGCCCTCAGTCTGTGTGAATATCACTATTTGGAATTTGAGTGTAGGCATATACAGTGAGGTTAAGGATCTTGAGATAACATCGTCTCAAAAGGAACAGGGAAACAACACACAGAGGGAAAGGAGATGTGAAGACAGAGGTAGACGTTGGAATGATGGAGCTGCAACCAAAGGAATGCCAAAGGTTACTGGCAGCCACCAAAACAGAGGCGTTATGGAACACATTCTCCTTCCGAACCTTCAGAAGGAACCAGTCCACCAACAACTTGATTTTTTACTTCTGGCCTTCAAAACTGTAAAAGAATAAATATCTGTTGCTTTAAACCACCCAGTTTGTAGTAGTTTATTACAGAGCTCTAGGAAACGGGCAATCTTCAGAGACAAGCTGCTACAAAAGCTCTAAAATTCTCCAATTTCTTACTGTATACATATTTTTTAGAATGTATACCACAGTGTCATTAATAGTTCTTAACTCTTGTCTGTGCCTCCTCCTTATAAAAGACCATGCAGGGAAAACTGTGTCATATTATTAGCAGATACTAAAAATTAAAATAGTAATTATGGTTAGCTTTTTTTTCTTCATCATGTCTGTGGAAAGCACTACTAAAAAGTTTACTTGTACTGTCAAAATATCTTTGGTGAATAAGCTTAAAAAGGAATGTTTTATCTTAAAGTAATATAGGCAAAACTCAAAGAGTTCAATAACCTATAAAAAGAAGAGCTTGAATAAAGAAAATATGGATCAAAAATGAAAACTATAATAGATCTTTAGTTTGAAAATACTAGCATATCACTCAGTGAAGCAAACGCCCACTTTGCATTTGTTCTGTTCATGGAAAGTCAAAGGAGCACATTTTTCTTTTCCCCTGTTAGCATCTTATCTACACTAGCCCTGCTCTAATTAGGGGCCCAAGAAAACATTGCATTCAAAATTGAGGAGGTCCTTTACTTTAATGAAGTCACAGAGAAAAAAGGAAGAGTGACCACAGATCAGGTTGAAAACTCCAGATATGTGCATCACCAATTTGAGAAGCTTACTAAAGAAACCCACTGATGAACATGAATGGGACATCGCCAACAGGCTCTGTGGAGAAATGACACAGCAAGTTCTTCAGGAATACTTGGATAATGTTAAGAAATTTTACCAAGCCACTGTGGAATCTGCTGATTTTGTAAATGCTGCAGAAGGAAGTAGAAAGATCAGTCCTTGGGTGGAAAACCCAATAAATGGAAAAAAATCAAAGTCCTATTTCCCAGTGGCTCTGTTAGTAGCTCTGCCTTACTGGTTCTGGTGAACGCAGTCTATTTCATAGGGCAGTGTGGCCAGGAATTTGGTAAAGAAAATACTGAGAACGGAGAATTTGGGCTGAACAAGGATATGAGCAAATCTGTGCAGATAATGACACAAAGCAAGTCCTTTAATTTTGCCTTCCTGGAACATGTGCAAGCCACGATCCTATAAACACCATAGAAAGGCAAGCAGGATTTTGCAGATCTAAGCAGGATTTTTGCTGCTACTAAATGAAGTAAGTGGTCTGCAAAAGCTTGAAGATAAACTCGCCACTGAGAAATTAATAGTCTGGACAAGCTCCCAGAATATGAGGAAGAGATGTGGATTTGTACTTAGCTCAGTTCAAAGTGGAAGAGGGATATGACCTCAAGACCTTGCTGGGAGCCATGGGGACAGTGAATGCCTTCAGTCAACAGGACTCTGACTTCTTGGGCATGCCCGGTAGTGGGGGTGTCAAGGTGTCTACAAGCCTACTTCAGTCCTTTGCGGAGGTGAATGAGAAAGGCTGAGAGGCTGTAGCTGCCACTGGCATGGAAATTGTCCCAACTTCATTACCAATTATGAAAATTTACTCTATGATCACCCTTCCCTGTCTCCATCAAGCACAGTAAGACCAACAGCATCTTCTTTCGGCAGTCTCTTCCCCTTAGATGCTATTAGTCTGTCACTACTTTTGGTCGAAATTCACAGAGTAGTTACAGTAATTTGGTTGCTAGAAATAACAGGCTGTCTTTGATTTGTTTGCTTTTATAATCTCATAGTCATCAACGAGAATTTAATAGTTGAAGTAGCATGTCTACCTCCACATGCTATTTTGTAAAACTTTTTCACATTAAAATTCCCTTTGAACAAAATGTTCAACTTCAAGATTAAAGGATATTTCAATACTGCATCTTCTAAATTTGAAATATCATTCTGTTTCTGATCTATTTTAAACAAACCAAACCAAATTATACCTGCTCTTCAAAACTATTAACCTAGACACCCACATTTCTTTGAATTTAGGTAATATTTGGGACTCTGGAGGTTTTCTTAATAAATACAGTATCAGTAAAACAATGACTAATTCAATTTTTTAAAAAGAAAAAATGCAAGCACAGCTTATTAAGCTTATAACTTTCATTACTATTGCCTTGTTACGTCTTATACTTATCATTATTTTAGACTTACCATTTTGTATTGTAATTGCCAATTTTGTCTTCTGTATTTTATTTCAGTCTACACAGTTTGTTTCACATCTTTTATCTGTTTATATGTCCCTTTGCCTGAAATAATTTTCTCCCAGATTTTCATATGATTGGCTTCTTACTCAAATCTCAGTTCTGAATATATCTTCACAAGTCTTTGATGTCTTTAGCTTTTTTTTTTTTTTTTTTGGCTACTCTTGCATTTTCTTATCTATAGCCTTTCAGACATAATTTTCACAGGTTAATGTCTCTTAAACACATATACAAACACAGAAGTGAGAATTGGAACTGTTTCATCTGTTTACTTTGTAAAGATGGTCTCATAACCTGGCACAATCAGGCAAGAGTTGCGAGGGACGCTGTTTTTAAACAGCTGTTCCGAAACACAGGGAGGACATACTGGCCGTCTGAGTTTCTTCTTTGGAGAATTGTCTGTTCATATCCTCTGCCCATTTTTTAATGGGGTTATTTGCTTTTTGGGTGTTGAGGCATATGGGTTCTTTAAATATTTTGGATGTTCAACCCTTGTCAGATATATCATTTACAAATATATTCTCCCACACTGTAGGATGCCTTTTTGTTCTCTGATGGTGTCCTTTGCTGTACAGATGCTTTTTAGTTTGATGTAGTCCCATTTGTTCATTTTTGCTTTTGTTTCCCTTGCCCGAGGAGATACGTTCATGAAAAAGTTGCTCATGTTTATATTCAAGAGATTTTTGCCTATGTTTTCTTCTAAGAGTTTTATGGTTTCATGCCTTACATTTAGGTCTTTGATCCATTTCGAGTTTACTAGGTCTTAGTGTCACTATCTTGTTGGGTGCTTTTAGTCCCATCATTTTTTTTAGATGTATTATATTTTCTAGGTACTTTTTATCTTTCTGTCCAATATTTATATGTCATTTCTCTCACTGTCTTGAACCTTTAGAATAATGTTGAATGGTACCAATGATAAAACTAAACAAGAATATATTTGTCTTATTCCTGACTTCAGTGGGAATGTCACTGTTTCAAGATCAAGAATGTTTGCGGCTGGTTTCTTACAGAAACTCATCGTCAGTTAAAGGAGAATTGTTTCTATACTAGGTTAACAGTATTAAAAAGAAAAAACATGAATGCATTAACTATTTTTTTTTTAAATCAAGAAAGGGGATTCAGACAACATATTAAACCCGTCTTACTATGTACATACACAGGAGCTACAGATATGAAAGGCAAAGCCCAAGCCCTGAAAAAGCCTAGTCTTATATATGAAAGAGACAGGTAAATAAAATTTGTGGAATTCATATCTACATTTGTATGCTATGCTATACAGTGGGATACATGCAGTAAACAGAAATCTTTCCATCGGGAAAACATTTTGGAAATGAGAGTAAAAATAATGAGGAAGAAAAAAAACCAAAAGTTTGCACAAAGTACAAAGGTAGCTCAGAAAATGGAAAATAATCCATGGTGAGTTGGAAAGGAAGGAAAAAAAAATAATAAGGGAAAATAATAAAGGAAAGCCTCCAGTAAGACATGATACAGCTAGGGAATGGAAAAGAGGTCAAAGGAAGAACACGAGCTTAAAGCCTGGAGTTGTGAAGCTGAGTGCATCTGGAAAACTATGACCAGTTCATTATTACCAAAATATAAAATGTTTTGGCAATGAGATTAAAAGCCTGGAAGGTAGGCAGAAAACTAAATTATGAAGAGTTCTATGTATCATGCTGAGGAACTAGATTTCATCCTGTGATAGGAAGTCAGTAATGAGGTTTAAGCAGCAGTGAGATGATTAGCCTGCATTTTACAAGGATCACTTGGACAACAGTATACCAGGTGGATAGGAGTGGGTTGACTGGTGGTAAGAGAGACCAGTAAAGATGTTATTACAATAGTCTATACAAGAACAGATAGAAGATGAAGGCCTAAACTAAGGCAGTGGAAAGGAGATTGAGAATAGAGAACTAGTTCCAGACATACTCAGAAGGTAGACCCAGTGGTGACAGATGAGATGCTGGGGCAGGGGATAGTGAGAGAGAGGCAGGTGTGTCTAGGTTTATTGCCAGATTTCAGGCTGGGTGATTGGGTGGATGTTTATATCACCAAGAGGGAAAACAGGTTTGGCCAAGTATTTGGCCCCCGACATTTTATGAGATGTTTGTAAGATATTTAGATGAAAATATCCTGTAGCAGGCACATGTTATAAAGTTGGGGCTTAGCTGAAATGTCTTGTTGGGAGTTATGAGCGGTTGTTAAAATTGTTAAGATAAACCACGAAGAAAAAATAGAGCTGTGCTATACAATATGGGGGGGGGGGCAGTAGCCACATGGGGCTACTTAATTTTTTTCAACAGCTTCATTAAATATAATTCACATATCACACAATTCAACCATTTAAAGGATACAATTCAATGGGTTTTAGCATATTCAGAGTTTCCAATTGTGATCACAATTTTAATTTCATTACCCCAAAAAGAAACCATGTACCTTTTAGTAGTCATTTTCATTTCTCCTCAAACTTTAAAATAAGAAAAAAAATGTAAGGCAGTACATAGCCTGGCTCCTACCCCCCACACACATTTATTAACACTCTTCTTGTTTACTTACTTCAGCGTACTCTGGCTTTCTGTTTTGTTTTCCTTTCTTTCTCTTCTCAGAGACATTGTGCTTGCTATTCCCACTAAAAAATACCCCTGTGCTTAACATGGTTGCCTCTTTTCATCCAGCTTTGGCTCAGACATCACCTACTCCGAGAGGATATTCTCACTTCATCTAACAGAGACCCTTTTCCGGCACTCCACCCTGCCCCAGGTGCTTTCTAGATCTTCTTCCTGCATGTTTTCCCAAGTAGCATTTACCACTATGTAAATAATTTCCTTTACTTGTTCATTATCTGTTTCACGTCACAAGAGCATGAGCTCAACAAAGGAACAAACTTATGTCAGTGTTAGTTGTTAAATGTTCAGTACCTAGAACAGTGCCTAACATACAACAGGGGCTGAAAAAATATTTGTTGAATAAATGAATGATCAAATAAATGGAGGCCAAGTTGACAGGAAGCATAGCATCTGGGGGGAACTTTAACTGGTTGAGCATGACTGGAGTATAGGTTAGAGGTCAGAGTTGATACTGAAGAAAGAAACTAACATCACAGGTTCATATGCTACTACAAGAAACTTGCATTTTATTGTGAAACCAATAGGAAGCCATAAAAGATTTTGAATAAGGGAGTAACATTACTGGATTTGATTTTTTTAAAAATCACCCTAGAGACAATGACACATGGATTGCAGAGGACCATGCAGGCTGGGTGATTAATCAGAAAGACATTGCTGTGACCCATGGAAGAAATAAAAGGGTGTGAGGGTGTCAATTAACATAGAGGCAATGGGAATGGAGAGAGGATGAAGACTTCCAAATGTGTTGCTTGAAGAACTCAAGTTTTTATATAGGAGCATGTAGAAAATACCTTTTAACGTATTCTCACATTGCACTTGGATTTTTTTTTAAAATAGGGTAAACCTACTGTTTGTAGAGAACTCTGTTCTTAGAGAGAAATAAGTAGATTTAGGAAGTGATTTCCAAACCTGGCCAATTATTAGGATCACACTGGGGACTTGAAAATGATTTAGGAGGGATGGACAAAAATGATGAGCTTTATAGACAAAGTAATTCAGAGATACCTGTAAGAAGTCAAAGCAGACTTTTAGGCATAGCAATCTAGGTTTTGAGAGTTGTGATCTAAAAACAGATTTTCTGAATTATGAGCAAAAGGCCCACCATGAAGCCTTATGCGTACGTAAGTTCATCTAGTGAGAAAGTAGAGAGAGCTTAGAACAGAATCTTGGGGAATTCTGACATTTAAGGGAAGGAAAACAAAGAGAAACCAAGAAAGGAGGCTAATGAGGGGTGGCTAGAAGTGGGAAGAAGAGAATCAGGACAATGTGGAGAGAGTCGCAGGAAGAGGTGGTCAGAGGGGTCAGAGCCACAAATACTTCTTAGGGCTACATTATAGATGCTCTCTGAGAGAATACTGTATTATCTTACCTAGAGAGTTCTAAACGTAAATGATTATCAAAGTGCCTGGATTAGCCTTCTTCAAATAGGCAGAACCAAAATTTCTGGGATGGAGACTATGACTCTGTATTTTTTGAAAAGGTTCTGCTATGCAGTGGGGCTTAAGAAACATTAATTAAAACCACCGGCTTAATCCAATAACAGAGAAATTTATTTGAAAGCACTGAACAGAGACCCAACAAATAAAAATCCAGGCTGAATGTCTGAATGATTTTGATAGCATATGTTATAATCTCTCCTTGGAAAGGAATAAAGGCAATTAACTAACTTTCCACAGTTAAGCATTATAATAACACCATAAGAATAAAGTAATGCCCACAGTAGAGGATATATAATTTTTAAATACTTGAAAATACAAAAACCTGGTGAATAACATAAAGAGCTAGGATTAATTTATTCTAAAGAAACTTTTCCCATAAATCTGTTTTATCAACATACATATTAACATTTTAGCATATTCATAACTGGAGTAGGAAAACTTAAAATTATTGTGAAAAACAAGAATGAGATTCCGGTAACTTATGTTTCTGTGCCCTAAAGAAATCTGGTTTATATAAAAGGAATGTTGACTAAATAATTGACCAGAATAGTTGGTTGGAACTAAACCTTCCATTCATTTACCCAAATAAAAGGAAAAAAAAAAGTAACATATTGACTTAATAATTCTCCAGATGTCAAAACTGGTCTGGTTGATTAATCAAGAAATTCTTTAATTTTTCTCCTCCTAAGTAACTAAGTATAAATCACTGAGGAACAATGCATAAAGTAAAGGTGAGGCTCTAATTCCATCCAGGTAGTTTTAAAATGTATTATTCCAAAAACTAAGTTTTATCCTAGCTAAGTCAATGAGATGTCCTTTAAGGAACAAGGGCATTTTTAACAGATTCTGGAACTCGACTTGCATAGTAGTCATAATTCCTCAGTGTGGCCAGGACTCCTGCAGAGTTCATATGCTTCACTTCCTTGTTATACTGAAGGGCATTTCCATGGATATCGGTTAACTTGCCTACGGAAAAAACATCATTACAATGTTAATGGATGATTGGATCATCACATATCTAGTTATTTTTAAGGGTTTCATGCTTGCTAAGCAATAATATCTAATTAATTGTGGACAAAATCAGGAATAAAATGAGTGACTATAAAGGTAAAGTTTTGATTTACTTGAAGTTCAAAACTATAGAGCAATTTTGACTAACTGAAGGCTAAAAAATTTTTTTCTCCCTTCCCTGATTAATTTCATTTAGCATCTTCAATTTATATTTCTCATTAACTAATGCCTCCTTTCCTGAGGTGATTACTTTTCCTATTAGTTATAATCCATCACTGTTATTCCCAATTTCAAAAATTTTTTCTTAATTCTACCACTTAAAATTAGCACTTTGTTTGGCAAGAGTTTAAGTGATGTCCATAAAACATAATTGTATTTTATTAGTTTAAGAAACTAATGAGGTTGGATTGTGATGAATTTTAACTTCTTTGAAATACAATATGCTGATGAGATATTGAGAGTAGATGTGAACAGATGTCTATCTGAAACTGAAAAGTCATCTTACCATGTATATATTTGTAACATATTTTCATCAGATTAAAAAACTTGTAACTATGATCTTAAAGCAGTAGTACCGAGATATTTACCAATATTGGGTTAAAGGACAATGAGGTGATGACAATGATGATGAATATTTTAGTTTTCAAGAAAAAAACCCTAAAACCATTAAAGCCATAAATCAATAAAGGTTTAATAAAATGACCTGTATGCAGATCGAAATGCAAAAGTGAAACTGTAACTAAAGAAAAATGAATTTGCTGAAAATCCACTTTCTCACCTATGAAATGTGGGGGTTGGATTGGATAATCTCTTAAATTTCCTTCCAGCTTTTATATTCTAAGGAAGTTAATATGCTGAAACAGTGTAATATAAAAATTGTAATTTCCTGAAATAAAATGGACTAACCTCCCACAGCATGTAAAATAACTTCTGGAGCACAAGTATCCCACTTCTTACATCCAGGACTTGCAAATACATAAGCAGAGGCTTTCCCTTCAATCAGCTGGATAATCTGTAAGGTTAAATGTAATAATTACCCCTCAACGGTGAGTTGATTGGAGTGCTAATAAGAGAAATTGCTTGTTTCTACTAAGTGTATTTATTTCAGTTGCTCTGTTACACTCAGGTTAAAACTGTTAGCTGGTTTAAATGACACACGTTTTATGAAGAAATATATAGAATAAATGTATAATAATCTAGTGATTTGAGGGGGAAAAAGTGGTTAAATAAGCTAAAAGAAGGATATCTGAACAGCAGTCCTAGTTAGATAAAATTTTTCTATGTTGTTTTTCTTTCTTACTATAAAAGCAATATATACGTAGAAACAGTAAAAATTTTTAATCTTGTAAAAAATTGATGATTATTACATAAAGGATAGAGAAATATCAACTAGTGCAACAATGTATAAACTGTAATAACAGTTTAGCCTAACATGAGTGATGCTAACTATTCTAACAAGTAGACTCTTAAGTCTTTGGAATTATATCTACTGCTCCTTTCCCCTAGCAAAAAATGAGTGTTTAAAGTCATCTTAATAATTCCTGTAATACTCATACAAAACTGAAGTCCTTGATAGAAACAGCACAAGTGTAAAAAGTAACTTGCTATCAAGCTTTCATTGGTCATTTGACTTATTTTTTGGTTATAGTATAAAATAATTAGTAGTATAACATAATTAGCACTGTAGAACTCAGAGTTCAACTATACAGATGAAGAGACCAGAGTGGGAGAATGAGGAAAATCTCAATGAACACACTGTAGCCAATTCTTCTTTTTAGTACGATTCAAAACTACCTTCAAATGATTAAACCTTGCTACAAGCTTTTGAGTAAAAGGGTTTTCTTTCATTTAACAAATATATGTAAGGTCGTATATGCCAAGAACTATGCCAGGTCTATTTTTTGAGACTTTGTTAGATTCTCAAAAAGATTCTTCATGTAAAAAAAGTAGCTGCCCAGTAAGGTCTTTTCCCAGGAGAAAAGGTAGGAGTTGTGCAGGATAGGGACATTGTTGCTCCGGAGAATGGTGTCCCTTGGGAATAAAAGAGCCCCCTTGGATTTCTGTGGTTACAAAAATAGGGGCAAACAAAATCGCTCCTGTTACTATTTACATTTCACCAGGAATACATTTTTACTTTGAAATGTTTCAGATTTTTTTCAAAATACTGTTATTTATAGGCTCCCATTTTTCATCCTCCTTAAGTAAATACTTTTGGAAAATCTAAAAATAGCTGTTTATTGCTTCCAAAGGGTTGGTGAGGAGAAATGAACTCCATTCAGTTCAATATATAGTATTTGCCTTCCCTGTGCCATGCACACAAGTGTGAAATGCACATGTGTCAGGAGCTATGTACAGTTCAGTATTCACACTAGAGCCTAAGTATGAATGGGGGGGTTCATAGGCACCTTCAAGGGCCAGCATATAGAGGAATATACATTTCATTCTCATAGGCTTGGATTTTAAATTGTTGTAAGGGGGTCATCCAAGGATTTGGGACAGGGGAGTAATATATGGTAAGCTTTGCATTTTTAATTGCTCTAGTGGTATTGTGAGGGCTAAACTGAACAGGAGACCACTTTGGAAACTACTGTAAAGTCTGGATGAGGGATGATGATGGTTTTTAACCAGGACACTAGCAGTTGGGATGGCCACAGGACATTTTGGGAAGGAAGAGGATGTATAGATGGGACAGGACTGATAGGAGGTGAGGAAGGAAGGAGTCCGGGATGACTTTCGGGTGTCTGGCTGGAGCAACTAGGAAAATGGTGGTACCATCACCCAGATAGGAAACTGGGAGATGAACACATCTGGGGGCAGGCAGAGAAAGGAAGAGCTCAAACTGGGCATGGTGAACTGGAGATACCTGAAGAATGTGATATGTCTAGGGAACAACTGCATGAGGGCTAGTGGCAGAGACCAACTGTTCAATTTCACAATTTTCTCAGGAGGATAGAAGCCGAGAGGAAAGAATGGGGGAAGTATCCAGGAAGGGACAGGTGGCCCGTCCTTAGAGTCTGTTGAGGGAAGGTCTAGGAAGTAATCCAAGAGGGTCCTTTAGAAAGTAAGGGCTGGCAAGAGGCATGGGTTTTATGCAAATGGCTTATTGCTGAATCCTCTTAGATAAAAAAGTCTTAAATCTTAACATTTAAAACAAGTTTAAAGGTTGCTGAAATGGGCTGTTAATGGCAAATTACAATCTTTGATCTCTTCTCCCAAACTCTTTTTTTACATTTCTTAAAAGCTCAGAATTTCTTGGCGTGGTTCAGTTGCGTTTTGGAGTGGGTGACAGACGTGCTTCATACCTTGTTTCCTGCTCCACCCACACGCAGCACGTCGTCGGGGTTCATAGCGGTCACACAGTCTGTGACCAGCTTGTTGCTGTGGGATCGCGTAGTTGTGATAATGTGCTTCCCCGCTGGCACTTCTTTCAGCTGAAACCCAAAGGCGCCTAAACCTAAAACTCCCCAGATTGTCCTCCCCAGCACAGCATCTGGTCCTGCCTATGTAAAACGAGTGAAACAACAGCAAAGCTTGTAGTCACTTAAGAAAATTGTTAGCTATAAATAGAATTATTTAGCTAAATTAGCATCATGAATTTTTAATGACAATGTTACAAAGAACGAGAACACTATTACTGACAAGGAAATTATCCTGGGAGAACAGACTGATCATTCTCACTGTTGTGCTGGTTGTTTGGAGAGGCACTGAAGGGAACTTCTGGTTATTCCCTGGAGTCTTCAGGAAAGGAAACCTCATATACTGATCCCTCTTCCTCTCTGAAGCATCCAATAATCTCATTATTATATTTGAAAAGAGTTGTTTAAAAAAGGTACTGAAGTCCCCAGGAAATGAAACACCATGTATTGACTACTACTTTGCATTATCCAAGAAACAATAAGGATTGTGTTATTACGGGAATAAGTAATGGTGATAATGTATTTTGCCGCTACAGAGACAGAGCAACCAAATAGGCTGATACTGAAGAGTACTCATGGATGACGGGATCATGGTTAAAGATTTAACTGACAATCATGGCAGTAAAATGACAATGATATATGTTATATATCAATGACATTTTGTTATAACTATATACTTCACATAGAAAAATATAACCTTTATTTCATGGAAAACAAAAGTGGTACATAAAACAACACAAAGTTATCAAAATACCATTATATTAATATAGTAAACATATATTGCAGACATACATATATTTTACTGAATACTGAGCATGTACCAGCACCTTATTTAAGTACTTTACATGTATTATCTCATTTAATCCCCAAAACAACCCCATAAAGTATGTATCACCATCCTTATTTTACAGAAGAAAAAATGAGATTTGGTAAAATTAAGTAACCTGACCAAGGACTCTAGGAAGATCATATCCCTACTAAGGCTTATCTATGCCCACAGTGCCCACAGCTAATATCCTTCATCACTAAACTACTTCCTCGGTTTACTTGTCAAAACACTTTCAAACACATCATTGTATTTGTCATACAGCAGTACCCTGGGTGCTGTTACAGTGAAATATGCTTTCGTTGCAGGTTGGAATCCCTGGGCAGCAAACTCTGGGCTAGGCAGGGTTCTTATTAAGGAGTACCCCTGGATTAACACTGTGGAGGCGAGGGGAGGAAGCGTGAGTGGGCAGAAGGAGAAACTGAACTGTGAGGCAGACCCAAGAGTAGCTTCAGCCTACTCTAGGGAGAGCTCTGGGGCTAGAATGGCCCTTCAGTGCTGCGAAAACTGGAATGAAATACCAGGCCTTTACATCATGCCATAATCAGTCACTGGAGATGGACTGCCTAGGGAAAGGGCTGGTCCCTGCGCCAGCTGGCACTTTACAAGTGAGGCAGCCCCTGAACAGGCTCACAGCTGAAGGCTGTCCGCTGAGAGCACTCCCTGCATAGGGGGCGACAGAGGAACAAGCGCTAGGTGCTCAGTACCCGCCTGTGTGCTTCCTGGGCTCCGCCTGAGGCCACTGGGGGAGGCTTACTTAGAGCCTGAAAAGTACAAATGGACTCCGTGGTGGCTCTGGGTGTTCATTAAAATGGGTTCACCTTGATTGCCAAGATAAATTTCACACTCCCAAGAAAACTATTTATTAATTTAGCTCTACAGTTATTCTGAAAAAAGAAAGGAAAGCATACTGAAGAGTGGACATGAGTATTCTGGTCCCTAAAAAGTCATCGACTATTCTGTAAACCAATATTTAGGCAAAGAGTATGAGACCATTCTGGAAATGGTGGGGTAAATGCAACGCCACAAGGCAGCCAGCTAGCCTTCCTCTATGCTCCTCATCTTTCAGTCTGTCTCTCTCCTTCAGAGGCTCCACACCAACTTTCTGGAGGTAATAAAGGTTAACATTTTTATCTTACTGATGAGTTAATTAAGATTCATAATGGCTAAGAACTTAGTTCTGATATAAAGACAGACTAGGTTTCTTTGCACTAAGCCATGCTGCTTTCTTTAAGTGCATACCAGTTTCAGTATCTGTTAGAAGAAATAATAAAGTTTGAAAAAGCAATACAGAGTAATAGGTGAAGGCTTGGACCTGGGTTTGAATCCCCAGATCTGCCAGGGACAGACTGGGTGACCTAGGGCAAGTTAATGCTTCAGTTCCTCTCTTTTAAAACAGGGGTGTCATTAAAGAATTGTGGTGAGCATTAAATGAGGTAATACATGTGAACCCCTTGAATATGCCAGCACACAGTGAGCTCTTGATAAATTTTAGCTAGTATTATGGTGATGACAATTATTTAAAATTGAATATTCACTTTTGAATACTGCCGAAAGAGCTGAGCAACTTTTCCACTTGTTCCAACAGATTTTAAGGTGTAAGCGAGAGAGAAGGAAAAGAGAGGGAAAAGAGTGTATAGAAGGGAATGTGGTGGAAGGAGAGGCATTGAAAGGGAGAAGCAAAACAGGAGAAAATGAACTGGTACATGGGATGGACGATGGCTCCTGGGATACCACAAGTTGCCTGCCTCTTTTCTACCTACTAGTGGAGCCAAACCCTAGCTATTTTTCTCACCTTTGCTTCATTCCTGTGTTCCCTTAACTTCTGCTTTTCATTGTTCTGTGGAAAATGAATACAATTTTTCTAACCTCAGAAATAAGTGATAGAAATTATTAGCAAGATTTAAGCACTCAGATCTTGTTTTGATGAAAATGCAGTGCATTACAACATTACTATGAATTAAATGCCCCTCTTATAAGTAATATTTCACTTAAAATTTACATAATAACCACAGACTTGTATCTGTATAGAATACTTTATAAATATTAAAGTCATATTAAAAGCATTATGGACACTTAAGCAATTCAATATAAGAGATATTCCCAAAACTGCCTATTTTTGCTGAATAATGGTAACAAGCACATGATTATATATAAAAAGTTACAGTCATATAAATGGTAGAAAAAAAAGAAATTTATAATAGAAGTAGAAATTAATACTGCGTTTAACTCAAATTGGATATTCAGAAGTAATAGTTCCCACTGTGGTTTCTTTGTTTCTCCAAAGTGGTATCAAGATCACACTAATGTAAATATGTTAATTCTCAACAATTTCCTTTAACATTTAATGTGATTTAATGGTATATCTCTGCTTTGGAATTTCATTAGTTTGTTTCTAAGGAAGACTATTTCTTGGATTTATAATAGAAAGTCAAAGCAGATTAGAGAGACAAGAGGATAAGAGAAACTAGTGCAAGAGATATTTAGTCCTGTTATCAATGCTGACTATAATTTAGGTGCTATGTTGCATTACCTGGAAAACAAGATGGCTAGCATCTTTTCTTGGTTGAAATGGTTCATTCTTCAAGTGCTTCAAGAACCACCTGTAAATCAGGTGTCTCAGTGACCAAGCTAATAAAGAACTATATCAGTAATTCCCCAACTTTTGCACTTGAATTGTAAGGTATAAAAAATTTACCTAACAAAGAGCATGGTATATATACACATATACCTACATATACATTCCTAGTATCAATGCTCTCAGAGGTTCTGATTCAGTAGGTCTGGGGTGTTCCTTGGGAATCTGTATTTTGAAAAGCTCCCAGATGATTGCATGTGCAATCAAGCTAGAAACTGCTGGGCTAAACAACATCAGGGATTATTTATAACATTATAATTATCTATCTAATAAAGTATTTTTATATCATTCATGGTAATACCTGGTAGTTATAATATGGCTGGTTAATAACTCCTGCTATGGCTTTTCCTTCATAAGCAATTCCAATAAGAACTGTTACATTGTCAAGAAGACCTATAAAAAGAAATAAGTATCAATTATATAACTCTTCTCATGTTATGCCTCATCATCAGCACATCAACTGATCCAAGTTATTTTTGTAGTAAAGGTAAGGAATTTGCAATCAATTATCCATGATCAATCCTACTTCTGGCAAAATGAACAAATTATGAGAGCAAAAGAAATAAGGTCTATGGCCATTTAATTAATTGATATACATTAGTACAATTTATGAACCAGTTAAATGAACCAACTATAACTCTGTGGCCACCGTCATTAGATTCCTCTCTGCCTCCTCCACCCCTATCCAACTCACTCTTGCCTGCTGGATCACTCTCTATTCTTTGATTACTCTCTAGACTTGCAGCTCAAGCCTTTAAAGTAAGGTTTCTCAAGGTGGGGGTCCACGGACTATCAGGCAACATTTTAGAGCTAACTAACATAATTTTTACAATATAGATTCTCTGGCTCCTTCCCAGAGCCAGTGAATCAAGATCTAAACAAGTTGTGTAGATGCTCTTGTACATACTAAAGCTGCCTAGAGTTTCCCTATTAATGGATTACAGTGACCTTTTTCATGATCACACACATATACATAATGCACGCACATGCACACACATGCGCACGTGCATGTGCACTCACACCCACACTGCATGATTGACTCATTATACATGTGTCTAAATCAAAAACAGACAGTTTTTCCTAGAAATTATGAGATATTTGCTTCTTTGAAGCCATTAAACTGTGAATTAATATAAGAAAACCTATATGGATCTTTATTTCAAAAATAAAACTGCTTGTGCCAGTTCACGAAACTCTGGCTCTGAGCCTGGTCTTTCTTACTTTCATGTTGCCAGTTTTGTTTTACTTTGGTGCTTTCTAGTTTTTTACACCTTAGATAATTTCAGAAAGGAGAAATATTGTACTGTTTCTAAATGCATCTTTAAAGGTGAGGCTGTGAAGTGAAAAAGCAGTTCACAGATAAGGGGAAAATGTGTGGAACTGGTATGGAAGGTGGGCAGTACAGCTGTGCTTTTTCATGGTTTTTCTACCCTAGTAAAGCTGGGGGTTCAGTATATCCCCTTTGGCAATGCTGGTTTAGTGTTAGTGATTCTCATCTGGTAGACAGTTAGAATTGTAGGGCTGGTAGAGTGCATGTGTAGGATATGTATGGCAGATAAATTTTCTCCCTCTCTGTCTTGACAACTGATGTATAATGACAGCTAGGATGAACACAAGTACAGCTTTAGGGCACAAACATAAGATAATGATGCTGGGTTTTTGTACAACATATGAAATACTAAATTTTTATACCTAAATATTATCTACTTGTCCTACTGCTATCAAATACAAGAACAAAAGAGATACCAACCTTCAGTATATTCTTTAGTACCATCCAGAGGATCAACCCAGACCACAAGCTTAAAAAATAAAAAAAGTAAATATCTACATTAAGCATACAAAATAAAAAAAATAAAGTTAAATAGATTAACTAAAACTATCTTACTCTCATTTTTGAAATTACACTAGGATGGCTTAAGCCAATGTTATCAGTTTTGCAATAGTGAGAATACCTTATTGTTTTGCAATCATGGAAAAAACCCACTGAAGTTAGAGAAAAGTCTGATTTATGTATTTTAAATATGAAATGCTTAACTGATAAAAGTACATTGTCACCTTGGAAAGCTTTCAAGCTCCTGGCTGTCCCCATTTTATAACTAAACCTTTCATCGTTATAGGCACATTTTATTTCATTATGGCAAAAATGAATATTAGTAGATGGTTAAGTAATGATATGGAACATACATCTTCCTCTTTGATAGTACTGTACTGTGATGGGCATGGTTGCTTCAGTATGTCTTCCCACTGACCATCTTCAATCAGCTCTTGATCCACTTCTTCAGAAGGCAGGTCCTAAAGCAGAGAACACTGGTGGTTACTGAAGCTGTTGATTGTTTACAGAGTACCCTTTGTCTTAGTAACAGAAGAAATGCAGTATCAGTTTTCACTAGTCCTGTTTACCACTTATGTATAGAGCTTAACCAAGTAAAAAATAAAGCAAACCAAAGAAAATCACAAAAATGATCATATATGGCTCATCAGTGTTGATTGCAAAGGGACTCAAGTTCATTATCCTGAGGAGAGTTTAGAAAGAAAAGAATTTTTAAGTATTACAGACTTATTTAAGTAAGTGGCTCTGACATCAGATACCTCTACTTTGTCAGTTACATGAGCTGTCAATTCCCTCACTCTTGCAGTGGTTTAGTTTCGGGATAAGTATGCAAATAAGCCTACATATATCCTACAACAATCTCAACCCAAACAGAAACAAGAAAGTGCATTTCATTCCAAAATTCTAGAACTCTGCCCATCTTATAGTTTGTATGCTGAATATTGTAACAGTAACTGTACCCACTACAGTCAAGAATTGAGACATCTGGCCCAGAAATGGACCAAAATATTTTATAATCAGACATTTTCTGCAAGTCCAAGGAATATAATTAGTGTTAAAACACTTGATACAATGCTTAAAATCATGACAGTGCATATAAATAAGGTGGAATTTTAAATCTCTATGGTAAGCAGGCATAAAAATATATCCTTTAAGTCTTACCTCTTCCCCTATAATTGTCAGTTTTGGGAATTTCCGTGCCAGTGAAGAGCATATGCTCATTTGTGCCAGTCGGTCAGCTTTGGTCTGCAGATCTGTTGCACAGGTCTGCAACAAAGAATGCAAATTTTAGCAGAACTAATTTGAAATAAGTTGTCTTCTGATTCTGAGTGCATGAGTGCCTGTATTATGTAAATTACACCCTCTGTTTTTAGATTCATGGAACTTAATACCAAATGAGTCAACTCCTTTCTGGGCCGTGGTTTTTCTCATGGGATTTATGGTGGCTAAAGTTTGGAAAGGAGCTCTTAAATTACAGGAACATTTTCTCCCCTAGTTCAGAAATTCCCTTCTTACAACTTCTAGATCAATCTTTCCTCAAACAGGTTAAGAGACAGGAAATTCATAACTTTTCAAGGCAGTGAAAGCTAAAAACTGTATGTTTAGTTATTTGAAAGGTATTCCTTATACGGATCCTTCTGAAACCTCCACTCACTAATTCTAATCCTAATCATGAAAGAGGTTGTCAGGACAATTTGTGTATAGGTATAGAAAGAACTTCTATTTCTAAAACATAAAAAACTATGAAAATGAATGACAGTAATAGTTAACACATAGCTTGCCTATAACATTCTTACTCAACCCATATGGCAGATATGCTAGTGAAAGACAGGAGAAAATCTCACAATTAACAGCCACAACTTCCTTTGTTAGTTTGTTTTCAGAGAATTATGACATGCACAATTTAGATATGCCTGGTTAGGTTGGTTTACAGATATTATCTTTTTTTTTTTTTTTACAGATATTATCTTAAACAGAAATTTTGTAATACTCTAAATGAGATAAGGAATGATCATGAAAATCAGTCTTTTATGCTACACTGAAGTTTACTAGTTATTTCAATCCAAAGTACTATTCTGCTAGAATGCAGTGCCACAAGGGCAGAAATCTTTGTTTTATTCCCTAAAGAACTGTTTCTGGTACACAGTAGGTCTAGTGCCATATAACTATCTGTTGAATGAAACTTTTTAAAAGTTGTTGAATTTAAAGTGACTTATATATCAAATTTAGAGACCACTGCTCTAGAGAAAAAAAAAAGATATATTGATAGCCATTCACCTACATGAGGAAACCCAACTCTTTTATTCTCTAGGATAAATATTTCCTGTTCTTTCTATTGACATACTACCAGACCTTATCTTTCTGAACATACTGTGTGATAAATCTGATTTTGTCCTTTTTTAAAAAGAGGTGTCAACGAATAGATATAAAGTACTAGAAGTACCTGACCAGTACAGAGAACAGTAAGATTATCACCTTTTTTTCTAATTTGAACACTATATTTCTATTACTATCTAGTTATAGACTACAAGTAGTACATCGAATATAAACACAACATAAAATCAATTTAAACAAAATAAGTGGTACTAAGGAAAAAAGTCTGGAAAGCAATGATGCAAAATACTGGCAGTGGTACGATGATGGAAGATTTTTGTTTACTTTTTGCTATTTTTCTCCATTTTCTATTTTTTTAATAGAAAAAACTTTACTAAAAAACAGTTAAGAATAGTAGCCTTCTGAAAGTTGCTGTATCACACTAAAGGTTTATTATTGAGCATGTATGTGGTCAACTAAAGCCTCTTTTAAACAAATTTGATTTACCTGTTATTACTTGAACACCAATCCAGGACTTTATAATTATTCCTGTTATATTATCCTATTGGATTTGACCCACTTTTCTCAGAGTCTGGAACTATTTTGAATACTTATTCTGTGATCGAAAACATTAACTACCTCTCCCAGCTTCATTTTATTGACAGATTTGGTAAGTATGTTTTCCATCTTCTGCCACATTTTTGAGAAGGAAAAAGCATTCAATGAACTTTTAAAACTATATTTAAGTTAATGGTTAAAGAGAAAAGGAAAGAGTCAGGAGCAGAGTCCTATTATCTGTCACCAATGATCTTTTATAGGTTAAAATGAACCACAAATTAAAAATCTGGGGTAATGTTCATTCAGTTATTACTATACCTAACAGTGGCTCAGAATGGAGGATGGGCGATGTTATCTATATATTTATAAATGGCTTAAATCTTTTTTATTTTATTTTATTTTTTTAAAATAATTTATTTTGGTATCATTAATCTACAATTACATGTGCAATATTATGGTTATTAAACTACCCCCTTCATCAGGTCCCCCCCACCAACCCCATTACAGTCACTGTCCATCAGCGTAGTGAGATGCTATAGAATCACTACTTGTCTTCTCTGAGATGTACAGCCCTCCCCGTGCCGCCCCAACATTACATCTGCGAATCGTAATGCCCCTTTTCCCCCCTTATCCCTCCCTTCCCACCCATCTTCTCCAGTCCCTTTCCCTCTTGGCTTAAATCTTTTTTGAGAATGGAAAATGAGAGACTGTAACAAACTTTTTAAAAAATCAACATACCCTATATCTAGTTCCTGTACTATTAAGCCCATAAATCTATCAAAAAAGGAAATGAGATTTCCTTGTCCTTGTGATTCTTAATTCTTAAAAGTAGTTATGCTGAATGTCTTATAATTAGCTCATATGAACTATTACTAAGTTTTTTTTACTCATAATATATTTGGTCCTCATTTTTTTTATGTTAACAGCCTTAGACAGATGTCTAACCTACCATAAAGGAGTGATTGTAGTTATTTCAAGTCATTAGAGCGTCAATAGTTAATCATATCCTGTAATTTTCTCACTAGGGCAAAATTACAATGCAATCTTTTTTAAAGATTATGGTAGAAAGTCAATATATGGAAGCTTATGTTTAGAAAATCCGTAATGTGAAGTAACGACCAAGTCTTATAGAAGAAATTATATTTTTAACTAGAGGATAGGCATGGTAGGATTTCTTTTAAGAATCAACTATCAAACAGTGACTACAATGGGGGGTGAGGACTTGATAAAATGGGTGAATGTTGAAACCACAATATTGTTCATGTGAAACCTTCATAAGATTGTACATCAATGATACTTAAAAAAAAAATCAACTATTATTATAAACTCTCTTTCTGATAACTTACCTAAGTTTTTAATTACCAGAAAGAAAAAACCTTATTTTGGGTTTCTTCTCCATAAATAAAAACATTTTTTAAAAGCCTTGAATATAAGGAATACCTATTTAAAAGACAGATTTTACCAAACTTGTCAAGTTCCCCAAGGACTGCATGGCTTTGCACATATTTAGGATATGAAGATAGGTTATAATGCTATGGGGCCAGAAGTGGTCAGAACAACCAGTCATATAATAAAAGTTTTGGATGTAGGAAGCCAGGAGTTATTTTCAAAGCAAAAACAGAGCCCACTTGACTTAAGGGTCTTGCAATCACCATAAGGGAGCCATTGATAATTTCAACTATCAAAGTCTGTCCAAATTATTACATTCTTTAGCTAAACCTGAAGGAACAAAAATAAAGTTGATATGAAATGAGATTTTTAGTACCTTCTCCACAATATCCAGATCTCCTTCAGCAATAACATGTCTGACTATCATTCCTGCCTTTTGAGCAACAGAATATGCTGAGGCTACTAGCCGCATCAACACAGTGTGACTGGAAGCCATGATAAACCCTAAAGGGAAATTGAGAGAAATGTTTTGTTACTTTCAAAGCCAATAACTAGTTTCAGTTACTTGAATTCCATTCAGCACATATTTGGGTGCTTAATGGTGTAAATCCCATAATAAATATTTTCTAAGAGGCTTGGAAAAACTCCATTTCAGCATTAGCTCCCTCAATAAATTTTATTGGTCTTCTTTCTCTCTGCAGATGGGACATTTTGAAGCTTGGGGAAACTGGCCCAGGCCTATGAGCATGTGAGAAAGTTTTATGTATGAGATGTGTAATGTGCAAAAGCTGTGGAAGGTGTTTCAAGGGATAAGATAAAACATCTTTCCTTATGGAGCTAATATTTTGGTGGGTTGAGGGTAAACCTAAAGTTTATCATATATATTCCGAGAACACTCTCTAATAAACCTCTTGTACTTTATCTCTGTCTCAGTGTGCTCAGTACTGGGAACCAATCCATGATAAAAACTCTCCCACCTCTAATCAAATTAAGTCAACATTACTTCAAAGCAATAAGGGTACACAATACGTATAAAACTCAATTCAGAAACAGTCACCATTTTACCACCAGTTTCTCACTGCATATTTGATTTGATGTGCCTTTTAACCTCCTTACATCTTTTTTCTATCATCCACATTCTATTCACAGGGATTATGAACATAACTGAGACAATAAACAAGTGAAGTGTTTGAAACCCTTCAGCAGGAAGACAGGATTGAAACTGATATAAGGTAATGAATACCATACTGTGACCAACAGGTGTCTAGAATTAAGATGAAAATAAAATGGGTTTCTATGTATTTGAATTATCTATCTTATTATATCGTTTTCAGGCTGGATCCATTTTCTTGGCATGCTAAGTGTTACACGTGGAAAAACTAATAACTAATTCAGAAAAACCTCAAATAGAAAACTAATCTGCACTGCCCAGATGTCTTCACTGCTGAGGATATTTTCACATGTGTTGGTATGCTTATTCAGTCACCACGTTATACAAAATGTCACTTGTGAAAGGCACATCATTTTCCCTCACTGACTTCTGACAGATATCGTGTACCTTTCAGCCAATTAACCAGTCATTCCAGCCTTGTCAGGCTTCATATATGACTAAGCCACTGCCCTATATGTTTGCCAGGGCCACATTATTTTCTTTCAAAGAAAAACTTTCAGGCCTTGCCTTTCTACTTTGTTCCTCAGAAAGTGTATATTATATTGATGAACCACTATTTGAAGCTAACACCAGCTTTCTGAGAATGTAAAAAGTTAGGTTTGATGTAAAGCATAATAGTGATTCATAAAGAGATCCTGCAAATCACTTTTACTTGGCAAATAAGAAAATATTTCTACCGTTTTCTCTGAAAGACTCCTTTGGCCCAAACTGAATTAGTAGTGAAATATTACATTCCCCTAGAAATATTTTTCTTACACATTCTTTTAAGTGAATGCAAGTTGGCTCTTGGTGTAAAGAAATGTAGCTAATCATAGTATCCAAACATGAAATTTATGGGAAAAAAAAAGGTTCCTATTAGCCTTTTAAATTGTGTCCCCTCCCAAGCCCCAATCAGAATTACTTGTTGATGGTATACAGAGCAAGGCCAAAAAGCTCCCTGCAAGTTGGTAACTTCCTCACAGCAGCTGACATTACACCCATCGTACTTCCCTTTCTACCAGTTTTACACCTTCTGGGTCCAAAAATGCTACCTTTTTTGAACAGGTGTTTCTGAGAGCTTAATCAAAAACAATGGAGTCGTTAAAGGCACAGGCCCTGGAGCCAACTGCCTGTGTTCAAATCCTGCCACTGGCACACACAAGCTGTGTGACCTTAAGAAAGTGATTTAAATTCTGTGTGTCTCAATCTGTAAAATGGAGCTAACAATAGTATCTATAAATAGGTTTGCTGTGATTATTAAATGTGTAACATATGTAAAGCTCTTATAATGGTCCCTGGCACAAGATAAGTGCTAAATAATACTGGTTAACCATTATTATGACTGTCCTTACTACAGGCTACCCTGTAGGGACATTAGGGCAGTAGTAAGGGCAAAAAATTCCTATAGCTTCTGCAACATTATTTTGACCCTGAGGATATAACATGATAACTAACAAGACCCTGAATCACAGTGTAAGTTATTTTTCTTAACATTTTGGGCTTGAGGCTTACAGTACATGTGAAAAAGGTTGTGTGCCACTTAAGGCCATCAACATAACATCCCATCGTATAAGCAATCTTTACAGCTGCCAACAGGGCAAGATCAGAAGGATAAAAACAAGAATCAAATAATCCATTTTTCTCATAGCCTTGGAGAGGTATCTTGAATTCAATATAAAGGTGGTGAGCAAATGAGGATTAGGATATAAAAACTGATCAAAATACTAAGATTATTTATGTTTGGAACCTGACCAAATGATGCTAAAGTTGAGGTCATTTAGAAAAATAAAATTGTGAGCATAACAGAGCAAATTCTGAGAAGAGAACAATGAACAGAGATACTCTCCTGACCAGCTATCAAAACATGTCATGTTGTAATAATAACAATTCAGTCCTGGGCAGAACTAGAGAGACAAATAAATAAATTCCAGTGATAGATCCAAACGCACTGAAGGTGGTATTTCATATCATGAAGGAAAGTCATTTGTGCCTAAATGGCAGGGATAATTGGTAATCTCTTTTAAAAAATGCTGGAACCTTTTTGCATTTTTAATATCAATATATATTCCAGATTAATGCATGAGTTTAAAAGTAAAGAATGAAACCATAAAAGTATGGGAATAAATGTGGGTGAAATGTTTTCTAAATTTGGTAAAGGGCTTTTTAATATGACAAAACCAAGCATCTATAAAAGATATATTAATAAGCTTGGCTGAATAAAAATTAAAATGCCTATATAGTCAAAATACCCTAAACAAAGCAGATGATTGACAAAATAAGAAAAAAGTTTGTTTCACATACTAGACAAGAGAGCTAGTTTGTGTTACATAAAGGGCTTTTATATATTATTATGTAAAAGATGAATAATCCAATATAAAAGTGAGCAAAGGACACGAACAGGCAATTCCTAGGAAAAGAAAAGCAATGGCCATTAAATACATGAAATGCTCAACCTCGAGAGAAATACAAACAAAAACAATGAGACATGGCTGTTCACTTGTAAAATAAGCATGAATAAGGAAGTATGCATCCTCCTGAGCATTGTTAGGAGGATGTAAAGTGGTAAAACCTCTTAGAAGGGTTTTGAAAATCTTAAGAGAAAAAACACATCTTTCGAACTAGCAATTTTATTTTCAGAAAAACCTAAATAAATCAAGCAAGTCTACAAATATGTGGGAAAGACAATAGGAAGGATGTCTGCTACTTTAATTAAATTTAATTTTAGGCGTAAGAGTCTCTAAATTTGGGTGCACAAACGAACCTACCGATTAGGTTTGCCTTTCCACCAGACACAGCCATAAGAGGCCCCGGAACAACAGATAATTAAAATGTTGATACCCAACAATATAGGTCCGAAATTTAATTTCTAGAGAGGCAATGTGATTCACTTAAGTCGTTTTCTGATTTTTAAACAGAAATCCCTTAAATTTCCTCAGATCTGGGCAAAGGAGTGGAGTTAGGGGACCAATTAACAACTCGGATCTGCGTAGGGCCCTTGCCCTGACCCAGGGGAGAAACTTACCGTGACAAACCTGGAACGAAGTCAGGCGAAAGATACTTCAGGGGTTAGAGAAAACGCGTTATTGAGCAACAGGTCCCTCTCTGCGTCCACTACTGAGCTCCTCCCTGTCAGTAGGTCGCTTAGACCTTAGGGGGATGTAGGACAAACCCACCTCAATTTCTGGGCATGCGGGTAACTCAGCGCAGGCGCAGAACAGCCGCTTCGCCGAAGTCTCCTTCAGCTCCCAACCCGCCAGAAAACACTTCTCCGTGTTTTCCCCAAGCACCATGTGGGCCCAAGTCGCCTAGCGTCTAAGCGAAAGGTGTCATCTACCTTTAAAGTTTCATTATGGTTTCAGGTGTCTTCCGGTTTCACTCTTAAAATGTCAACTGGGTTAGTGAAACCTCCCTGCGGGGGCGGGCGGCGTCTTGACCCTGAACACCTAGGCGTCAGTGGAGTGACTTCCGAAGGTCCCTGACGCCTCCACCACCGCTCCCGGCAAGGCAATTGTATAGCAGAATTATGTTACTAATGCTTACCTTTTTTTTTTTTTTAAAGCATTCTTTTGCCTGCTGATAAATCCTGGGAGAGTGCCTGCCTTTCTGGCCAGTTGGACCATATTAATGGATTTTTTTTTTTCTGTTTGAAGCACAGAGGAAAACTCACTGATTTTTATTGCGGTGCCAGAAATAAAGACAAAACCAAGTGCCTGTTTGTCACTTAGGGCTTTCATCAGCCTATTTAAGGAGCACAGTTCTTGTGCCATACACAATAGGGATATAGGGAATTTGAAAAATAAGTCGATTTATAATGACACTCAGCCTTGCACTCTCTAAAGTAGTGCTGCCCACTAAGGTAGCCATTAGCACCGTGTACTTGTTGAGCACTTGGTAAATTCCTAGTCCAAATTGAGACGCCCTGTGTGTAAAATGTATACCAAATTCCGAAGACTTACTATGAAGAGAAAAAAATGTGACAGAACTTATCTTTGATTTTATATTAATTACATGTTGAAGTGATACTATCTTGGATATTTTGGGTTAAATGAAATACATATTTTAAAACATACTGGGGCACTGATGAAGTAGGAGCCGCTCCACGCCTGCCACGCCTTTCCCCGCCCCTCGGAGTCCGCCCCTCCCCGCGTTGGTTGCCGCTAAGACCTGGAGGCAGCCCCGCGCGCGTGCGCACTCCCGTCGACGCGCCGAGGTTCTGCGGGGCCCTTGTTCCCCAGAAACCCGGTGGGAGCCTAGACTCCGCGCTCACGGGGAGGCCCGGGGTGGCCCGCCATGCGTTGGGGGCTGTGCCCTCGCGGGCCGGGCGCAGCGGGTCTGGCCGCGGCCCGGAATCTGTGGGTGCCGCCCCGCCTTCCCTGTCGCCCAGGGTGGCGAGGGACGACAGGGAGGCCTTTGGCGCGGCCGGTGACCGGGGCCAGTAACCAGCTGCAGAACTCGAGTAATGGCAGATACCGGGACACCGTGTTGCTGCCGCAGACCAGCTTCCCCATGAAGCTACTGGGCCGCCAGCAGCCCGACACGGAGCTGGAGATCCAGCAGGTACCGCCCCGCCCCGGCTCGGAGGAGCGGGGCCTGGAGAGGGAGGCCTGACCCAGCGCGCGGAGGGAAGCGGGCCTCGCCGGGCGCCACACCCGGGCGGGCGACCCTCTCCCCGGGCGTGGTGTGGCCGGGCCACCGGCTCCAGGCCACTTGGGAAGTCGTCCGCTTCCCACAGGTTTGATTGCCTGAAAACATAAGAAACCTCTAGGTAGGTCCCTCAGTGGTGGCAGGTTCCAGAGCAGAACGTTAAGGTCGTAAACTAGAGATGCTCAGATGGCAGCATTGAATGTAAGTCCCATTTTTAGCCTTGGCAACACAAGTTGAATTTTGGCGCTTTTCACGTGGCTTGCAAAAAGCAAATTGACGTATACACATGTAAGTAAAAATTCCGTGATGTGGAAAGGTTAAAGCTCACCTTTGTGGTATCAACAGTTCTCTATAGAATTAGGATTCGTTTGAAGGCTAAAGCAGCGGTACTGATTTCCTGAGGCCCCTTCCTACACTGTGCGTCTGTTTCCTTCGACTGAACTGAACTTAAGGCAGAGATTCACTTGTTAGTTTCTTAATTCTGGAATCTTTAAGATCGCTGATATTTAAGATTTATTGGTTCAATTTTGCTTAGCCTAAATATTCTTATGACAGTTATCTGGTTTTCTACACTCATAACCCGGTTTGGGCCATCTAATTTTTGGAAGTGTTTTAATTCAGTATTTTTGTATGTCAAGAACTGTGACAATTTCAAATGTTTTCTCATTTAACTCTCACACCGGCTCTGTGAATTGGGTATTAACATTTTTTCAAATGAGGGAGCCAGCTAATAGGGCAAAGTGATGTGGCCAAAGTCACACACACAGCGTGTGAGGGAAGAGGAGTGGGACTGCATTGAGTGTTGTTCATATTTAAAGAGTGCCTAGCGTTGAGGCCAGAGAATAGCAAGAGTAAGTTCTGAGGGTGTGTGGAGGGGTGATCTGCAGTTCCTTCAGCATGGCTGGACCGCAAAGCAGAGTCTGGGGAGTGCTGAAAGTGCCCAAGAATTTAGTGGTACTAAACCTTTGCAGCATCCTGTGTACCATATAAAGAACTTAGACTTTAATGTCTGAAGCCTATGAGGAAACTATTCAAAAGTTTTAAGACGTGACTACTCAGATGTGCGTTTTAGAAACTTCGCCTTTTCAGTTTTAGAATGGAATACATCGGGATGGGGTAAGAAATAAGAGTTGGCTGTTACTATTATTTTTTTCTATCATTAACGTACAATTACATGAGCAACATTATGGTTACTAGACTCCCCCCATTATCAAGTCCCCACCACATACCCCACTGCAGTCACCGAAGAGTTGACTGTTATTTATGGTAAGATTCAGGAGTATGTATTTATATGACTTTCAGACATTATTATTCTTTTTAAACAGAAATGTGGATTTTCAGAGCTTTATTCATGGCAAAAAGAAAGAAAAGTAAAGACAGAGTTTTGTCTTCATGATGGACCTCCTTACGCAAATGGTGACCCTCATGTTGGACATGCTTTAAATAAGGTAATTATAATTTAGGTTTAAGACTTGAGGGAAAGTCTTTATTTAAATACACTACCAAGAGTGCATTCTTATTTTATGACAAGCATCAGTCTGTGTTGGCACATAAAAACTAAAATGTCTTATTAGAAAGCAGCAATGAACAGTTTTAGGACACTGTGAGAATGTCATTGATACTTTGAGTTTATTGTTATTTCACATCATATAATATAGCTATATGTTTTATATATATATATATATTTGCACATCATACTAGGCATCATTCTAGACTCTGGGAATAGCAGTGAACAAAATAAAGATAAGTCCTGTCCTTATGGAGCTTATACTCTAGTCAGGAAAGACCCAATCAGGAAGACAAGTAAGGAAAATAGGTAATATGTCAGACAGTTGCTGTGGACTGAATATTTGTTCTTATGACTTATGTCAAGGTTTATTTTTTTCCCTGTGGATGTCTACTTGCTTTAGGACCATTTGCTGAAAAAGCTCTCTTTCTCTAATGAGTTGCTTCTGTACCACTGTCAAAAATCAGTCAGACATATTTGTGTGGCTCTATTTCTGGATTCTGTGTTGTGTTTCGTTGATCTCTGTGTCTCCTGCAAGTACCACAGTTTTGAATACTAATAGCTATAGAATAAGTCATGAAATTGAGCCGTCTGGTTTTTCCCATTTTATTGTTTTGCAAAATTGCTTTACAATTTTAGTTTCTTTGCCTTTCCATATAAAGTTTAGTATAACTTCTTGACTTTAGTAGCACAGGTCTCCCTAAGGAAGTGATCTTTACACTGAGTTTTGAGAGTACTAGCAAACATCAGGTCAGTTGTGTGGGGTAGGTAGTAAATAGTAGTACATAGTAAATAGTATGCAAATTTTTTGTGGGAACTAATTTAAAAAAATTTCCCCACAGTTTTATTGAGATATAATTAACACATAACGTTGCATTATTTAAGATGTGCAACATGATTAGATATGTGTATGTATTACAAAACGATTACCACAGTAACATCCATCTTGTCACTGTTACAAATTTTTATTTTCTTGTGTTGAAAATTTTTAAGATTCACTCCTAGCAATTCTCAAATATACACTACAGTATTATTAAGTATAGTTACCATGCTGTACATTATATCGGCGGAACTTAATAATCTTATAAGTAGAAGTTTATACATTTTGACTATCTTCTCCCGCTTACCCCACCCACCCTCTGCCTCTGGCAACCACCAGTCTGTTCTTTTTGATTATAAAAAAAAAAGCAGAGTTCATCAAAGGAAAAACTGATAAATTGGTCTTCATCAAAAACTACAATTTCCTATGACTTTAGTTATTTAGATTCCATGTCTAAGTGAGATTATACAGTATTTGTCTGTGTTTGATTTACTTCACTTAGCATACTGCTCTCAAGGTCCATCCATGTCTCAAATGGCAGGATTTCTTTCTTCTTTATGGCTGGATAATGTTCCATTGTATATAGGTCCCACACTTCTTTATCCCTTCATCCATGAGTGGGCACTTAGGTTGTCTTCATGTCTTGACTATTGTAAATAATGCTGCAGTGAACACACGGGTGTAGGTATGTCTTTGAGAGAGTAATTTTTTTTTTTTTACAATTTATTTTATTTTAGTATCATTAACCTACAATTACATGAGCAATATTGTGATGATTAAACTACCCCCTTCATCAGGTCCCCCCCACCAACCCTATTACAGTCACTGTCCATCAGCGTAGTGAGATGAGAATCACTACTTGTCTTCTCTGAGTTGTACAGCCTTCCCCGTGCCCCCCCACCCTATGTCTGCTAATCATAATGCCCCTTTTACCCTCTTATCCCTCCCTTCTCGCCCTTCTTCCCCAGTCCCTTTCCCTTTGGTAACTATTAGTCCGTTCTTGGGTTCTGTGAGTCTGCTGCTGTTTTGTTCCTTCAGTTTTGAGAGAGTAATTTTGTTTTCTTTGGATAAATACCCAGCAGCGGAATTCTTGGATCATGTGGTAGTTCTATTTTTAATTTTCTGAGCAGCCTTCACACTTTTCCATAGTAGCTACACTATTTACATTCTGACCAGACGTCCCTTTTGTCTCAATCCTTACCAACACTTGCTATTTTTTGTCTTTTTTCTAATAGCCATTCTGACTGGCAGGAGTGACTGTGTGACTTCCCATTGTTTTTGATTCAAATTTCCCTGATGATTGATGATGTTTAGCATCTTTTTGTGTACTTGTTTGCCGCTCGTATCTCTTTGGAAAAATGTTTAAGTCCTTCACTCATTTTTTAATCAGATTGATTTTTTGCTGTTTAGTTGTATGAATTCTTTGTATTTTGGATTTTACTGTTTCCATATGCTTTTGTTTCAAGATGTTTTTTCATTTCCCTTTTTATTTCTTCTTTGACCCATTGGTTTTTCAGAAATGTGTTGATTATTTTTTACATGTTTGTGAATTTTCCAGTTTTCTTGTTACTGATTTTTAGTTTCATACCATTGTGGTATAAAGATACCTGATATGATTTCAGTTTTTCTACATTGTTAAGGCTTGTTTTGTGGCATAATAGATGATCTATCCTGGACAGCGTTGTGTGTGTGCTTGAGAAGAATGTGTATTCAGCTGCTATGGGGCAGAATGGTCTATATATATGTCAGGTCCATTTGGTACAAGTCTAGAGTTTACTTACTGATTTTCTGTCCGAATGACCTATATATCATTGAAAGAGGGATATTGAAATCCTGTACTATTACTGTATTGTCTGTTTCTCCCTTCAGATCTGTTAGTAGTTACTTCATATATATAGGTGCTTTGACATTAGTTGCATATATATTTACAAATGTTATAGTCTCTTGATGAATTGACCCTTTTATTGTTAGGATGACTTTGTCTCTTATTACAGTTTTTGACTCAAAAATCTACTTTGTCTGATACAAGTATAACTCTCTTTGGGTTTCCATTTGTGTGGGATAATCTTTATCCAGCCCTTCATTTGATCCCCATGTGTGCCTTAAAGCTGAAGTGAGTCTCTTATAGGTGGCTTATATGTATTTGAGTCTTGTTTGTTTATCCATCCAGCCACTGTGTACCTTTTGATTGTTGAATGTAATCCATTTACAGTAGTTATTGATAGGCAGAGGTTTCCTAATGCCAACTTACTATTTTCTGTTTGTTTTATAGCTCCTTTGTTCCTCTTTCTGTCTTCCTTTGTGAATGGATGATTTTTTCCATAGTGATATGCTTCGATCCCTTTCTCATTATTTTTGTGCATTTCTGTAGGTTTTGCCTTGTGGTTACCATGAACCTTACATAAAATGAATTCACATCTTTTTGTATTGTGTAGTGTATCCATAACAAGTTATTGTAGCTATCGTTATCTTTAATACTTTGTCCTTTAAACTTTATAGTTATAATATTAATACACCACCATTTACAGTATTAGAGTGTTTGAATTTGACTACATACTTAACTTTAATGATTTTCATGTTTTCCTGGTAGTAATTAGCATCCTTTCATGTCAGCTTGAGGAACTCCTTCCAGGATTTTTTGTATGGTAGGTCTAGTGGTGATGAACTCCTTTAGCTTTTGTTTGGGACATTCTTTATCTTTCCTTCATTTCCGAAGGACAGCTCTGCCAGGTGAAGTATTCTCAGTTGGCAGTTTATCTGCTGCACTTTGAATAGATCATCTCGCTCTCTCTCGGCCTGTAACGTTTCTGCTGAGAAATCTGCTGTGCTCTGTGGGTGACCAGCGTTTATCTCTTGCCGCTTTCAGGAGTCTCTGATTTGATTTTTGACAGGAGTCAGAGACAGGAGTCTTTGATTTTTGACACTTTTATTATAATGTGTTTTTTTCGAAGGTCTCTTCAGGTTGAATTTCTCTGGGGACCAGTGAGCTTTATGAACTTGAATGTCCAAATTCTCCCAGGTTTGGGAAGTTCTCAGCCATTAATTAAGTAAGCTTTCTGCCCCTTCCTCCATCTCTTTTCTTTCTGGGACTCCCATAAAGTGTAGTCTGGGGTGTTTTTTTTGTTTGGGTTTTTATTATTTTTAGTGGTGTCAGATAAGTCCTATAAGCTTTCTTCATTCCTTCTCATTGTTTTATCATTTTGCAACTTTACCTGGATAATTTCAAATGATCTGGTTTTGATTTTGCTGATTCTTTCTCCTCATAGGTCATGTCTGCTGTTGAGCCGTAAGAGTGGTATAGCCCGGCGGTGTCTGGGGCTACCAGTGGGCAGATGTCATGTCTGCTGTTGAAGCTCTCTATGGAATTTTTCAGTTCATTCATTGTATTCTGTGCCAAAAATTCTTTTTGGCTCTTTTATGTTTTCTCTGTATGTATTGAACTTTGTATTTTGTTCTTGTACTGTTTTTCTGATTTTTGTCATATTGTGTATCTCTGATCTCTTATGGCTCTACAATCATCTTAAAGTCAATTATTTTGAATTTTTGTCAGGCAGTTCATGGATCTCTATTTCTTTCCTTTTTTTTAACTGGAAGATTCCTTTTTCCTTTGGCAGTGTCTTGTTTCCTTGGGTCTTTGTGATTCCTGTAGCCTTGTGTAGATGACTGTGCGTTTGAAGAAGCAGGCACCTCTCCCAGACTTTATGGACCGACTTCCATAAAAAGAAGACCTTAGCCTGCAGGTGGGGGCATGCTGGAGTGTGCTGTGGTTTGGGGTGCCAGGTGTGAAGGTGTGTGGTGACTCCAGGTAGGGGGTGGGGCCTAGTGTCTGCTGCTGAGGCATGAGCTCCACAACATCAACACCTGTGTGATCCTTGGCAAGATCTGTGGGTGGTCCACCGTGACTGCAAGGGCAGTTGGGTCCTCAGCAGTGCTTCTGTGTCCAGTAGCTAGGGATCGAGGCAGGCAGCAGTGTGGCTAGAGCCAGTGATTTGCACATGCTTGGCTGTGGGGGCCAGGTATAGATGCTAATGGCGTGGCAGGGGTCAGCTGCAGACAAGGGCGCAGCAGTGACGGACAGAGCCAGCAGCGGTGTCTGGGGCTGCCAGTGAGCAAATGATCAGCTCAGAGGCCCAGGCTATCAGCCATGACTACAGTGGCTAGCCACACATGTACACGGCAGTGGAGGTTAGTTGTGGAAGCTATGGCTGCTGGCATGCTGGTTGGTGACAGGAGTCAGCTAGATCTGGGCCCGTGAGTAGCTTTAGGGGTCTTAGCTGTCAGCGTGCATTTATTTGGCTGCAGGGGTAACTGCAGTGCTCATAGTGGTACAGGCCAGTGACAAGAATCAGGGCCAGGTTCAGCCTTGTGGGGGTAGCATCTGTGGGGGCCCTGGCGTGGTGTGTAGTTGTAGAGCTGCAGAAACTAGTCTTGGGCTCGTACACAGCAGTAGATGCTTGTGATGAGAGTCTGGAGCCTGTGACTTACAGATGCTCAGCTTCTGGGACTAACCTAGTGGTTGCATGCACTGATATAGGCCAGTGACATGACTAAGGGCCAGATCCATGTCCACAAGCAGCTGTGGGGCCTTGGCTGTGTGTATGGCCTTGTGCAGATACAGGGGCTAGCCATGGGCGCATGCATAGTGGTGAGGGTCAACGACAGGGGCCTAGGCTGCTGTCTTGCATGTACATGGCCATAGTAGCCAGGGCTGGCTTCTGGTATGAATTCCAGGCTGTGGCATTGGAGGGCGGGGAGGAGGCAGGGAGAGACTGAGGTTGCTGGTGTCTGCAGATGTGAAAACCGGTGGTGAGAATCTCATTGGCAGGTTCTATCCAATACTGTGTATTGGTTTCCTCAGTGGCAAAAGCCACTCGGGTGATCTCCTTGCAGAACAGTCTGTTTCATCTCTGACATGGTCCTCAGTAATGAAAGCTGAGGTCTGAAGCATCCGCAAGGGCTGTTGAATGAAATTTTCATTGATGGAGGCTGTTGGAATCCTCTAGAGCATGTCACTGGGACCATGGTTGCTTAGGGTGCTGGCTATACTCGTTCTCCTGCCCATCTTCCTTGTTCCTAGCCATCTGTCTGCTCTTTGGGAGGGGTGAAACTGAAGTGGATTTTTCACCAATGCCCCACACAGCATCCTGCTCTCCTTTTCTAGCCAAGGTGACCTATCTCAGGCTGAGGAGTCCCCTGTTGGTGCTGCGAAGGGTCAGGCTTGGTTGACGGGATGATGCAGGCAGAGTGAAACTCTTCTTCCCACTCTTTGTGTATTCTCAGGTTTTTTGCTTCACTGTGTTGCTGAAGCTTCTTAAGTGGACTCTTGAGCTTTCCCTGAGCTATTTTCATTTACAGGTGTCTAATTGTTGGTTTTTTTTTTGTGGGGGTACAAATATGGAATCTCCTACTCTATTTGTGACATCCCTTTAGCTTCTATAAATATTTTTTCAATGATTTTTAAAAATTATTTAGAGCCATTCTAGGACTTGTATATATATCATAACAGGATTAGCTTCAGATTTATACTAGCTGAATTTAGTGAGATATAGAAATGCTACTCCTATATAGTTCTATTCCTTTCTCCCTTTCCTGTGATTTTATGGTTATGCATATTGCATCCATTAATTTACAAATTCCATAATACAGTGTTGTAGTTATTACTTTACCATCTATATTTGTTTTCTTATCCCAGTACTGCCTTTCTCATAGCTATCCCTTTGGCTTTTATTGGCAAATATATTACATTTCTATATGTTATAAATACATTAACCTTTCACACCAGTTCAGAGCAGAAAGCAGAATAAATGTGCATTTATTACTATTATTTATAATCACCTTTGTTAGTCCCATTTGTTTTTTTGTGTGGATTTGACTTACCATAGCTACTTGATACAGGTATGGCTTGATTTTGTCTGCCTTTTTGCTAGATTTGGATTCTTGGTTGACAGTGTTTGAGCACTTTTAATATGTTACCCTGCTGTTTCCTGCCCTTCACTGTTTCTGCTGAGAAGTCCGCTGTTAATCTTACTCTGAGACTCTCTCATTTTTCTCTTGCTGCTTTCAAGATTTTCTCCTTGCCCCTCACTTCTGGCATTTTTATTATGATGTGTCTTTGGCTGTCTTTTTTGTGTTAATTCTTCTTCGGAATTCATTGAGCTTTTTGGATGAGTAGATTAGTGTTTTTCAGTAAATATAAGAAATTAACTGTTATTTCTTTGGATATTATCTTCTTTCTCTCCTTTTCTCTGAAACTCCCATTCCTCACATTATGTTGGTATGATGAGTTATTCCTCCTGTATGTTGGTATGCTGAATATGTGTCCCAAATTTCTCTAAGAGTCTAATTTTTCTCTTCTCTTTTTTCTTTCCTTTCTTAGTTGTGTGATCTCTATTGAACTATGTCCAATTCACTGATTATTTCTTCTCCCAAATCATTTATATCCTTGAGTCCCTCTAGTGAATTCTCATTTCAGCTGTTAAGACTTTTCAACTCTGGAGTTTCCATTTTGGTGGCTTTAAAAAAAAAAGCAATGCCTATCTCTTCATTGATTTTCTGTTTGATATGATATTGTCATCATACTTTCTTTTACCTCTTTAATCATGGTTTCCTTAAGTACTTTACACATCTTCATAATGACTATTTTGAAGTTTTTTTCCATTAATCTGACATTTGGTTGCTCTCATAGGTGGTTCTGTTGCCTGCTTTTTTCCCCCAGTGTATAGGCCATATTTTGGATTCTTTACATGCCTTGTAATTTTTTGTTGTTGCTGGGAACTCGGTATTTTAGATAATATAAAAAATCTGAATAATAGTCTCTTGCTCTCCACCCCCTCCTCCAGTCTTTTTATTGTAATTTGCTTGTTTGTGTGTTCAGTGACTGGCTGGATTCTGCTCTGCCTCTTCCTCTTACTTTCCTCCAGTGTTAAGCCTCTGATGCTCCTCAGGGAGGAGCAGCTTTGGGTATGCTCATTTAATAGCAGTGGCTTTAGCAGAACTCCCATCCTCTCTTTCCCTAACAATGCCCATCTGTTTTGCTCTGAAAATTTCCAACTGCTTTTATTGTTTTCAGCAAAGCCCTGGGGAACAAACTGTTTTGTAGACTAATCCATCAAATTGGTTGTCTTTTGAAGTATTAGTTTCCGAGGTCTGTGTTTGATACACTTGTTCTGACTCCAGGAGGGCTCTTCCCAGCTGTCCTGTTTCTTGGTTTTCTCCTGCAAACTAACTGGCCTAGAGTTTAGTCTCTATCATCTTGAATCAATGAACCTTCTCCCAATATTGCCTTTCCCCCGACATTCTTCACTGTTGACAGCTCCCTTGGCCTTGAACTTCTCCTTGCTCTGTTGCTAGGAAGAGATTAAGAGCTGTTTGTTTTACTGCTGGCTTCTCGTCCCCGCAGGCAAAATCTCCCTGTCAGGGCTCGAGCTGTGGGAATGGGGGACAGCTGTACGCTTCTCTGTGAGAGGCAACTCCACTTCAGGAGTTGAGCACTCATGGGAGGGTCAGTAGACAGATCTTCCTGACCTGCCCACCATCTCTTGAGCCCAGACAAGGGTGGTTAGAGCCCCAGTGTTCCCAGCAGATTCACACCCAAAGTAGTTTCTGTTCCATGAGTGGTGGCTGAGTAGAAGAATGAAGTCCTACCTCTTGGCTGCACTTACCTGGAACTTAGCCTCAGCAATAAGTAGCTGGGGCAGGATCATAAATGCTGTCATCTTGCTCTTCCTGGCAAAGATAGCCCTCTAGCAGGGAGCTGGAGGGAGAGTGAACCCTGTTCCTTGGCTGCCCTAGTCTGAAATAGTCTCTGCCTTGCTGAGCTGGCAGGCTGGAGGGAAGGAATGGTCTTCTTGGTTCACATATCACAGACTCACTTTTCTTACCATGTTTTCATAAAATTTTTGTCATATAGATATTTCTTTATTTGCTGTATACTTTTAAGACCATTTCCAGGGCCTTTAAACGGTCAGGTTTTTAAATTATTTTCACCAGTTTTACTGGGAAGTGGTTCTGTGTAGTTCCTCACTCTGTGATGCCCAAAGTCAAACTTTGTTTCATTAATTTTTCTCTTTTGTTTTTCTGTTTTTAATTTCAGTGGTTTCTGCTTTTTATTATTTCCTTTCTTCTGCCTGCTTTGGAGTCATTTGTTGTATTTCTAGTTTCTTGAGGTGATATTTTGTATGATTGATCATATTTTATCTCTTGTAATGTATGCATTTTATTTTTGTAAATTTCTGCGTCAACACTGCTGTAGATTGTGTTCTACAAATTTTGGCATGTTGTATTTCCATTTTTATTCAGTTCATTGTATTTTTCTGTTTCTCTTGAGAAGTCTTCTTTGATCTATTGATTGGTTGGAAATGTGTTATCTCTTTACGTCCCTTTACCATCCCTTATTTATGACTTTATATATTTCCTCTACAGGTATTTTGGTACATATAAGACAGTGTTTAATAGTTATTTGTCAGTTGTAAAGCCTAATTTAGAAGACTTGGAGAAACAGAAATGTCACCAGTTTGTCTAGACCTTGGTTCTTTGTTTTCTTGAAGAAAAGAATTTAATCAAGACACAGACATAGGACAATGTCTAGCAGGAGTTTATTAGGGAAAGCGAAAGTACACTCTTGAGAAAGGTGGAGAGTGGGCTATTTGAGAACCAGAAGCACCCCTACTCTTAGGGTTAGGGTTGGTTTTTTTAAATAGTGTAAGTCCCTCCCCTCATTTTGCATAATTTAACTGACATGTTGATTGACAGTTTTGGGTTATATAACCTTCTTCCTAGTGCACAGTGCTTACCTATAAGTACCCAAGCAAAATCAAGTGGGAAGGAGGTGAGGAGTGGAAAATTGCAATGTAATTTATTATGATTACACTATAATGAACCCTGAGGTAACTCTTGGTCGCCTCTTGGGTCTTAGTGTGCTTACGGCCAACCTGTGTTGGTGGTTGTGGTCTGGAAGACCTGTTGGGCTTTTTAATATCTTGTTTGACCCTTATAAGGCAGGAGACTGAACCATAAACAGGAGAGGTTTTGGACCTGTTCTGCCATCTGGTGACAAGGGGTTAGGTGGAGACGGGGAGGACTTTGTTCAGGACAGGACAGGACCCATTCATGTCTGCCTAGCTACCTGACAGAAGGTTAATTACATTTACCCATATTTTTATTTACTATGTTCTTCTTTCCTTCTGGATGCTTCCATACTCCTCTTTATTGTTTCTTTTTCTTTGTTTAGAGAATTTCCTTTAGCCATTCCTTAGGATTGGTCTCCTGGTCAATAACCTCTTAGTTTTCTGTCATCTGGTAATGTCTTTACTTCCCTTTCATTCTTGAAGTATATTTTTGCCACATATAGCATTCTGGATGGACAGCTATTTTTTTTTTCAGCATTTGAAAAATATTATACCACTTCCTTCTGGCCTCCACATTTTCTGATGAAATCTATGCTGTAATGTGAATTATTTTCCCCTGTAATATAATATGGTGTTATTTTTCTGACTCCTGTCTAAACATTTTCATTTTCAAAAGTTTAATGATGATATGTCTTGGTATGGATGTCTTTAGATTTTTCCTATTTGGAGTTCTTTCAGCTCCTTGAATTTGTAGGTTTATGTCTTCCACCAGTTTGGGGAGTTTGGGACCATTATTTTTTCATGTTTTTGGCTTTGTCTGAAAAAGTCTCCTTTCAGGATAGCAGTAACACCAATGTTAGTTCTTTTGTTATGGTCCTATAGCTCCCTTATTTTCTTTTTTTTCTGCCTTTTTTCTCTCTCTTTAGATTGGGTAATTTATTGTTCTTTTGTCAAGTTTAGTAGTTCTTCCCTTGTTCTCTCCATTTGTCCCTCTTCCCAGCACTTGAACCCATCAACTGAACTTATTTCAGTTATTGCATTTTTCACTTCTAAAATTTCCATTTGATGTCAATTATGTTTCAGTAACAAAGGAAAAATTTTTCTAGTTACTTTTTCTTTGTATCTACTGAGGCTTTTCTTTGTTTTGCTGAGGCTTTTTATGTTTCCATATTTTTCAAGTATGTTCACAGTTGTTTGTTTAAGCATTTTTATCATCATTGCTTTAAAATCTTTTTCAGTTTATTCTGACATTTCTGTCATCTCATTTTTGGTTAGGCTGTGGTTGTCTTTTTTCATTCAGTTTCAAGTCTTTGATTTTTGGTATGACACGTGAGTTCTTATTGAAAGCTTGACATTTTATAGATTAAGAGTCTGTATCCTACTTAAGCATTATATTTTAGCAGCTTCACTGACACCTGTGCAGCAGAGGGAGGGGATCACTGGACACTGCCAGGTGGGAGTAGAAGTCCAGACTTCCCTCTCAGCCTCTGCTGACACCGAGGAGGGGAGCTCCTCCTTACTGCCCAACAGGGTGGGAGTTCTTCCTCCTCCAGGCCTCCACTGGTACTCCCTGGCTGCAAGGGGCTAGTGCGCCTTGTAACTGCTCCTCTCTGCACAGCCTTTACCGACACCACGGTGGTGGGGAGGTGGTCTTGCTGCCACCAGGAAGTGGTGAATGTCCCCTGTCTGCACTAAGCCCCCCTTGACTACTCCAGTGGATACAGAGGGGTACCTCATTATTGGTGGGTGGGAATGGGTGTCCAGGCTCCCCGTGTAGTCTCCACTGACACTGCAGATGGAATCTCATGACTACCCCAAGGGGATGAAAATCCCCACTTTCTACTTGATTTTCTTTGACAGTATAGCAGCAGGGGAGGGGACTTCAGGAGCCTATGACAAATGGGCAAGGGTAGAAATCTAGGCTCCCCACTTAGCTTTTGCCTGAAGGGGTGTAATTGAGGCCAGAGTTCTTTCCTTTGGTGTTTGACTCCAGTAGAACAGTTAGACTTCCCCTTTCCTGTTTTTTTTTGGCTAGAGAGAGAAAAAAGTTGTGACTTAATTTTTGTCTGCACCTGTTGGCATCTCCAAGTTGCTGGCTTCTTCACCTCCATGTCGAGGTACTGTGAGGCAAAATGAAAACCCAGGGAACTCACCATTGTGCCATCCGTGGTCCTCAGGTCTCCATATACTCCTTCTGTTTGCCCTTCAGAGCCTCCTTTTGTTTGTTTTGTACATAATGTCAAGTTTTTAAACTATATTTAATGGGGAGCATAGGAGAAGTACTTCTATTCCATCTTTCAAGAAGTGGATGATCCAGGTTGGAAGTTTTTTAAGGTTAATTATTTTCTCAGTTATAAATGTGGATTCGGCAAATACTAGAATATTGAAAAAAGAAATTTAAAATCACCATAATCCTATCAGACATATACTTACTGTTAACATTTTGGGATATTTTCATAAGAGTTTTAATACTTAAAAAAACATAGTTGTGATAAAATCTTTATGTATAGTTTGTATCTTGCCTTTTCTTTGATGTTTTTAATATACAGTTGACCCTTGAACACCACAGGTTTGAATTTCATATGTCTGCTTACATGAATTTTTTCAGTAAATGTATTGGAAAGATTTTTGGAGATTGGTAACACTTTGAATAAACATTTCCATTTCTCTAACTTTATTGTAAGAACACAGTATGTATTACATATAACATAAAAAATATGTGTTGATTAACTGTTTTTATTATCAGGAAGGCTTCCAGTCCGCAATTGGCTATTAGTAGTTAAGTTTTTAGGGAATCAAAAGTTGTACACAGATTTTTGACTCACAGTTGGCAGTGTGTGTGGTGGTGTTGGTGTCCCGTTATAACGCCTGAATTGTTCCTAGGTCAACTGTAAATATTTTCCTAAATTTTTATAATAATCCTACTTAGGTGTTTTAATGACAGTGTAACATTTTGATGTAGTGAGTACATTCCTACCTGTAGCTTTCTGAAAAATTCAGATTAGTTCCTTGAGAATTAATAGATAAGAATTGTTGGATACCTTGTGGTAAATTACTTTTCAGTAGTTTTTATCATTTGTTATACTACATTTGACTTGAGAAACTTGTCATATTATACTTAACTGACACTGGATATTATGGCTAATTTGAACATAATATTGCTAATTTGAAAGACAAATGTAATATCTAAGTGTTTTAAGTTGCCAGTCTTTGATTTCTGTGTGCTTGAATTTTCATACTGATTTATTCTGTTACTTTCTAACTCTTGAATCCATTTGAAATTTATTTAGGTTGATGTCATTAGATGAGGATCTAAATTGATGTACTTTCCAAACAGCAAATCAGTCTTTCAGTACCTCTCATTTCCTTGCTATGTTTCTGTGATCCCTCTTAAATCATACATACTAGATCTGTTTTGGAGCTATCTATGTTCTGATAATTAACTATCTATTCTTAGGATCCTTTAGTTGGTTGAAATTTTATTAGAAAAAGTGACTGTGCTTTATGTAAAAGAAAAACATTAACTGTTCTAAGTTTGTGTTACACAGGTAGCTCAAATTGATGTCCTTATGGGATGAAATAAATTTTCGTATTGAAGTACTATGCAATCTTGAAAAGGGTGAGCAAAATCTATTGGTAGTGACATGAAAGATGTCCAAATATTATTTAGTAAGGGAAGAAAAACAAATTTTTAAAAATTTTAAACTTAATTTTTTTATCTCTGTAACATTGGAATTTTTTAAAACAAGACTATATTACTCTTCTAATCACAAACAGCAAAATATTTAAAAAATTAAAAATCTACTTAATGACTATAAAGTAAACCTGAAAAGTTAAATGAGCTTGAATGGTCAAGAAAATTTACAGGAAGATTGAGGAGTACATTGCTCTACCAGTTAGGAATATCCTGCAGTATTACCTGGTTCTTGTGCTGGTCAATAAAACAAAAAAGGTGTTTGGACTGGTCTTGTCTATTCTAATATATTCTTGTTACCACACAGAAGCTTCCACAGGTGTTATCTTTGCTCCAAAATTATTGCTTTTAGGTTGTTCCATCTATTTTAAATTATTTAAGGCTGAGTTATCCATTTATCTTTTGTAACATTCTACTGCATATGTACAGAGTGAAAACACTTTAATGTAAGATAGTCTAGTCTTTTATTTTTAATATACTGAATAAGAACATATGTTATAATAAACATTCAAAACAAAATTAATGTTCTAGATTCTTTGGGTTTCTAGGGATAGAGCAAAAAAGGGAATTTATTGGCTGTTTTATTGTAGAGTCCAAAGATAGTTTTAGCTCCTCGCATGAGTAGATCCAGGGACTCATATAAATTAGTGGTTGGTTTCCCTCCACCTTTAACTCCTAGGCAGGCTTTCCCCTTTTGATGTCCTACCCCATCCCCATTCCCATCCCACACTTTTCCCAACATTTCCAAGGCTTACATTCTTCCATCTTCTCTTTCCCAACAATTCTTGCAAAAGTCCTGGAATTAAGTCTCCTTGGCCTGATCTGGGTCACAAGTCAAATGCTGAATCATTGATTTTGGACTTGAGGATAGAATCTGTTGATGGCTACAGTAGATCCTGTGTTGACAATTGGAGCTGGAATGGAGGGGAGTGAGCTGCACATGGATGGAGGATAGAGAAGGGGTGATTCTCTAAAACACTGAGGCACCATGCAGAACAATTTCTTACATACCTAGTTGGAGGCTCTATCAAAGATCATGAGCACTTTAGAACCAGAGGAGAAATAGTTCTCGGTCTTCTTCAGACATGCTATGTGTGGTCTTGTTTGCTTTCCTCTGCCTGGAATGCGCTTCCCAGATATTCAGGTGGCTCACTGCCTCATGTCCTTCGCATCTCTGTTCAATTCTCATCTCCTTAGGCTCTACCAATCTTCCTCTAAAATAGTGACACCACCACCAGCACTCCACGTGCCATTTTCTAACCCTGTATCTTGCTTTTTTCCTTCATAGTGAGTGAATATTTTGCCTTCCTCTGTCAGCAGACGACCTTGTCTTTCCCGTTCACTGCCACACTAGGTCCTTGGAATGATTCTTGGCACATAGCAGGCATTCGATATTTGTTTATTAAGCATAGAATACATGAGTATTTTGATAAGAAAATGAAGACAAAAGGAGAAATGAAGACAGAGTTATTATGAGCACAAGAGACAACTGACTCTAGAAGGTGTGAGGAAGCCTGTTTGGAGAGGAGGAGGGTAGTGTTTGATCCTGAGGAATTAGTAAAATACTCCTTTTGTGTTCCTGCTGTTCCTTTTACTAGAGGCTCCAGATATACCAATGGAGGGGTATTTTTAATTATTAGCTCAAATGATTCCATTAATATAGTTGCAAGCAGCACTGTTCAGGGGAAATAATGCAAGGTACAAATGTGAGCCACATACGTAAGTTAAAATTTTTCATAGCCATATTAAAAAACAGTCAAACAAGTGAAATTAATTTTATTACTGTAACTCAGCATCTCTAAGCTATCATTTTAACATACAGCCAAATGTAAACATTTTTGAGATACTTCACATTCTCCTTTTTTTGAATTAAGTATTTGAAATCAGGTATATATTTTATATTTACAGTACATCTCAATTTGGACTAGCCATGTTTCACTTGCTTAGTTGCCAGTGGTAGAGCATATATGCATGCATGCATTCATAATTTAACAAATATTTATAAAATAATACCAGATACCATTGTAAATGCTGGGAACTTACTGGTTAAGAGGAAAGGCAGTATCTCTGATTTCAAGGAGTTTTATTTTACTGGGAAGGGACAGCTAATAAATAAAGTATTTTCAAATAGGAATAAGTAAGAAGGAAGCTATTTATATACTGATTGATTAAAATAACATACCTATCAAAAAGTGTAAACATTTTAAGTATATGTAACTACATAAATTTTTATGTCCTGTGAGTAGTCACTTAGATCATAGGGCTTTCTGCTGCCTTTCAGTAAGAAGTTTGAAAGTTAGAGAGTTTTAAGTGGAGGATGGTGTGGGAGGGATGTGTAATATCTTTTCTACTTTTGATAGATATGGAAAGGAGGAAATAATTTTCTGGACTACTGCACTGTTTCCTTTTGGGAAGAAGGAAATTGAGGTTGGAGCCAATCTATCCTTTGATCTTCCATTTTATAGTGGTGCTATATTTTTTAAAAGGTTCTACTGCCCTCTAGTATCTAAAATGAATGAAGAAGGTAAATCAGTAATAGAGCTATACCTGGTGAAGATGTCTAGTGTTTTAGTAAGAGTTTTGGCAATGGCAGAAAGAGTTAACTGCTATATTGCGGTCTCTGAGTGAATTATAAATCTGTATTCATTCTATAATATTTCTTAGCTAGCTGTAAATAATACTGGATTATTCACATTAATAATGTTTTTTCATAAGAGTAAAGCAAATTTGTAATTGACTTAATTGCACTCTGTTTTTTAGAAGGTTAAATTAATTTCCTAAAAAGGAAGTATGGTGGGCTGCATTTTGCATATTCCAACTTTACAAACAAATTAATAATTTAGGGCACTTAGAAATCTTTTCTCCTTTATTGCTTTTAAGGGGCTTAATGACATTTTAAACTTCAAAACTCTTACTCCTGTGTTTATGTAAAGCTTGAGTTAGTAGATTCAATAGGTTATTATATATAAATCTTTTTAAAATGGGGCTTTCACAGTGTTTTGTAATGATATTAAGAGAATATAAACTGCAAGGTCATATGCTTTATGATATATGATATATGAATGATAATTATCATTTTATCTTTGCAGATTTTGAAAGATATAGCCAATCGATTCCATATGATGAGAGGTTCCAAAATACATTTTGTGCCAGGCTGGGATTGTCATGGGTTACCCATTGAAATAAAAGTACTATCAGAACTTGGTGGAAAAGCTCAGAAACTGTCAGCTATGGAAATTAGAGAGAAAGGTAAATCTCTATTTCTGTTTAAAAATGGTATTTGTAAACACTGTTGCCTTGTAAAAGAATTATATCAAAGGGACCGTCTGTTTTTCTTCTTTCTTTCTTTTTTGTTATAATGATATCTGTTGGAAACCACTTTGTCATAGATTTTGTTTAATTGACTTTTGGAGAACTCATGTTAAGAGATTGAAGGAAAGATTTGTGAGCATTTCCAAGTACATTTTTTTCAGTTCTTTAGTCTACATACTTTGTGAACTTATTATTTTGGTCATTGTTTTTATTTATTTTCCTGGCTAGGGCTTTCTGAACTATTTCAGGTGTGACACTAAAAGGAAATTCTAAAATACGTATTTATTTTAAATTAATCTCTTATTTGATTCTTTTCTTCAGTAGATGGGGTCAGAGAGGAATCTTCTATTCATATATGTTTAACTACTATATAATTGGATATAACTATGAACATTTTTTACTTCTTTGTAAAATATATTATTATTACCTTAGATTGAATGTACTGATTAATTTTTTTGTGTGTATAATGAAATAAGAATTATTCTGATTTTTTTCTTAAATAAATATGAATAATTTTTCCAGTTTATTTTTTTCTAAATGTAATTAGATTGTATAAAGTCTGGAAAATACACTATATAAAGTCTGGAAGTCAGTATATAAAGTACAGAAGTCAGTAATGAAATTTTAAGTTTTGATACCCTAGTTAATTTTTGAATTTGTTTTAGGGATCTTGTGAACACCTTTAAATTTGAAAATATTTTCCAATTAAATACATTTTATAGGCTAAACTGTGTATAATACCTGCATTTAGAGAAATACATGCTAAACCGTGTTTAAAAATTGGAATTTATTGGTTTTCAAAAGCTTTTCCTTTCTTGTTTTAGCTAGATCATTTGCTAAAGCAGCAATTGAGAAACAGAGATTAGCGTTTATTCGCTGGGGAATAATGGCAGATTGGAATAATTGCTACCATACATTTGATAGAAGTTATGAGGCCAAACAGTTGAGAATTTTTTACCAAATGTATGATAAGGTAATGAAGTATTTATTTTCCTTTGAGCTTGTTAAATTATGTATTATAAAATTCCAACATTCATATAATGTATTTGTCATTTATAGGGCTTGATTTATCGATCTTACAAACCTGTGTTTTGGTCTCCCTCGTCAAGGTATGTATGTGTTTTTTGGTAGTTAAAGGGTAGAATTTTGTGAGGCTTCCAAATATTTACGTGTTATTTTTAAACCTTAGGACTGCGTTGGCTGAAGCAGAACTTGAATATAATCCTGAGCATGTCAGTCGCTCAATATATGTAAAATTCCCTCTCTTGAAACCTTCTCCTAAGTTGGCATCTCTTATAGGTAAGATTTCTTCATAGCTTCATTTTATTAAGTTTATAGGATTGTAACATTTGCTCATATTTGAAATTTTATTTTCACAGATGGTTCATCTCCTGTTAGTTTTTTAGTCTGGACCACCCAGCCTTGGACAGTTCCAGCCAATCAAGCTGTTTGCTATATGCCAGACTCAACGTAGGTATATTACTGCATTTATTGTGCACAAACAGGATCAGTTCGTTCCATTGTTGGCATTATTTTGGATTCATTTCATCCTTGTTAGCCTCTTAAAATTTCGTAAATTATAACTTAGTTATTATGTTCATATGGATTTTATTAAGCTGTAGATGATCCCATTTAAGACCTTATTTCCAACTTTTTTAAGAAAACAAAACAGAAATGTAAGGGATGAAGTCCTTTGAAAATAGTACTTTTTTTATCTTGAAGTCAGTTTTTCAAACCTTTTAAAATGTTTTCTGTGGCTTTTCTTTTTTCATTATTTGTAATTTTCTCCTAATTTTATTTTAGTTATGCTGTTGTGAAATGTTCCAAATCCGGAAACCTCTACATACTGGCTGCAGATAAAGTAACATCTATTGCTTCTGCTTTGGAAACAACATTTGAGGTTATTTCAACATTTTCAGGTAAAGATTTTAAAGATTTCTGACTATCATAGTCATCAAAACATGTGGTTGATATGAGTTCAGTAGTTTCCTGAACATTACTTACTGTGAATCAAAACAGATAATGGCCTCTACCTTTCTAGACTATATTTTACATTGATCACACTGAAGGAGAATATATATTAAACATGATGAGAGTATAGAGAAATATGAACATTGACAAAAACAATAAATAAGATATTTCTGGGAAATGTTCATTGTAAAATTGGACAAAAGTCCTTTGTTCAATGTGGAATGTAGAAATAGTCTTTTAAAATTTTATTCAAAATTAAAGCACCAAAAATTATTTTTATCTGATTTAATCAAAGAACAAAGAAGAAAATAAATACATATTTATTTGGTATGTGATTTTAATAAGGAAATTGAATAAATTAGGAAAATTATTCCAAAGACAATGCTTCTATCAGAATCCATACTAAGATATAATTTGAAACTTCTAAATTAGTGACTGGTTTTAAAATACAACTGTGGGAATCTAGCGAAGTTTAAAAATATCTTTGATCCTTAGGGATGATGTATGTTTGAATTTCTTCTTAAAAAAAAAAATCACATGAATAGAGATACCCAAAAATGTAGAGATTGCCTAGCTACATAGAGAATCCTCCTAAATGCATCAGTTCAGATACAAGCCAATTAAAAGTTTAAATAATCTTAACAAAAATAAAAAGATTATTTTTATGTCAAAGGCAGGAAAGAAACTACAGATATTTACTATTTAGTACCACTTGGCCCTGTTGGTACAATAGGTTAGTTTGAGGTTCCATTGTATTCTTTATTCCAATACTCTTCCCACCTCCTGAGTACAGAAGGAATCATAGACTTCTTTGACAAGTTAGATGTTGTTACAGAAGCCGAATGGCATTCCACAATGAAGCCGAATGGCATTCAACAAAAACACCGCAGAGGTTTTATTACTAACTCAAATTGTTATTATTGTTTATAGTTTTATTATTAACCATGTAGGTTTTTATTTTCAGAAAAATAGAAATTGCTTTTTGTTAATCATTTAGAGATTTTGTTGATGGAGAGTGTTAGGTGGTAATATACTAAAGTATGAGGATAAAGTTAATAGATGAAATTACTTTGCTCCAAACCTTTGGTTTCTATTCTAAAAATGCATGAAAGGTACAGTATAGAGTCATGGGTACTGGTTTTACTTATGAATTTAACTTGAAAGAATCAAAGTGAAAGCTAGAGTAGATTTTTCTAAAAATCAGTGTTGACAGTTCTTTCCTTTGGCTATGAATTGTCTTGGAAAGAATGCATCCTAAAATATTCAGGTTTTTCCTAGTAATTTGAGTATTTCCTAGAAATAAAATGCCAAGTCAACCAAATAACAAGAAGAACTTGCGATGTTTTTTCAGAAAAGGGAGTTTTGTTGTCATCAGTTATAAGGGAATGTTGATTTTTCTGAAGCCTTTTACCCATTGTGGTGTTTTAACCAAAATGAAATCAGCAGCAGGGTTATCTATGAAATGTGAAAGCTAAAAGATTTGTATTTTTTTTTTTGGTGGTATGAGTGGGTTACTTAGTTTTCATTACTATATGGCCAGAAAAAACGATCATAGAAGTGGAGAAATTTCTCTGTGAGGACAGTTTTTAAAAAGTTAATATTTTTTAATTTGGAAAGATGAAGAATTATTTGTGGGGAAGATCTGAGGAGTAAGAGGGCCAGTGAAATTTCTTTAATTATTGAAGAGTAGATGGGGTAAACAGACTTCCAGTCCATCTTGGTAGGTATATAGGTAGAAAAGAAAATCCTTTTAAAGTTTGGAGACTGTTATTTTTAGAACATGTGAAAGAAAGTTTATAGAACTGAACTCAACTCACAAGGTAGAAAAGATGGGAAACAATAATGGTATAGAAAAATTGAAAGATAATGTGTTATGAAAGGGAGCTGGAGTTATATAGAACATTAGAGTATGGGTTGGAAGTTGGATTCAGTCATTTTTTAGCCATATGACCTCAGGCAAATGCCTTCATTTTCTTGTTTTCTGATTTGTAAATTGGGGGTACTATTTGGTGGGGATATTATATCGTGGGTGACCAGTAACTGTTAGATATTAGTTATTATCTGTTACCTTTTTAGGGTAACAACATGAAAAGCAGTAACTGTGAGTTCTCACAGAAGTACCTCCTGTCCACATAGAATCTACTGGTTGTTGACCTGTTGACCTAGAATTTCTTTGCACTCATGTTCCAAAAGGTACATAGCTGTACATAAATGAGAGAAAATTTCTTGTGCTCATTTGAGTTGATTATTTGTTACAATAATTGCTAATATTTTAAGTAATTTACTGTGTGGCAGGTATCATACTAAGTGCCCAAAATACTTAAATACATTAACTCAATTTATCACATAGCAGCCCTCTGATGTAGGAACTATAATTATTTACATTTTATAGATTCCCAAACATCACAGAGCAAGTAAAGGGGAAGCCAGGATTTCAGCCCAGTCTTGTTCCAGATTCTGCACTTCTCACCTGATGTACTATTGCCTGCCTTAAAGAGGTAGGAGAATTGCCGTACGAAATAATTCTTAATTGTGGTTTTCTTGCCCATAGGTACAGATTTGGAAAATGGTACTTGTACTCATCCTTTAATTCCTGGTAAAGTCTCTCCTCTTTTACCTGCAAATCATGTGACCATGGCAAAAGGAACCGGATTGGTACACACAGCGCCAGCTCACGGCATGGAAGATTACAGTGTGGCTTCTCAGCACAGCCTCACCACGGTACTATTCCTCTTCTCCCCTTTTCATTTATGGCTTTTGTAGAATAAAAGTAATAAATCTGAACTAACATCTTCAGTTTTTTATAGTAAGCATTTTGTCATAATAATTGTGAAAGCTTAAGTTTGTCCAGTACCTCAAAGCCTCATTAATTCATACTTATTGAGAAAGATTTCTAGAATTAACACAAAATCAGCACAAAGTTAGAATTGAATAATATATATTTAAATGAGGGCAGTGTTTTTCTTTCAAGTATTCAGTCACATAGTAAATTACTTTTAGTCCTTGAGAAATGGCAAGTGGATTTTACTAGTTTTATTAGTTGAAAATAGAAGTTTGGTTTTTTAAAACTAAACATCCTCCCCAAATTGATATTGCACATGTCAGTTACTTAGCAAGTTTTTCCATTTAGTAACGGGTGAGTCTCAAAAGCCATCACAATGTATATACTTTGCCATGGATCTGTGAATTAATAGAGACCATGTTAAAGATGTTTTTTGCATATTTTACTTTCTTTTATTAAACTTTAGGCATAAGATGTAATAAGACATTTTGCTTTTATTTATTGAAATGTGTAACTGCACAAATTTCTATTAAATGAATACTATGTATCTACATTTTCACTTTAGTAAAGGACTAGACTATTGTTTTGCCAGATATTGTCATAAGATAAAATGTCTTTATACTTTAATTGTTCAAAATGATACTTTGTAGGATTGTTTAGTGGATGAAGATGGAGTTTTCACTGATATTGCAGGTCCTGAACTTAAAAACAAGGCTGTCCTTGAAGAGGGAACAGATGCTGGTGAGTATTGTGTATGCTGACATCATAAATTACGTATTTTCTGAGAAGCAGCCAGCAGTAACCTTTCGTGGCTATTTTTCCGTCTTATCCTTTCACCAGAAACAAAAGGCTCAAATTATATTTTATTTTGCCACATGATTAAGATGGAGTTTGGACTTTTCATCTTTTGCTTTGAAGTTGTTCTTTCTGTTTAAGCAAATCAGGACAGTCAACAGAGAGAGATGTTATTTTCAGGACTATAGAGATAATGACCAGCAGTGTTAGTCTATGGAAGATAAAATCAAGCTTGAGACTATATGTTGACAGTGGGGTCTCTTGTAATCTTTATAAATCCCTGACCCATATACATGGTTTATATATTAAAATCTTGGGGGTTCTCCAGTCTTGAGTTGTCTTTCTATAATTAGGGATCCAGGAACCAGGTACTATGAAAAACCTTTCTTTGCTCCCAGTAAGACTAACACTAAGTCAAGTATTACTTTCCCAGGAGTACTATAACAAATTACCATAAATTTAGTGGCTTAAAACAAAAGACATTTATTCCTTCTTGGTTCTGGAGGCTAGAAGTCTGAAGTCAAGGTCTTAGCAGGGTCCTGCTCCCTCTGAAAAAGGTCTGGGGATGGATCCTTCCCTGCTTCTTACTAGCACCCAGTGGTTCTGGTAATCCTTAGCATTCCTAGATCCACAGCTGGGTCACTCCAGTCTCTGCCTCTGTTGTCACATGTCCTCCTTTGCCCTTGTGTGCATCTGTTTATCTTCTCCTGTCTCTGACAAGGACACCAGTCATTGGATTTGGGGACTCTAATCCAGGGTGACTTCTTCTCAACTTGATTATATTTGCATAGACCCTATGTCCAAATATGGTTACATTCACAGGTATTAGGGGTTAGGACTTGAACATATCTTTTTGGGGGACAAAACTCAAACCAACTCTACCTGGTTTCTTCTAGATCACCTGGAGACCATTTTAAGATTCGTGGTATGAAAGACTGACTCTGAATTTCAAATGTAGAATTTTAGATAAAATCTGTTCTTCTTTTGATGTGAAAAGCCATAGGAATGGCATAAGGAGTCTCATTAATGTTTTATAGTGCCTGCTTTTTATGCCAGGAGATTCCCAGATTATGTCTCTGATACCTGGTAGGTGGCTACTCTTACTGACTGGTACCTATTGGCCCAGATTTAGTACTCCCTGGTAGTTAGAGAATTATTAGGCTTTCATTGCACTTTTTTATTATGTCTAATGTAAATTGTTATTGATTTCTTAAAGTTATAAAGATGCTTCAGGCTGCAGACAATTTGTTGAAAGAGGAAAGACTGGTACACAGCTATCCCTATGACTGGAGGACTAAGAAACCAGTGCTTATTCGTGCCAGCAAGCAGTGGTTTGTAAATATCATGGATATTAAGACTACAGCGAAGGTAATTAGGCTTAAAGAGCTTACGTTCAAACTGCCTGTCTAGTGTAGTGAAAATAGCATATAGTTAGGGCAGAGCAGAGTTTAGCAAGTTGTGTAACTTCTCAGAACCTGTTTCCTCATCCACAATAAGGGGCTAATAATGCCTATCTCATGGGATAAGTGAGTGAAAGTTCCAGGGCAGTGCTTGGCACATAGTAAGCATTCAGTAAAACTCTCTTAAAACCCTTCGCTTTCTTAGTATTGAAATTAAAGTCCATTTGAGAAGTTGTTGCTTTAACAAATACCTTATAACTGGTGTTCTAAATATTAATGTATATTTGAGCTCTTTTATATTCAGTAGAATTAAATTACTAATAGGATACATACACACAGATACATACATGTATTAAATCAAAGAGCTCAAATACATATTTGTTAAACCAGTCTGAATATAGAGATACTTTGTTTTACAGCTGCATCTTACATATTTGCACAATTAGTTGGTTCATTTGTTTGCCTTGCAATTTGGGGCCTTTGCCAAAGCTATCCAGGACAGTTTGCATGTTCTGTATTTGTGTAGACTGGACAACTGTGAGATGGACTGGTTTTTGTTTTGTCTTTTTTACAGTCCGATGAAGTCTGTTTTCCTTGTAAATGTTAAAATATGTAAATTCCAGCACTGAACAGATTTTTGGTAGAAGAATATCTAAGTCTGATGGAATATGCTGAAGCCAAGTTTTTTTAAAACATATTTATAGACAGTTTTCAGTTTTTCTTTGTAGAAGTAGAATAGGGTAATGTACTGCTGTATTTTCATCACCCAAATTCAACAATAGTCAACTTCTACACACCTGTTTTTATCTATACCCCTCCTACCACCCACTTCTTACTTCCTATCCATTGGATTATTTTGAAGCAAATTTCAAGCATTATGTCATAGATATTTCAGCATATACCTGAAAGTTAAAGACTCTTTAAAACATAATTCCAGTGCCATTATTAAAATAATAATTGTATGTATTTTAATGTGAAAAAAAGTAAAGTTAGCAAAATCAAATAATCCTGTCAGTATTCATATTTCTTGGATTTTTAAACCAAGCATTGATCAAATTGAATTGCAGATGTGCCATTCTGCCAGCAGGTGGTGCTAAAGAGGGCTTTTTGGGGAGGGGATTTCTGGTAGTTAATGTGAGGAAACCATTTAAACCTGTTTTGAAGATAGAAAAATACTTTTATTAATGGGTAGAAAGAGTTTTTTTAAATGAAGTTAACATATTTTAGAGATTATTATCTAACGTCTTTGCTATATAATTTATCATTTGGTAATTGACAAATGAAGTGAAATCAAATACTAGTAGTTTATGACTTTTGGGGGTTGGAAGTCGGGAGAGTTCTTGAGAGATAGTAAGTAAATAGAAAGTAACATTTTGAGAGAGTGATTTGTATTTTTTTTTTGATTATTTGAATGGGGCATCCTGCAATGCCTTCTTTTTTTTTTGCCATTTTTTTATTAAGGTATTTTTGATGATTTGTATTTTGTAAATCATAGTATGTTGCAATCTGTCAACATAAGACAGGAGCTTATTTTTTTAAGTATCTCTTTAAAAATCATTGAAATTAAATTTGAATGGATTTTAACCATAGATTAATGAAGTATACTACTTCTATTAAACCTGTTACTACCAGTTTTGATGTAGGTGCTTGGAAATTAGTATAAAATCCCTTTCACATCTTCCAAAGGTGAAGCCTGTTCTTGATGTTATTTATTAGGTCCTTTGTGGCCCCATATTAACTTTGCCTCATTTGCCCTGAAATCTGTTTTTTTAGTTTACTTTTTGCCGGAGGAAGGTGGTGTATGTAAATGAGTGTACACATCTAAAATAAAGAACTGTATTAGGATAAACAGTGATAGTTCTAGAAAATTTTTCTTCTTTCTCTTACCGGACTTTATTTGTGAATTAATGGCAGGAATTGTTAAAAAAAGTGACATTTATTCCCGGATCAGCACTGAATGCCATGGTCGAAATGATGGACAGACGGCCGTATTGGTGTATATCAAGACAGAGAGTTTGGGGTGTTCCAATTCCTGTGTTTCATCATAAGACAAAAGATGAATTCTTGATCAACAGGTTAGAACTCCTCCTAATTTTCAACATTTTATGTCTATTTTTTATTAAGGTATTATTGATATACACTCTTATGAAGGTTTCACATGAAAAAACAATGTGGTTACTACATTTACCCATACCCCAGTGCAGTCACTGTCCATCAGTGTAGTAAGATGCCACAGATTCACTATTTGACTTCTCTGTGCTACACTATTTTCCCCTTGACTCCCCACACCATGTGTACTAAACATAATACCCCTTAATCCCTTTCTCTCACTCTGCCCACCCACCCTCCCACACCCCTCCCATTTGGTAACCACTAGTTTCTTCTTTGAGTCTCTGAGTCTGCTGCTATTTTGTTCCTTCAGTTTTGCTTCGTTGTTATACTCCACAAATGAGGGAAATCATTTGGCACTTGTCTTTCTCCACCTGGCTTATTTCACTGAGCATAATATCCTCCAGCTTCATCCATGTTGTTGCAAATGGTAGGATTTGTTTCTCTCTTATGGCTGAATAGTATTCCATTGTGTATATGTGCCACCTCTTCTTTATCCATTCATCTATTGACAGACACATAGGTTGCTTCCATATATTGGCTATTGTAAAAAGTGCTGCGATAAACATAGGGGTGCATATGTCTTTTTGAATCTGAGAAGTTGTATTCTTTGGGTAAATTCCAAGGAGTGGGATTCCCGGGTCAAATGGTATTTCTATTTTTAGTTTTTTGAGGAACCACTACATTGCTTTCTACTATGACTGAACTAGCTTACATTCCCATCAGCAGTGTAGGAGGGTTCCCCTTTCTCTGCATCCTCACCAGCATTTGTTGTTCTTAGTCTTTTGGATGCTGGCCATCCTTCCTGGTGTGAGGTGATATCTATCTCATTGTGGTTTTAATTTGCATTTCCCTGATGATTAGTGATATGGAACATCTTTTCATGTGTCTGTTGGCCATCTGAATTTCTTCTTTGGATAACTGTCTCTTCATATCCTCTGCCCATTTTTTAATTGGGTTATTTGCTTTTTGGTGTTGAGGCATGTAAGTTCTTTATATATTTTGGATGTTAACCCCTTGTCAGATATGCCATTTGCAAATATATTCTCCCATACTGTAGGATGCCTTTTTGTTCTGTTGATGGTGCCCTTTGCCGTACACAAACTTTTTAGTTTCATGTAGTCCCATGAGTTCATTTTTGCTTTTGTTTCCCTTGTTCGAGGAGATGCGTTCAGGAAATAGTTGCTCATGCTTATATTGAGGAGATTTTTGCCTATGTTGTCTTCTAAGAGTTTTATGGTTTCATGACTTACAGGTCCTTGATCCATTTTGAGTTTACTTTTGTGTATGGGGTTAAACAATAATCCAGTTTCATTCTCTTGCATGTAGCTGTCCAGTTATGCCAACACCAGCTGTTGAAGAGGCTGTCATTTCCCCATTGTATGTCCATGGCTCCTTTATCATATATTAATTGACCATAAATGGTTGGGTTTATATCAGGGCTCTCTAGTCAGTTCCATTGGTCTATGGGACTGTTTTTGTCCCAGTGCCAAATTGTCTTGCTTACTGTGGCTTTGTAGTAGAGCTTGTAGTTGGGGAGCATAATCCCCCAGCTTTATTGTTCCTTCTCAGGATTGCTTTGGCTATTTGGGGTCTTCTGTGATTCCATATGAATTTTAGAATGATTTTCTCTAGTTCGTTGAAGAATGCTGTTGGTATTTTGATAGGAATTGCATTGAATCTGTAGATTGCTCTAGGCAGGATGGCCATTTTGACAATATTAATTCTTCCTATCCATGAGCACGGGATATGTTTCCATTTATTGGTATCTTCTTTAATTTTTCTCATGAGTGTCTTATAGTTTTGAGAGTATAGGTCTTTCACTTCCTTGGTTAGGTTTGTTCCTAGGTATTTTATTCTTTTTGATGTAACTGTTAACGGAATTGTTTTCCTGATTTCTCTCTCTGCTAGTTCATTGTTAGTGTATAGGAATGCCACAGATTTCTGTGTATTAATTTTGTATCCTGCAACTTTGCTGAATTCAGATGTGGTAGTTTTGGAGTGGATTCTTTAGGGTTTTTTATGTACAATATCATGTCATCTGCAAACAGGGACAGTTTAACTTCTTCCTTGCCAACCCAGATGCCTTTTATTTCTTTGTGTTGTCTGATTTCCATGGCTAGGACCTCCAGTTTTATGTTGAATAGAAGTGGGGAGAGTGGGCATCCTTGTCTTATTCCCAATCTTAAAGGAAGAGCTTTCAGCTTCTCACTGTTAAGTATAATGTTGGCTGTGGGTTTGTCATATATGGCCTTTATTATGTTGAGGTATACTTGCCCTCTATACCCATTTTCTTGAGAGTTTTTATCATGAATGGATGTTGAATTTTGTCGAATGCTTTTTCAGTCTATGGAGATGATTATGTGGTTTTTGTCCTTTTTTTTGATGTGGTGGATGATGTAGATGGATTTTCGAATGTTGTGCCATCCTTGCATCCCTGGAATAAATCCTACTTGATTATGATGGATGATCTTTTTGATGTATTTTTGAATTTGGTTTGCTAATATTTTGTTGACTGGTTTTGCATCTATATTCATCAGGGATATTGGTCTGTAATTTTCTTTTTTTGTGGTGTCTTTGCCTGGTTTTGGTATTAGAGTCATGCTGGCCTCATAGAATAAGTTTGGAAGTGTTACCTCTTCTACTTTTTGGAGAACTTTAGGGAGGATGGGTATTAGGTCTTCAGTAAATGTTTGATAAAATTCAGCGGTAAAGCCATCTGGTCCAGGCGTTTTATTCTTAGGTAGTTTTTTGGTTACCAGTTCAATTTCGTTGCTGGTAATTGGTCTGTTGAGATTTTCTGTTTCTTTCTGGGTCAGGCTTGAAAGGTTGTATTTTTCTAGAAAGTTGTCCATTTCTTCTAGGTTATCCAGTTTGTTAGCATATAATTTTTCATAGTATTCTCTAATAATTGTTTGTATTTCTCTGGTGTCCATAGTGATTTTTCCTTTCTCATTTCTGATTCTGTTTATGTGAGTAGACTCTCCTTTTTTCTTGATAAGTCCAGTAGGGGTTTATGTATTTTGTTTATTTTCTTAAAGAACCAGCTCCTGCTTTAATTGATTCTTTCTATTGTCTTATTCTTCTCGATTTTATTTATTTATGCTCTAATCTTTATTATGTCCCTGCTCCTACTGACTTTGGGCTCATTTGTTCTTCTTTTTCTAGTTTTGTTAATTGTGAGTTTAGACTGCTCATATGGGATTGTTCTTCTTTCCTGAGGTAGGCCTGTATTGCAATATACTTTTCTCTTAACATGGCCTTCTGTGCGTCCCAGCGATTTTGCGATGTTGAATTATTGTTGTCATTTGTCTCCATATATTGCTTGATCGCTGTTTTTATTTGGTCATTGATCCATTGGTTATTTAGGAGCATGTTGTGAAGCATCCATGTGTTTCTGGGATTTTTCATTTGAGTAATTTATTTCTAGTTTCATACCTTTGTGATCTGAGAAACTGGTTGGTACAATTTCAATCTTTTTGAATTTACTGAGGCTCTTTTTGTGGCCTAGTATATGATCTATTCTTGAAAATGTTCTATGTGCACTTGAGAAGAATGTGTATTCTGCTGCTTTTGGGTGTAGAGTTCTGTAGATGTCTGTTAGGTCCATCTGTTCTATTATGTTGTTTAGTGCCTCTGTCTCCTTACTTATTTTCTGTCTGGTTGATCTGTCCTTCAGAGTGAGTGGAGTGTTGAAGTCTCCTAGAATGAATGCATTGCATTCTATTTCTCCTTTTAATTCTGTTAGTATTTGTTTCACATATGTAGGTGCTCCTGTGTTGGGTGCATAGATATTTATAATGGTTATATCTTCTTGTTGGTTTGACCCTTTTATCATTCTGTAATGTCCTCCTTTGTCTCTTGTGACTTTCTTTGTTTTGCATTCCATTTTGTCTGATACAAGTACTGCAACTCCTGCTTTTTTCTCCCTATTAGTTGCATGAAATATCTTTTCTGTCCCTTCACTTTTAGTCTGTGTATGTCTTTTGGTGTAAAGTGAGTCTCTTGTAGGCAGCATATAAGATGGGTCTTGTTTTTTGCCCATTCAGTGACTCTATGTCTTTTGATTGGTGCATTCAGTCCATTCACATTTAGGGTGATTATGGATAGGTATATACGTATTGGCATTGCAGACTTTAGATTCGTGGTTACCAAAGGTTCAAGGTTAACTTCCTTATTATCTAAGAGTCTAACTTAACTCACTTAATATGCTATTACAAACACAATCTAAAGGTTCTTTTTTTTTCTTCCTCCTCCATTCTTTATATATTAGGTATCGTATTCTGTACTCTTTGTCTATCCCATGATTGTCTTTTGGGATAGTTAATTTAATTTTGCACTTGCTTAGTAATTAGCTATTCTACTCTCTGTAGTGTGGTTTTATTACCTCTGGTGACAGTTATTAAACCTTAGGAACACTTCCATCTATAGCAGTCCCTCCAAAATACACTGTAGAGATGGTTTGTGGGAGGTAAATTCTCTCAGCTTTTGCTTATCTGGAAATTGTTTCATCCATCCTTCAATTTAAATGATAATCTTGCTGGATGAAGTATTCTTGGTTCGAGGCCCTTCCATTTCTTTGCATTAAATACATCATGCCACTCCCTTCTGGCCTGTAAGGTTTCTCTGAGAAGTCTGTTGATAGCCTGATGGGCCTTCCTTTCCATGTAATCTTATTTCTGTCTCTGGCTGCTTTTAATAGTCTGTCCTTATCCTTGATCTTTGCCATTTTAATTACTATATGTCTTGGTGTTGTCTTCCTTGGGTCCCTTGTTGGGAGATCGATGCATCTGCATGGCCTGAGAGACTATCTCCTTCCCCAGACTGGGGAATTTTTCAGCAGTTACCTCCTCAAAGACACTTTATATCCCTTTTTCTCTCTCTTCTTCTTCTGGTATCCCTATAATGCAAATATTGTTCCATTTGGATTGGTCACACAGTTCTCTCAATATTCTTTCATTCTTAGAGATCCTTTTTTCTCTCTGTGCCTCAGCTTCTTTGATTTCCTCTTCTCTAGTTTCTATTTCATTTATCATCTCCTCCACTGTATCCAATCTGTGTTTAATACTGTCCATTGGGCTCTTTAACGATTGGATCTCCAACTGGAATTCATCCCTGAGTTCTTGAATATCTTTCCATACCTCCATAAGCGTGTTAATGATTTTTATTTTGAACTCTCTTTCAGGAAGAGTCATGAGGTTGATGTCATTTAAATCTTTCTCAGGAGTTGTATTAGTAATTTTACTCTGAACCAGGTTCCTTTGGCGTTTCATATTTGTATATGGCGCCCTCTAGTGCCCAGAAGCTCTACTCCCTGGAGCTGCTCAGCCCCTGAAGCATTGTCGGGGGTCGCAAGGGAGTTGTATTGGTGCCTGGGGGGAGAAGAGCTGTTTCCTGCTTCCTGGCTGCTATGCCTGTCTCCACTGCCTGAACCAGTGGGCCGAGCACACAGTTTTAAGCCTCTGTGCTTGCGTTTGTAGTTGCCGTAGACAGATCTTCCCTCTGGCTGGCCTAACACTAGGGTAGGGTTTGCCAGTTTGCGAGCCAGGTGGGGCTGGCTGGGAGAAAGGCGCAGTAGGCTGCCTGTCACTGAGGGGGTTCTTGGAGCTGTATAGCCAGCCAGGGAGCTTGAGCACCTGAAGATTGTCTAAGGAGGAAGATTTCTTTTTCCTCCTTAAATATGAGAGTCTATATGGCAAAGCTCCCAACCTGCTGGGCAGAGTGCACCCTCGGACAATTTTGTCTACCTGTCCTCTCTCCTGAGCAGTAAGCTCTGTGCAATCCTTGCCCCTTTAGCAGCCCTCTTGCTAAGGGCTTCCTTGTTAGGAAGTCTCTCAGACTGCCTGCCTTTCTTTTGTCCCAGAGCAGCCGGATATGGATCCCTACTTTCCACAAGTGGCTGGAATCTCAGTCTCTCCAAGAATTCTGCCTGTCTTAGCTTTCCAACCCTGTAATCATGAGAGTATTATGCAAGCACCATGAATTGTAGGTTTGTGCTCCCAGAGCAGATCTCTGGAGTTAGGTATTCAGCAGTCCCAGGCCTCCACTCCCTCCCTGCTCCATTTCTCTTCCTTCCGCCCATGAGCTCGGGTGGGGGAAGGGCTTGGGTCCCGCTGGGCCACAGCTTTGGTACGTTACCGTGTTCTCTGAGGTCTGCTCTTTTGTCCTGGTGTGGGCAGTCTGGCGTAGTCCTCTTTCCTGTTGCTTTTTCAGAATTAGTTGTATTAATTATATTTTCGTATTATATGTGGTTTTAGGAGAATCGTGTGTCTCACCTCTCATGCTGCCATGTTTAATCCGTATTTCAACATTTTAAAGTGAATTATGTTTTCTTAAAAAATGGAAATATAGTGGACAGTTGAGAACTAATACATGTTAAATAAAATACTCTAAAATAATGATCTTTTTGAGAGAAGTAAGATATAATTTTTGAAAAGATCCTTCCACATGGTTGAAATTTAGGAATAGCAATACTTTTTTTCAGTATTGATATTTAAAAGCAAAGGCTCTGATTTTCTTTCATGAGAATTCATTGTTCTTGACTCTGTACCTCGCGTTTCTAGGAAAAAGTGTTAGCAAACTAAAGATGGTGTTTAGCGGGATACCAGGATGGAATTGTTCTTTAGGAATTAGAGTCAGTCACTCCTTTAATCTGAGTGTGCTCTCCCTTTCAGTAGAAGTATGGCATTATGTAATTGTCTATAGTGCCTTTAAAATTTAAGGTATTATAATGTAATTAAATGCAAAAAAAAATGTATTAATTCTAATGATTATTACATTCCCAATTACTCTTTTTTCCTTAAAGTCTTCTTTTAATTTATAAATACAATACATTGGCATAATAAACAATTCAAGGTAGAAAAGCTTATGCAGTGAAAAAATTTTTTTCTTAATCCAGACACTAATTTCTTGAGTCTGTGAACAAGACTGACATGGTCCTCGCTGTTAATGAGATGCTAGTCTAGTTAGTGTCTTCTAGTAAATTAGGGAGGCTTTCAGTGTTGTGGCTGTTATTAACAGATGTGGAAAGGGGAATATTAATCATTCCTTTTAGGAATATGTCCCAGGTTTTAATTTTCTGTGAATAATTTTGTTTTAGTTTCATTAATGGAATTTTTCCTAAATTATGTTGAACATGAGTAAAGAATTTGAGCACATTTTTTAAGTATTTGAGGGCATGGAGGCCAGCAGGTGATGGGAGTTCAAATAACTATAGACATGGAGTTGAATGTCCCAGCTTGGGGTTCATCAAAATTTTTGTAAAATGGTTCTACTTTTCATTGTTAACATTCTCAGTATTTCCTTAGGTGGTACTTTTAGGAATGCATGTATTTTAGGGCTTTTTAAAAGGTTGATTAAAGTGTTGTTTTGTTTTCTTTAATCATGTATAGCTACTTATGAGGTAGTTATTAGTATCCTTCATGTGAAAGTTCCTTTTCAGTTTGAAATATGCATTTTATTACTATTTCATGGGTGACCAGATACCTACGGTGTCATGGCTCAGAGAGAGGAGTTAGAGGCTCTGTTTTGGGCAAATGCTGAACCACAAAACAGCTCATTTCGCTTCATTCAAAAGAGATGTGGTATTTGAGTAGGAACTTGTGGATTAGGTAGGAAATGGGCGAAAATATTTTGCCAGTTGAGGGATTAGCAGGAGCTGAGAACCTGGAGTGCAGAAACATAGCATGTGTATAGGAACTATAATGGGATGGTGGCTATGTGAGGGGAGTTTCAGAAAGATAAACACTGAAAAGACTGGTTGGGCCAATTATAGTGAGTCTTGAATTCTAGGTTAAAGAGTAAACTTTTAAGTAGGCATGTGGAATAGAGTGTGTTTTAGGAAAAGAAACTAGGCTAGAGACCAGGAAGTCATTGTAAGGTTATTTCAGTTATCAGTACAATTTGGAGTGAGGTAAGACTCTTTGGCCTAAATATTGTTGCTTGTGTTGTTTTTATAATTGAGAGCTTCATCGTGTATAAGTTGCTAATATCATAATATCTTAAATTTGAGATAAATTTACACAAGTATTTAAAATTCCACACTGGGGAGTTTTCTTTTCAGGAATATTTATAAGCCACTGCTATTGTTTTTTTTCTTTTCAGTATTTAGAGAACAAGATTTTTAGGGAATTTCCTTGAAGTGATTGAGATTGGCTATTTCTATTGATCAGTCATCGATCTGTATTACTAAGTAGAGCAAACTGGTTTATTGGACCATTATTTCATCATGACAATACAGTTGTACATGGGTCATTAGTTGGTAAGCTAGGTGAAGTAAATGTGAGCTTTGTCAGAAAAACACAAGCAAATTTTCATTAGGTACCATTTATGTTTTATTTACAGTAAGTTCATTTTACACAGTTATGTGACATTCTTTTCTATGCATTTGCCATTACATTGCTTGCATGGTAGTAGTTGATTTCTGACCTTGATGTAGCAGAGATACACAGAATAGTGGCCTACAGAAATGACAGACAGACTCAGCCATCTTGTCTGTCAATTCATAGGTCATTTTCCTATGTACCATTTCTTAATGATGACTAATCTTCCATTGTTGGGACTTTTATGTGACATACACTTGATTTAGGAAAATGGGTATTAATTCTTAGTTGTTTGCTTATTTTTCAAAACAGTGTGAAAGATTATCTTTTTTCCTCGTTAATCAGACAATCAAATGACCACAATTTTCTGTCCTTCTTGGATATGCCTTTTTATATTGTAGCAAGTTGGTAACCATCAAAAGTAACAGCAGCTCCACTGGCGATCGATACACAGTCCACATGGAGTTGCTGTTACACTTGATAACTCCATTCTGTATGTCAGAAGATCTGTCTGCTTTTCTTGATGAAAGTCTGAATTATCTCTTGTTGTTTCTCAGAAGGAAATCTTGATTTATTCTAGTTCTAAATAAGTTTAGAAACTGGTAGATTTGAAGCTCTGGTTCAAATTAATATCCTCATTTGCACTTTTATTTTCTGAAGAAATAATTCCATTTCTGATATTAATATCATGGATCATTTTTTTCAATCTGTAGTGTAATGCCATTATAATTTAGATAGAAATCTATTCTTAGTTAATAAAGACAACTGGCTTTTATCACAAAGAAGATAAAATTTAGAAACATTTGCTACCTGGGAAGGAAAAGAAGTTGTGTTAGTTAGATTTTCTTCATTTCAGATGATTATAATCAACATTACAGTTAATGCAATAGTTAACTCACACATTTACAAAACTTAGCCCCTCATTCCTGAAAATTATGAGACATATACTAAACAGTTAAGAACTGGAATTTTTAGTTTAATTTGAGTGTTAGCTTTAACTACAATTTTTGTTTATGTTAATAATGACATTTGGTGAAGAAATACAATGTTCACTAAATAAAATTTTCTCCAGAATTGTTTTCTGTCACCTTTAAAATGTGGGATTAAATTAAAAATAGAATTTTCCCCCCAAGATTTCATTGTGTTCTAGAATTAAATTTAGGAAATAAATTAGAAACATGTAGCTTCTTACCTTATTCCAGTAATTTGCAGAAGAAAAGTTGTCTTATGTAGTCTTTAGTATTTTTGCTTTTATAAAAGCAAGTCACAGGGAACAGTGGGATGGCAGCAACAGGTTCTTCATTGCCCAGTAACCGTAGTGCTGCTTTCTTTCCAGTAACAGGCTAAATAAGCCTTCAGCCCGGTTGATACCAAAGTTCAGAGTGATTGGTTGGTGTCGCGGTTGATCTGACTACCTTGTGGATTTCCACTGATTGAAATCTCATGAGGGCCACATAATGCGTGGGTTTAGATAAGGCCCTTTAGTAAAGTACAAAGTTTTATGATGGGCTTATTGCTTTATGAAATACAGCATTGAAATGGAAACCCTTAGATAAGTGGTTTCACCCAATTTTATCAGTAATTTATAATGATCTTTAAGTTATAAGTTAACTGTGTGTTTGTGTTAAGTATAGGATATTATCAACAAAATAAAGGAGACAATTCTTGAGTTTCAAAAGACAAATTTTTACTTCTAACTTACATTTTTTTCTGAAGAATATTTAATATCACTAAGAAATGCCTATAAAATTGTTTTAAAAAAATTTAAAGCATGATCTGTTTTGTTATGTAAAATTACACTTCTGGGTATTTATCCTAAGGAAATAAGAGGATTAAATGTCTCTTGTACAAAGATGCCTAATACAGTTGTTTATAAAGGAACATAATAATATAACAAGAAGGGGTAATGTAAGTCATTTGTAGAAGAATGAATATGCAGCCATTAAAAATGGTAGCTTAGCTCTTAATGTTAGCCTGGTTCCCTGTGTATGAGAATCAAATAAATGCAGCCCATTCTTACATTTAGCTGTTCCTGCATTTTTGCTACAGCACAAACATTGAGTATTTTTTGAGCACTGTATAGCATTTACGTGTACTTTTTTCCACAATTATCTGTTCAGATTTTGTTTGAACTAATGTTAAATTTATCTTGACTTTGTAATCCAGTATAGTTACCTCAAGTTGGCAGGTTTTATGTGGTGTTTTTACTTTTATTACAAATTTGTTTTTAAAATTCTCTGCTATGATGTTTTAGGGTTATTCACATCACTAGAGTAAGGTCAAGAAAAAGGTTTTACTTTGTGATACCAATTCTGCGCACTTAAATTTTGATTTGTTTGGATTGTGAGGATGTTTTTGTCTTTGAAATCTGCATTCTTATTTATCATAGGCTTACTCAGTTTTCATCCTCAAATTCCAGAGTTGTCTTTAGTTTATTTCCCTGATTTTGAAAATATAAGTAATAAGTTATCTAAGGTCTTAAAGTAGAACTAATTGAGTTACAGAACATAATGCCTACTAAAATATATTTAATACATAATATTTTTATTTCATGATATAATGTAAGGGAGCGAGTGTTACTCCAAATATTAATGAGGTAGAGCTTCTTTTCTCCCCTCTTTAAAATGTTTCCTGTTTCTTTTGGATACATTGAAAAGATTATTCTTCTATCCAGATTCATACACATATGTTATGAGGAAAAGTATTGGATCATTTTCTTAATACTGTGTAGTTTTAACTTCAGTTCTACAGATCACATTGAAGTCTTGCTCAAGATTTAGAAATCTCAGGCAATGGCATGCCAAAACGATGTTGCCATTGGCAAACTTGTATTCTGCTGTTGTCAGTGGAAGTCACAAAATCTAGTGATAAGAATGTACTGTGAATTGCATAGAATTTTAGAGTCAAAGGTGGTCTTAGAGACCCTATAACCCAACTGTCATTTTTATCTTCATAAAATTATTATAAGATCCACTTCCATTGTAGAAAATTTAGAAGTATGCAGAAAAAATAGAGGCAACCAGTTTTTAACATTTCATCATATTTCTTTTCAGATATTTGAAAATTTGATACATTTCTTTTTTTTCATTGTCTCTGTACATTCATAATTGAGGGCATACTATATAGTTTATGTCCTGCATTTTCTAACTTAACATTTTATAGCAATCATTTAGCTTGTCACTAAAATCTCTTTGGAAATAGGATTCTAAAGATTCATGAAAAATCAATATGGCATTTATGACACAGTTATGCCATTAATACTTTTTAATTGTCCTATTATTGGACATAATTATATACATAAGGGTGTCCTCATATTATTTAAAAAAATATTACTATAAATGTGTTGGAATGAATATTTCTGTGCATAAATGTTTGTCTCATTTTTTATTGGTTCCTTAGAAATATCACCATATCATTTCCAGAAAAGTTGTAAACATTTTTACTTTTATCAACAGCATATGAGTGTCTGTTTCAGTGTAGCCATTCTAGAATCAGAATGTTATCATTTTGAATCTTTGCTGTACTGAATAGGTGAAAAATGGTATCTCACAGTTTGCATTTGTTCAGTTAATAGTGAAGGTTGGGTTGAATTTGTCATATATTTATTAGTGCTTCATATTTCTTCTGTGAATTTCTTGTTCATATTCTCCCATTTTTCATAGCAGGATGCTGTTTCTCTTGTTGCTTTGTAGGTGTTCACTGTGCACTTTTTTTTATTAAAGTATCATTGATATACAATCTTATGAAGGTTTCACATGAACAACATTGTGGTTTCAACATTCACTCATATTATCAAGTCCTCACCACCCCCATTGCAGTCACTGTCTATCAGCGTAATAAGATTCTATAGAGTCATTACTTGTCTTCTCTGTGCTCTCCTGCCTTCCCCGTGACTTGCCTATATTGTGATTGCAAATTATAATGCCCCTTAATCCCCTTCTCCCTCCCTCCCAGCCCACCCTCCTCAACCCTTCCCCTTTGGTAACCGACCGCTAGTCCCTTCTTGGAGTCTGTGAGTCTGCTGCTGTTTTGTTCCTTCCGTTTTGCTTTGTTTTTATACTCCACAAATGAGTGAAATCATTTGGTACTTGTCTTTCTCCACCTGGTTTATTCACTTATTATAATACCCTCTAGCTCCATCCACGTTATTGCCAATGG
>JAQQAC010002701.1:14851971-14983252 GCA_029783875.1 Phataginus tricuspis
TATGTTAAATTAAAAAAATTTTTAATTTACTGAATTTTAATAAAATTTTAATTTAATTTATATTAGTAAATGTGTAATGAGTTGGCCACAATAACTTTTATATGCAAATGAATCAATTGCACTTTAATGTGAAAAACTTAAAATTCCTTAAAAAATCATTTTAGAATATGAATTTAATATTCTATTCTAAGTATTTAATTTTCTTAAGACTTTTTTGGATGTTTATTGTATATGTTGTGATCTGTGCGTAACTGCAATGTTCCCACGTCACCTTGCTAGGTCGGTGGTCCTGATGCCTTGGAGTATGAGCCGGGTCAGGATGTCCTGGACATCTGGTTTGACAGTGGCACGTCATGGTCTTGTGTTCTTCCAGGTAATCTCAAATAATAGATTATATGCCAATCAATCTGTTTTGGAAATACATAAATGGTCCTGAGAAGAAATCTGTAATCAAGAATTTTATTTTTTTTTTTTGGAAGCTCTTCTGCTAGAATTTTAGATCTGGGCCTTTGGATATTATTTAACCCAGTGATTTCTGAATGCTTTTTGTTTTGCCAAATGAAATTTTACGTAGAACCACAATATGTAAGATAGATCAGAATGGGAGTTTTCTTCCTCTCCTTGACTCACGTGGCAACCCCAGTGCACTCAGTTCTGTGAAACAAAGTTTGTAAAGTACTGAAATAATCTGATCCCCTCATTTATCAGAAGAGGAAATGAGATTGGATTAGAGCCTGATTAGGTGGTGGTCACATAGCTCAGTTAGCATCATACTGGAACTTAGGCACCTTGAGTTCAGTTCTCATTCTTTCATATTACATTGCCTGGTCATGCCTTCTCTCTGCTCCGTACAGACAACTGACTGATTTTATACTCATTCATGTTTAGGGCACGTTTTTGACACATTGGATAAAGAGAAAGGAGAGATGGGCAGGAATTAGGAGATGAATGCTTGAGATGTGTTTAGATGCTGAATTAAGGTAGTGAAAAGGTAGAGATAAAATGAAGAATAAGGCTCCTTATCAAGGAGTATAAAGTCAGGGATGATAGGTGGCAGAGAAGCAGTGGTGGGTCAGACAGTTCCTCACACTGTTGCGAAGCGCCCGCTTGGGTCCAAGAGGTCCTGTTTGCTTTTTGGAGCAAGGGCGTGTGGGAAAATAGTTTGTCTGGTAGTGGAATTCGAAGGGATTGTCCTCAAGTTTTACTTGAGGTATTCTTCTATTACTAGGCCTCACTACTGAGAGGACAGCAGTATAATTCCTAGTAGGTAAATACTTCCCTACATTTGGAACTTTCTTTTAGCTTAGGAAATTTGAAAAGCAAAATAAAAATGCATGTAAATTTCTGTTTACTCTGTATGACAGCTAAAATGTGTATAATATGTCCAGGTCATAATTGGAGCCTTTGATGGGGTTAAGCTTCATGAGAACCAATTTGTGCTGCTGTTTGTGGTGCTGACAGTTCAGTCACCCTATTTCTAGTCTGTGATGATCTTAACCCATATTTAACTGCTGCAGAAATACTTGAATAAATGGAATTAGTGGTAAAAATGCACCTAAACAGTAAATCATCTTTCATTCTCTGTCATATTTAGGTAATTAATTCAAAGAAAGACAGTTTGTCATTTAAATATGTATGTTGCATGCATAGGTGGCTGCTGGAACAGAAACAACCTTCCTTCACAGATAATACACAAATCCAATTTTAGATTGGAGTTTCTGCTTTTTCACTCAGATCTCATATTCTTCCTCCTCAAAAAAAAAGTTAATAAAATAAAACAAAAATCTTATATGAGATCGATCAGTAAGAATTAGAGTAACTGACATATTTTATCCTATTTTCCTCCCTTTTTTTCCTTTATGATAAAACTATTTCAAAAGATAGGCAGAAAGAATGGAGTGGGAAAGAGTCAATATAACTAGAAGTGAATTCATAGTTTGAAAAGGCATGAATGAGTCAAAGGTAATATTTCTTTAAAAAAAAAAGTCACCTACTTTCTTGAGAAGGCCTATTGTACTTTTCATTCTCAAATGGTTTATATCAAGTCTAATATGAAATTATTCAACATCTACATATTTCTCTGAAAGTACATTATTGCAAAATGAGCTGGATTTTGAACTGTGTTTCAGCTACCAGTCTGCATCATTATCTACTAATGTTTAACAAGATGAATTTGGTGATTGTATGGCATACATAACTGGTTTTACTTCCTGATGACAGATTTTATAGCAGTGAAAGAGATTTGGCTTATGAATTAATTTGACACAAGGTCAGGTACCTGTTTCACTTGAGTTCAAGGTCAGCAGAACTTAAGAAAGTGAAACCTGAACACTTTCTGAAAGGGAATGGCATTTTAAAGTGAATCCTATATAAGTAATAAGTCACACCCATACTTACACATTATACCAGTGATGTTCATCTTTGATCACTTGGATAAGGTGGTGTCTGCACACTTTCTCAGTTGTAAAGTTACTTCTCACTCTCATCCCCTTATGGTAATTATAATTGGTATCTTGTAGGGAGATAATTTAAGGCTGGAAATAATACTGTTTTCTCACCAGAATTTCACCTGGTAGTTAAGCACCCTTGATTTTTTTTTTTTTTTTTAGCACCCTTGATTTTTGGGCTGAAATAATTGTTATGATGTTTGCCAAATGGTCTCTTATCTCAGATAATTATTGAATCATTTGAATTAATTGTGGCTAACTGTTGAATGCTAACTAAATATATGTCCTAACAAATTTGAGGCTGAAGTACTATATGGTAATTCTCTCTCCATGTCTTTAAAAAAAAAAGTATTTTGCTTTTTTTAGAGCAGTTTTAGGTTCACAGCAACAAAAAGAGGAAGGTACACAGAGTTCCCATATGCCTCCTGTCCCTACACAGGGATAGCCTTCCCTGTTATCAACATCCCCCACCGGAGTGGGCTGGTGATGGACCTACACTGACACATGTGATGCCCCGAAGCTCGGAGTTTACATTACGATTCACTCCTGGTGCTGTGCATTCTATGGGTTGGACAAATACGAGATGTACCCGTCGTTACAGTGTCCTACTGAGTCCTTCCACTGACGTAAAAAGTCCTCTGTGCTCCACCTACTCATCCCTCCTCCCCACTCCCTCATCTCCTGCCCTGACCCCTGGTTCCTATGGCTTTTTATAGTTTGCCTATCTTTTGGCTAGGTCATCATCAAATTAGGAGTTAATAATTTGCCCTTTATATAAAAGGCATTCCTTTTTTCTGATTTGATTTCCTGGTTAAGCACATATCCTCTGGTGCCAGATTGTCTAGGTTCAGAATTCATCTCTGCTGCTCACTACCTGCATAGCATAACCCCCAGGACAAGTTATAAAACCTCTTAGTGCCTCACTTGCCTCATCTGTAAAATGGAGATGATGATAACAATACCTTACAGAGTTAATATGAGAATAAGATGAATTAACATAAAGCTAGCTGATGCTCAACAAATATTTATTGAATTAATAAAAATTTTATATTCCTGAAAGATTTAACAAGAAATACTGATAATGGTAATTATTTTGAATAAATCCCTAAGTTAGCTAGTGTTATAATTACCTATGGTTTGGGAGATGCTACTCCAAGGTTTATTTTCTTTATCTTTATTAATAAATGTAGGCATTAAGGGTAATAGCTCAAATGAATGCAATCTAGCCATTGGGTATAGTTATTACACAAGAAATGACAATACTTTTGTTTTAACACTTTGATACATACTTTTTCATTTTCCTCTTTTAATTAAATTTCTGTATATTTTAATATATTTTTCTCAAGGTACTGATCAAAGAGCAGATTTGTACTTGGAAGGAAAAGACCAGCTTGGTGGCTGGTTCCAGTCCTCCTTACTAACCTGTGTGGCAGCAAAGCGGAGGGCCCCTTTTAGGTAGGTGTCACCCCTGAGCCAAACGAGTCGCGCTTTGAGTGCTTCTGCTGGGTACTTGCCAGTGTGTGAAGCTCTGTGCTGAGTAGTATTTATATGATAAAATGCCACCTTGGTATCCAGGCTCATAGAGAATTAAGAGTTTGAAATATTAAAAAAAAAAAATGTAGAGAAGTCTTGTCACTGATAGAGATTCCTAGCTCCAGAAGTGAAGCCAGCATTGACCGCAGTAGTGGGGAACTCTAGAGAGAGCTAGATCGTGAAATATGGTAAAACTCGACATGGAGGGATGTAGAGAAGGATGATCTACGTTGATCGAAGACAGCCCAAGCTCAAATATCCTTTTATTCATAATATCCCCAAGTGGCTAATGTACTGAAACATTCTTTAATGACTTTTATTAATTAGGGATTATTATTAAGTTACATAGAATTGCTTTTCCTTATACAAATGTGTGGGTACAAATTCTAATCAGAAAGATTCTTAAGCTTAAGATATTTCTTATCTTACACAGAAAACCCATTCCACAATTTACACGTTGATGTTTCTCATGTGTAACATGCTTTTAAAAGCCAATAGAACAGCAGATATATTTCTCTCAAATTGTCTTTTTGAAGATAATTTTGAGGTGATAATCTGCTCTTTTTAAGGCATGCTTTTTCCTGGCTAGTTTTTAATGATCAAAATATGTATATAACAAATGCTCAGGAAATATTGAGTGAGTAAACATCAGAAATTTTTCTGTGTATTAGTAGAGAGCTTTCTATTTAACAGTCATGATAAATAAGCTGCTGAAAATTAGACTTTCAAGAAAAGCTTTCATATGTAATCTGTTGAGAAAAATCCTATTTTTGTGTCAAACTAAGTCTTTATAAGTCATCTTCAAAAAGATCACTATGTTTTATTATAGCTGATTCATTTTCTTGTGTTGTTTGTTTGTTTGTTTTCTTAGGACAGTGGTGGTTCATGGATTTACTCTCGGAGAAAAGGGAGAGAAGATGTCCAAGTCTCTTGGCAATGTCATTGACCCCGATGTTGTCATTAATGGAGGACAAGTAGGTAGTTCTCTAAAAAGTCTTTTTATTTTTGCTTTAAATATTTTAAGTTGGCAGTCAGAACCGTCAATCTACTTACTTCAATATAAAAAATGTATATATATAGTAACAGTGCATATCTTATCATGTTTTAATTCTAGGCTCTTAAATAATACATGATTTTAATGAAAAAATGTAGGATTGGGATTGTGACCCTTTGACTCATATCTGGTCTGAATCTCCAGTTAGGTCTTCAGACATGCTATCCATTCTTTTATGGCCTGACCTTTAAAAATTTGTAAACTCTAATTCTACATTTAAATAGCAACAGTAGAAGAAAAAAATGAGATTGCAACTTGTGAATGCACATTTCAGTATTCTTGGAAATTATACCCTTTAAAACAAGTCATTACTGAACATCAAATCTGAGGTTGCTGATCATTTGGTTTATCTTGGAGTTGCTTTCAGAGAAGAAATCACTTGTCTGTTATTTTACTGCTTTGGCTTCATACTGCCCTCCCAGTGTCCTGTAATCTTTGCCCCGTGCACAGAGCTACTTCAGAATATTGAAATGGAAAAGCAGCCCTTTCCTTTCCCTCCCCATCACGGAGACAACAGGGCGCTGCTCTGCGTCTGGCGTCGGCTCTAATGGATAGAGGGGTGCAGACGTGACCCAAGAGAACATTAGCTGTTGGCCCCGCACACTAATGGAGATCTCAGAGCATGCTCCTCTTTTTGCCATCATTGTTGTTTAGATGCAGCTGATTCCTGAGTTTGTTAGCCTTATTTCATTACGATGCAAGTATATTTCATGCTCACATTGTGCTCAAACATTTCTGAGTAGGAATATCTAAAACATGACTTCACCTCGTTGGACTTGAAAGCCACTTAAATGTTTGTGTTTCTTTCCCCCAATGAAAAGGATCAAAGCAAAGAGCCCCCCTATGGTGCAGATGTCCTTCGCTGGTGGGTAGCTGAGTCCAATGTCTTCACTGAAGTGACAATTAGTCCGTCTGTACTTAATGCTGCCAGAGATGATATTAGCAAGGTTAGAGTCATTATTTTTCCTATTTCTGAATGAAACGCTTACTAAATCACTGTTTAAAGAATGAAGCACATTTTGTTTGGCACTGCAAAACTGAATGAAAATGAATTCTCCACATGTGAGCATTTAATAATATCCTGTTTATTTGTTTAAAAATAGTACTAATACTAGTAATTTTACATACTTTTTTATATTTTATTATAACATAGCATAATATATGAAATTATAGGAATTTTAACATTTTTATGTTCTCAGTGACTATTCACATTTATTCGTTATTTTTACCAACACAGATGAACAGACTGGGCCAGTGAAAAGTGATTTGTCTTTGTTATAAAGAAATATAATGGAAATTCAGTCTTTATGTGTGAAGTCCAATGGCTGTTCCTATAACTGGGTTATGGAAATGAGAGTTTGTTTCTTACACAGTCTTATTTAGGAGTGATAATTAAAAAGTATCCATTAAGGACTAACAGTTACCAAAAGGAAAGGGACTGGGGAGGATGGGTGGGAAGGGAAGGATAAGGGGGGAAAAGGGGCATTACGATTAGCACACGTAAGGCAGTGGCGGGGGACACGGGAAAGGCAGTATTTACAGAGACGACAAGTAGTGACTCTATAGCATCTTACTACGCTGATGGACAGTGACTGTAGAGGGGTATGTGGTGGGGACTTGATAATAGGCAGTCTAGTAACCATAATGTTGTTCAAGTGATTGTACATTAACGATACCAAAATAACAAAATAAAACAAACAAAAAGTATCCCATTAAGAAAGTATCACGAGTTGGATAAAAATTACAGAAAAATAACTTCAGAAGCCTCATAAGTATTTTTTTACTGTATGTTTTTTCTGTTAATAGCTTAGGAATACACTCCGCTTTCTTTTGGGAAATGTGGCTGGCTTCAACCCAGAAACGGATTCCGTTCCTGTTAACAATATGTATGTCATAGACCAATATATGCTACACTTACTGCAGGATTTAGCAAGCAAGGTAAGTGTGAACTGATAAGCTTTTGGGAAATAGAAATATCATCACTGTTGTGTGTTGAAATTTGAGTTCAAATTGAGGAGTTGCATGTGAGTGGAACACATGTTGCTAGAAATAGTAACTGTAACACTGAGAAAAGTTATACTTGATAAATTCCACACCTTCCTAGGTCGACCTTAGGTGTGAAGTCTTTGGTACGATTTCTCTCCTAGTTTCTCAAAAGACTAGATAGAGAAATGCCTGGTGGGATCGATGGGCCCAGGCTTCCCCTCAGACCATATTGTTCTCTCAAGATCAGCTCTTTATATTTCTCTGGTCGGAAAGAATAGAGTTGTACTTTTTCTGTCTACAGATGTACTCCTCACAGTATAGACATAAATGACTATTCCTATGTGTCTTATAAGATATTTTCTCACTTATATATAAATACAAATAGTCTGTGCTTTCTCAAAAATTGGAAATGTGGTTGAGCCCATGTAACCTTAAGTCAAAGGCATACATGCAGATTTTTATCCAGTTTTAACTTTTCAGGCATAAACTAGGGAACATGGGTAATGTACATTTTCTGCTGTTTTAAAATGCTGTGGTTCTCGATCTTTTCCTTTGATTAGTGTTCTTTTGTAGTTTCTAGAGTAGATGAGTCAGTGTTTTCTGAGGACAGTCAAATTTGACACCAGAAGTGACATTTGGAAGCTCCTCAAGTGCTCTTGCGATATTGTCTGTTTTGTATTTATCTGTCTTTGAATCATATTTTGAAGAGGAACACATTTTATATTTTGCTGATGACAACTTGCATTTTCATTTGCTTATTCCAGCTTCCAAACTTATTTTGGCTTTGTTCCCCAGATTACCAGTTCATATAAACAATATGATTTTGGAAAAGTTGTTCGGCTGTTACGAGCATTTTACACCAGAGAACTCTCTAATTTTTATTTCAGCATAATCAAAGATAGGTATGTATGACTGAATATTAAAATAGTCAGAAATATTTCTGTGTGTCTGCTGTGCTTGGCCAAGAGCCAGGCACAGTGGTGAGCATGATGGGCAGAATCGCCCAGTTGAGAAGTTGGGTTCTGGAGTCATTGGATTATGGATTTTTGGTCTGTCACTTATTAGCTTGATGATTTGGGGGCAATTTATCTATCCTGTAATCTCAGTTTCTTTATCTGTAAAACGGTGATAATACATAGCTTATAATGTGGTATGAAAAGAGGTAATATATGTTCTTAGTGTTGTTTGATACAGTAAGTGCTCGATAAGTAATAGCTGCCAACATGAGGTAATGGATATAGAACTTGTTTTCAGGAGCTGGCACAGCTTATTGGGGGTGGAGAGAACTATCGAGGAAATCTGTGGTGACACTGTATGATACATGTCCTTGCAGGGGAAGGTGAGCGCTGTCTTCACTTGCTGCCCCAGTGTGTGGGTGACGGTGTTACTTTCCTAGTTACTTGGCCAGTGTGACGTCAGCCCCAGCCTGTCAGCGCCTCAGGGACCTTCCACATAGGGATTTAACTTCCCATCCTTCCCTTCACACAGATAGGATTGTGTGGTTGGGGACTCACATGTTAAATACCACCCGTTAACTTACCCCTTGCCTTTTGCACAGTAGACCCTAGCTATTATCTGGAAAACAGAAGTGGGCATAGTGTAGCTGCTGAGAGTTTTTTGAAGAGGTGGGCACAGGAATAAAGTGGAATAGAGGATGTCATTAAAAAATGTATGCTAGAATACCTTATTCTTTAATTGGAAGATCGTCAGAGCACTGTAAGAATAAACTCACTCCGAGGCAGAGCCGGCCTTGGCAGTGATTAAGTATAAAGGGATGTCAGCCGCTCAGTAAGTTGTTCTTGTCCAGGCTGTACTGTGAAGACGCAGATGGTCCCAAACGGCGCTCCTGCCAGACGGCGTTAGCTGAAGTTCTGGACGTGATGGTGCGTTCTCTGGCTCCTGTTCTTCCTCACTTGGCCGAAGAGGTGTTCCAGCACATACCTTATATTAAAGGTAAGGACCGCTTCCTTCTCTAAATGAGAAAGATCCTGATGAGGGTACAGCTTCTGAGTTTACCTCCATCATGTCAGGGCCACTCACTCTCCTACAATGAGTGCTTTGCGGGAGGATGTGTCTTGGTCATTTAGTATTTCTTGCCCCTGTTTGTAGAGGAGTCGGATGAATTCACAATGGCCTTCACACCACCTTGAAGTGCTTTCTGAAATGTATTAGCAGCCTGACTGTGTTGCAAAATCACTTTTTCAAAAATACCTTAAATGTCAGAAATATATTTTAGGTTTTATTAAAACAGTGTAGTGCCTTTTAATGAATACTTTTAAATTAGTTTTTCTCCTCTGATTGCATTTTCCTCTCTACTGTATTAAGAAAACTAGAAACTATGGAAGTTTACAAAGAGGAGGAAACGTCACTCGCCACATTACTATTCCAAAGACAACTACTGTTCATATTGGGATATTTCTTTGTTTTATTTTCTTCTAGGCATATTTTTTTCCTTTGAGGCCTCACTATAATTTTATCTTTCCAAATGTTGATATAAGTTTGATAAGCATGTAGGATGGCACCATAATGTTTACCATAAATGACAATTCTTATTTCCCCTGAATAGTTAACATTTGATGGTTAGAGCTTCATATACAGTTTAGAATATATGTAAATTAGCTCAATTTTTCTTTTTTTAAATTTTAAGAACCCAAGAGTGTTTTTCGTACTGGCTGGATTAAAACAAGTTCTATCTGGAAGAAGCCCGGGTTGGAGGAAGCAGTGGAGAGTGCATGCGCCATGAGGGATTCATTTCTCGGCAGCATCCCCGGCAGAAACGCAGCAGAGTACGAGGTCATCATCGTGATAGAGCCTGGGCTCCTTTTTGAGATAATAGAGGTAAGCAGCAATTTTTCCCTTTTGAAATGGTGTTAGTATCATTCACCTTCACTTGAAATCTGTGTTGTTGTTTTTTTAATCTCTATCAGTAATATTTTTTTAGTTTAGAAGTGGGATTTCTGTCTTCTAATTCCTAATTATCACTGATCTTTGTTTACCGTTTCTCCTCGCTTCCTTTCCATTCTCTTGTAACGTGTATTCTATTGGTACTTACTGTGTAAGTTGGGACAGGAAAGCTATAATAAAGTCCTATTTGAAAGACAAACCCTCAGGGTTATGTATGTAAACAGCCAGTCACATACAAACCTACAGCACTAGTATTAGAATACACAAAAATTAGGAGTTTTGTATTAAGGGTGTGGTTTTCTGATAATTTGTCCATCTGGATCAGGTTAAGAACAGATACAGAAAAGAGTTCCATCTTTTTCTCCTGAGATCTGAGAAAAATTCATTTGCTTTAGCAAATTATCATGTGATCTCAAAGCATTCATCCAATTTTTATTTCTAAAAGGACCATCACAGTTTTCTTCGTGGAATTCTTAGGCGCTGATTGGCCAGACTGGCTTATAGCTTAACATTGATTCAAGATTTTTCTCTAGCTTTAATGCTTGAGAAGAGAACTGGCAATGAATGTATTTTTTAAAAGCTTTACCAGTAGCATAGTTTTCTAAGAAATGGCCATCTCATTTGGTTGGTAAGCTCAATTTAAATTTTCAATCATGTAATTAAGATTTAATTAAGATTATAGGCTTGAAATAACTAGTAGGTATGATATTGTTGATCAAGTAACAGAACTTCAATAAGATATTCATTTACCTTTTAAAACTTACAAATTGGGAAGCTCAGACTCCTGCATTTTATGTAGTAAAAGAATGAGTAAGGAAATGGGGGCAAATTGAAGCTGTGACCCAGCGAAGGCTGTACTGCCCAGTACTGGGCTTTTCCCCTTTGACTTCATTAGTTCTGAGAAATCAGTTGAAAAAAATACAGCTTGTTTGGATCATTTGTATCGGGAAAAATACTTCAGGATTTTCAAAAACTTGCTTGTGTTTGCCTTAGGAATTACACTAAGTAGCTTGTTACATGGAATCCTGCACTAATTACCAATTGCATGAATTTTTTAATACCAAATTATTCTCTTTGCATCTCCTGTTTTCTCATGAACTATTTTTTTCCCTAAAGGAATGTATTACTTAGCTCACAAGCTCATTTTAAAAGTCAAAGTTACAATAAAAAATGTAAAAAGTGCTTCCCAAACATCCTGTGTAGTATGCATCATTCATATCGCCACCACTGGTCTACATTGCTAAAAGCAGGTCCTTGTTTAGATAGTATCTTAATCCCTTTCCTAATGTAGGAATGATGATGACATAGGAAAAACTGTATGGGCTTTGGGGCTGACAGACATGGGCTGGAATTGTTCCACCACTTACTGGTTGAAAGTGTTGGGCAAGTTAACCTCTCTAAGCACGCTTCATTTGTAAAACGGACATAATGAACAAACACCACATAGGTGTCTTGTGATGATGAGAAATAATGGAGATCTAGGGACTCTCTTGTCCCCTCCTGGCGTGAGCTAGGAGCTCTGTTCTCTTGCTTTATCTCTAAATAAAAGCCTCTCACTTGCCCTCCTACCTTGAGTGTTTGCGAAGTTCATTCTTCAAATCTGTGACAAGAACCCCGGGATCATTTTTGGGGGCTCGCCCGGGATAGCCTCGGAGATGGGAGCATCCTCTTCAAGTTTAAAGCCAGAAACGCCTCTGGCATGCATTCTGAAGAATTGGGAGCAATTTGATCCCCAAACCCTGAAAATGAAATGTCTTAATCTTCTTCTGCACACAAGCCTGGCCTTAATATAAACTCTGATTGGAGAGGCTTGGACCCTGAGAGAAGTATACAATATAATAAGGTTATGCAGCTAAATTTATTTTGCCACAAGGAAGGAAAATGGTCAAAAGTCCCATGATCTACTACAATATAAAACTGGTTTTCTAAATTCTTTTATTGAAAATCTATTCTACTAATTGTGTTGATCATTATCCTCAAAAATTGGGGTTTTTAAACTAGGCTCCCTGAAACAGAAATTTTATCTTCTGCAATACAGCCTGGCTTGAATCTTTCAAAAAATGCTTAAAGCCTCTTAAAGAGAGGCTTGGCTTTGTCATGTTTAGTGAAGGTTTTGTAAGTAATCTAGCATGGTTGTTAAAAACGAGTGAACTAAATAAGTGTAGTAACTGAACTTCTTGGTTGCAAGGATGTTGGGTTAAGAACATCCTATACCCTGCAAACTTCCCAAGCCGCCAACATTGATGGACTAGGAGTGTTTTTCATGGGTATGATCACCTAGCCTCCATTTTTATACCATCTCTTGGTTTAGAAGATGTAATTTGGCATATCAAATCCTTAACCAGTTTAATTCAAAAGGCCTCAATACTAAAGTTAAACTAATGCACCAAGCAGCTATACAAAATAGAATGGCACTAGACATCTTACCAGCAGCACAGGGTGGGACCTGTGCTATAATTAACGTTGAGTATTGTGTGTACATTCCAGATTATTCACAAAATGTCTCTGATTCACCCCAGGACCTCCGAAAGCTAGTCCAAGCTATGTTGGGTCCACAAGTCCCATGGACTACTACGATATGGAGCTGGTTTTCTAACTCCTTTTGAAGCCATAAAACTGCAAATGGTGATAGAAATGGAACCCAAAATAGAAGTGCCCATCTTCCAAGGCCCTCTCAACTGACCAGTGATAGAGACCTAACTGCACCCTTTACTGCGCCCCCTCTCAGCAAGAAGCAGCCAGAGCGGTCCTTACTCCCTCTCCCTAGCAGCAGCTAGGGTCTCCATCTGTAGGGCGGGGAATGAGACAGGGACCGTGCCCTTAGACAGAGTAGGGTGAGGGCCTCCGGGAAAAGCAAAGCAAGATAATCCACTGTGGGATTTGCTTTGGCCTGCTGGGGGCCCTGCTTGTTTTTCTGATTTTACCCAGGTGCTGCTTTTCTTCCTCCAGCCCTAAACAAATGATTTGCCACCTGGGCAATATAACAAGCAAGCCCAAAACAAACAGGAAGGATTCCATCTTAAAAATAAGATTGCATTTAAAAACCCAATTTGTTAAAAAGTAATTTTCTTAACATACTCTAACAAACAGACAATAACTCAGCCCACCTTGGGAGCAAAGCAGGCAGTCTTGAGTGATATGCTCCCAGACCAGGAAGCTGCTATCCTGGGAGGAAATCAGAGCAGTAAGTTTCTTGTAAATAACCAGGAAGACGAATAAACTTAATGTCTCTTCAAAGATAAACATTTTGGGACCACTTAGCAGGTGTACATCCCTAGCCCTTTGTCTCTCAGCCGCCTATAAAACCCCTAGACAATGTACCATCCCGGGGCTCTGTCCTCTCACTTTATCTCTAAATAAAAGCCTCTCACTTGCTCTCAAAAAGAAAAAGAAAGAAAGAAAGAAAGAATGGACATTTAGCATCTAGCAGTGAAGTGCCTGGCATAGAGTATAATATTCTCAATAAATACAATTGATGGGAAGTTGTTAAAACCTTTACTTAATAGTATTAGCTCAGGAGGTAATGGTACCAGAGGGTTTCTCACTAAACACCAGAATTTGCTGTGCCTATATTTATAGCCTCAGTTTATGGTAAAAATTTAGGTACTAACTTTTCCATGCTTATTCAGATGCTACAAGCTGAGGAGACTTCCAGCACCTCTCAGCTGAACGAGTTAATGATGGCTTCCCAGACGACTCTGCTCTCTCAGGAACCAAAGGCATTAACTGCAGATGTAATTGAATGTAAAGGGACATTCCTAATCAACTTAGAAGGTAAGGAGGAGGTCCGAGTAGCAAGTGGTATTGGGCGAACTGAATAATCAAAGGTCATTTCCAGCTTTCCAGGGGACTGCACAACTTCTACAAGCACATACATCTTTCTATGGAAACACATAAACAGTGGTCAAGTTTCTAAACCAACTCTCAAAAGTTTGTCTGACTGAAGAAACGCAGGGCTAGGGAGAGAAGTAGGAATTTCCCTTCCTGTCCTGTAAGTGTTACTACTGTACATGAAACTGGTCGGCCTCATGGCTTTGACACTCTGCACCCTAGCACTTTCCAGCCCTGCCTGCCCTTGCCTAGTGTTGACTAAAATTTATTATGCACACCCCAAGTTACAATATAATTTAGCCATTCTTAATAAAGGGTTAGGAAAAAGTTTTACTGAACTCACTACATTAGTATCTCATTAGCAAGAGTTCTGTAGGTTAATTGTTTGAAAGGATTTTTGTCAATCTAATTCATTCTTACTGATGGAAATGGAAGCAGAATAATGTTAACAGAGAATAATAAGCAGGTATTGTGGAAAAAGTGATGCTGCCTCTGTTTTTCCTAATAGCTTTTAGGTTCTAGCAGGAGGTGGGAGGCCAATTTAGAGACGTATGTCTTAAGGCGTGGCAGCACTGACCATGTAGTAAAGATTCTGGCTTAATTTGCTTTTCAGAATGTTAAGGTATGTTCTTTGTGGAGTTAATACTAAGAGCATTAATATTGGAGATGTTTTTCCTTTTGTCCAAACCAAGAACTCTGAAGTAGGGACACTGCAGTCGTCACTTTGACTCTTTTTAAAGCTCTTATTAAATACGTAGCTGGGAAGCAGTGTAGTTTATCAGAACTCTGCCTAGATTAAGAGCGAGAAGACCCGCTCTGCTCGAGTAGATACAGAATTCAGTGACTTGGGGAAAAATAGCCTCAGGTCTCCTCAGCTGTCACATCATGCGATTCCACTGTATTTGGCTATTTATGTCATGTGACATAGGGAGCAGTGTATCTAAGAAGCTTTACCAAGGCAGGAAGTAGAAAGATTTGAAAAAGGAGAATCTGCAAAACCAAGTAAGAAATGAAGAAGGATGCAAGTTGAATGGCCTGTCAGAAATACTCTTCATGTACTTTTCTTTCACAGGTGGTGATATTCGTGAAGAGTCTTCATATAAAGTTATTGTCATGCCAACTACAAAAGAAAAATGCCCTCGTTGTTGGAAGCATACAGCTGAGGCTGCAGAGACACTCTGTCCCCGGTGCGTGGAAGTTGTTAGTAGGAAGTAGTGCCTCACTGTGGTGGTGACCATCCTCTGAGCAAGAACAGCCCTTACACACACACACACACACACACTCACTCCCCGAACCAAGAGCTTAGATGGATTGTTGACAACACGAAAGAAATCCCAGGTTTAGGGAATGAGTGGGACAGCAAATGGTGGAGGGTGGTGGTCAAAGTCAGAATAGTAATTCTTTGACTATAACTTAATAAAAAATGTGTATATACATGTGGAAAAAATGTATTCGCAGGTAGATATAGATATATCCATAATGGACTTATTCTGAACATAGTGAATATACTTGCCTTGAAATGTGGCTGAGCAGAAAATGTTTTATATTTTATAAATCTTTTTGACTCATATAAGTCCTATAATGTCTAAAAATAAAAGTCTCTGGAAAATTACTAGCTGCTGTTGGTATGTAAGAAAAAATGTGGTTTTCAAAGGGAATGGCAGAGGTACCAAAAGGAGTAATTTCATTCTGCTTTACTAGCAAACACTGTTTTGTTTTTTGGGTTGCATTAGAAAGAAAAAACATCACGAACTTTGTTATTCTCATACAAGAGGACAAAATATCTTAATATATTTTTGAATGTTGAAACAACATGAAAACTGAAAATTTATTTCTTTAATATACATAAATTCATGACAAGGAACACAAAATTTAAGTATATACAGAATTTCACTACTTACATTACAATAGATAATAGAGCATTTTATAAGCAATTCAGTACTGTATTAAAATCTTTCTAGGGAAGGCTGAGTCTCTTCAGCAGAAATCTGACTTTTAGAAGCCCATTCCTACCAGCGTGAGAAAGGGCTTTCACTCTTGCTGTCAAGTACTTTAAAACTACTTATATCTTAAAAATGAAATGAACCACAGCAACTTCTAAGTGAATGTCAAATTCCATGTCAACTTACTATAATTAAATTTGGGTTTTCTATGATTTTAGATTACAATTACCATATTTTTTTTTTAAAGAAAGCAACTTGAATATAAGTGCTTACTCTGACCTTAGATGAGGTTTTGTAACAGGTGAAATCCTCTCCGTTTGTTTTTTTGCAAAATTATGAAACATTTAGAAGCTTGGTGCTATATTCCTCTTCATCTACATTTATCCTGGCTCTCCTAGTTCCATTACCAAAACACAACCTGCAGAAGTTACAATTATTTGAACACTTTTGTTGTCCTTCAGCATTGTACAATGGAATTTACAAAGTGCTTATTTAATGTTAAGAAAGGGTATGGAGTCTATCTAGGAAAACACTACTGGTTCTTGGCTTCCTATTAATAACTGCAACATACATGTGTTTCAGAAACCACCCCCTACATAAAAGCTAATTCCTGTGTGGCTCTTCATTGTTACAGAATACACACACAAGTGTATGTAGGAATTGGCTTTCCTTTCTCTCTCATCAGATTTATTTTAAAAGCCCTTGATGAGATGTAAAATATTAAACTGCTTTTCTTAACTATATGTCTCAGAATTCAATTTAAAAATTCTATGAGTTTTTAGGATTATAAATCTAACTACAGACTCGATTTGTTATGGTTCTATGAGCCATATTTCATCTTAATATTCTCAACAATCCCAATTTGATGATGTGTTCTATCAGTAAATTAAACAGTTTATCATCTAAAATGCTTATTAGGTACCCCCACCCCAAAAGTGATAATGGAATCAAAGTGAGGATTTAATATTTAAAAAAATACGTATAATTCCATGTTTCTTAGACCAGCCTCCAAAATTCATAACTACTTTCAGAGTATTTAGAAAAATCACAGAAAAACTAATCTTTTAAGATACATATAACAAGTGACTATATAAAGCTAGCTACATTTACCAGAAATCATACCGAAGTGTCTGGATGGGGCAGTGGCAATCCGAGCTGCTTTCAAAGCCACCACTGTACACGGTGTGCACCTCAGTCAGACTCACAGGCCCTCACCCCAAATACTCAGGGCATCTTCAAATTTTATCTTTTGAGATTTAAAATCAAACAGTAATTATTAAGTTTTAGACAGTTAAGTTCTTTTTTGAATGTGATCTTGTAGTTAAAAGAATTTACTTTGGGGTATCCTCAAACAATAGACATTTTTCTTTATATCCCTGAAGGACATGTAACTCAGCTTTCTGCAATTGCTAGAGTTGGCTTCTTACAAGGAAGTGAAGAAACAAACTTCTCTATCACAGTGAGTTACTATGAATAACAGCTGTGACCCATGACAGATAGCGGTAATTGCACTGTATGGCTACATTCCAAAGATATACCACAATAAAGACTTGGTATTTGTAGAGCTCAAAGCACTTTTTACAGAGTTTTGGTTAATTTGGTTTTAATCATCAAATAATTATTCAGCACTTGGACTGCTCTAGGCACTCTAGGGTATAAAATTAGTTGTATTTTAGCCTCTCGACCCAGCTGTGAGGTAGGTTTGCTGAAGCTGTAGTACCACTAAGCGCATCCTGGATTAATCTCAAGAACAGGCAATACTACCATATCCCAGAAGCAGACATTTCTAAACACTTGTAGGAAAAATAAAGTTGGATTTAAATTTTTAGCCTCTTTGCCCTTTTTTTAAACATAAGTTTTACAAGATAATACATTTTTACAATTACCTGATGTGGTTACAACTTTGAATCTTGGCCAAAAGCAAATCCTAATTTGCATCTGGTTTAATTTTGCCGTGTTGCTTGCATCTCAGAGTCTCAATTTTGGCAAATACAACAGGTTAAGGGTTCTGCTAGTATCCTTTCTGGTGAATATGATGATCTCAAACCAGTACTCCTCTGATGGCAACAGCGTAACCTCTAGGCAAGCAACCTGTCAGCATCTGGAGCCCAAGGCGGCAACCCGTCATGGGATCGCACCTGGGAACAGAAGCACTCGCCCGACATGGAGGGTGGGACGCTTCTCTAGTCTTACTGATGATTACATGAACACATTTGTTTCATTACAGTAACACTTTGAGTACGAAATATAGATTCTTAATAACTGATAGGAAATAGTAAAGTTTAACAATAAAACTACTTCAGTGCTTGGATTAGAAATGAACATAGAACATCCGTATTAGTAACTAATAATGTAACTGATACTTATACTTTATCTTTAATATTAACCGAGAGTGGAATTTAGCCAGGATTGCACTTTTTAAAAGTAATACGTATATTTTACAAAAAAAAATACTCCCTCCATAAAATTCCAGACCTTACTATGTAAAATAACCATGTACTAATTCATGTTCCAGTCACAATTTTATGCTGTTTTCATCATGTCATAAAGAAGGAATAGGTATGGCTTCCACAGCTTCAATGAGGTGTAAGGCAAAATTATACTGTCCATGGTTTTCTGGTAAAAGCTCAATTACTTTATTTACTAGTTTAGCTGTTGTTGCAATTGGCACTTCTCTGTTTTGAAGATCTTGGGGGTCCTACAAATAGGACACAAAAATAACCCATTAGTTTTACACAACTAAACAATAACTTCTTAATTTGGGTTATCAGGATAGTTATTTCCCAATAAAAATGCACTGAACTTTAATTTACATAAGTATTAATAAGTATGCACAGAAAACATGAAGTGGCCTTTGGATTCATCCCCTTCCTTCGTACTTACCATGGCTTTCAGCCAAGTACAGAGGGTGGGCGGGAGTCTGGCAAGCAGCTCCATCCCTTCTTTCGTCTGGGTGTGGAGGAGTGCATGGGCCAGCCTCTGCCCTGCCAACACCAGCAGCTGAGAGGCCAGGACCTCCTTGTCTTGAACCTGGAGGATGGCCTGAGGAGGTGAACATGGACAAGTACAGAGTAAAAGCTAACAGATTAATTCACTGTAGGAAAGCCACGGCAAGTGACGAGACTCTAGTTCCCTTCTGAGCTGTGGCCATGGGCCCAGCCATCACTCACAGGATGATGTTTACCTCTTCTCCGAGGTGGTCAACTCCGTGGCTGTAGAGTTCCCCCACGTAATGCCTCCTAACAACATCTTCACTGACTTGAAGGTGCTGGGCCAGGTCCACCGCCAGCACTGGCCAATCCTGGTCTTTCCCAAAAGGAGTGGTCAGCGCCTCTTCTGAGGAATCTTTGTCCTTTGTGATTGAGTGTTGGGCTTGGACAGCGGCACTGACAACTTTCAGTAAAAACTTGGAAATGGAGAAAGAGATACGTCATAAAAAAATATCTAAAAGTAATTTTTGGCTTCTCTGTCAAATGAAGTGGACTTTCCATTAAAATTATTTAATTGTCAAAAAAGAACACAATTTAAACGGAAACTGGCTCTGAAAAGTACCTTGTAAGTGGTCATCCTTTAAAGGCCAGCTAGATTTTTGCTTTTCTTTCAAAGAAACAAAGCTAATATCCAATAACTGATTTACCTGTTGTCGTGCAGAAATAAAATTTGGATCCATTTCCCCACTAGGTAATAACTGAATTGAAGTTAGGTCTTTGAAAAATGCATTCTTCCCCTAAAGAAAAAGAAAAGACCAAGACAACTGATAAATATGGATTATTATTACGGGGGAGGGGAAGAAGGATGTAAAAAACTTAAGTCATTTAATCAACTATGAATTTGTCTCCTTGAACAATAACACTTCAGAATTGTATTCATTTAATCTTTATAACAATTGTCTAGTATGTGGTAGGCAGTCTTTAAGGTGGTCCCAGTGACCCCCTCCTGCTGGTATTCAGGTTTTGTGTGGGCCCCTTCCCTGAGCGTGGGCCCGTGACGCTCCGCTAGCAGACAGAATCGGGCAGAGATGACAGCCTGGCACTCTGAAGGCTGGGTTATGGAGGGACTGTGGCTCCTGCCCTGACTCACGTTCACTCCCTCACTCCGAGGGCAGCCAGCTGGCCAGTGTTGTGAGCAAGCCTACGGAGAGGTGCCGACGGTAAGGACCTGAATCCTGCCGGCAATCCTGTGAGCTCAGAAGTGGATCCCCAAGTCCCCACCCCAGGTACCTTGAAATGAGACCGCAGACCTGGCAGACTTCTAGGGCAACCCACTGCCTTTTGGACATCACCGTTTGAAAGTGTTTACACACACTCACGCATGACCTGTTACTCTAGTTCCTACCTGGTGGTCTTGGATGTAAGGGTCTATTCTACATGAGGGCCTCTGGAGTCGGGAGTATGTGTACACATCTGTAACGGTACCATTTATTATTTACTGTGTCTGGCATTGCCACGCACTTAACATTGAGTATGTCATTTAACCATCACAGCAACCATGAGGTAGGTGCTAGATTCATCACCTTTGAATGAGAGCCCTGAGGCCAGGAGGAACTGAGTAACATCAGCTAGTAAACAGCAGAGCGGGGGTTCTGTCTCACTAGCCAGACCACAGTGCCTGCGTGTATCTGCACGTGAGAGTCACACAGCTGTCTTGGGTCGTCTCCGCATGATACGGGTTGAGGCGATTATCACACTTGGCTTGTCCAATTCTGGACATGTTCTGTTTGCACAAACTCCCTTTTTGAGGGGAGTACTAAGCTAGGTGAACAAAAACACAATTTCTGGAACTCTTTTTACCATCTCAAATGGAAGGTAATAATTCATTCAAAATCTATGTTTACAAATACATTCATCAGACTTCTAGTCTACCTTTCAAAATTAAATTACTGGGATCTAAATGCTAAAGTAAAATTTCTTAAGACATACATTATTTCTGCTTACACCTACCCTCAAACTCAGCATGTCCAAAATTATTCTAAATATGGGCTTCCTTGTAAACGGCGTGCCCAGTCTCCCAAGCTTAAAGCTGGATTTAATTTTAACCCCTCCCATCCCATCTCCTCCAGCACTGCACCCGATCTGTCATTAGGTCACTGAGGCCCCAAATCCCTTCATTTCTTCCGTCTCCACAGTCCACAGCCTCACCAACTCCTGACTTGCGGTGGTTTCCCAAACTACACACTGCCCTCCCATCTCTTCTGCGTACTGCCATCATGCAACTTTTCCTTAGTATCTCCTTAACTATAAATGCATTCGACATTTACAGGGCTCCTGTTAGGTGCCACGCATGGCGCACGGGGAAACAGTTAAGAGGTGTTAAGTTCAGGGAATGTGGGCACAGATTTCAAAGAGAAGGTGACACTTAAGTAATAAATGAATAACAAATAGGAGCTGGCCATACAAAATAGCTGTCTGAAAATGGGATAATATAAGCAAGACTAGAAATGATACAAATATCTGTTTCTGGGAGGGAGAGAGGGCAGTCAGCGTGTGTGAGGAATGGACAGCAAGGCAAGAGAGGCGCCCTCCAGCTGGGAGGATGCTCCTTCCTCTGGCTTCGTGTGTTCACGTGGCAAGGATTCTGTTAGAATGATACTCCCAGCCTCCTGCTCCACCCCCCTCACTGCTGCCCACGATGGACTGGTGACCTTGGGGGAAGGAGCTGGGCACTCTCAACAGTACCTTGCTGGCTGTCTTTAGGAAGGCAGTCTGTCTGTCCGCAGGGAGCACACACTCTGGCCCTGCAGGGCCCGGCGCCTGAGGGGAAGCCTGCAGGGGTCCAGCTGTGCCTTGGCTGTGCGGGTCTCTCACGTAAGGAACAATAATAAGCCCACTTTCCCACAAGCCTCAGCTGTGTTCTCCAGCTTAGTATCTACCACTAAAAAGCTGAGTAACAGAGCTGCCCAGTTTTCTGACTTTCAGTGTCAACCTGTCTGTCTGAGTCCTCTGTCTGTCTCTTGTTTGGCACCTGAGTGGGGAAGAAATGGGTTTTATGAATTGGCATGGAACTAAGGTGGTTAAATCTGGGTTCTGGGAAGAAAACTGCAGCACGGGGTTGGGTGCAGAGAAACCGGAGGCTGCTGTAATAGCAAAGGGAAAGATGGCGAGCCCAGGCTGAGGGTGACCGTGAGGGACAGGAGTGGATGGGTGTGCTTTAAGAATTCATGAGAACAAATTTACAATGAATGTGGGATTGAAGAAGGGAACGGAGCTAGAGAACTTCAGAGTTCCCAGTCTGTGCCATGCACAAGTGATGACATCACTCAACAGACTTAGCGAGGAGGAACTGCAGATTTAGGTCAAAGGGAGCGTGGGTGACGGTATGGAGGTAGATTCGAGGTATGAGGTGTCTGAGGTCCCAGAGCACACGCAAATTCGTGACTCAAACCCTGAGGATAGGCCAGGCCTGGTGATATAAACAAGGGGGAGAAATGTGTCTATTCAAGAAGAACCTACAAAATGAGAAGGGCAGACAGCTGAGAGCACAAGGCTATGGGGCACCGATATTTAAGGTAAATCAGAAGAACAGTTTCACGTGGGAATCAGGAGCAGAGCCCCGCAATGAATAATCCTACACAAGTCACAGAAGTACTGAACAACCCCTACTAGTAAGACAGGTCCACTTACTGTCCTGCCTGCTAAACTCTCAGCTCCACAACGGCTCTGAAATCCTCTGAGGTGCTTACCTTACTGTCAAAAAGTGAAAGCGGCTTCACAGCCTTCAGAGAAAACCTCATAATCGCATATAAGACAGAGCACAGGACAGAATGGTGCTCCACCAGTGGGTAGTGGATGTGTTTCTGTTCCAGGGCAAGTTCCACTATCGAGATTGGTCCTTCAACAGCAAGCCAAGCATCCTCAGTGTCCAGGACAGGCACTTGCATTTCATCTCTGCTAACATCTGCCTAAATGTAGAGAACGCAGAACACGTTCACAGTGGTAAAAATATCTTGCAAATATCTTAATAAGCTCACCAGCAGCAAAGAGCAGACCTGTATTTCTCTCTGATCCCCAAATAAAAAAAATAAAATCTACTTCTAATAGACATTTTAAAGGCTTCAGTCAAAACTTAGAAATGAATAAATGAAGAAAAATCTCATTTTATAGTCCCTTAGGTCCAGTGATTTTCAAAATACTTAGTATCTTAGGGACAGTTCAGTGAAGAAGCACCTCTTTTACCTCCATTAAAGTCCGAAGAAGATCCAAGCAGGAGCCAAGGAACGACGTCATTGCTGTGTCACTCATCCCCACATCCTGTTTTTAAAAAGAAACATAATAGTTTCTATCAAAAAAAAAAAAAGAACACAACACCCCTGTTTACTATTAACTTTCCACACTGACTGAACAGCAAGAATTTGAAAGTCAAGGCACTGGCACATTTGAATTCCTTTCTTTAGATTCAACTAACTTTAAAAGTAGACTTAAAAAAGATGGTACTACTATCACTTAAAAATTTGTGTTCTTTGTGCATGGTAAAGGCGTGGTGTCATCAGGTGTCGCAGATGGAGGCATTCCTGCTCATTGTTAAGCTTGCTAAAAACACCTGACAGCCAAATAATGATGGTTTCTGGTGAGATACACAGGTCAGAGTCCTACCCGTTCTAAGAAAACATCCTGGTCTGGTTTCAGAGCATCTTTTGGGGACTGAACTGAACCCTTGGAACAAAATTAGAATCCCCCAGCCTCTGAACTAGGTACCAGACTCCTGCTGTGGGCACCAGCTCTTCCTGCTGACTTCTTTGGGAAGCCTGTCCAAGGGGCCACTGCATCGCATACAATCTTTTTTTTAAACCAGTAACCAACAAATTCCTCATATCCCTAAGTAATACAGAGTGTGTGTGTGTGAACGTGTACGTAAATAACTAGTCTCAGAGCCACTCTCAAGAGCTTACCAGAAGAATTCTTCAACAATGGTGAAGACTAAGGGCTTATAACAGCTGGATTCATGTGTCCCAGTATTTTGTAAGCTATCTCCAATGAGAGTATTTCAAAGTTTCAAGGAAAAGCTACAGTATGAGTTACTGGCCTCAAATACAAGTCCGAGTATTTGTGGACTGGAATATCGTTTAAGACTATTTGTACAAAGGTCATTAAATAAAGGTGGCTCATATTACTACCAAATGAATCTACTTCAAATTGAGGCTGGATGCTCCCATTATGGATTTCTAACTTGACTGAGAGCAAACATTCACAGCAATGGCAGCATGTGACCCTGTTCACAGTCCAAAGTTGAAGACATCTTACCAAAACTTAGACATCTACCTGGCCATCTGTAAAGGTAAATTAAAATTGGTCATAGTTCACGACCAGTTTCCTTAATAGAGTATTCTTCTTCCATTTTTCTTATCTTCTGATATGTCATCAAAATGTTAAAAGGCAAAGTTCACCCCTACAGTTAATAAGGCACTACACACACCGCAGGATTAACAGCTCTGCAGCTCGTTGAAGGAGAGTCACTTACCCTTCGGCATAACCTATCCTTTGGTGATTTCCCGACCTAAGACAAAAGGACACAAAATGCTGTGATTATTTGATAATTTAAATAAAAAGACATCACTATGCACAGGAAGTTAAAAAGTTACCAAATTTTAAAAATAGACAAATGCAGCTATAAATAAATGTGGCAACTTTTCATCAATTAATGTTGGCTCCACTCATTTATAACACAATGCGATCAATTTTGTGGTGGAACTTAAAAATACATATATATATAATAAAAATGCATCACACTGGACTCTATAGCATATTATTATGCTGATGGACAGTGACTGCAGTGGGTGTGGGGGGACTTGATCATATGGGTGAGTGTAGGAACCACAATGTTGCTCATGTGAAACCTTCGTAAGATTATATGTATATCAATGACACCTTAAAAAAAATGTATCACACTGCCTCACAAATCTTTTCAAAAATAAGTATTTTTGAACTGTTAAATAAAAACTAAAATTCTGGTTCTCACTTTGTATAATCAAACAACTATTCCTTAAAACCTAGAACCAAACTCAAGGCCAAGAATAAAGAACAGCTAAGAATTGTGCTTGTTGATAAAGATACACAATTATCTTAAATGGTCAGAAAGAAGGAGAAACAATCCATAGCAGACAGAAGTTATATTCCTAGCTCAGAAAATCTGCTGATTTCCTCAATTTAGTAAGTATCTAACAATATTCTACTGTATACTTTACATGGGTAACAAATAAGTGGGACGTTTTCCTTTTAGGAACATTACTCAGTAAGACAAGAACTCACAGGAGACAGTGACCACAGAAGAAGGAACTCCGGCACAAAGGACCCTTCACCTCAGTGCCTCCAGCGGAGACCGCTGCAATGGCCTCGGACAACCAAGCTCAGCCCCTGCCCCAATTCCAGTATATTTCACCCTGTTGCTAGAATCATCTTTCAAAATGAAAATCAAAACCTATCTGTCCCTCTGCTTAAAATGGCCACAGTGCCTCAAAGATAAAATTATAGCTACCATTTACTGAGTCCTTACCATATATGCCAGGTCCTCTGCTAAGCAGTTTACATGTATTATGAAACCCCAAATCCACAGCCCACACAGGACAGTCTCCATGCTCTGTCCACTGCGCAGCCTGGGCCGCAACCATACACCGCTGCTTGCGGCTCCCTGACTCCAGCACTTGTCTCCTCTCCCAGGACTTCTTCCTAGAACACCCTTTCTTGTCACCCACTTTTTACTGGTTCAGACACACTCACCCTCCAAAATTCAGCTCAGAAGCCTTCCCCATGTCTTTCTTACTTCTGCTGAGTTCCAGAGGCGCCCTGCTGTCATTTAGCAGTTTCTAGACTGTCAGTTCTTTGAGGGCCAGACCTGTGACTTTTCTCTCTGCAACCACAGAACCTAGCACAGTCCTGGCACGTGAGATACTTTTTATAATAAATATTTATTGAATGAATGATCATAAACACTGCTTCCTAGCTCAGGACTGTTTAAAACCAAATCCAAGGTGTGAGGACCAAATGTAACAGTGGGTGAGAGGAAGCTGTAAAACTGAATAGGCACGCACAAAAGCCTCCGCATTATTGTTCCCTCAAAAGAGCAGTGGTCAGAGGCGAAGCAGAAGGGAGGGCCGGCAAGGCCAGGAGTGAGTCTGAAGAAGGAATCACTGACGTGCGCAAGGGATGAGCCGATGGGAAAGAACATTTGGGTTTAACTAGGAAAAGACTGTGACCAATGACGTCAAAGGAAGTATTTTCAGAGGCACTGTGACCTGAAGTGGGTCTGAGCTATATAGTGCAGCTCATGGTTGAGGAATGTCTGTCACTGTACATTTAAATTAACATGTTATAATTATATATACATTTATATATATATGTAATGTGGGAATTCTCCTGACATCCACTTCACTGATGCCAGATTAACCTACATTCTCAGCTGGGCCCATGAACCATAACGGACTGGGGCCCCTGGCCACCTTGCTTGAGGCCAGGAGGCTATGCCCAGTGTGCCAGCAGCTTCTGCTCCCACCAGTTGAGTTCTATGGTTACATGCTATATTTATTCCCAAACCTACTTATGCTGGCTGAACGTACTGTAATTATGTAACCTAAATAACTGATGAGGGATGAATGGGAAGAAAGAAGAGGGAGCTGCTGAAATGAGTGCTTTAAGAAGGTTTATGGAGAGCAGCTAACTCCTAGATTTAGATACAAAAGAAACAACCACAGAAATTAGGGGATAAACTATAAAAATCTAACAATTTCGCACTCTGACTGCATCACAGCTTTGCAGAAACAGGACCCGGAAGTCACAGGCATTGCACCTGGGGCGAGGCCTAGGCAGGAAGCCAGGCCAACCCTGCGGACGCCCCGACCCATTTCACAGGGAGTGTCTTGGCCCTGTGTCCAAACCTCGGTGAGTGAGCGTACATTTGTAGGTTTTATTTTAAAGTAAAGTGCAAATCCTTGTTTCAATCAACCACCAGCCCTAACCTCTTTGATTAAGAGGCTTTACAGCAGAATATTCTCTTTTGAGGATCTGGGGCTCTTCTTCACGTAAAACACCAGCACCAGGAAGAAAATGCAAAATCAAATTTAAAAAGTGTCTAACAAGGACCAACATAAGTAATCTTTCTAATATAAGTCAATTAATTAAGTGAACCAAATAACAAGAAGTCAGTACATGAAATTCAAAATTACCCTACCTTATCCATCAAGTATGTCGCAGCAGAAAACCTTTTAGCCAAGAATGTATTCCACATCATCAGCGCAATGCCTAGAGAGCAAGTAAAAGCAGAGTGGTAAGTGTGATGCTCACAGATTTTCCTGCTCAGCCTATCTAGCAAATTACTATTTTCCTTCACTATATACAACATTATGGGCTATTTACTGAGATACCATTTCTTACATCTGACGTAATATTTTTAACACTAATAAAAACCTTTATCTTTAATAAAAATCAGAAGTGGCTGCATAAGAAAATATCCAAATGGCCAATAAGCATAGGAAAAGGTTCTCAGTATTAGCTATGAGAGAAATACACATTCAAATCACAAAGAGATATCATTACACAACCAACACAAAGGCTAACGCTTTTTTAAATGACAGTACCAGCGCTGACAGGTAGGATGGTCATACACTGCTGGTAGGATAACACATTGGTAAAACCACTTAGAAAACAGTTTGGCGGGATCTACAAAGCTAGATGAGTGTCTGCTGTACGACCTGGCAATTATGCTGCACACATGAACACAAAGATGTGTACAAGAGTGGTGAGAACGGCTGTAGTAGTAATAGCCAAACACTAGAAACAACCCCAATGTCCACCAACTGATATTTTTCATATGTAATCACCAAATAAAGTGATACATAATACTAAAAAACAAAACAAAATATGAAAAATATTTTTAAAAAGGACTAAGTAAGAAATATGGACTTTATACTTCCATATTCAATAACCATGGCATTAAAGTTTCTGATATAGTTGTGTATTAGGCAGCATAACCATGAGTTTATTGCTGATAACAACACATGCCACTATTATTACCCACCTAGGTGTTTCTGAATCTAGAGGTAAGGTCCTTCACAGGCTGGGAAGAAACCAGGAAGCTTACTCAATGTACAAATGATTCTTACTTAAAGAGATTTCAGCCTGAAGTTAGTAGTAACTTAATTTTAGCAATAAGGATTGAATATTCTGGAGACCCTACTTTCCAAATGAGTCACTAAATCTTGTTTTTTCTTGGAAGAAGGTAAGGTCTAAGAGATGAGTAAATAAAATTTTCAAGTTCTCTTCATGTAAAATCAGGCATTTTAGAATTTGACTTCATACCGCCTGCAAGTAAGTGGTAAAGTAGGGAATAAATAAGTAGCTTCTTTAGAATCCATCACACAGACCTCAATGCGGCACCTCCTATCGTGTGGCCAAACTCCTGGTCTCGCCGCTTAGGAAATGACTGACCCAGTGCTGAGCTCCTCGGTGACTTCTTATCGGAAAACCCATATATCCACTTCATGGAACCAGGAACCTGTCTATGATTTTTCTAGATCGATTGGTAATGTTTTTCAAGGAGACATCAGCAGTCCCCATGGTACAACAGCCAGTGGAGAATATTCAGTTATTAAAAGAGGCAAAAGGTAATTTCTAGGGTATAGTATTATTAGGCTTTGGGATACCTGACTTTTTCATCAGGAATTAAGTTTGGAGAAGCCCAACCCCCTTTCCTTATCTACCTGTGAACCGAAGAGGGAATCAGTGTTTCCTGTAAATAATTCTCCTTATCGACACTTAGGAATAGTCGTCACCTTTGGAAGCTGACGCGTGGGGACAGAAGGTGATGATCACCGCCAGTCCCCTCACCCCTACGGATAGCATTTTCCCAAGAGGTTAAAACAGCCAGTACACTGCACACAGTAATACACACTCATGTGTTAGTTGGTAGGACCATCAAATGAAAATCTAACAGGACATGAATTTTTTTTTTTAACAGGACGTGAATTTAAAGATTCTTGCCTCTTGTGAACTGACCAGTTATTTTTTTTAATACCTGTTTACTTACCACTCTGCACATGTGCATTAAGAATGTGCTTCAAGTGTTGTATTGACCTAACAAGAAACCGTGCTTCCTTACATACAGAGAGAAAAAGGAAAAAAGAAAAAAAAAGAGGTACCATTTAATAGGTGTTTCAAATACAACTGGTGACTTCTTACATTAATTTCTTGCATGAAGCTTCCCAAGAATGTTGTAATAAGAGTATGGAATTATTAGGTAAGAGGTGATTTTTCTTAAGATAACGTCAATGGTCTCTCTTAAATTCACATTATCTACATAATGACTGATTCCTGGAAACCCCCAGATCATGTATGTTAACATCTGGGTTCAAATTTACTGTTGTTTGGACATCATAGCAGTGTTCTTTCCAATAAGTACTTGAATTTCACAGACATGAAAACAATGGGTTCTTTGCAAGTATCATTCATTCATTATTCAACAAATATTAAGCAACTACCACGCACCAGGGACACTGTAATAAACAGACACCCAAATCCCTGCCTGCACTGAGGTTACGTTCTAGTGCAGGAGCTACATAATAAATATGAGGGTAAATTATATGTTAGTAGGAAGTGCCGAGGAGAAAAAAAAATTAAAGCGTGCAAAAATCAGAGGGGATGTTTGAAGTTCAACTCTTTCTAATCAAGGTGGTTTACACAGTAACACTCAAATATAGTATGTAAATCTGATGACATTTTCAAGATCTGTGCTAAATAATTTCATGGATTGTACGAAGATTAAATACATTACCTTTGCCAACACATATCGTGTTAGAAATTTCCCAAAAGTAATTTCCATTGTTTTGAGCCTAATAAAGCTGTGTGTGCAAAACAGTGGAAGTGGGATGGGGTTGGAGGGAGGCAGGTAATAACTGCTTAACAGGAAAAAAAAAGAACAAGAAAAACGGCCACTTATTTTTAATGTAAACAATTTTGACAGACAATGGTAACACTAATTAAAATGTCAGGCCCCGTTCGTGCATTTTTCTCTATAAATTGCTACAACTGCCTGAGATAGCTACAGTTCTCAGTTGCCTTTTAGGAGAAAACTGAGAACAAACGGTTCAGAAATGTTCCCAAAGATCATACAGCTAATAAGTAGTGGCAGTGGGGCTTGAATTCAGCTCTGTGTCTACTCTGCAAGCTGCCTTGCGTTTATCATGAATGCTGTAAAACAGAGCTTTCTTCTTAAATATCACTTTCTTAGACCTGAGTCTGGAATTAATTCATTCAGATTTTAGAAATGATTATGTCCTTGCTCTAGTCCTAGCAGTCTTTTTTTCATTTTCCCATTTTCAAGGGAAAAAATTCCAAAGTAGAGAGCCTGAACCGGACTTCCATCAGCTCTAAAGCTGTCACTGAGGAGGGTAACTTGAGGGGCAAGAAGGCCCCTGTCCTAATAGCATTTCTAGGTCAAAGTTTAATTGATTAAGACCATTACTTTTTAATGTTTTCCTTTAATATGTATCTGATTATACACTAAACATTTTTTGGGGGGAAGAAGGAAGAATATCGTTACCATTAATGTATCAGCATTAATTAGTTCACTGGTGGGATTTTTCTTCAAAAGCGCAACCTGATATAAAGACGATAAAGGAAAGAATTCTGACTCAAAAGGGATAATCTACCACAGCACTGACTAGGGCACCTACGTAGAGGACTTATTGGCAAAGAGGAATATCCATCATATGTTTTTACACCTTATTTGATCCTGGCATCAATCCTGAAGGATTGGCACCTTCATTGAAAAAGGGTGGAGGGAGAAAAAAACAGGTTCAGAGATTTAGTGGCTGGCCCAAATCCAGACACTTGTCAGAAAATCATCCAAGATCCAAATGCAGGTCCCCTGCCCCCAGGTTTGGGGCCCTTCTCCCTGTATGGCTTCCAGACTGTGTGTAACCTGGGAGATTCAGGGACTACCTGAAGGGGTAGGAAATGACGTCCAGGCAGAGCTGAGAGGGCAACCAGGGTGACCCTGGACAACAGCCAGCCCTGGACACGGTACGGCTTGCTTCACTATTCTTCTGACACAAATAGAAGATGTGATGAATAAATACAGGCGGCATCTGAACAGTCAGACACCAGGTCGGCATCACGATCTTTATTCTGGCTTTTATCGTGATGACTACGATATGAAGAATTTTCTATTAGGTAGATGCTATCTCATGCAAAAACTCAAAAAGAAATAATATACTTATCACAACCTAACCAGGAGTACAGCAAAACACAATAGTTTTAGGTACAAAGAAACCGAGGCTTAAATCTGGCCTAACTACTGACTCAGCAGTGTGGTCTTAGGCATGGAATTCTGAGGTCCAGTTTTCACTTCTCCAGGGCAAGGATAATGACAAGGTCTACACTTCATGGGTTTACTGTGAGAATTACAGGAGATACACAAGAAACAGGCCTACCCCAGCTCCTAGTACAGACACATTTCAAAGGGGAAAAAATCCAGGGTTTATAGTAAGTTACTTAACTAAGAGTCCCACATATATATAGCATGAGCACAAAAACAGAATTCACTTGAAGGCGGGAAGGAGAATCCCACCTCTGGATCTTTGTTCCACTGAACAACACACTCCCAGCAGCAATGTGCGTGCAGCACGTCGAGCTCGAGGCTACAAGGGAACTGCTTATAGGCCAACTGTAGCAAGCCTGAAATTCAGAAGGGAAGGACATATTTATTTTTCTTTCCTTAATAAAAACAGCCACATCTTCTCCACTCTGGATTATATATTTCTCTGTATTTATGTATTACCTGGTATGGCTCCTAAGTTCATGTCTACCTCTGACACTTCAAATAAATCTCTGTTAATACCTTTGGGTTCATCTGGGTTTTCTGCATCTCTTTCTTTATTAGCCAGTTTTAGTATTTCAGGGTTGAAATCTTGTTTAAATATCCACTTGGCTACACTGTCTGCAATGCCACCTACAGTTTGGAGACAAAAAGGAAAATGAAAATTCACAGTGTTTGCCAAAGGGAGTCAAAACAGTACATGATCTGTATTTCCTTATAGAGATCTAAGTACCACATTCAGTTCTGAGCTTGAAAGTAACCTTCAAAAGCCATGAGATTTACAGCAGTGTTACCACCGGTCACTAAACTGGTGAGGGCAAGTGGGATTCCTGATATCTAAGGGCATCTTTAGACTCTCATATTATAAAATATTAGATAAATATAAATGTATATGCATATTTATGTCTGCGCACCACATAACTTCTTTGTCCACAAATTTAAAACACACTTTACCAGACACAAGGGGATGAATCCAACTTCAAAACATTCTCATTTAATATAAGTGAAAACCAGCTAATCAGCATGATGCTTGTCTAGGCTTCTTTAGGCAATGAATTACTCTTCAACAGTCAACTAATTTGCCTATATGGACTATTCACGGGCAAAATTTGGGCATCACTGATCAAGAACATGATGCTATACCATGTTTCAGTCATCAATATAGTCCAAAAAGTTGTAAATGCAAACTGAAACATATTCAAGATAAAGAGTCCTGTTTATACATTCTTCTTTCTATAATATCCCAAAATGTTTTCTCCCAGCCTTTCCTCTTATTTTGTTTCAAATATAAACCTTTTCTCAAAAAGAATGGCTCACAGTAAACTCACAGTTGTCAGTAAAAATAAATGAGAGCAGTGTGCTGGGGGATTGATCTAATATCTTACGTTTTACTTCTAAATCATTTGGTAATTTTCTTTCCAGAATCAAGCCTGATTATATTGCTTAGTATTTAAATGTAGTTATGGTTCACAAGGTGGCAGCATGGAGTGTAGTGAGTTCACAGTTTAAAAATTTCCACAAGTCTTTTTTTAATAGTTTACTTTAGAAAAATAATTTCTCCTACCTCCCACCCCTGGCAGCCACTAATCTGTTCCCTGAATCTGTTTGATGTAGTCCCACTCGTTCATTTTTCCTTTTGTTTCCCTTACCTGAAGATATATGTTCATGAAAAAGTTGCTCATGTTTATATTCAAGAGAGTTTTGCCTATGTTTTCTTCTGAGAGTTTTATGGTTTCATGACTTACATTCAGGTCTTTGATCCATTTCGAGTTTACTTTTGTGTCTGGGGTTAAACAATAATCCAGCTTCATTCTCTTACATACAGTTGTCATTTTGCCAACACCAGTTGTTAAAGAGGTTGTCCTTTCTCCATTGTATGCCCATGGCTCCTTTATCGTATATTAATTGGCCATATATGTGTGGGTTTATATGTGGACTCTCCTTTCTATTCCATTGATCTATGGGTCTGTTCTTGTGCCACTACCAAATTCTCTTGATTTCTGTGGCTTTGTAGTAGAGCTTGAAGTTGGGGAGCCTAATCCCCCCAGCTTTATTCTTCCTTCTCAGGATTGCTTTGGCTATTCAGGGTCTTTTGTGGTTCCAAATGAATTTTAGAACGATTTGTTCTAGTTCATTGAAGAATGCTCAGTATTTTGATAGGGATTGCATTGAATCTGTAGACTGCTTTCGGCAGGATGGCCATTTTGACAATATTAATTCTTCCTACCCAAGAGCATGGGATGGATTTCCATTTATTGGTTTCTTCTTTGATTTCTTTCAAGAGTGTCTTGTACCTTTCAGGGTATCGGTCTTTCACTTCCTTGGTTAGGTTTATTCCTAGGTATTTTATTCCTGTTGATGCAATTGTGAATGGAATTGTTTTCCTAATTTTTCTTTCTGCTAGTTCATCTTTAGTATATAGGAATGCAACAGATTTCTGTGTATTAATTTTGTATCCTGCAACTTTGCTGAATTCAGGTATTAGTTGTTGTAGTTTTGGATTCTTTAGGGTTATGCATGTGTATTTTATGCCAATACAATACTGTTTTAATTACCACAGCTTTGTAATATAGTATCAAATTAGGCAGCATGATGCCTCTAGCTTTGTTCTTCTTTCTCAAGATTGCTTTGGTTATTTGGGGTCTTTCATGGTTGCATGCAAATTGTAGCTTTGTCCTACATTTGTAAAAAATGCCATTGGCATTTTGATAAGGATTGCACTGTAAGTAGTAGGGACATTTTAACAATATTAATTCTTCCAATCCATGATCACAGAGTATCTTTCAATTTATTTGTGTCTTCAATTTCTTTCCTTAATGTTTTGTAATTTTCAATATACAGGTCTTCTATCTCCTTGGTTAAAGTTATTCCTAGGTATTTTATTCTTTTTGATGAAATTGTAAATGGGATTTTAATTTCTCTGATAGCTCATTATTACTACAGAAATCAACAAATTTTTGTGTATTGATTTTGTATCCTGCAACTTTACTGAATTCGTTTATTAGTTCTAACAGTTTTCTGACAGTCTTTAGGATTTTCTATCTATAATACCATGTCATATTCAAATAGTGACAATTTTACTTCTTCCCTACCAAGTTGGATAACTTGCTTAAATGCTTGGGCTAGGACTTCTAATACTATGTTCAATAAAAGTGGTGAAAAGTTTCTTGTTCCTGATCTTAGAGAAAAGCTTTTCACCACTGAGTATGTTGTTAGGGCTTACCTTATATGGCCTTTATTATGTTGAAGTATTTTCCCTCTAAACCGTTGTGCTGAGAGTTTTTATAATAAATGGATGTTGAATTTTGTCAGATGTTTTCTCTTCAACTATTGAGATGATTATATGATTTTTATACTTCATTTTGTTAATGTGATATAAATATCATGTTGATTGATTTGTGTATCCTGGAATAAATCCCACTTGTTTATGGTATATGATCCTTTTAATGCATTGTTGAATTCAGTTTGCTAATATCTTGTTGAGAATGTTTGTATCTATGTTCACCAGCAATACTGGGCTGTAATATTTTTTGTTTGTGGCATCCTTATCTGTTTTTTTTTTATTAGGGTAATGCTGGCCTTGTAGAATGAGTTTTGAAGAAGTTCTCTTCTCTCCTATTATTTGGAAGAGTTTAAGAAGGACTCATATTCTTGTTTGGATGTTGAAGCCATCTGGTCTTGGACTTTTGTTTCTTGGGAAGTTTTTGATTACTAATTGAATTGGTCTACTCATATTTTCTATATCCTCACGATTCAGTCTTGGAAAGCTGTATGTTTCTAGGAATTTATCTATTGCTTCTAGGTTATACTATTTGTTGGCATGTAATTGTTCATTGTAGTCTCTCATGATCCTTTGTATTTTTGTGGTATCAGTTGTTAATACTTTTTTATTTCTGATTTTGTGAGTCCTCTTTTCTTGGTGAGTCTGGTTAAAGGTTTATCAATTTTGTTCATCTTTTCAAAGAACAGCTGTTAGTCTCACTGATCTTATATTGTCTTTTTAGTATTTATTTCTCCTCTAATCTTTGTTATCTCCTTCCTTCTCCTAACTTTGGGTTTTGTTCTTCTTTTTCTAGTTCCTTTTGATATAAAATGAGGTTGTTTATTTGAGACTATTCTTGTTACCTGAGGCAAGCCTTTATCATTAGGAACTTCCCTCTCAGAACTGCTTTTGCTGCATCCAATAAATTTTGGTATGTTACATGTCCATTTTCATTTGTCTTAAGATATTTTCTTGATTGTCTTTTGATTTCTTCTTTGACCCTCTGGTCATTCAGTAGCATGTTATTTAATCTCTACATATATATATATGAATTTTCTAGTTTTCTTCATGTAATTAATTTCTCACTTCATACCATTGTGGTCAGAAAAAAATGCTTGATATGATTTCAATCCTCTTACATTTATTAAGACTTGTTTTGTGGCCTAACATATGATCTATCTTGGAAAAGGCTCCATGTACACTTGAGAAGAATGTGTATTCTCTCTTTTATTTAATGTAATGTTCTGTAAATACCTGCTAAGTCCATCTGAACCTTTTTTTTTTTTTTTTACAATTTATTTTGGTATCGTTAACTTACAATTACATGTGCAATATTATGGTGATTAAACTACCCCCTTCATCAGGTCCCCCCCACGAACCCCATTACAGTCACTGTCCATCAGCGTAGAGCTGCTATAGAATCACTACTTGTCTTTTCTGAGTTGTAAAGCCCTCCCCGTGCCCCCCCTAACCTTACGTCTGCTAATCGAGTCCATCTGATCTTAAGTGTCATGTAATGCCAATGTTTTCTTACTGGTTTTCTGTCTGGATTATCTACCCACTGACCTAAGTGGGGTACTAAGGTCCCCTACTACAGTGGGGTACTAAGGTCCCCTACTATTATTGTATTGCTGCTGATTTCTCCCTTTAGGTCTGTTAATATTTGCTATATGTATTAGCACCTCCTATGAGTGCATAGGTTGTATCTATTCATATTTATGGCACTAGATATTAAAACTTTATTTTTATAAAAATATTTTTTATAAATTAATTTTAAAATAAAAATAATACACCTATCACATGTTAACATTTTATGAATGTAACTGCATTTCCCAAAGCAAGAAAAGACATTTAGTTAGAAGAGTGGCACTCCGCTCTTGTAAATCTCTTTAATACCTAGCTTCTATCTGGATTCGCCAATCAGCTAGTCAGCTTTTGCATTCCATCTCCTGTGATCTGTTGTTCCGTTTAAGTACATGAGGAAAACCCACCCTCACACAGACAAGCAGCTGGCAAAGGAAGCGCTCTTCAGGTCCTCCGACCACTATTTGAGAAACGCTGCTTACTTTGTAAGGCAGGGGGAAGGAGCTGAGGATGTGTGAACAGGGATCAGACTTTGAGAAGGTTAACTGAGTAGTATGTGGTGGGTTATTTTAAAATTTTTAACAATCTGAGTGTTTCTCTATTCTTTTAGTCTTTTTTTTGTAAGAAACAACCAAAAAAAAAAACCCCATACCATAAAATAGACATATAGATGTAATGCTATATATATATATATATAAATAAACTTGAAATTACCTTTTCCTCCCTCTAATAGCTTTTTAACGGAAAGCCGCGGGAGTGGCTCAGCCTGCACTAATGACACTTTGGAGATTCGAGTGTTCACTTTGCTAAGAAGCAGAGTCTGAAGTATGAGACAATCCTCCAGTTGTTTCAGCAGGAGTTTCCAGTATTCAGTGTCAAGAGAAAGGGCCTCCCACGAATCAGTGAGGGCTTCCGAATCAGCACCCAAAACTGTTTGGGAAAACTAATGGGATATGCACTGGTTATACTCTGGCAAAAACTCTGAATCAACATGAACTCGAATTAAGTTTTAACTTGAAAGCTGATGGACAGTAAGGATACACCACAAAGCAACACACAGAAGCTATTTCAGAAGTACTACTACTTGGATGGATAAATAAAACACGAGGGTCTGGAGTAGACTGGAGACTGAGGGGCAACCACGACGGAGTTCAGATATATACAGAGAGACCTGCAGTAATGCCTGGTTCAGCCAATGCACACTGCAGAGTTCTCAGGGTCATCCTGCAGGACCACAGCTCTTCTCCGAGTACCAGGACACTGCCATCTCTTCAGAATGCACTCGCCAACATAAAAACTATGTCTGAAAACTCACCTCTCTCCATTATTATAAACATTTTAATCTAGTAATATTAAATTTAGCCTATAAACTATGGACTGAATGTTCAGTGAATCGCTATAGACCTAGTTAAGTGATTCATCCAATTTAATGCACCAACACCCTAGAAAAAATGATTTGACCCAGCACAAGATGTAAGAAGAGATGTTCTTCTTTTTTTTTTTTTAATAAATTTGAGTCTTCAAGAGGTAAGGAAAAACCACAAAGCAAAAGGTTAATAGGGAAAAATTCAAAAGGAAACTTTTCTTTGAGCCATTCAATGCTACATGCCAAAAACAACCTATGCTCATAAAAGGTGGGTATAAATATAGTTGTAGATCTTCCTGAGAAATAATGCAGTCTACTCCTGACTGCTTTTCGGTGAGGAAGCTTCGAGGAACCAAGAGCCTCAGTTTACAGGGCTCACTGCACACCTCCAGCCACTGGCTGGAGGATCTTTCCCCTTAGGCCACGTGGTAACTGGTAACTGCTAAAGTCAAGTTATGTCATCTGAATAAACAAGTTAAGGGCAGCACTCCTTGCCTCTAAAAAACACAAGTAAAAACCTTCTGGACACACATTTCAAATCCTAGATTTTCCCCAACACTGAAGACAATTAAATGGCAGAGAGGGAAAAGAAGCTCCTAAGCTGGCTGGATAGACAGAGGTCAAAGCCGCACCTTACTTACTTTTCTCTCTGTCACACTATTTGATATTTGTGCAGCAACAGAATGTCCAACATGAGCAGCTAATAGAGCAGCTCCATTGTTCTCAGACTGAATACAGGCTGTGCGCATCTGCTGCCACCAAGGGGACACAGACTGGGAATCCCAGGTCTCATCAATGGCCACTACAGGCAAAAAGAAGATATAGAAGAACTGTTAGCCTATCAATTCTTTTTGGTCAATCTTGCATGTTAAACATTATATTAAAAGTAAATTCCCCAGTGGTGAATTTGTGTACTTCCGAATGAACTGGAAAATAAATCTACAACCTATTTTATTTAGAACACTTATATTCCATTTATTAATGCTATGTCATCTTGCTTTTGTATCAGTTTTAAATTTATGTTTGGAATATTTCATCATTGTTGAAAAATACTACTGAATGTTTTAATAGATTATTATTCTAATCATGCCAAAAATAGTAAGAAAAATATTACCTTCACCAAAGATGATTCAATTCACCTTATGGAGTTAAGAAAATGCATATTTGTATCACATTATTTTTGATGACCCAAAATATAAATTTAATCTTCATAGAGTATTCATTTGAATACATTAAAGAACTTTCTATTAACACATAAAAGAAATTCTCTAATGAAATGCGTTATACACCACAATGTGCTTTTGTTGGGAGAAAGCATCCTCCTCCCTCCCCATTTTTGCGGTTCCAAATACTAAACGTCCTTTCCAAGAGCCGTAGCCTACATTCTGAAGAGTGCTGAACAGTGCGCCCCAGCGTCTCACCTTTCATCTGGCTCAGCAGAGACAGCACTGTATGAAGACAGCAGACAGACTGTGGTTTATCCAAAATATCTTTTTCCTTAGAAAGCCAAACACTCAGGAGCAGAGACTGAAATCAAATGCACAACTTTTTCAGTCTAAAAAATATATATAAAAAAACAGGCACTTTTCTAGAGAGCACATGTGTGTATATAAGCAATTCCGTCTTCAGATTGGGAAATAAGTGGTTGCTTATTATATCACGTAATGTGAGGGGCAGAACAAGGCACCTTTTCTGCTTAAGAGGTTCTTTACCATCTGTTGTGTACCTAAATCCCATCCCTTCCATCGCTCCTGTAGGCTAAACACTGCCTTGCAGTTAGAGCCCCTTGCTTAAGGAGCACATTACCAGAAAAGCCACTACTACGTTAGCATGGATCCCTGTGGGTTGGTGAGGAGCTTCTTAGCTGTAGGTTTTGATTGGAGGGGAGGAAGGATATGGAGCAGTGGATCCTGCCCTTGTCTTAGCCATACAACAGCATCATGGACTTGCCAGTGGTGAACACATATGTAAAACTACCAAGTTCCAGGTTTTAAATCACTAACTAGTTATGAGAAACAGATTTTAAAACACTTAAATCACATAAGTGACTTTTAAGATGCCTATAAACCAGCACATCTACTTAAATGTGAAGCATTTTAAGATTTACAAAATTTGCACACAGATAATTCTGTGATAATGGAAAGTTTAATGACATGGTGTTACATCTATAAGCACTGGTGTTTGCAAAAGGTCTTGATTGCTAATAATTCTGCCGTAATTTTATGTGGACCAAAAAAAGCTCTAAAATAAAAGGCTGACTGTCAGTTTAAATATCTTAGTACAAATAATTTTCAAAAATTAAGAAGGGTAGGAAGTTGAAGAAGAAGTATGTGCAGGAAATTAACTTGTGAGAACAACCTAAGGGCCAGGAGATAAAAGTACTTGACTGGCCTATCTCTTCACTCGATCCTAACTGCCTCTTGTGGCAGGACGGTGATCCAAGTTTTACAAATGATGGAAAGGAAACGTAACTTATTCAGCACCATACAGTTAAAGAGTTAGGACTAAAATTTGACCCTGTATCTGCCTGATTCTAACACACATGCTTTCTTTTCTCATTTACATGGTACATATAAATTTATGTATGTACATAATTTTTACAAATATGAAATACACATATACCTTTAAGGGTGAAATCTTCTATTGCTCTTTTTTTGACTTGTCACCCTTTTTTATTGAAGTTTTCCATGTCTCCCCCTGTCACCCTCCATTCTACCTCATCCTATCCAGAAACCTTGTCATTTTTGTATAACCAAGTATATCCTTTCATATTTGTCCCCATATTCATAAGACAAAGGCAATGTTAACAATAAATGCTAAAGCTTATATACAATACCACAGAATTACTACATGCCAAGCCACTAATGGCTTTATAAATACAGATATATATAGAGAGTTTATGAAAGGGGGAGTGGCTCATGGGGGTGGGGAGAGGAGGTGGGTTCACCATGTCACAAAACTCCGGGGTCATATTATACTATGTTCATTCCACTTGCCACACAACATCCTGGGTAGTCCACAAAATTTTGATTGACTTTATCCATTTATCAAGTTTATTTCTCTCTCTTCCAGACTTCCTCTTAACCTCATACAACACTGCTGCTCCTCATCACTAGGCAGGCTACTAAAAACTGGTTGTCCAAGATAACAAGGACATCACATAATCAGTCGGAAATGAGTGTCCTAGGGTTTTGTGCACACGTGCGCTGTGAAGCACAACAAAAAGAAATGAGAAGGGGTGGTAGAATTTACCTGTTTAGGTTCACTGTTAAGTTGCCACTAGCCTCACTCTATTCAACTTCAAGCACAGAAATGTAAGAGTACACCACATTTCCAAACAGAACTATAGGATTCGTGTCTCTCAAAGCTTGATTCAGGTCCCCATCAGCCACAGAGTTTCTCATAAAGATTGGGAACCCAAAGGGTTATTTTAGATTAAGTTACATTTAAACAAATGCCATGCCCCAGATTTCTATTCATACTGTGACCTCTTCTAATCTTCTCGCCAACTAACCACCCTCCCTATTAGCCACTACCTTTAGAAGATTCTGAAACCAAAAAAACCTTTTTCTGCTTAACTCTCCTTCCTTTCCCTGTCTCTCCCTAGTCAGTTCTTCTTCTCTCGTTCTTGCCCAACAAGGTAATCTTTGCTTTAAACCTAGTGGCTGTTCCTCTTGTTTTTTTTTTATAAGCTTTAAAAATTCTAATCCGTTAAGCTTTTGTTTGTATATAGAAGGACAGTGTGAAATAGAGGATGCCATGGGAGCCATCAGAACACAGTGACGGTTTTAGAATCAGAATCAATAGAAAGATTTTTTAAACTTCAAAAAAGATTAAGGTGAAAGGTGGAAAATAACCAAAGATGAGAATACAGAGACAAATTAAGATACCACATAGGAACATACACAAGGATATACACAACACAAAGATAGCATACAGAAATAACTACCTGCCTAACTAGTAAATTACATTATAAAATATAATTCCAGAACATCACAGCAAATACTGTCACATTATTCATAATGTGGACATATTATAATGTGAATTACATTATTTCACATATAAATGTCACATATTGCCATATTAACAGATGATACGTGAGTAACAGAAACCTTGAGAAGAAATTTAGTTAATTCCTCTAAGTCAAGCAGTACCTAAGACTTGTTAAAACCTATACCTAAGAAGGAAACAGCAAAATCGCATGGATCCTTGGTAGATGCTTCTAGTGCTTAATGAATGTCACCATTTTAAAGTACCCTCTTATACTAAGAACATCCTGAATGCTTTAATCCTTCACTCGGTGGAAATGCTTGCAGACAGAATGTGAGAAAGTCAGTTGCTAGTCTTGCTTGTCAGAAACCTCTTTTGTCAGTCTTTGGATGAGCCTTATTTTCTAGTCCTCCCTGAAAAGTAGGATCTGTTTTAGATTACAGAATTAAAACTTGATAAAATTCCCCTGAGGATAACTGTAACATTTTAAACATGAAAAACTACCAGCTGTTGTCTATGAATTATATAATATAATAATTACATATAATAAAATAGTGACTGAATCAAATACAAGTTTACTATCACCTTTTATTCATGACTTTTATATGTGTAACTCTTAAAAGTCTGTTACTCTTCTAAAATAATAACTGTTGACATTTACCTATTCTCTTTAAACAACAATTTGAAACTATAAACTCAGAAAAAATGTCATTGGTTTCTTATTTTGGCACTGGCACTGTTTGGGAATGAGTAGGATTTCAGCAGGATGCATACCTACTGCATGGCACAAAACCCCTGCAGGCTATCTTCCCAAGACCAGCTTAGTAACAGCCTGAAATACAGTCTCTCAGAGTCAGATGGTTTTTAAAAATAATTTAAAATTATAACCCATTTTATAAATTTTTTAATAGGGACATGTTTAATAAATTGTGGATACTAATGTGTGTGTGTGTATATATATATATATGTATCATGAAATACTCTGCGTCTTTTTTTTTTTCGTTCAGCCCCCCAACCCTTTTTTTTTTTGGTATCATTAATGTACAATTCCATAAGCAACATTATGGTTACTAGACTCCTCCCATTACCAAGTCCCCACTCCATACCCCACTACAGTCACTGTCCATCAGCGTAGTAAGATGCTATAGAATCACTACTTGTCTTCTCCGTGTTTACTGCCTTCCCCGTATAACCCCCTACGCTACATTATGTGTGCTAATCGTAATGCCCCCTTTTCCCTCTTATCCCTCCCTTCCCACCCATCCTTCCCAGTCCCTTTCCCTTTGGTAACCGCTAGTCCATTCTTGGGTTCTGTGAGTCTGCTGCTGTTTTTATTCCTTCAGTGTTTGCTTTGTTCTTATACTCCACAGATGAGTGAAATCATTTGAGACTTGTCTTTCTCCGCCTGGCTTATTTCACTGAGCATAATATCCTCTAGCTCCATCCATGTTATTGCAAATGGTAGGATTTGTTTTCTTCTTATGGCTGAATAATATTCCACTGTGTATATGTACCACATCTTCTTTATCCATTCATCTACTGTTGGACACTTAGGTTGCTTCCATTTCTTGGCTATTGTAAATAGTGCTGCAATAAACATAGGGGTGCATATGTCTTTTTCAAACTGGGTTCCTGTATTCTCAGGGTAAACTCCTAGGAGTAGAATTCCTGGGTCAAATGGTATTTCTACTTTTAGTTTTCTGAGGAACCTCCATACTGCTTTCCACAATGGTGAACTAATTTACATTCCCACCAGCAGTGTAGGAGGGTTCCCCTTTCTCCACATCCTCGCCAACATTTGTTGCTGTTTGTCTTTTGGATGGTGGGCATTTTATAAATTTTGTAACACAATAATATACTTTTAGATCACAGCCTTACAGGTTTAAAATAGAGAAATGTCCTAATATGTATCGCTTTATTACAGTATAATATATATATATATATATGTGTGTGTGTATTTACAATAAAATTAATTAATTTTAAGTTGGATAATCAACACCATAAACATGATAAAAATTACCCAGAAGGGCTTTTGTGCCCCTTTGTAGTCAATTTCCAACCCCCACTCTCATCCCCTAGCAAATGTTCAACTTCTCTGTCACTGTATTTTTCCCTATTCTAGTATTTCATACAACTAAAATCATACAGTAAATAGTCTATTGTTTCTGGAACTTTTCACTTAGTGCTTCTGAGACTCATTCATGCTATTGTGTGTATCAGGAGTTCATTCCACTGTATAGATACATACCATAATTTTATTATCCACTTATCAACTGGTGGATATTTGGGTTGGTTCCAGTTTGGACCATTATGAATAAAGCAGCCTGTTAATATTTTATTCCAAATCTAAGGGAACATATATTTTCATTCCTCTTAGATAAATACCTAGGAGTGAGACTGCTGGATTTTATGGAAAATCTCTGTCCAACTCTGTAAGAAGCTTTCAAACCATTTTCCAAAGTGGTTGTATTAGTTTGCATTTCCATTAGCCATGTTAAGAGTTCTTACTGCTCCATATCCTCATCAACACTGGTAACACCGGTATGATCAGTCTTTTAAATTCAGTCATTTTTTTTGGAAGAGATCATGGTTTTATTTTGCATTTTGCTAATGGCTAATGATGCTGAACATCTTTCAGGTGATTATTTGCCATTTGTGTGTATATTTTTTTGGTGCTGTGACTGTTCAAATCTTTTGCTCATTTTTTAATTGTATAGTTTGTCTTACTGAATACAAATTCTTTGTATAATGTGGATATAATTCATTTGTCAGATATAAGTTTTAAAAAGAGGCTTGTCTTTTCAATTTAACAGCTTTTTTAAAATCAGAAGCTTTAAATTTTGATGAAGCATAGTTTATCAACATTTTTCTCTTATAGTTCATGCTTTTTTGTGCCCAGAGAAATCTTTGCCTAAACCAAGCTATCTCCTATGTTTTCTTTTTTAAGTTTTGTAGTTTTAACTCTTACATTTAGGCTCTGTTTTGCATTAATTTTTATGTATGGCTTGTAGTAAGGTTCCAGGTTCATCTTTTTCCAGTGTATTTTTAACCCCAGGTTTAAAGCAGACAATATTTTATTGATATTGATTAAACACAATGTAAAACAGAAGTTTTCTGTTCTCGTCTAATTTAAGCATCTCAACTTGGAATGATAGGTAATACTTACCTCCTTTCTTTTTAACTATCTATTCTGAAAGAGTCACTGGTGGCACAAAGAAATGCACAGCAAGTCCCTGTACCATAACCTTAGTCTCCCCCAAACTAACATCTTACACAGTATCAAAACAAGAAATGAACACTGGTAAAATCCACAGAGCATATTCAAATTTCACCAGTAACACATGCACCATTTGTGTGTGCTTGCAATTTTATCAATGTGTAGCTTTGCATAACCATCACCACAATCAAGCACTGAACTATACCTTCAGCCCAAGACTCCCAAGTTAACCCTTTTTAGCCACACCCACCTCCTCACTTCACTCAGCCCTTAGCTAATCTCGTCTCCATCTCTATAACTGTGCCATTTCATGACTGACAAAAATGGCATTATGCAGTATGTAGCTTTTTTAAGATTGGCTCTTTTCCACTCAGCATATTTCCCTTGAGGTTCATCCAAGTTGCTGCATGAATCAGTAACCCATTCCTTTTTACTGCCGAGGAGTAGTCCATGGTCAGGATGTGTCACAGTTTGTTTGACCATCTACCCACTGAAGGACATTTGCACAGTGTTCAGTCTGGGGCTATTATGAATAAAGCTGCTCATGAATATCCACATACAACCTGTGTATATCTATAACTGCTTTACTTTTGGACATACCTACTACATAGTATGTAGTATGTAGCTAGAACAGAGTCCATTTTTAAAGGACTTAATGTTTAATGAAGACAATACATGAACACAGTCAATAAGCTCATGGACAGAGTGCCCAAATCCTGGACAAAATACAAGATATCAGCAGGCATGTGAAAGAGTATTGTATGTGTGCCTGTCAGGGGTGAAAAGAAAGAGAAGAATATATAATGGGCTGGAGGTGGAGGGGACTTCCCTTGCTCTTTTCAGAAAGGGCAAAAATTTAGTGTTGGAGTTTTTCCATTGGATGATTCTATTGTTTCACCTTTGTTATAGCACACTGACAAAATCCTAACATAGAAGCAAAGTTTGGGAAGATTTGATAACAATTCTGTATTGCTCTAAGGGAAGTTCATTTTGTTCCTTAAATAAGACCATTTTTAGTTCCCATACAAACATTTTTACTGATGATCACAGTCCACTGTAAGTGCATGCATACATGTCAGATTCTAAATTTATTTTCAGTCAACTACAGAACATGATTACAATGAGGAATTAAAAAAAATAATATTCAATTAAATATGGTAATTAGAAGTTTCTTTGATCATTTTTAGTTTTCATGTTTTCTAGTGAGTGCTTTAGACAATGGTAAAGAAGTCTCACACTTCTGGATGACATTACCGAGAAAGCACAGCATCCAGTGGCCACAAACCTTACCAGCAACAGCTGAGGGCTGAGTCCAGCTGACTCCAAAGTGCAACACATATCTTCAGTGGAACTTTCTCCATGCAAACACTTCCAAAAAAAGAAACTGCCTAGTAAAACAAAAAATGCATTAACCAATGACTACTTGCCATTTAGGCTAACAATCTTCCTGAGTTGCAATCTAGATCTCTGGATAAGAGGTGAAATTAATGGTTCAATTTGCTTGATTTATTAAAACAGAAGACAAATCACAACATGTCTAACACTGTCTCTTTAGCATACTTATTAATACAATTAAACTTTTATGACATGGTGCCAACATATCCAGAATATCTTTTGTTAACTGAAAAATACACATTAAATTCTTTGGTTAATTTAACTTCAAACCAAACAATCTCTGAGACACTGTAATTTCCTTCAAGGCTTTCTTCTAGAAGAGAGAGGATTCAAAGAGCAGATTATCGTTGTACTTACCTAAAGCCACAGATTCTTCTTCACTTATCTTCTTTATGTTGATCACATCTTTCTCGGATTCTAAATATTCCAGGAATGTTTTTACAGGCAACACACCATCCTTATCATCAGAAAATCGGACAGTAGTGCTGGTTTTCTCTTGTTTATACTTCTCTAATAATGCCTGGAGCTTAAGCAGTTCTTTTTCATCAAGCCTTAGTAACACAGCCAAGTCCTTAAAAATAGGGAAAAAAGGTCTGGATAGACCGTATTCCTTTCTACTAATCTGTTGTATGGGTCAACCCCATCATCTGAAATGAAATCCAAGACTATAACAAAAGATGACTTGTAAATTAATGGGATAGTTTTAATGTACTCTTTAAAACTGCACTCTCAAATTCATGAGTAGGAGGCTAACCTAATCTTGAAACACTACATATTACTAAAAGTACCACTTTCAGAAAGTTTCTTGTGAATACTCTACACTTCACTAAAATGCTCATTTTTTAATAAAATAGTATTATGTATAGTACAAAAAAAATTTTAAGGGTGTCAACTGCAACTCTTGTGATTTTGAGGAAGCTAAAGAATTATTTGAAACTGAATGTTTATTTATTAGGTAGCATAAATACAAAAAATAAAAACATTGGAAAACAATCCTCACTGTATCTACATATAAATTCTCAATGTCATTTTCAGGAATACAGACATTGAAAAGTCATGGATACATCCTGACAGCTTTTCATTTTTACATACCACATGTGTAGAAACATCTCTTGATACTACTATCATTTTTCCAAAACGTTCTTCCCTCCATGCTACATGATTAAAGTTGCATTCTCAAACAAGAGCGGTTTTATTTGTTTACCTACTTAAGGCCATTGTTTTTAAAAACAAGAAGTAAACTGAGAAATGCTACTGAACATACACCAGTAGTTCAATGCTACACTGAACTGATAGATGAACTTTTATGAACTATGTCCCACAGACAACAAAAACAAATCAACTTAGATTTGAATTTTAGTTTGTATGTACAAAATCAGCCAGTCAGTACAAAGATGACTACATATTTTTTGAAGGATCTTAAGAAGTCTACAGCAAAATAAAGTTTTAATTCTTAAAAAGTGCTTTAAAATAAAAAGGTAATAAAGAACAATCTGCCAACTGATTTTAAAATTTTTATAATTCTTCTTTTATCTTTGTACTATATTGGGGCTATCTGGTGGAAATGAATCCTATAACAGGGTATTAAATGACATATATTTAACTTTCTTTGGAGGGGTGCAAGAGAGATAATTTGGACCTTCTGAAAAGATCAGGAATTGGAGAGTCTATGAAATGCGTAGGCAATCCTAACCAACATGAACCTTTCTGTTGATTGAAATAATTTCACACTTATTGAAGCATACAGAAAAGCAAAAGATCCTAAAAAATGGCTTTGTCGTTTATACTGGCAATCACAGAGTATTATTATCAATACATTGTTAAAATGTTTTATGAAATTTATTTATAACCCCAACTATATAAAAGATATTAGAATGTATAAGTTGTTTCCATTACAAAGGGAAACAAATCCTCTCTTATTTTAGTTTAAAAATTTTTATTCATGTATATATATTTAAAATAAAAGGCTTCCACTTTAAATCTCAACTACCTTTTACATATACCAGATAATTCTTTTAAAAGTATTACTAGTGACTTGAAAATCACTAAAATCACTTTAATAATAACTTTTGTTTAGATAAATAGAGAACACGAGGGCCCAAAGCCAGGCAACCTGCCCAAGGTCACACATAAGTAACCTGATGTGAAAGAGGACAGTACTTCCCTCTATTCCCTATTAAGTGAAATTATTTCTCTGTATGGAAGAAAGAATTCTATATACACTCCTCAGAAGTGAGCAATGCTGCACTGTAATAAAGAAGAGAAGGTGCTGTCATTTTTAATGTTTTACAGAAAAATTATAGAACATTTATTATGATTAGTTTAAACACTCTGATGTTAAGAAGAGAATATTTTAAATTGTATTTTGCTATGTAGTACACTATATAAAGAGCAGGCTGTATGAGTTTGTTAATAACAACAGTAACACTGAAAAGCCAGTCTCTCCTATTTGGCAGAATCATTTTTTTTTCTTTGAAAGAAATTAAAGTTTTGCCACTTCTATCAATTGAATATATTTTAAATGGCGAATCTTATCCAAAAGTTCCATTATAAGAAGTAACTTTAAAAAATTAATTAAGAAAAACCAAATACTTCTAGGATAGTGAAAATGGGTTAACAATAAAATTTAATATTCTGGCATAAACAATAAAAATTTAGCAGCAAGGCACAGCAGGAGATCTTGTAAAGAAAGTACACCTTTATACTTCATAAAATTCTTCATTTTCTACTTCTTTAAATACAGTTTAAAAAATTAAAAGTAATCAAAGAGATTATTTTGTATAATAAGCAATGGGATTACTTACATTCTCAGAGATTGGTGTGTCTGAATGAAAACCAAGGGAATTTAACTGACTGACAGACTCATAAAGATGGAGTAACTTCAGTTTATTGGCACAGAACTGTAGCAATCCTTCATCAACAGACTCAAGCTCTAAAAGGTGGAAGGAAGAAAACACATTAAAGAGATATATTTAACAGACTCATAAAAAGGCTTTTCTTTCATTGAATCTGTTAATTTACATAATTCTGTTCTATTTTATTAAATATTGGGATGCTTAAGCTGTAAAAGATAAGGCAAAGACAATTTTTCCATCATAGCAAAAATGTCCAAATTTCTAAATGAAATAAGGTACTCTAGTAGTAGAGAGGGGAAAAAAGAGGGAGAAAAAGAAAAAAGGAAAAAACTATTTTAGCCTAATATGCCAATCGGAAGAAATGATCTGGGAACAGCTTTGAAAATATTTTCCCTCACCCCATAGCTCATATGCTGCCTATTATGGTCATATACTGAGGACAGACTAGAAAGCTGCCTGTCTCTTGTTATGGTGGTCAAAGATACTACAATTCAGCCAGAAACTGTGGGTTCTGGCAGATACATCCTCAAGAAATACTGGCAAAGAGAGAAAAAGTAGAATCCCATTGGCCAGCCAACATCCTCCACCAGCAAGGCTTTTTTCCAAGATTAGTGAGGTAGAAATACTCACTCTTTCTTTAATATATTCCTTCCTACGTATCAAAATGGCCACTTATCACTCTGTACTGATATCTCTCCTCACAATAGAGGGATTCAAAAGAGAAATAGTTACATCAAGAATCAGAGTCAATATATTCAGAGAAAGCTCAGATGAAGATGAAGTGTATACACTAGAGAGAATAAAAAAGTCCTAAATATTAAAGATAAGAAATAAGTTTCCTTATTTCTTATCACTATTATTTCCACATTTAAGTAATATGATGGTCTCATAAGCAAATAGCTTTCTATAATCAGAGTTATAAAATTTGAAATAAGATTCTAATCTCCAATCAGTACAAACCCTATTACCTTGATTTTTTAAAGTGTCCATTAAAGTCTGAGTGATGTTTCTAAGACAGGAAAATGGTAAGCGCTCACTTGCCAAAATGCTCTCCAAAGCCTAGAAGAAAGATATTGAGAAATTCTAATAATTAGAAGACAAAGATTTTGATTTTTAATTTTATATTTATGCCTACACTTCCACTACCCCAAATTTCAAAGGGAAACTCGATATTTAAGATGCTTTAATATACATACCTGAGAATTAAAGGTGCATCATAGGTAATATATAATCAATTTCAAATCATGCCAAATATGGCAGAATAACAAAAAGTCCAGACTGAAAACAAAACAACTAGAAGGCAACTGACGTTTAACAGAGTAGCCAAAGCACACAGTAACAGATTTAAAGCTATTCACCAATAAGAAAAACCTGCATACATTTATACTATACTACAGGCATAAATGAAAGGTAGAGGCGTCACTGTCATGTCAATAGTAAAAACTGACAACTAATTACTGCATTTGAGCATGGCTGGCTCAATCTACAAGCCATGCTAGATATGAATATCTCCTGCCTCACCCCACCTCCCCTACCGGCCCCAGTAGATATTTGAGGGCCTTTGTCACAAATTCCAAAATACCTCTTTATGCCTAAAGAAGGAACCATCAGAATCACCAATGAATTAAACACAGCAGTTCAAGTTCCTTTCACATTAGTACATTAAATTGAGTTTTTACTGATGAGAATAAACAGTTTAAAAACTAGGTTTACAGTGGCATGAGATAAATATCAGATCATAACATAATAACCGCTGTGTGTCTGTGGGGAAGAAACAGACCTAGAGGGTGGCTAAAGAGGTTGGTCAGGCCTATGATAAGGCAACTCCATGACTGAAAGAGACAAATACCCAGGAAAACGTCAGCTGCCTCTGTTCTGTCTACTATTACACAAGCCAGCAGGGGCTTATCTATTTATTCAGTCTTCCAAGGCCTAAGTTGGGTTCTTTTCTCTCTTTAGTGTCAAAACAATACACAGCTCTATTAGCTTTTCCAGCATTTTTAATAAAATTCATAGCTTCATACACAATTCAGTAGTATAATTAAAAAAAAAATCAAGAAGACAATTTGCATTATGCTAAAGTTTCCCAATTTTGTTGTTCCATGACGTCGGGTAAGAAGATAGATGGTATCATAATGAGAAGACTTATTTGGCTCATGACTACAGATTCCCTAAGCTGCCTCTCTAGATGTCTACCTTGTCATAAGAGCGTCATCTTTAGTAACAGAGACTTTGCCGTAAAGAAAACGAGAGCCAGTTAGCACTGTCAGTGGAACAGAAAACTCGACCAAAAGTCACAGGGACTTGCCTGTTCTAAAATAAAACAATAAAAAGTATTTTTAAAAATGACTACAACAATAAAATAAGAGGGATAAAAAGAAATCAGCATTCACTAAATTCCCCCATGTATTTAGCAGTTTTTTAGATAGTATAGATTATGCAAATGATGTATTCAGTAAGGTCCCTTCTTCAAGGAGCCTAAAAGAGGCAAAGAGGAAGAAATTTGAGGAGCTATGACTAATATACTTGAAATAATTAGAAAACAAGTAGCTATTAGCTACCTGGCTCCGATTAGAACTAGAGTAAGAGATCAGAGGTATCCGAGGGGACTGAAGTGTCATGTAAGAATTGAGAGTTAGAGCTGGAGCAGCACTGGGGGTTTGGATAGGAGGCACGGGAGTAATGGAAACCACAGTGACTTGCCGTAGCATAACCACAAACCTGGCAAAAAATAACAAGTCTCACAATACCATGCGGTGTTGAGGCTCTGGAGCAATAGGGCCTCTTATACAGTACAAATGGGAACATAAATTAGTACAAGTATTTTGAGAAGCAATTTGTCATCAACTAGTACAGCCAAAGGAGCTCATATCCTACATTTCCACTCTTAGAGAAACTCCTGCATATGGACACCAGGAGACATGCACAAGGATAATCATAGTACCACTATTCGTAGTAGTAAAACAACTGGAAACAACCTAAATGGCTACTGGCAGGAGAGTAAATAGATAAATTATATTCATAGAGTGGAACTGAAATAGCACAGGACATGAATCAATTATAGCTACATGCACAAACAGAGACTCAAAGAAACATAATGCTGGAGGAATAAATGAAGTCACAGAAGAAGGCGTGAAGCATGATTCTAATTATATAATGCTCTAAAGACAGGAAATGCATCTAAAGGAGCTATAAAGAAATAAGTATAAAAGAAAAGCAAAATAAAAACAGTTCTGAATACTGGCTACCTTAGGGAGGGGAGAAGGGGCTGGGATTGGAACAGTCATGTAGGCCTCTTCAGAGTTCCTGGTAACATTGTGTCCTAAGTGGATGGTCATACACATGTGTTCACTTTACTATTATTCTTTAATCTGAATATATGTTAGGTGTGGAGGTGTGTTTATATTTCAAATATGGACTCATGTATGGTAATATTACTTAATTTCTGAAAGAAAGGAAGGAAATAAGAGACAACGGGAACTTCCACATGCAAATATAAAAAAGGATGAACATGAATAAACACATGAAAAGAAGACTTTAGACTATATGAAAATTAATATTTTCTTAAGAAGGATATATAATAGCTACTCAGTGGGAAAGTTCATATATTATATATATACTTACTTGTTTTTTGGTTACAGGGTATTTAATATCAAGAATTAATTCCTTTATTTCTTTTTCAACCATATCTAGAAAGAGAAAATTAGCCAAAGTAAATTTCTCATTTTTATTACAGGTAAGCTAGTCACAAAGAAAAGTGCATATATTTGTACTATCGTCAGTCTAAAGGATTTCGGGCTTCTCTCACTTTATTGTTTTATTTTATGAATTTGAATACTTCCTAGATGGCATGCTTCATAGTTACAGAGCAAATCCAACAAAAATTACGTTTTGAAAAGGAGTCATAACAGCTCATAAATATTTTGATTGCTCCATTTAGAATATTCTATTAACTTTTAAAATGTCATAACAGTATGTTCATTATTTTTACTCCAGGATACCTACCAACATTGGGAGATTTTGTTTTCAGTAAGGCTGCTAATTTCTTCACTAAGTGCATGTCTTTGGCTCGTTCACTCTTCTTGTCACTAAAACCACAAATACAATGAATTCTTACCGAATGTGAAATTGTTTTCCTTCTAATTCTCACACTCCCCAACTTTCTTTTTACTTTATATTCTTCCTATGTGACTTTAAAGATATCAGTTTAATAAGAAAAAGGAGCAACAAAACAGGAACTACAAAATAAAGAGCAAACTAAGGGAGCAGGAAAAGTGAGCAGAGGGACATGAACAAGACACTTGATGAATCTTACCTCAGTGCTAAATGGAAGGGAACATTCACTGTTTTCACACTTCCAGACACTGGATCAATGAGACAGATTTGGTAAGTCTGTGGCTGCCAACTCTGACTGGTAACATTATTTAAGCCCATTATTTTATAGCCAGGATACAGAAGCCTGAAGAAATCACATACCAACATGGTAAAAGTATTACAGAAAGGAGAAATGCCAAAAGGGGTTGCATTGTAGTGAGGAACTCCTAAAAGAGTACCAATTCAGGCACACTAGTAAGGTAAACAAATACTGACACCAAAACCAAGCAGAGCAGGACTAAACTGGCAGAGTTCCACCTTGTCAAAATGGGCCAGAAAATGAAGTGAACACACTCAGGTCTACGTGGCAATGGCAAACAAAGCATTCGCCTCACCTGACATCATCACGGGATGACTCTAAAACAGTCTTTCCTTGTGCACCTCCACAGCATAAGTAAGGGATAGGGACAAACGGCAGCACCAAAGCTAACCTTAATTCAGGACCATATCATGGCCTTTTCAATTAAGAATCCTTTGCTGTGAAATACTTAATCCTCAATTATAGATTGGCACTCACAGGAAAAACCATAATAAAGAACATTTAAATTCTCAAACAACCTGCAATCTAATAAGTAGCATTAATAAAAGCTCTACTTTAAAAAAAGCATTCCTTCTTGTAACTAGGAAAATGCCAGGGTTTGCAGCTTACCTGCAGTGCTTTCCCACATTGAAAGCTCCCACTCTAGGTCCCTGCTGTGTGCTCCACACTTCCAAAATTCCCCTTCTTGGTGCATAGATTACAAGGAACTGAGCTACTCGACTTGGACCCTGAGTATTTCCAAAGGGGGGAAAATCCACCTTCTCTGGTACTCTCTCGTGGAGGTCCTCTACAATTTGGATCCAGCCAATCTGTGCACCCCGATAGCCTTGGAGACAGAGGAAAAGGGAAGCTAATTAGTCAGTTAATCGAGGTTCAGTTGTAGGCTTCTGAAGTACTCTGGGATATTTTAGTGGGCATTTAAAAGAAGCTATAAAAGTACATTATCTTTTATTATGAAATACCTTAAGCAGAAAAGAATTATAATAAAATTATAACTACTGAATCAATCACCAAGTCTTACTAAATCACAATACTTTGCTATATTTGCTTTTGATCACTTTTTCCTTTAAAAAGAAAACAGGTATCATTGGGGCTTCATAAGTACCCTTCCCTGATCCCATTCCCTTCTCTCTCTCCTTAAAAAATTCTCTCCTTTTAAAAAATCCTGGGAGGTTATCAGGTTTGGGTTTAAAATGAAAGTCCAATTAAAATATAAGAAAAAGATCAGCTGATTTCCTGCTCTTTAATTCTCTTGGTGGTATGCAGCAGAGGGATGAGAGGGAGCTGTTGCCCGTGAGGAGGAAGATGCAGCTGATGCTGTCTTCCATTCTAGTGTGGTCCCACAAACAGGCATTGATCCTCTCTTCCCAGGATGGGGAGGAAAACTGACTGCACCAGCTGCAAAGGACAGGCCAGCAGTAAGATTGCTGTAGTGGATTTGAACCAGTTACTATGCCTATGGTCTTCTATATTCTGGAAACATCTTGCTGAGAATACACCCTTGTTATTTCTGAAGACAACTACCAAGGAGAAATGATCTACTGCAGCATTGAAACCTCTCTCTACAGACACTTAAACATGTGGCAGGTTAACACTGCAGGAATTCTTTGGCAAGAAGGTGACAGTGGCTTCAATCTCGTCCAGAGTATTTAATGCCATGAAATCCAGTATTTGTTCCTCACACTGTTAAGTCACAGACCAAATTGCACTGTAATTGGGGTTTCTAACCAGTAGTCTGTGATGACATGTTACTATTCCAAACAATGCATTCTCCCCTTCTTCTTTAGTCAAGGAGGTTTTTATTTTATTTGGGTTGACAATATACCTAGATATTTTCCAGTCTCCCTTATAGTTAGGTGTAACTGTGTGACTAAATCCTGGTCAACGTATTGTAGAAAAGGTTGGTAGGACTTTTGGAAGTCTCTTCAAAGTGAACTAAGATGGCAGTTCTTCCTTTCCCCTTCTTCCTTCCTGGAAAGTAGGTAAGAAGTCTGGAGCTCCAGCAGCCATTTGAACCATGAGATAACCTTGAGTGGAGAAGCTACATGAAGACTAGGTTCCCAAGGATGTCATGGTGATTATCATTCTAATCCTGTAATTAGATCTGTTATTAGCAACTAAATGTCAATCCTCACTGACACAGTGACCAAGAAATTTAAGAGAACTGACCCAAGCATATGGTTTTGGCGGTCAAGTCAGCAAAGATTTTGCTAGATCTTGCCACCTTCAATCTGAAAGACTTGGCATTCAGATCTGGAGAGAAAGTTGGATTCAAGCATGGCCTACGGAAGGAATATAGCAGGGGCAAGAAACAATTCAGGAATTGACGATGACAGTGAGAACTGAAAAGGCACACATAAGGATGAAGTTATAAGTGCCTATGAGCTGATCAAACTTAAAGGCTCTATCAACTGGACTACTGGATCAAGTTTTGCTGATCTGAGTTCATGTTAAAAGAGAAAGCATAACATTAAGAACTAAATAGTGTTATTAACAAGAAGTTGAAGGATAGTAACACTGCTCAATATTGGAGTAATAAAGAAAGTTAAATTTTTGTCTGGGTTTTTGCAAGGAAGTACCTTTCCACATGCGTACTGCAATTCCTCTAGTTACATCCAATAAAATAACTCGGCCAAAATCATCAGTTACTGCTGCTAGTGTGTTACATGGAGACAGACATATACTTTCACCATGACGTCTAGAATCTGGAAGTCCAAACCTGATATTCAAAAGAAAATAGCTCAAATCAAATTCTAATCTAGAAATACATAACAGAATAATGAAATGAATAAGCAAAATGGCTGAATGTTTTTATATAAAGAAATATGAACCTTGCATGGATTAATAACTTACTGACTATTCACATCAGCTTGCAATATAAAATGCATAAAGAAGTTTCTTCTATTATAAAATAAAAACACCTAAGTTTTATTTCATAGACTTTCTGTATGGATATCCACAACCCTACATTTTTAGAGAGTATCAAGTAACTACCTTTCTTTCATAAGTGGTATATCATAGGACGCAATACCCTCACAACCAACTAAATTTTAGAATACTTTTGCTCCTATACAAGTGTTTTTCTTATTTCTAAAGTATTCTTTTTTTTGTTAGCTATAATATCTTGCTGACATCGATATATCTGCCTGAAGCAAAAGCTTTCCCTTCTAATAGTTATCTCTAAACTGCTTTTGGTTTATAATCAATCTAATTAAAAAAGTGAGCAAAATAAAAGTATAAAAGTAACAAGAAAGAACTAGGAAAGCTCACGTTGTGAAAAGTTCCTGAGACAAAGTGCTCAAACTTTAGTATACCTATTTGGATGCACAGGGCCATTTGGCTTTTTTCTTGATTCTTGGGTGAATTTAGAAAATGTGATGTGTTAAACATAGTGTTTTAAGATAATATGAAAAAAACCTTAGAAAGCAATCTTCAATAACTTTTAGTAACGTATCTCTGCAGCCGAAGGACATCTAAAAAGGTGGTAGGTTTTTATTTACCTTCATGGTAGTACTCTGTATTAGGTAATAAGAAAATGATTTAAAGACAAAAATCAAACAAAAATCATACCCTCTCCTCCCAAAATGTGATGAGTACACTAAATATCTTCCAGACTGCCGAAGTGAGCAAGCAAGTATAAGCCAGAATTCTAAAGAGCGCTTGAATGCATGTGATTCCTGTTTTATTTTTTTTAAAGAAAACATTAGGTAGTACTTTTTAAGTTTATACAGCTTATTGACAAACTGAAACTTTAAATTTGACATCTATCACAACACAAATGTTCCTGCAACTTACGCTAGGTTTATAGATGTTTGTAAAAAAGCACACTTCACAAATACGTACTGAGCACCTTGTATATGAGCAACAAATCAGCTACCAACAAAATAGGCAAGAATCACTGTCCCATAGAGGTGACATTCTGGTGGGAAAAATGACTTCATGACCCATTAATGGCTTTTAGAACTTCCAAAGACTCATGAGATCAACAAATCAACTCAGCACACTGAAAACAACTATAAATTCAAGAATGTATTTCTAAAGATACTAAAATTTGAGAAGAGCATGCCGGACTTGCCTTACAGCTAACGGGGTAGCTGGTTCAACCTTCGGTTTTTGCTTTGGGGCAGCTTCTTCCTCATGCTTACTTTTCCAACCAAGCCAACCGCTGAAAATGAAAGAGAACTTAGAATAAAACCAGGGATTCCAGGGTTTTAAAGTGCAGACTATCAAAATAGAAGTTAAACAAAGAGAGACAGAAGTCAGATCTCATTTTAAATGTAATGATTATGTAATTACCTGGCAGCATTAAATAAAGCGGAAGTGAGTTTACTTGCTACTGCTAGGGCAACGTGAGATAACAATGGTTGAGTGCTCCCCTGAAAAACAGGATGTTTGAGAGAGAAGACTTAATTGCTGACAAGGAAACAAAATACATTATTTAAAGGCTTACTTTAAAAAGTTTTGAGAAGTTGCAACAAAATGGCTGGGGCTAGAGAGTATTATGCTCAGTGAAATAAGCCAGGCGGAGAAAGACAAGTATCAAATGATTTCACTCATCTGTGGAGTGTAAGAACAGAAAAAATTGAAGGAACAAAACAGCCACAGACTCACAGAACCCAAGAACGGACTAACAGTTACCAAAGGGAGAGGGACTGGGGAAGATGGGTGGGAAGGGAGGGATAAGGGGTAAAAGAGGGCATTACGATTAGCACGTATAATGTGGGGGGGAACATGGGGAAGGCAGTATAACACGGAGAAGATAAGTAGTGATTCTATAGCACCTTACTACGCTGATGGACAGTGACTATAATGGGGGTTTGTGGTGGGGACTTGAAAATAGGGGGAGTCTAGTAACCATAATGTTGTTCATGTAATTGTACATTAATGATAGCAAAAAAAAAGTTTTGAGAAGTTATAAAGTCTGGACTACTGAGAATAGTCAGCACCTTTCAGAAGATAGAGTAAAAACTTTATTTTGGGAGGTAGCAATATAATCAAAAGTTTTAACTCTACAGCCTAAAAGTAAAATCACTAGTAGTCTATTTTATCTTTAGGATTTCCCTCTTTCAACTGTATTAGTTTAAATAATTTAAACTAGTACGTTAAGATGGCATTATTTTAGGACTATGATTTCCCATCTACACGCAAGTGTCTCTTAATACATATATGTGTTTTATGAAAGAGGTAGTTTGGGCCATCCTTACAAGCTGCTTTTTAGGCAAGAAGTAAGAGCTGCCAAATCTAACACCTAACGTAACCCTACTTGAGAAAGCAATTTTCACCACTTGTATCAACTGCAGTTGGCAGCCTGTAGTCTTGGGAATTCTGCACTTGCTCAAATCCCTGGTGCGCTGACACCGTTCACAACCCTGAGCTTCTTTCTGACTGTTGCACCAAAATTTAAAGACAACTCAGCTGTCCAAGGACTCAGGGCAGCAGAAACAAGTAAGTCTGGTTGTTTTACATTGACTTTATTGCCTTTTCAGTTAATCTAAAGAATTTAGAAGAAAGCTAAACTGAGACTAATTTTAGCTTCAACTGAAACTTACAAATGTAAACTGCTTAATCTTTCTAAGGCTAAATTACCATATCCAATTTGTGGACATTTGAAAAATCAAAAGTGGTCTTAATCACGATCAGTGATGAAAAACTCTTACCTCTAAAGCATAGAAGAAGCCAGTAAATGGATTGGACCCCACAGTGATGTACTGAGACATGGCTGGTGGACTGTTTTTAATTGCTGCACTGAATCCACCTATATTGGAGGCAGTCTTCATTTGATCAAAAGGGGACAGAGTCATAATACCTAATGATAAAACAGTAATAACACATAAGCTGATGCACTGAAATTATACTGTTATCTTAAGTTATTAAGTTCTTTACTTCAACTCCATTCTAAGATGCTAGCTCCTTAGTTTTGGCAACAGTCCTTTTTAAAAGCCACAAAATCAATGTCATAAAATATTCATGAGGTATGAAAATTGCCATCTATAATTCTTCTAAGCTATAATACAAATTTTGAATATTAATTTTTAAAACAGATATAAAATTCAAATGGCACAAGAAATATACAGTCCACTTATATCTCCAGGTATCCGTTTACTTCCTAGAGGGAACAACTGAGAGTTTCATATGCTGTTTTCCAGAGATGTTGTACATACATAAATGAGAGCACACAAACTGATGTATGACTTATTTATTTTTATTTAACAAAATATCAAGGAGACATATCTTATTATCAACCAACCAGGCTGTTGGACACTAATTTCCAACAGTCTAGATTTTTCTGACTGCCTCCCTGTGGGATTACTTAACATTCTGTCCTGCTCTCTACATTACAGCAAATTGGCAGAATCTAAAGGACCAGTGTCTTTTGAGTCACCAGTATTAGCTGTATTTTTCATTGATTTAAGGTAAATGAAAGTACAGCTTATTTACATCCCCTCTTCTTCTCTCCATAACCTTCTGGTACACCCCATCTCAATTTTTTATTAAATTCACATTCACTGTTTTCATTATTAGGAATGCCGTAAATATTACTCACTGCTCAGACAAGCTGCCGACTGTAATTACATTTCCTTAGATGTCAATATTTTTTCTCTGGAGTTGCTGTTACTTTCATTTATGGTTTTCCCTGAACATCTGAAGCCTTTTCACACTTTGAAACACCTGCTTCCTCTGCCTAGAATGTTCATTCTCCACCTCTTCACGCAGCTGGCTCTTTCTCATCTTTCATGTCCCTATTCAAATGTCACTACCCTGGGGACAACGTCCTCACCAATCTACCTCAAGTACCCTCTTCTTCTGCGCACTATCATGATAGTGTCCTAACACTTCAATATTACCATTGTTATTCATCTGAGTTGTTTATTGTCTCCCCATTGCCATTTTTCAGGTTGGAGGCCTGTCTGCCTTATGTTTCCAGCACCAATATTAGACCTGGGACACTTATTCAGTCATTTATTTGTAAGTGAATTAATCAGACTTTTATATAAAGATATACATACAATAAAGTTCATTGTAAGTCCCCCTCGCCTACCCCCCCCTTTTTTTTTTATCATTTTGTAGGCTGGGAAATAAATGAATAGAGTAGTATTTTCTATCCAATCATTTTTCCTAGCCTGTTTCAATTTTCCAAAGTTTAATTAACAGAACAGGGAAGCCACCCTGAACTGAACTCAACACTTTGGAATTTTGCAGCATTATTGTGTTAGCAAAACAAATTAACACAAGGAAATAATAGACACAATATTGGAGATTCAAGATGGTGGCATGAGAGGTGAGACAGAGAACTCCTCCAAAAACCAGATAGTGTGAAAATATAGTTAATACGACGAATGCTAAAACAGCAACAGGAAAGAAGGCTGCACCAGACTGCATACAGATGTCATGAACAGAGCAGACCTCACAAAACAGGGTAACGTACAAAAGCCTTGATCTGGCAGGACCCAAGCCCTTCCCCCACCCCAGCTCACCGGCAGGAGGAAGAGAAACGGAGTGGGAGAGGGGGGTGGAAGCCAGGGACTGTTGAACACCTAGCCCTGGAGATCTGCTTTGTGAGCAGAAACCTACATTGTGTGGTGCTCTGGAGGATGGGGACCTGGGACAGGCAGAGTGCTTGAGAGACAGATTCCAGCCATTTGTGGAGGAGGGGATCCACACCCGGCCACTCTGAGACAAGGGAAAGACAGGCGGTCTGAGAGGCTTCCTAGCAGTGAGAGGGCTGCTGGAGGTGCGAGGTTGGCACGAAGCTTGCTGAGTGGGAGAAGGGATAGGGGGACAAGTTATCTGGGCACACTCTGCCCAGCAGATTGGGAACTTTGGGGAGTTTCAGGTGCTCCATCCCCCTGGCTGGCTATTCAGCTTTGAGGCCCCCCACTGTTATACACAGCCTGCCGAGCCTTCCTCCTGGCCTGACAGCACCAGCTCGCAAACCGGCAGTCACTGCTCTGGCATCCGGCCAGCGAGAAGGAGGCCTCACCTACAACAGCTAGAGACACCAAGCACAGAAGCTTACATCTGTGCACTCAGCCCACTGGCTGTGACATTGGAGACAGGCAGGGCAGACGGCAGTCAGGAAACCAATCTTTCCTCACCCCAGGCACCAGCTCTGCTCCCCTATGACCACCAACCTCACTCTAGGGGCTGAGCACCTCCAGAGACTGGAGCTTCTGAGCAATAGAGGGCACCACACAGAAATATGAAACATAAAAACAACATGGGAGAGAACAAAATCTCACAAACCCCAGAAAAAGGGCCAAATGAAACTGAACTCACCAATCTTCATGAAAGAGAGTTCAAAATAAAAATCATAAACATGCTTATGGAGGTACAGAAAAATATTCAAGAACTCAGAAACGAATAAGATGGAGATTCAATCATTAAGAAATTCCATATCTGAAATGAAACATACAATGGAGGGATTTAAAAGCAGATTAGATGTAGTAGAAGAGACGATAAATGGAATAGAAATTAGAGAAGAGGAATACAAAGAAGCTGAAGCACAGATAGAGAAAAGAATCTCTAAGAATGAAAGAATATTGAGAGAACTGTGTGACCAATCCAAATGGAACAATAGTCGCATAATAGAGGTACCAGAAGAAGAAGAGAGAGAAAAAGGGATAGAAGGTGTCATTCAAGAGGTAATTGCTGAAAACTTCCCCAATCTGGGGAAGGAGATAGTCTCCCAAGCCATGGAGATGCACAGATATCCCAACACAAGGGACCCAAGGAAGACAACTTCAAGACATATAATAATTAAAAGGCAAACATCAAGGATAAAGACAGACTTTTAAAAGCATCTAGAGAGAGAAAAAAGATAACATACAAAGGAAAACCCATCAGGCTATCATCAGATTTCTCAACAGAAACCTTACAGGCCAGAAGGGAGTGGCATGATATATTTAATGCAATAAAGCAGAAGGGCCTCGAACCAAGAATACTCTACCCAGCAGTGTTAAAATTAAATTTGAAGGAGGGATTAAACAATTTTCAGATAAGCAAAAGCTGAGAGAATTTACCTCCCACAAGCTACCTCTACAGTGCATTTTGGCGGGACTCCTATAGATGGAAGTATTCCTAAGACTAAATACAGGTCAACCAAGGGATAGACAAGGAGTACAAAATATGATTCACAACATACAAAGAATGGAAGAGGAAGAAAAAGACAGAAAAAAAAAAAGAATCTTTTTGTGTTTGTAATAGCATATGAAGTGAGTTATATTAGACTGTTAGATAGTATGGGAATTACTCTTGACCTTTGGTAACCACAAATCTAAAGCCTGCAATGGCAATAAGTACATTCCTATCGATAATCACCTTAAACGTAAATGGTTTGAATGCAACAATCAGAAGACATAGAGTCACTAAATTGATAAAAACACAAGACTCATCTATATGCTGCCTACAAGAGACTCACTTCAAACCCAAAGACATACACAGACTGAAAGTAAAGGTATGGAAGAAGATATTTCATGTAAATAATAGGGAGAAAAAAGCAGGAGTTGCAGTACTTTTATCAGAAAAAATAGACTTCATAACAAAGAAAGTAACAAGAGACAAAGGAGGACATTACATAATGATAAAGGGGTCAGTCCAACAAGAGGATATAACTATTATAAATATCTATGAACCCAACACAGAAGCACCATATGTGAAACAAATACTAACAGAAGTAAAGGGGGAAACAGAATGCAATGCATTCATTTTTGGGAGACTCCAACACACCACTCACTCCAAAGGACAGATCAAGCAAACAGAAAATAAGTAAAGAGACAGAGACACTGAACAACATATTAGAACCCATGGACCTGACAGACATCTACAGAACACTCCACCAAAAAGCAACAGGATACACATTCTTCTCAAGTGCACATGGAACATTTTCAAGAATAGATCATATACTAGGCCACAAAAAGAGCCTCAGTACATTCAAAAAGATTGAAATTGTGCCAACCAGCTTCTCAGATCACAAAGGTATGAAACTAGAAATAAATTACGCAAAGAAAATGAAAAATCCCACAAAGACACAGAGGCTTAATAACATGCTCCTAAATAATCAATAGATCAATGACCAAATAAAAACAGAGATCAACCAACATATGGAGACAAATAACAACAATAATTCAACACCGCAAAATCTGTGGGACGCAGTGTAGGCCGTACTATTAGGGAAATAATTGCAATACAGGCCTACCTCAGGAAGAAGAAAAATCCCAAATGAACAGTCTAAACTCACAATTAATGAAACTAGAAAAGGAATAACAAATGAAGCCCAAAGTCAGTAGAAGGAGGGACATAATAAAGATTAGAGCATAAATAAATAAAATCCAGAAAAATAAAACAATAGAAAGAATCAATGAAAGCAGGTGCTGGTTCTTTAAGAAAATTAACAAAATAGATAAACCCTTAGCCAGACTTATCAAGAAAAAAAAGAGAGTCTACACACATAAACAGAACCAGAAATGAGAAAGGAAAAATCACTACGGACACCACAGAAGTTCAAAGAATTATGAGAGAATACTATAAAAAAATTATATGCTAACAAACTGGATAACCTAGAAGAAATACACAACTTTCAAGAAAAATACAACCTTCCAAGGCTGACCCAGGAAGAAACAGAAAATCTGAATAGACCAATAACCAGTAACAAAATTGAACTGGTAATCAAAAAACTACCTAAGAACAAAACGCCTGGACCAGATGGTTTCACTGCTGAATTTTATCAAACATTTAGTGAAGACCTAATACCTGTCCTCCTTAAAGTTTTCCAAAAAGTAGAAGAGGGGGGAGTACTCCCAAACTCATTCTATAAGGCCAACATTACTCTAATACCAAAACCAGGCAAAGACACCACAAAAAAAGAAAATTACAGACCAATATCCCTGATGAACATGGATGCAAAAATACTCAACAAAATATTAGCAAACCGAATTCAAAAATACATCAAAAAGATCATCCATCATGATCAAGTGGGATTCATCCCAGGGATGCAAGGATCGTACAACATTCGAAAATCCATCAACATCATCCACCACATCAACAAAAAGGAGGACAAAAACCACATGATCATCTCCATAGATGCTAAAAAAGCATTTGGCAAAATTCAACATCCATTCATGATAAAAACTCTCAACAAAATGGGTATAGAGGGCAAGTACCTCAACATAATAAAGGCCAAATGTGACAAAGGCACAGCCAGCATTATACTTAACAGTGAGAAGCTGAAAGCTTTTCCTTTAAGATTGGGAAGAAGACAAGGATGCCCCCTCTCCACAGTTTTATTCAACATAGTTCTGGAGGTCCTAGCCATGGCAATCAGACAACACAAAGAAATAAAAGGCATCCAGATTGGCAAAGAAGAAGTAAAATTGTCCCTATATGCAGATGATATGATATTGTACATAAAAAACCCTAAAGAATCCACTCCAAAACTACTAGATCTAATATCTGAATTCAGTAAAGTTGCGGGATACAAATTAATACACAGACATCTGTTGCATTTCTATACACTAAAGGTGAACTAGCAGAGAGAGAAATCAGGAAAACAATTCCATTCACAATTGCATCCAAAAAACTAAAATACCTAGGAATAAACCTAACCAAGGAAGTGAAAGACTTATACGCTGAAAACTACAAGACACTCATGAGAGAAATTAAAGAAGATACCAATAAATGGAAACACATCCTGGGCTCCTGGATAGGAAGAATTAATATTGTCAAAATGGCCATCCTACCTAAAGCAATCTACAGATTCAATGCAATTCCTATCAAAATACCAACAGCATTCTTCACTGAACTAGAGCAACTAGTTCTAAAATTCATATGGAACCACAAAAGACCCCGAATAGCCAAAGCAACCCAGAGAAGGAAGAATAAAGTGGGTGGAATTACGCTCCCTGACTTTAAGCTCTACTACAAAGCCACAGTACTCAAGACAATTTGGTACTGGCACAAGAACAGACCCATAGACCAATGGAACAGACTAGAGAGCCCAGATATAAACCCAAGCATATATGGTCAATTAATATATGATAAAGGAGACATGGATATACAATGGGGAAATGACAGCCTCTTCACCAGCTGGTGTTGGCAAAACTGGACAGCTATATGCAAGAGAATGAAACTGGATTATTGTCTAACCCCATACACAAAAGTAAACTCAAAATGGATCTAAGACCTGAATGTAAGTCATGAAACCATAAAGCTCTTAGAAAAAAACATAGGCAAAAATTTCTTGGACATAAACAGAGCCACTTCTTCGTGAACATATCTCCCCAGGCAAGGGAAACAAAAGTAAAAATGAACAAGTGGGACTATATCAAACTAAAAAGCTCTGTACAGCAAAGGACACCATCAATAGGACAAAAAGACATCCTACAGTATGGGAGAATATATTCATAAATGACATACCCAATAAGGGGTTGACATCCAAATTATATAAAGAGCTCACGCACCTAAACAAACAAAAAGTAACTAAGCCAATTAAAAAATGGACAGAGAAGCTGAACAGAAACTTCTCCAAAGAAGAAATTCTGATGGTCAACAGGCACATGAAAAGATGCTCCACATTGCTAATCATCAGAGAAATGCAAATTAAAACTATAATGAGATATCACCTCACACCAGTTAGGATGGCCGCCATCCAAAAGACAAACAACAACAAATATTGGCGAGGATGTGGAGAAAGGGGAACCCTCCTACACTGCCTGTGGGAATGTAAATTAGTTCAACCATTGTGGAAAGCAGCATGATGGTTCCTCAAAAAACTCAAAATAGAAACACCATTTGACCCAGGAATTCCACTCCTAGGAATTTACCCCAAGAATGCAGCAGCCCAGTTTGAAGAAGACATATGCACCCCTATGTTTATTGCAGCACTATTTACAATAGCCAAGAAATAGAAGCAACCTAAGTGTTCATCAGTAGATGAATGGATAAAGAAGATGTGGTACATATACACAGTGGAATATTATTCAGCCATAAGAAGAAAACAAATCCTACCATTTGCAACAACATGGATGGAGCTAGAGGGTATTATGCTCAGTGAAATACGCCAGGCAGAGAAAGACAAGTATCAAATGATTTCACTTATCTGTGGAGTATAAGAACAAAGAAAAAACTGAAGGAACAAAACATCAGCAGACTCACAGAACCCAAGAATGGACTAACAGTTACCGAAGGGAAAGGAACTGGGAAGATGGGTGGAAAGGGAGGGATAAGGGGGAAAAAGCGGTATTACAATTAGCACACATAATGTAGCATGGTGGGGGGGACATACAGGGAAGGCAGTATAACAGAGAAGACAAGTAGTGATTCTATAGCATCTTACTATGCTGATGGACAGTGACTATGATGGGGTATTTGGTGGGGACTTGATAATAGGGGGAGTCTAGTAACCATAATATTGCTCATGTAATTGTACATTAATAATAGCAAAAGAGAAAGAAAAAGGAAAAAAGATAAAAAGAAATTACAGACAAAAAAAAAATTAAGACAAAATGAATGTCTACCAATAAGGTGTTTATTAGAGAGTATTCAGTACAGCAACAGTATAATGATCTGTGTGTCATATAGCTTCTGTTTGGCCCTCTAGATTCATATTTCTTTTTGTCCCTACTTTCTCCCTGGGACTAGTGTCTGTAATTTATGTTGATTTCCATACGGGTTCAGACAATGGGAAGCCCCATCAGGAGATCAAAGAGAAACAGGAGAAGGAAATCAGGATATCTATTTCCCTATGACCCTTGCACAGAAGTCACCATATTAAGGATGCTGTTTAAGAAACAGCTGTTGAGGTGCTCATTATCTCCCAGTTCTGGAACTGCTCCAGCCCCTCACCTCTTTAGACCTAGAGTGGTTAACAGCTGGGCTGCTAAGAATCTCTGAGATACTCTACTATCCTAGTTGTTCTCCTATACCACATCTTTATAAGTTTCTCTGTACATAAAATCACTTTCAATTATTCTACTTCAAGGGTGCTCTCTCTCTTCTAGTAGGACCCTGATAAAATATGTGTTTAGTACAACGGATGTGAAAGTCTCTTCATAACATGTCAATTAGAAAAGAGCTATGCTATAGTTGGTATAATATAGTCCTTAGAAAAACTTACCTCTTACATAACCATATACATATTACACATAAGTCTAAAAGGATGTTTATATAAGTGCCAGTGGTGAATATCTCTGGACGGTAGGATTTAAAGGGACTTTTTTTTCCCTTTTCTCTTTATATATTTATGTACTACTTGAATTGTTTTTAACAAGCACATACTATGGTGATAAGCGGAAAAAATACATATATATTTTAAAACACTATTTCCTTCTCCACCATTTCTACTACCTTAATTCAGAAGTACATTACTTCTTTCATTTTTTAAATTTATTTATTGACATATAGTTGATGTACAATATTATATTGGTTTCAAGTATATGACATAGTAATTCAAGTTATAAATGCTCACCCAATAAGTAGTTACTGTCTGTCAACACAGAAGGATGTTACAGAATTGACTGTATTCTCTATGCTGTACTTTCATCTGTCACTAATTTATATTATGATAGAGATTTTGTGCCATTTTAATGCCTTCACCTATTTCACCCCTCCACCCCAATGCTCCCCCATGGTAACCACCAATCACTTCTCAGAGTCTATGAGTACTGCTGCTGTGTTCACTTTGTTTTGTTTTTAGATTCCACTTATAAGTGAAATCATATGATATTTGTCTGTCTCTGCCTGGCTTGTTTCACTTAACATAATACCCTCTAGGTCCACCTATGTTGTTTGCAAATAGCAAGAGGTTTTTCTTTTTTACAGCTGAATAATATTCCACTGTATATATGTACCACATAGAGGTCCATTAATTCTTTCCAAGATTATTTTAACTTCTCTACTGTAACTAGTTTCTAGTCTTGGCCCCTCCATTATAGCCTCTAAACTTGCATCAAAGTGATTTTTTTTTAACTGGCTAAAAAATGGTATAATTCTCTTGCTCAGACATCTTAATTGCTCTCAATGTCACTAGGATAAAGATCTACATTCCTCTGTGTAGAACAGTAGGTCCTTCAAAATATGACTATATTTACATATCTTACCTCTCCCTTGCCAGTTCTCCTCGGCACCCATTATTTTTCCAGCACATAATGCACTTCCACCCCCACGCCTATGAACACGCTGGCTCAGATGCCTCCTCTGTGCTTCTTCTCTTGGTCAAGTCCTACTCCTTCTTTCAATTTCAGATTAAAGTCAACCTCCCCCTTCCTAATTCCCCCCGCCAGTGCTGGGGGCTTCTCCTCTGCTCCCACTCCACCTGGCCCACTTGTCTACCATAACAATCATTATGTTGTAGCACTAAAACTATTTTCACTTGTTTCTTCCAACTAGACTATGCTTCCTGAAAGCAGAGACCATGTCTTTCAGTCTCTGTATTCCCAATGCTTAACGCAGTAGGCCTTTAAATACTGGTTTCAAAGTAAATCTGCTTTTATTTGTATTTTGTTTGTCTAACGGTTACATTTTTAGAAGACTGATCTATATGGTAATTATGTGCACTAAGCTTGTCTGCAGAAAAATTAAGTCAAATAGTGAGAGACTTAAAACAGTACAGTACTGTTGCTGAGGGCATAATTATTAAAACTGCTGCCATTTCTTAAAGACATAAGCCTATAATCTGTAAGTCTGAACTAACTTCCAAATGTCTCACTAAAGGCTATGCATTTTCTTTTCACATAAGAATAAATGTACACTTTTAATAAGTGAGATACTTCAATTAAAAAGTTTAAGAGGTATATTCTTTAAGAATTTGAACTAGTAATACTTACCAATACTAGCATGATCAACAATAGTGTCAATATCTTGTAGACCCCATTTTTTATAAGCTAATGGTGGTGGTTGTATGTTCTCATTGCCTGATGCTGCAGCTGTTAAAGACAAAAATTAGATAACTTAAACTTACCTCTAACAGATAAAATGAAGTTTTACCAAAAATCATTAAAACTGTAATAACTCAATTTATTACTCAAAAATGTCAACTAATAATAAGGCAAGGAAATGTAAAGAAGACATAAAGTGAAATTTATTCACACGAAGACAATGCACATAAAACGCAAACATTAAAAGAGTAAGTTGGTTACCGTAAGAGATTTTGGAACATTCAAGTAATTGTAGAAGAGTATTAAAAACTCCAAACTATACTAGAATTTCAGGTGAATTCAAACTGCAGTTGAAGCCAAATAAGCAATTTCTCTCCCTTGAGAAAGACAGTGGATTAAAATCCTGGGAACAGCAACCAGTGCCTCACTTGGTGAAAGACTAAAATCCCTGACACGCCTCGCAGGAGCTTGCAGACAGCAAGGTCTCGAAGGCAAGTAACCAAAGCCAGCCTGGTAGAAACGTATGTCAACAGCAATAACATTGCCAGAAAGAACTAATGAAATGCTGTTCATTCATGATGGTATTTTCACCCAGTGAGGGAGCAATGAAAGGAAAAGCAACTCTTGCTATATAGGTTCATGCACAAGGTCCCATTTACCAGCAAATTCTCATGTTACGTATTAGAACACAGCTGGACTCTGGTTGTTTACTCTGGAAAGTGAAGATAAGCACTTTAATAAAGGAAAAATATATTCCTCAAAGAACTTCAGATTTGATAATAAGGTCAAGGAAAGAGAATTAGTCTATATGCTGAAATAAAAGTTACAATTTGTTGCCTAAGGAATCAGAATTCTTTTAGAGCAACTTACACTAAGAGGGCACAAGTGGCTTGCTTACTTCCCAGGAGACAAAATGGCTTTATGGTCTTATACATAACAGAAAAAGCAGGAATTCAAAAATAGTTAAAAATTAAATTGCTAACAATGCCAATTATAAGGTAATTGTCTATTCTAGTCTATTTTATTGACAGAAGTCTTACCTACAGAAAATTGTCAGTCTCTTTGGGCATATATGTTAATGGTGACTATTTTAAATGTCCCCAAGATAATGACACTTATTGTGGGCTAAATTTAAGTAATTTAAACAATTATGAAAACAGGAATAAAAATTCAAACAAATTCTGACTTTATAGAAAAGTATGTACTATTAAAAAACGATATAACCAAGATTTTATTAATCACATCAGCCCGTGAAAAAGACAGGGAAATTTCTTCTACTGCAATATAAAATGTTGCATTTTTTCCCCTAAAAAACTTGTTTATTTTGCATCCTACAATTTAGTTCTGGACTTATGAATGACATTTATGAATCAGCAAGTACATCCTAACTAACCTGTATTTTCAGGGAGCTGACCATTTAAGAATTAGGTTTGTTCACTTTAGAGCCCTCTACCCAAATCTAGAAGAAAAGGAGGAAGTCAGCTCCAGTACTGGTATTTTCACTGATTTTAAGACTTTTCTTCCCCATATTTTAACAGTTCCAAAGCTGGAATATTAAAGTCGATGGTGTGTCTTTCACAGGCAGCATTTATGTTTCTTAGTGGTACATAAAATACTAGTGCATCTTACAATCAATGGCATCTTGAATTTGATAAATATAATATCCTCCTTAAAGAATGTAAACTAGGGGTAGTAAAAGTAAGAATTCTTGATTATTTGTGCACTTTTCACCTCCAAATCTGGCAACAACAATGTAGTTGCCTATATATACATTATGTGTAGGCCTCTAACTTTTCTCTATTCAGAAGTGCTCCATGTTAATAAAAAGAAGCTGATATTGACTCTCTTGTTGGGTCCTGCCTACCATGGGGAAAACTCCCCCTCATACAATGGTATCTTCCAGTGATGATGGAAGCCATTTAGAACCACAAGATTTTAGTATCCTGGCCCAACAGCTGCTGATCTACTGAGAACTTTGGTTCCTCAACTAGATGCAGCTAAGTACCTCATCCCAATGTTGATGATCAGTACAGCTGCAAATCTCTCTAACTGTCCAGGCATATGGCTGAATTAGTGCATAAAGCCTGTTGTTCCTGTGCTGTCACACTCTCCACTGAAGACGTGTTCCAGTCCTTGCCTTTACCTTAGTAAGCCATCTACCCAACAAAGCACTCCCATTTTTACAGTAGCAGGGTTTTTCTATAAGTCTAGGTCAGAAAGTTAATTTAGATGACCTATTTAATTCTCTAAGTAGGTTGAATTATGTAAGACAAACATCATCAGAAGTTAGATATATCTTGCCAAAAAATTACCTTTTGCTACCTGATTTCGACAAGCACGAAGAGACTGAAAAAGGCTAAATCCATCAATAGTCACAATGGCAGCTGGATATAAGATACTCAGCTCTTCATTCTATTAAAAAGAAAAAAAGAATTAAGAAAATAATTTTCATCATTGCCAAATATGACTGTTTTTCTATTAGAGGTGAGTGTCATGAGTAATGAAAAATAAAAAATACTAAGACCAAACAACTGTCAACCACCCAACACACAGAACACAGGCATGGAGCGGAACGTAAAAATAAGTGAAAAACTAATTTCAGAATGCCTTTTGGCCAAGGACTTAAGTTCTTCTCAAATACGAGCTTCTGCACATTGTAATGCTTACAAGATAGTGAGATTAGCAAAAAAATGTGTAAGTCTTATAAAGAGAAGTGCAGTAATTGTGCAGATACAAACAAGATATAAAAGTAGAAAGAATAAAAAGAAACTCATCTGAAATCCCAGACATCTCTCGATACATAGCCTCATACATTTTTGTATGAAAGTATAACATATATAGTATTCTATAACATGTTTATAATGCAGTAATATGTCAGTGAGATTTTTCCACCTCATTAAGTGAATAATTTTTTTGTCATGGCTATGCAGTACTGCATTGTATGTACCAAAATTTAGTTAACCAGTTCTTATTGATGGACATTTAGTTTGTCCTTCTACTTCCAACTCCTGTGCTCTACAGTCCATGTTCCACACAGCTGATGTGATCTTCATGAGACATAGCAAATCAAACCAGTCTCCTGATTAAACTGTCTAGTGATTCCTCTGCATTTAGAATACAACCTGTACTCTGACCATGCCTGCAAGACCTGGCACATATCTCTAATGGCATCCCACCTCTCCCTTGCTCCTTGAACAGGAAGATCATCATCACATCGGTGCTTCGAATGTGCCTGGACCTTCACCTCCCACATCTTCACTGGCTTAATTCTTCTGACGAATCTGGTCTCAGCTCAAAAATATTTACTCAGAGAGGCTGCTCCCGAGTCTCTATAGCAAACAGCATCTCCATTCTCTTGCCTCACTATCTCACCAACATGATTAACTCCTTCATAACACCCATCAGAGACTGCATTCATCTTGGCATCTCTAGTTGTTTACTGTTGGTTTCCCTCCACCATCCCCAAACTGTAAGCTCCATGAAAGTGGGACCCTTGTGTGCCTGGTTCACCCATGAATTAGAACTAGGGTAGACACATAACAGGCAGTAAATATTATGAATTAATAATTTTCATTATTATGAACATCACTGTAATAAACATTCTTCTGTACATATCTTTTCATATTGCTTTAGTGTAAATCCCTTCCAGTGACTCTACTGGTTCATAGAGTAGTCACAATTTTCATTTTCACTCATATTATTAAACTGCCCTCAAGAAAGTACCTATCGATTTACAATTCCACCAACAATACATGAAAGTGCCTATTTCTCCATATTGTTACCAACATATATGGTATGTCTTATATCCAGTTTTGTTCATCTTGATCTTTGCCAATCTCAAAGGTGAAAATTATCCAAATGTAGTTGCTTACAGTTCTTAGATTATTACTAGGGTTCAAAATTTTATCATGTTTTTTGATCAGTTCTATTCCTTTTTTTATTAAATGGTGATTTTTAATAATTTTTTATTGAAATATATTTTATATGCAATATTATTGTCAGATGAACTTAGTGATTCATCAATGCTCACAATAAATGTAGTTACCTTCTGTCACCAAAGAGATTACAATTTTATAAGTTATATTCCTTATGCTATAGTTCTATCCCCATGACTAAATTATTTCATAATTTGAAGTTTGTAACTCTTTATCCCCTTCATCTATTTCACCCTTTCCCCACCCCCACCATAGTAACCAACCATCCATTCTGTGTTTATGAGTCTATTTGTGCTTTGTTTTTCAGATTCCGTGTACAATTGAAACCATATGGTATTCATCTTTCTCTGACTGACTTACTACACTTAGCGTAATACCCTCTGGGTCCACCCATGTTGTCACAAATGGCAAGATTTCTTTATTTTTTATGGCTGAATAATATTCCATTATATACATGTAGCATTTCTTTATCCATTCATCTACCGATGGACATTTTGGTTGCTTCCATATCTTGGCAATTACAATTCTTTTGGGCTGCCTTGCTCCTTTTCCTACTGAATTATTAGGCTGTTTCCTTTTTTTTTTTTTAACTGTAGTTTGGTAGTTATGAAATTGGGAAGTGTGAGTCCTCCAACCTAGTTCTTCTCTCATCAAGATTGTTATGGCTATTCTGGGTCCACGCAATTCCATATAAATTTTATGATTCAGCTTTTCCATTTCTGCAAAAAGGAATGTTGGAATTTCAAAAGTTATTGTAGTGAATCTGTAGATTGCTTTGGGTACTATTGCCATCTTACCAATATAGTCTTCCAATCCATGAACACAGGATGTTTTCCCACTTATCTAGGCTTTCTTTAATTTCTTTCAGATGTTCTGTAATAGTTAGTATGTCAATCTTGTACCTCCTGTTTAAATTTACTCACAAGTGTTTAATTCCTTTGATGCTGTCAATGCAATGGTTTTCATAACTTCCTTTTTGGTTGTTCATTACTAGTATATCAATATACTACTGATAATTGTATGCTGACCTTGTATCTTTGCTGAATTCATTTAATAGCTTGAACACTTTTTTATGGAATGTTTAGGATTTTCTATACACAAGATCATGCTATGAGTAAAGGTCATTTCACTTCTTCTTATCCAATTTGGTTGCCTCTTATTTCTCTGTCTCACCCTGTTTATAACTCCACCCTTGGATATAACTTCAAGTATAATGTTGAGTAGAAGTGGGACAGTGGACATAATTATCTTGTTCCTGATCTTTGGAGGAAAGCTTTCTGTCTTTCACCATTGAGTATGGTTTTAACTGTGGGGCTATTTCCATTTTTAAAAGAGGTGAGGGGAGTTAGGGCACAAGGAAGCAGGCATGGGTGCTCACATGACAGGGTCACAAGGTTAAATTTGTAGGGCTCACTGAGCATGAGAATGGGAAGAGCACCACCTCATTGATTCGGAGGAGCCGACCATCAGCAAGCCAGCTATCTCCAAAACCAGACAGTCTCCCTGAAGAAGACACTAATACAAATACCAATAGTCCAAAAGCTGTAGGAATTGTGCTAGGTGACAGAGATTTTTGTGCAGAATCCACAGAAAAAGTTTCTTTGACATCCCAGAAGGAGATGGCTCTTCTGTTTGGAATCTTCTCCTGCAATGACCTACTGTCACCTCTACTGTACTCATTTCCTCTCCCCCGAGAACTGAATTAGAGTAAACCTGCTCCCATGCTCTGCAAATACAAATAGACATTTTTTACTGTAAATTGATGTGTTAGATTCAGAGATGCTTATATATGATACAGACTAACGATGAAGATGTCCCTCTCCATTTTTAATAAGAATTCTTTTTCAGCTGATTTCTTGACTCATACAGCAAATAGCAAGCAAGTATTTTAAATATTAGTTGGCTTTTTTCATTAGGTCTTAAAAGAGTATTATAGACATAACCAAGTTAAAGTATTTAAAAAACTTCACCCAGAGAATTCACAGAAAAACAGAGAATGGCTCTTGAGAAGTATCTTCAATGAACACATTATCTTCTGAGATTTACAAAAGCTCCTTCCTTGTTTCCTTCAATAGTTCTTTCCTCCTATCTCTGATTAATGCTAGCAGGACTTAAGTCTTCAGTATCTGGTTTTATTTCCTGTATCCTTTATTGGAAGAATTCATTTCTTATCTATGATTTCAACCATCATCTTCAATCTAGTTTTTGTGCCTAAATAGAGTAGTTCTGTATCATTACAGACATACTGGTATTTTCATTTTATTTCCTATAGTCAACTCCAACTTACCATGCCCAAAATCAAATCAAATTTATTTACCCCCAAAGCAACTTCTTCTTCCAACTCTGCCAATGGCACACCACAGAATGCACATCTTAGTACAAGGATGCATGTCCTTGTTCTAACTGAGCTCCCCTTTCTCCAAGCATGTACTGAGTTTATTGTCATATAAATTAGCAATTAATAAGGTGTTGCTTTATATTACTGATTAACTCATCTATAGGTACTAATCTAGTCTCTCTTACTAAAAAGTGTCACCCATAGCCCCAGTCCATGTATCATACAATTTAAGTCCACATAGGCACCCACATATACATCTGTTCACTTGAAATCTTTTGGAAGCTGGGTAGTACAAAGGAAGGCATATTTACATAGTTCTGACTGTACACTGTGAGCCATACAAGAGCATATTAAGTTATGGAGCTCTACAGTTATTTTTTGACCATGAGACAATCAAAATCTCACACAACACCTAGGAAGAAGTGAAAACTATCTTTGGAGACCCTAACATAGTAAACAGTATTATTTTCTGTCAAAATCTTCAATGAATATATTTTCCACTATAAACAAAACTTAACCTCTTTTTGAGAAATACATAAGTACAATGTAGTGGTATTATTAATAATAAGGACAGAATTCTTTTCCTTTACTGTATATAATTTTGACACCTAAATCCAAATAAAAAAGATTTGAAGTTACATAATACTACATTTTTGCTTTCAGTCACTATTAAATTCTAAAAATAAGAAACCTTTTTGGGCTTCTGACAAAAGCATTTTATTGTAGAACAAAACATACACTATTTCATTGAATAAGTAAAAGCAGGACTGTCACTCTTTACTTAGCTGTAAATACACTAAATTTCTAGAATATGACAGCACTGCTAACTACAATACAAGATAAAGATTTCTTTAAGTTTCCACCCAATAAACAGGGAAGAAACTACTTTAAAGCACAGCCAGTTACTGTGAACATAATCTCTTAAACTACCTGCTCAGTCACGCCAGGATGTCGTGGGATTTCATAGGTTCTGCATTTAAGCTGCAACACTGAGTCTTCATTCAAAAGTTGTGCAAGCAGGAGCACACCATTCTAGGAGGAAGCACAGAGAAGAGCCCAGCTTGTTTATTTATCAATCTACCTGAACAGGTGTAGCCAGGAAAAGAGTATCACTTCTGTAACAGTCTCCAATGGAATCCAGGTACCCTCTTTTCAGAATACAGCCTCTCTTCTCTACATCTTCTATCAGAACTTTCCACCACCATCCTTTTCCTCATCCCGGCCATAAAGTATCAACTACATTGTCCCAGGCAGCAGGTAATGAGTCACCACTGAGTATAATAGGGATGCATAACTTGGTATTCCAGTCAACCAGTGTTTTCATACTGCTGAACTCACCTCAGTGTAGAAGCGGACATAACCGGAAGTAAAGCCCACCACAATGCAAGTCCAGTCAGGACGTCCAGTAGAACTCCTGTTATAGACAGAATTTATGATCTTAACAGCTCATAAACCAAAGCAAAGATAACAATTAGTTCCTGTTCATCCTCACCTCTTTTGGCTTGCTAGTGGGATACATAGGGCACTGGTTACATATTCCCTAAAAACAAAAACAAAATTGTATGTTCATCTAATGAATTTACCAATTACTTTTAATTCTCTATAATTTAATGTTAAAGGGCAATAAGTGGCCAATGATCTCTGTGGAGTAGTTTTATTCACTGCATAAGTAAAAATACTGTGAAACATCGTAAGTAAGGTCGTAAAGTTCATTCACCTAAAAAGTAATGTCACATTCACTTGAGGTTAATAACAAACAGCATTTTTTATTCTGTATTGTCATGAAAAGCACAAAAATAAAGAAAACAAAAATTTACTATACACAACTGATTAGATACAGGACTGAGAAAATATCAAAAGAGTATCAAGCAGTCCCCCCTCCTCCACAGCAGCTAAGAACTCGGGCAAAGGATGGGAGGAATTATCAACATTATAGGCAAACTGCACTTCTTCAGAGTACATTATTCTAGGAACTTACCACATTTCAACTGGTTAGCTTCTTCTTTTGTATTTTGCAGAAACTGGTCCTGAGAACCCATTTCTAAGCACATGCTAGGCTGGATGTTCCCTATTAGACTTTTTTCTTATGTGTAGACTTGAAAAGTTTGTTAGGAGCTTAGAGATCAAGCCTCAAACAAACATACACACACACATTCCTACTGACTGTCTTTTATTTAATTCGTCAAACCTAAGGACCATCACCAACTTATGCAAGAAAATATAATCATGCTTGCCTCATACATCATGCCAAGCAACACAACAAAATTAATCTTCTTGTTTGTGTGTTGTCTTTAAAGTAATTGAACCATTACATTTGCTTTGCATTTCTGATAGAAATTGTCTTCAAAATGCTTAAACTAAATGACTTAAGGAGAAATATTATTTATTTTGATGAATAGAAAATATTTCACTAAGTATCTACAATGTGCCAGGCATATACTATGGGCTTTCACTGCATTGTCATTTATCTGAATTCAAAGTCTGAAGAATCTTATTCGTTTCTGATCAGATAGCTTTTGGTCATAAAATATTTAACTGAAAAAAGTTTTTGACTCCAGGCTCCAGGCTAGCAGCTCCATCATGTAACCAAACTAGAGATCTGATTTTAAAACTCTTACTGGGTTAGTAGGAAGCTTGAATTTAACCAACTTCCATTTCTGAAGTTTTAAAAATTATGAGTTAAAAAAATTAATGTAGCACTGTCGTCTCTAAGTCCAAGCCCAATGCTAGAAAAGCAGAGAAGACGATGACTGCCCTTGATTTTTTGGCTGAATAAAATTAGTAATGGAGAACAGAGGAAGAGACAAAATATAGAAAGCATGATAAGGTATTGTATCTGAGCTCTTCCTTCAATCTTCTCCAAACAAGAGTTTTTAAAAAAGTAATTACATAAGTAAAATTAAAATTTGCTGACTGAATCATGCTCTACACCTCTAAGTTGGGGTGAACATACATTTTAAAATATGCCAAATGATGAAACATCCCATTTACAAGGCAAACAACTTCACACATATACATTTAACATACAGAAACAAAAAACTGACTGTACCTACCCTTCTTCAACATTTAAAGAACCACTCCAGCTGACAGCAAACTGCATTTCTTCCTTTCCTTTATCACTGTATTTCCACTTTGCTGAAAAAATCAAGTTATAACATGAAGTAACTTTATAGTATATGAAAACAGTAATTTAGAAATTTTACTTTCTTTTTAGAATGATGAGTACATTTAATTGTTCTGCATGAATTGACTTGGGTCTTTTTACAGGTAAATATAAAATAATGTTTAAAAAACATAGATTTTTATAAAGCTCCACATAGTCGTTTAGCCTTTAGTATTTCCTTCCTCCAATTAAATTCATATAACATTCCCTGGTTCTTGGAGAATAAAGTTATTAATCCTTATGTACCACTCCTTCTATTTTTCTTATAAAACTACTTTTAGCAGAGAAAATTTTCTATTAGATTTATGCTACTCGAGGGTAAATCTGCTTTATAAGACTACCCATAGTCATTTATTATATGATCTGAATTTGATCAGTGAGGTATTTTTAGATCCTATGCATATCCAAACCTTAATTTTAATCTTCAACAAAAATTATAAACCAAAAATTTATTCCCCAAATAGTTAACTACAATACTATGAGTTTTCAAATTATAGTTGAATATTACCTCATTCATATGATTACTAAAGGGTCAGCAGCCTAATTTTTAGCTCTGGCTACCCCTTGCAAGAAATGGGCAATGCCCGGTACTGCCTCACAAGGGCCACAGACGGGGCTAAACTGTCCGTAGCCAAGAAAGAAAAACAGAGACGAAACAAAAGAGTACAAAAGAAAGAGAAAGAAAAAAGAGAAAAAAAAAAAACAGTTGGAAAGGAAATTAAAAGTGCCATACAACATATAAAATAAACAGTACACTGCCACCATATAATGCATACAATAGAAATAACATTTTTTCCTTCTATCTAATAAATTTTCAATGAAGGACACTGAAAATAACAAGAGTACTTACGCACTAGAAAAACAGCTTTTTGCTCTCGAGCTATAACCATAAGATCATTGGTAGGAGATAAGGATAAAACACAGTCTTGGAGCCAGGACGTTTTTTGTGTTTTGGAAGTATTTCCTTCTTCATCCTGTGGGTAAAAATACAGTTATTGTATATGCAAAAATATCAAGAGTATTTCAGTTCAGATTGTCTGCCTTGAAGGGCAAAAAGGAAGAAAAAAGGAAAAAGAAATCTCATTTCTGTTTAAATGTCTCAGTATTGAAGGACATCAAAGATTACCTACAAACATCTGTTTTGAATACTAATGCAAAAAGTGTTAATATAATCAAACATGAAGTATATTTATATAAATATAAAGACATTAAAGGAATCTCACACAGGGATCACTCCCAGAATAAGTCACTATTAGTAAATTTAGCAAATAATCGTTTTCCAGAGAGATAGCTAAGGTATCTGCAGCTACAATAGCAAAGAAAAAACTAGCTAATGCTTCTGGTTGTAGTATCCGTAAAACTATCTGATAAATTTGACACCTTTTTCTTTTTCTTTGACCTCAAAGGTATTTTCATTTTTAAATTTTTATTTTCATTTTTAAATGAAAATTAATTTATTATATGGGTAAATCCCCATAGTTAAAAATTCAGTAGATCTAAAAAGGTCTTTAAAAAGTCTCTCTTATACTCTTGTACTCTAGCCACCCAGCTGCTCACTCTAAATATGATTATATTATATTATATTATGTTATCATTAGGGTTTGACGTGTCATAAAATTCTAAATCTAAAGGCTTGAGTCTTGCTGCTTTGGAATGATACTAGTTTGTCATGGAAGGCAAGGGTGATGTGCTCTTACCACACACATTCTCAATAGCTCTCTGACCCACAGTCACACAGGGACATAACTGTGCAACCGCAAGCTCCTGATCACATGTTCTCTGTGACTAAGGCATACTATTCAATATATCAGATTAAAAGCCTCTAATGATAATAACCAAAACATATTCTTAAAATTATAAATGGAGATTAAAATGTGTTGTTTTGCTAACTAGTTGTTTCTCTATAAGCTTAGTTAGCTATTTTGTCCCAAGCAGTGTTTTACTAGAATAGAATGAAGTAAAATTGAAAACCACAGTGGAGGGATGGGAGACTGGGGGAATAAATCAAATTTCTTTCAACAAATCCTCAGAAAGAAAAATAAGCCCTTGGTACATCAGGATGTTACATGGCGCATTAACGAGAAACACACTATTTACAAAAGCAAACAAAGAACAAAAGGATGGAAAAGTACTTGTCCCAAATTGTTCTATAATGTCTGCTATTTGCCTAAGCAATTTGATGTACAGAAATCATAGCACACTTACAATCTCTCATGATAGGAACTCGTTTGGCTGTCCTGAATAGAGGACAGCAGACCTGCTAAGAAGTGCTTGACACAGATGTGCATTTGGATTTGGTCATCCTCAGAGAAATGAGGCAGCAGTGAACTGGTGATTTGCATGTTCACTGCAACATATCCCAAACACTTACAATGTGCTGGCCCTGGGTTAAGCACTTTACACATAAATCTAATTCTTCATGAATCTCTATAAAGAAGATTCTATTAATACCCCTCTTTTGAGATGGAGAGCCAAAGACTTATCATGATAACTTCTGTCAAGTTACACAGACGGAGCAGGGATTTGAACGCAGGCATTAGGGTTCAACTACATTTGTAAACCTCTGCTGCTTCCCACACTGTACCACCATGGAGGCTGACCCCTATAAGCAAAGTATCCCACAGCACCTTTAATCTTAACTGCTCTTCTGACTTGGGGTAACCTAGTATACCTGCTGCTGTGTGTTCAGAACTACGGGGATGAGAAGCTCTACTTCACTTCTAGACTGAAAGACTGGTGACCTTCAATTTAAACAGTAAAAAAGAAGTGATACAGAATATGTGAGATCTAACCTAATACAATCCAGCCACATGGTGGACAGCAGCAACCTTTTTTTTTATTAAGGTATCATTGATATACAATCTTATAAAGGTTTCACATGAGCAACATTGTGGTTATTACATTCACCCATATTACCAAACCCCCCCCACACACCCCGTTGTCATCACTGTCCATCAGCATAGTAAGATGCTATAGCGTCACTACTTGTCTTCTCTGTGGTACACTGGCAGTAATCTTTTAAACAAAGGGTTACTATGTATTTCATAGTCTTGTTCAACTAGTCTCTTTTTAAAGATAGCCATGATACAGCCCTTCCCCTTTAAACATAACACTGAATAATTGATTGACATATACAGAGTACTTACCAAATTAAAAAGGTCATGAATACTATAACAAGTAGTAAGAAACATGAGATCAAGCTTTGCCTTCACAGTACTAAAGCCTTACTGGGTGGCTTAATCATTAGCTCAGGTTTTCTTAACCTCGGCACTACTGACATTTTGGGCTGTGCAATTCGTTATTGTGAGGGCTGTTCTGTGCCTTGCAGAACACTAAGCAGCCCCCCCACCCCCGGCCTCTACCCACCAAATCCCCACAGCACTCTCCCAGGTGGGGCAACCACAAATGTCTCTAGACATTGCCAAATATGCCTTGCGGAGCAAAATGCTCCCAGGTGAGAATCCCTAGTTTAGCTGAATAAGAAACATACTGTAAAAAAATCTGTAGTCAACAAATTAACTCAGAAAGAGATTGTAGTAGTAGGTATAAGACAGTGTGATCAAAGTCCCTTGAACTGCTTGTCTGCATGTGTAGCTCCAGGAGGAGGCATTCCCGCCTGGGGAAAGTTCCCTATGAATTAAAGGCAAGGGCAAGAGGCTGGGAATTAAAGGGGTTTAGTCTCCCGGCTCAGTCTCTCCTCATTTACACAGGAGGCTCTCTCAGCTCCCTCCCCATTCACAGCTCAGAACCCTGGCTGCCCAGCTCTCTCTCCTGGACAGCTCAGAACTCCCTCTCGCACCACTGTCTCCCCTACCTACCCCTCACAGTGGGAGGAACTCAGTGGGCAGGTCCCTGGTGACTGCCCAACACCTGATCAATTAAGTACCAGGAATGGAGGAGAGGGGAGAATAGGTGTTTCCTCTCCACCCCTACTCTGGGCGGGCAGTCCTGTGACTGATTAGCTACTCTGCCCCACGTAAACATCCCATAGATGTACAAACAGGCTCAAAAAATGGACAATGGGTGCTATTAAGGCCAGGTGGGAATCCTGGTCAGAAATACCGATTTTCCCGACAGTGTGGGATCAACTACGTCCCCCTCACTCGTGTCATATTCTCTCTCCACCAGCTGATGGGATTATAGTCTCATGAAGAAATGGAAGGAATGGAGATCATCTGATTCAAACTCCTCATTGTCCAGAAAAGGAAACCAAGGCCAGGAGAGAAAAAGTGGATTGTCACTCATCACATGATGCCATAGACAATACATGTAAAGTAATATACACTCATATAGTCCTTGGACACTTCTCCTAGCAACTCTGGTTCCTTACCTCTAAAATCAAGGGACTGGACAAATAATACAATGAGAAGAAGAATGAGGAAACAGCCTGTAGCCAGAATCCCTGAGGATAACTAGATCCTCGATGGCCTCATGTCTTTTTCTCTTCCTGCTTTAACCTATCCTGCACAACACTGCCATAGTAATGCACCAGAAGGGTTGCACACCTCTACGTGCCAGCACTGTGTTGGGACAGAAATACGGAGAAAAAGAGAGTCCCTGTCCTTCATGCTCTTCCATCCTCTGGGGAAGATGATGGAGAAACACACAGCTTCAGTCAGAGGAGCACCTAGGAGGGCCACCAGACCAGATGAGGGTTGGGAGGGTGGGGTGTCAAAAAAAAATCCTCCTACTGGAAATAACTCCTTAGCTAAATCCTATGAATAGAGTAGAAAGTAGTCAGCAGTAAAAGAAACAGGGAGGAGATTAGAGTAGGCAGGAGACAGGTAGAGGAGGTGGACACTCTCAACAGAGGAAATACTCTCAGACTAGCCCCTTGTTCCTATTTTTTTTAGGAAACCTTGACTTCAACATAGTCAAAGGCCTAGAAGCAAGAGAGTTCAAGTGAGGAGCTACTGTCAAAGCCAAGTCCAACATTGGGAAGGTGGAAGATGATGCTGCAGGGCAGGCCGCTGATGAAGGACTTTAACATGCTGTGCTGAGTGAGAAGCTTACATGTTGTCTTGAAGGATACAGGGAGTCGCTGAAGGATTTTTCTGAGCAGTGAAGCTACCAGGTCAGATGTGCTCGCTCACGTGCTGTGCTCTCTCTCTCTGAAGTGTCCATATTTTTTAAACTTAAAAAAAACTTCAACAAGTAGCAATAAAAATGACTTGACATTCCAGCTGACTTCAACCACGTCCTCCTCCATGTCTCTCCTTCCTCACCACCCCCCTCAAAACAGAGACAAAAGTTGCCCCAAAAGTGCTGTCCTTACAACCTGGTATGCACTACAAATTTTGTTTAAATTCCATTTCATTTCATTATTTTAAAAGTGCTGATTAAGATACAGTGAATCAATTTCCCCACAAGTCAAGAGACACAGTTTGAGCTACACTGCTCTAAGCCAGGGCTTCTCAACCTCTGCACTGTTGACGTTAAGGGCAGGATAATTCTCCACAGTGGGGGGCTGTCCTGTGCATTTTAGTGTGTTTAGCAGCTTCTCTGGGGTCTTGGCAATGGGTTTCAGCCCCAGGCAAGTTCGCTATGGATTCAATATGCCCAAAGAAATTGACAGCAAAACGTTCTTGGGGTGAAAGGGTTATACCCAACTTTATTTCCAGGTGGCACGTCAGTCACTAAAACCCCATTCACTCAGAGCGAGTCTGTATGCAGCAAGCCGGTCTCTGCCTCTGGGCCCTTCTGTCTGCACAGCCATCCTCTGGGCCCCTCTGCACAGTCGTCCCACACAGCCGTCCTCTGGGCCCCTCTGCACAGTTGTCCCGCACAGCCGTCTTCTGGGCCTCTCTGCACAGCCGTCCTCTGGGCCTCTCTGCACAGTTGTCCCGCACAGTCATCCTGCACAGCCATCCTCTGGGCCTCTGTCCTCAGTGCTGCCACCACTCCAGCCTCTGCTCTCCTCTCCTTGCAGCCACATCACTGTGTCGTGCGCAGAGCACTGGGCAGAGCTTTTTATATAGAGTCAACAGCCATGTATTGCCCACAGGTGTGCAGTGAGCTAGTCAACCAGGGCCAGGTGAGAATCCTGACCACAGGAACTCTCATTTTATCCACATCTGGTCTCTGCTCACTATAATGCCAGCAGTATCCCCAGTGTGAAAACAAAGACTGTCAACAGACATTGTCAAACATCCCCTAGAGAGCAAATCTGCCCCAGCTGAGCACCACCACTCTAGGCAACAGAAGGAAAAAGCAAGGCCAGAAGATGGGTCAGTGAGCCCCAATAGGGACTGGGCTGACAGAGTGATGAGGCTTACTTAGGGTCTCAATACAGGATGGGGACACACAGAGGAGTCGCAGCAGACGTACACACCAAGAATAAGGAGTGTGGGCTTGTCTGAAGTAGTTGCTGTGGCAGATTTTTCAGGGGAGACTAAGTCCAAGCACAAGTAACCAGATGCAAGTATTGGCACAGCAGAGATGAGGAAATCCCTCTCCAGACGGGATCACGATTAACTAGTACTGGGTTTTACAGTAAAGCTTGATTTCCCAATTCATTAAGAAAGCTCAGGGAGGAAAGAGGGCCCAGTAAGAATGCTCTGTAATGTCAAACAGCTGGAGCTTCAGCACACATTCGGTGGCCAACAAGATGCACACTTATCATTTTGTTTTGTACTATAAGGGCATTTGCCTACCAATTAGTTTTTCTGAAACCTCCCCAGCAATAATAGGGACCACAGTCACTAATATTGCTCCTTTGAAGCTACTGATCCTAAAATAACACCATCAGCTGACAAGGTGGTCCTTTTCCCAAGTCAGATGAAATTAAAAAACAAAAACGGCACCACCAGGAACTGCCTTGGTTTTCCACAGAAACTGGCACCTACATACATACTGACCTTGACATTGATGCCGGGGTTCTTGTTCACACAGTCGAGGAATGAACTTAACAAACACTCAAGGTAGGAGAGCAAGGCAGAGGCTTTTATTTAGAGATAAAGTGAGAGGACAGAGCTCCTGGCTCAGGCCAGGAGAGGACAAGAGAGCCCCGGGGTGGTGCATTGTCTAAGGGTTTTATAGGCAGCTGAGAGACAAAGGGCTAGGGATGTACACCTGCTAAGTGGTCCCAAAATGTTTACCTCTGAAGAAACATTAAGTTTCTTATTAGTTTTCTGGGTTATTTACAAGAAATTTATTGCTCTGATTTCCTCCCAGGATAGCAGCTTCCTGGTCTGGGAGCACATCACTCAAGACTGCCTGCTTTGCTCCCAAGGTGGGCAGAGTTATTGTCTGTTTGTTAGAGTATATGTTAAGAAAGTTACTTTTTAACAAATTGGGCTTTAAAGTGTAATCTTATTTTTAAGATGGAATCCTTCCTGTTTGTTTTGGGCTTGCTTGTTAAAAATGCAGGTGGCAAATCATTTGTTTAGGGCTGGAGGAAGAAAAGCAGCACCTATAAGTCAGAAAAACAAGCTGGGCCCCCAGCAGGCCAAAGCAGATCTCACAATGGATTATCCTGCTTTTTTTCCAGAGGCCCTCACCCTACTCTGTCTAAGCCCTCAGTCCCTGTCTCAACATTAAATGCATCCACTGGCTATAAAACACAATCCCTGTTTGGGAGGGGTGGAGGGAGAATGCATAATTTTATTTAAATACAGCCTAAACTTTGAGCATTTCTATTTTAATTGAGACTAATTGAATTTTTTCTTAATTTGTACAAATACGGAAGCCACCACCAATGTGGATTATGAAAAAGAATTCCTTCTCAACAGCTAGGGCTAAACCATAAATTTAAAAATTTTTCTTTCTTTTGATTTTAACCCCAAGGATTTGTCAAGTGATACTTCTTTCACAGAGAACCAGATGCTAAAATTGCAGTAATTTAACCAGCCTTTCAGTTATGGCTGGCCACTACAGGGTAAACACAGTGGCAAACATTTTTTGCTGTATCAGCTTCTGTGGTGACTAGATAGCCATTGAAGTAGCCATGAGAGTTTTTCAAAGCTTTCAACTTTAGTATAACAAGTTTATCATTAGTATTTTATATTGTCACTGCTAGTGAGCTAAGCCACTGTTCCCAGCCACACATTATAGTGGTGCCAGGAGAGTCCAGGATAATTAAAGGGCTGTCAGAATTCATGTAATTCTCAGTAGTTTACCATCTAAATCATAAAAATAAAATAGTCATGTACACTTTTAAACAAATACAGAAGTGCTTCAGCAATTTTGAAACACAAAAACTAAACATAACATATAAATACATTATTCATGTTTTTCTAGTCTGCCATTAACAAACATAATGTCCAAAGTTTCTCAGACTTGCTCTTTAAGTAGCAGGACATTTTATTGCTAAACAAAATTTTATTTAAAACATCAATATATGAAAAACAGCAGAGACAAGGAGCTCTACAGCTTCTCTGCAGAGCCTTAGAGCTCTACTAACAGAGCACAAAAAGTATTGGTCCAGGTCATTTTCCAGAACACAGACTAAAATTCTCAAATGAAGATTTTAAGGTATTTTCAAAATTAAAATGGGACAAAGCAAGAACTTTTCCTCAATTTGACTACCAGTTTGATTACAGATAACCCAAAGAACTTTACAAATAAAATGAGTCAGTAACAAAATCCCACAACTCAATTTCAATTTTTAAAATTATTTTTCTTCCTAACTTTAGGAAACTATACTTCAGTAACTCTCACAGTTTTATTTGAACTGTCAATTCAAATAGGATTAATTCCAGTATTTATTTTTAAATTTTATTAAAACATTCCATTTTTATAGGATGTTCTGTGTGACCCTTCATCCAGTCATGGGCATAGCTAAAGGCCTGTATTTACAACCCCTTCATGTTAATGCCAGTGGTTAGTCTTACATGGTAGGAAGTGGATCATTTGACTTTGTATTTTTGTGTAATACCTGAGTTTTCTGTAAAAATGTGTCATTTTTACAAAAGAAATTGATTAATACTCATAATCCCTTCATCTCACAAAACAATTACAGTGAAATTCCACACCCAAAAAGCACACCTCTATTTCCCGAGCAACTATTCACACTGAATACCAAGTCTATGTGCTGTTCCAGGGGTCCTGGGATATAGTAAAGTACCAAACAATTCCTGTCCAAAAGCTTTGCTATGTACTTGGACAAATTAGACTAATCAACAAGAAACAATTCAACCCAACAAAAGTCAGAATATACCTATAGTCAAGCTACGTGCTATGGACCTTAGATTTCCAGTCATGGTTATAAGATAATAGATAATAGACCACAAAAAGATCTATAAGTGAAAAACATGAACAGATGTCACCCATAAATTTAAAAATACAAATTAGAACACTGAAGAGACACTCCAAACCAATATGATTTAGCAAAGATTAAAGTCTGATAACATACTGGTGTACAACAATTTCAAAAAATACCTGAGAAAAGCAGGCCTCTGCACTACAAAAACACATTCATTTCCCCTAGGCTTTTGTTTCCCAGTGCTAAAAAAAATACAGGTACAGAGAAATATTTCATTTTGACAAAGTAAACAATCATACACAGTGATGAGAAGCAATTGGGGCTGAGCTCTTCTCCTATCTTTAACACAGAGATCAGAGAAAGGCAATCTCACAGAGGGCTGTTTGGAATACAAACGGGGCTTTAGGAAGCACCATTCAACAATTTCTATTCAAATGTAAAATATGTATACCTTTCACCTTAGCAATTCCACTTCTAGGAATTGATTCTAAAGGAAAATTAAGAATGGCTATCATTTATTGGGCACCTACTATGTTCTAAGTACTACTCTAAGCACACCTCATTTAATCCTTTTAACAATCCCGTGGGTTTGATATTGTTATCAGTCCCACATTAAGAATGAGGTAACTGAACCCAGAGAGGTTAAGTAACTCACCCAAGGTTTCACAATCATGAAGTGGCAGTGTTGGGGTAGAAATTCCGGCTGCCTGACGCCCAATCATGACACTACATGCATATGTGTACCCAAAGATGCATGGCAGACGTAAAGATGAGGACAGCACTGCTTGTGGTGAAACAAAAAAAGAAAGGAAACAAAAAAGAAAAAGAAAAAGAGCAAACAAAAATGAAATATCCCTCAAAAGGGGCATGGGGAAGCGAATCACAGCATGTCTGTACAATGAGATACGGAGTATTCCTTTAGAAGAACTAGATGATTTCTATCTGCAGATACAGAAAAGCCTCCAAATAACACTGAATGGAAAAAGCAAGTGGTGGAACAATATGCAAAAATGAAGTCTAGATGGACTTTCACATAGAAAAGAATTAAACACATGAATTTTATTCTCACTCTCCCTGCTAATCTCAACCCCACTAAAAACAACAGCAGAAGAGTTTGTTTTAAGGAAAAAACCAGTAAGGTCAAAAGGAACAAAGGAAAACCAAGTGAACAGGTGGGAACTGAGTTTAAAGTCCCTAAAAATTGAATCCTCCTAAACTGATGGAGAGTAACTGAGAGGCGACCCCAGGGACACTTCAAAACCATCACCATGCTGAGGGCTTCGATGTCCGCTCCAGAGGACGTGAGGGCTCAGATGGGGCTAAAACCAGGAGGCTTGGTTCGAAGTGTGTTTGAGCAGCAGTTGGGCCTCCAGATCCCTCCCCCAACCCACAAGGTCATCACTGCCCCTCCCTCCCTGGCAGAAGCCCAGATGCCCATCACCCAGCCCAAACTAACTAAATGAAGCTCCCCTGTGAATGCTGGCGGAGTACAGATGTGAACTGAAATTAACAACATAAACAGGGCAAGGAAAAGCAGTGGCTGGCTACAAGGCAGCATGGATCTGAAACTGATCTCTCTTAAACATTCAGGCATAAACAATGCCACCAAGAGTGAGGCTGGACTACTTGATGGTCAGAGGCCAAAAACTCAGGGAATAACTTACATTCACCTTTGTTTGTTGGCAAATAATCTTTTACCTGCACTTCTCACACTAGCAGGTCACTTCACCAGAATCCACTAAAACCAAATTGATGGCAATACAGTTTTGAAGTCCTCAAAAGAGGCCAAGAAATTTTAAGAACAGGGAGGAAAGACAGACAGGGGTAGTTTCATTAAAAGCTTTCTGAACTTCACCAGCGCTGGGTAAATCCTGGTTTTAGACAGCTGTCCTGTGTGCTGTAAGATGCTTAGCGACATCCCTGGCCCCTACTCACTGACAGGCACCTCCCCCTAAGGTTGAGGCAACCAAAAATGTCTCTACCCATTGCCAAATGTGTCCTACAGGACAAAATCAGCCCCCGTGGAGAATCACTAGACAGCACCCAGCCTGTATCAATGCTGCGAGGAGGGTCATCGGCACAGTGTCTCTAGCAGTTGACGAAGCAGAGTCCCACGGAAAGCCTGCCTCGGAAAGGAGAGCCTCGGGAGCCCCCAGCCCCAGCCCCGAGGAGAACCGAGGGCATGTCCTTAGTATGACTTGAGTGCTCTCCTGCTCTGGCCAACCCGGTGCTCAGTGTCTTGCATGGTAGACGGCACCAGAGTCTAATGACACTAAAAGAAGGCAAAATCATTTCTGATATAATCTCAGATTATGTCTAATAGGGTCATGCTATATGCTATTATGCCTCAGCCCATAAACAAACTTCTCTGTGGGGCCTCAATCTGACCAGCATGCTTTCATTCCCTGGTAATCTGCTAAATCATAACTGCTCTGTGAACTGCATTATACCACTTTCAAAAAACAGATGGGGCACATTCCTAAGTGTCTTGTGAATGGAAATTCTCCATGCTTGTCTCCCTGCACCCAGAACCTTCACTGCTTCCTGTTCCAGAAACAAGCAAATCCTTGATTCCATACTTCTACCCTTTGGTCTTAATACACCAAAGAAGGAAAGCTCCTTAAACCTGCCTTGCCACTTAAAATTGAACCTTGTCTAGCTTCTTCCCAAACTGCCTGGATTCGCATTATACAATGAGGCTGAGCAAAATAACCCCCTCTAATCACCTCTTTCCCAAAGCAAAAAAAAAAAAAGATAATCTCTTCTAAAAGCCCTTGGAACACTGTAAGAAATACAGCAAAGCTCTTTACTATTTGTTATAGGATCATTAATTGGTAGATGTTGTAATAAAACTATTTTCCTTTCCAATTTCCCCAAGCCACACATTATCTGTCATGTTGCCAACTTAAAATTAAGTTAGCAGATAGAAAGATCTTTGTCTTGCCTTTTCCTCCATCTTGAAAGTCTATTCTGTTTGCCTTTTCAATCTTTAGTGTATTTACTTATGGGCAAGTAGGAATTCCTGAACCCTCTTCTTTGCACTTATACACATAAAAGTTATGCCCAGCACAGATCCATTGTTTGCACACTGCAATGGACTCATTCATGTATCCCCCCAAAATTCATATGTTGAGCCCTAACTCCCAGTGGGATTGTATCTGGACATGGGGCCTTTAAGGAGGAAATTAAGGTTCAGTGAGGTCACATGGGCAGGGCCCTACTCCAACAGATTGGCCTCCTGAGAGGCACAGGAAGGTACATCAGAACTGGCTCTCTTTGCTTGTACACAGAGGAGAGGCCGTGTGAGGACACAAGAAGGCAGCCAGGAAAGGAAGAGGGGTCTCACCAGAAACCAACCCTGACGGCACCCTGGCTTCTAGCCGGGACTTCCAGCTTCCAGAACTGTGAGAAAATAAATTTCTATTGTTTAAGCCTTCCAGCGTGTGGTCTTGCGTTATGTTAGTCAAGTAGATGAATACAGACATGAAATATCTATAGAAGAAAGGCATGTGTCCTCTTCAATAATAGAAGCCATCATTAAAGCCCTTTGGGCCACCAGTGTCAAAGAAGCATACTTTCTTGGATGTGGCCAGCTACTGCTGATAATACATGCTAGAATATGCTTTCTTCACAAAGCCCTTATTACAGCTGATACATCAGAATCAGAGAAAGCCAAAGAGGCTTTCTCCTTTCTTAAATAAGCCCTGTCCAGATCCCGGGTAGTAAACCTCTCTGATTACAAAAGCCCATTATTCTCTTCTGACATAAAAACAGGAAACCATTCTCCAAGGTCTATCAGACTTATGGAGATAAAAAGCACCTCAAAGTTTTTATAGTTTTCTATGTAAACTGTGCAAGCTGGACTCAGTAGCTGCCAGTTTAGAATAAACTCCCAATTCACAAAGCCCTACATCAGGTCTCCTTGCTTCTCAAAGCCCAGCTTGTTGTCAACTCAGTCCTGCCAAGGGCCTCTTCATGTTCCGTCAAACTCCAAGCCCCTTCCTGCTACGCGCATTGGCATGAGCTACTGCCCTGGCCTGAAATGCTCGTGGCCAGAGCTTCACCTCATTGACTCCCTGTTGTTTTCCAGGCCTCAGCTTAAATGTCACACCCCCTAGAAAGTCTTCCTAGACCACCCAGTCAACAGGAGTCACTGTTCTCTTGCTATCACACCAGCAGTTGAATTCTCTGTGTAACTATTCCCACCATTTGATACTTTCATTTATATTTTTTAAAAAATGTCTCTCCCCATTAGAGTGTAAGCTGCTGGGAAAAGGGATAATTAGACCTTTCCAGCATATATGCTCATTCTTCTTCCTTATAAAAAAAGTCTGATGAATTGCTCAGGTATCCACTCCTTTGCTGTGCAGCGATGGGCCTCAGGAGAGGCTGACCCCTTTATCCCCCAACTCTAGGCAATGGTATGATTGACCAATGAGAATCTCATAACCCTAGCCAGTGACTAGCTCAGAACTGAGTATTCAGAGACCTGAGAAGGTCAAGAAGACCTGAGACAGGGCCTGTTAGAGGCTTCTGAGAAAGGTGCTCCCTCTCCAGAAAGGGTCATGGAGAGCCACAGCCCTTTTTCTCCTTCTGGTCATGAATGAAGAAACATTTCTCCAAATCACACCTGTGGGAGGAATAAGGATGAGCAACACTGTCTAAACAGAGTGGATAGAAAGAAAGAACATGGGTCCTTGACGACACAGTTGAAATCAGCCTGACCAGCCAACCAGGGAGTCCACACTCTCCCCTGCTTCCTTCTATGGCTGAATGAATCTCCTTGTCATTTAAGCCAAGTTAGGTTCAATTTTTCTAGTACTTATGTGAAAATACACTAACATTTGCAGAGACTTTGTCTACTGTGCTCATTGCTATGTTCCCAACACCTAGAAAAATGCCTGCAAATGGTGGGCACTTAACAAACATATGTTGAATGCATAGGTAAAGAGTCTAAAAGAAAAATAGTAAAGGAGAAAGAATCATAAAACAATTGTTCTCCATTCAGCCCACTAAGCTATACAGTCATTAAGTCCTTCAGAACAGCTGTCTACTTAAGTAGAATTAAGCACAAAAACCTCTTGACAAAGATTTTAAAATGTCAACCTAACACTGAAGTATGTCCCCATCATTATGAAAGGCAAATGCCACTATCAAAGAGCACACATGCATTCATAAAGACTTACAGGTTCCTGGGGTTCTGTTTCTTCCCATGCTCCCCAACCATCATCTTCCCAGTTTGTTGTTTTACCTATTTTAAAAAGGATGAAAAGTGCTTACATAAAATATAGGGCTTAAAATATTTTAAAAACATTTTCTCTAAACATAATAGAACCAACCACTGATATACACTATGTATTATGTAAATATAATACTGATATTAAGGAAGAAAACCATGAAAACTATACTGTAATCAGGATTTTGTGGCATGTAATAAAAATCAGGAAACATTTGACCTGAATTTCCAGATCTATGTAAACTGTGCAAGTTATATGAATATTTAGAGATTATTACATTAAAATCAAACTGCAAAAGTGACGTTAAAAAAATATTAAAACTACAAATATTTGTTAAGACATTTGACAAATTAAAATACACATTATGACAAGAACACACCTAAAATTTCATACAGATGTCTTAACTAGTGCCTTGTTTTCTGATTAGACAAGGTATCAATGAAAAAGAAAACTGAACTTTGGAACAAGACTGTGTATTATTCTCCACTCTTTTCTGATACTCTTGTGATTTCTTACAAATGAAAGTAATCTCTCAGATGAAAATGAGATGTTCAACAAACACTGCAAGAAGGAGTTAAAATTCCCAGATAGGATTAGAGAGTCTAGTCCCTTATATAGCCCATGTCTTGTTTTTATATACAGTTCACCCTTGAACAACATGGTTTTGAAATGTGTAGACCCACTTATATGCAGATTTTCTCAACAAATAAATTGGAAAATTTTTGGAGATTTGGCAGCAATTTGAAATAAGAATACATTTCACAATACATATAACATACAAAACGTGTGTTAATCAACTATTTATGTTATTGGTAAGGCTTAGTCAACAACAGGCTATTAGTAGTTAAGTTTTGGGGGAGTCAAATGTTATATGTAAATTTTCAACTGCCAGGGGAGTCAGTGCCCCTAACTTCTGGTTAACTGCAATTATCTTTAAATTTTGCTCTTGTGATGGCACAACAGAACAGAAGGAACAGACTATCATTTTTTGAGCAACTATTCTGAGAGAAACATTTTTGATGTTTTATATGTTATTACCTCAAATTAAATTAAAAATAAGATAAAATTCAAATAAAATGTGGAAAGAGCAGGCAGCTACATATTTATTTATGAGTTAAGGCCTTAGAATCAGATTAATCAGATTCTATCCTGGATCCAGCACCTTCCAGCTCTGCGACCTGGAACAAATTACCCCAGTTCTATAAGCTTTAGTTCCCTCACCAGAAAAGCCTAGAAAACAACAGTACCTACATCTAGTAGGGTTGTTATAAATATTTAAATCAGATAATATACTAAAGTCCTCAGTGCCTGATACATAGTAAGTTCTCAATGCTAGTAATCAAGATGTAGCCATTCAAATGTGAAAAAATATAAATAAAATATTGTACTTAAACCAGTTTCAAAATTCTGGGGAAAGAATCCATCTGAAAGATGGGACTGAACCTGTTATCTAGGATGCCTACAGTAGGGAAGAAGCAAATAGAATTTTCACTTATATAAAAGGTTTTAAAAGTTGCTAAAATCAATTATATACAGATGATTAAAAAAATGTCACAACAGGACTCGATTCAAGATGGCGGTGTGAGAGGTGAGACAGAGGACTCCTCCCAAAACCACAAATAGTACAAAAATGTAGTTAATTAATACAACTAACCCTAAAACAGCACAAACAAAGAAGGCTGAACCAGGCTGCATACAGACCTCACGAAACAGGGTAACGTACAAAAGCCTTAATCGGCAGGACCCAAGCCCTTCCCCCACCCCAGCTCACTGACGGGAGGAAGAGAAACAGAGCGGGAAGGGGGTAGAAGTCTAGGACTGCTGAACACATAGCCCTGGAGATCTGCTTTCTGAGCAGAAATCTATAGTGTGTGGTGCTCTGGACACTGGGGAGGTTGGACAGGCAGAGTGCTTGAGAGACTGACATTCTGGCCGTTTGTGGAGGAGGGGATCCACATCCAGCCACTCTGTGTCAGCGGAAAGGCAGACGGTCTGAGAGGCTTCCTAGCAGCGAGAGGACTGCTGAAGGGGCGGAGTTTGCACAGAGCTTGCTGTGCGGGAGAAGGGGGTGCTGGACAAGGTTGTCTGGGCACACTCTGCCCAGCTGGTTGGGAACTTTGAGGAGCTTCAAGTGTTCAGTCCCGGTGGCTACCAACTCGGCTCTGAGGACCCCACTGTGACACGCAGCCAGCTGCACCTTCCTTCTAGCCTGCTGGCACTGGTTTGCAAACTGGCAGTCACTGTCCTGGCATCAGGCCAGCCAGAGGGAGGCCCCGCCTACAACAGCTAGAGACAGAAACCACAGAGGCTTACACCTGTGTGCTTGGCCCACTGGCTCTGACACTGGAGACAGGTACCGTAGACAGGAATCAGGAAACAAATCTTTCCTCCCCTGAGGAACCAGCTCCGCTCCCCTACGACCCCCAACCTCACTCTAGGAGCCTATGACCCCCAACCTCACTCTAGGAGCTGAACAGCTCCAAAGACTGGAGCTTCTATGCACTAGTGGGCACCACACAGAAATATGAAACGTCAAAAGAACATGGTTCAGACCAAAATCTCACAAACCCCAGAAAAGGGCCAAATGAAACTGAACTCACGAATCTTCATGAAAGAGAGTTCAAAATAAAAATCATAAACATGCTTATAGAGGTACACAAAAATATTCAAGAACTCAGAAACGAATTAAGACAGAGATTCAATAATTAAGAAATTCCATACCTGAAATGAAACATACAATGGAGGGATTTAAAAGAAGATTAGATGTAGTAGAAGAGATGGTAAATGGAACAGAAATTAAAGGAGAGGAATAAAAGAAGCTGAGGCACAGAGAGAAAAAAGAATCTCTAAGAATGAAAGAATATTGAGAGAACTGTGTGACCAATCCAAATGGAACAATATTTGCATAATAGGGGTACCAGAAGAAGAAGAAGAGAAAAAGGGATAGAAAGTGTCATTCAGGAGGTAATTGCTGAAAACTACCCCAATCTGGGGAAGGAGATAGTCTCTCAAGCCATGGAGGTGCACAGATCTCCCAACACAAGGGACCCAAGGAAGACAAGTTCAAGACATATAATAATTAAAATGGCAAAGATCAAGGATAAAGACAGACTTTTATAAGCAGCTAGAGAGAGAAAAAAAGATCACATACAAAGGAAAACCCATCAGGCTATCATCAGATTTCTCAACAGAAACCTTACAGGCCAGAAGGGAGTGGCATAATATATTTAAGGCAATAAAGCAGAAGAGCCTTGAACCAAGAATACTCTACCCAGCAAGGTTATCATTTAAATTTGAAGGAGGGATTAAACAATTTTCAGATAAGCAAAAGCTGAGAGAATTTACCTCCCACAAACCACCTCTACAGTGCATTTTGGAGGGACTCCTATAGATGGAAGTATTCCTAAGGCTTAATAGATGTCACCCAAAGGATAGACAAACAGTACAGAATATGATTCATAACATACAAAGAATGGAGAAGGAAAAAAAGGAAGAAAAATAAAAGAACCTTTAGGTTGTGTTTGTAATAGCATATGAAGTAAGTTAAATTAGGCTGTTAGATAGTAAGGGAATTACCCTTGAACCTTTGGTAACCACGAATCTAAAGCCTGCAATGGCAATAAGTACATACCTATCAATAATCACCGTAAATATAAATGGTCCAAATGCACCAATCAAAAGACATAGAGTTACTGAATGGATGAAAAAACAAGACCCATCTATATGCTGCCTACAAGAGACTCACTTTACACCCACAGACATACACAAACTGAAAGTAAAGGGATGGAAAAGATATTTCATGCAACTAATAGGGAGAAAAAAGCAGGAGTTGCAGTACTTGTATCAGACAAAATAGACTTCAAAACAAAGAAAGTCACAAGAGACAAAGAAGGACATTGCATAATGATAAAAGGGTCAGTCCAACAAGAGGATATAACTATTATAAATATCTATGCACCCGGACGTCTGAGAAGATAGTGGCATGAGCAGGGCAGTGGATATCTCCTCCCAAAACCATATATATTTGTGAAAATACAACAAACACAACTATTCCTAAAAGAGAGATCAGAAGATACAGTACAACAGCCAGGCTACAGCTACATCTGTGAGAACTCAGTATCTCACGAAGCGGGTAAGATACAAAGCTGCGACCTGGCTGGACCTGAGCAGTCCCACCCCAGCGCACCAGCAGGAGGAAAAGAATCAGAGTGGGGAGGGAGTGGAAGCGCAGGCCTGCCATATAACCAGCCCTGGTGATCTGCAACGGGAGCACAGACACACATAGCGTGGTGTATTGGAGATTAGAGAAACAGAAGGGCAGGATCTGAGATGGAGACTGCAAGCAGGTCCCCTCAGCTAGCTCTCCGGGGCAAAAGAAAAGCGGGTGCTTTTTTAAAAGTCTTAAAGAGACAAGGGCCCAACAGCAGAAAAAAATTGTCCCAGCGCACTCAGCCCAGCGGGCTGGGAGTCTTGGGGAATTTCGGACCCCCTGGCAGGTGGCTGGGCAAAGCAGCCGCGCCAAGGCTTCCCACGGAGATCAGCAGCCTGCCATTCATTCACCCCTGGCCAGAACCGCAAAGAATCTGGCAGATGCGGCGGATCCACCACAGCTGCGGAACAGGAGAGGAGCGGCCCCGCCCACAGCAACCTCACAGAATCTACTCCCAGCTGGTGCACAGCTAAGCAGGAAGGACCCCAGAACCCAGAACAAGGGCTGGAAGGCACCAAGGGGAACAGAATGCACCCAACAAGACTACAAAGCCCCGCAGTGCTATAGGCTAGGCTGAGGCAGCCCCGCACACAGACAGCTCAGGGGATTATCCCAGAGACTGCCTCCCAGTGTGGGGGAAACCAGCTCAGGCCCCAGAGAAGGGCAAGGAGAACAATAAGCAGGAAGACACTTTGTTCTCTCAACTGACACATGTGGCACGTACCAGGGACCACTTCTATCACCATGAAAAGACAGAGGAGTGTGGTCCAGACAAGCATCACACAGACAACCCCAGAGAGAGGGCTTGATGGGATAGACTTACACAATCTTCCTGAAAAAGAATTCAGAATAAAAGTCATAACCATGCTGATGGATCTACACAGAAATATGCAAGAGCTAAGGGAGGAAGTGAGGAAAGACAATGCAGAAATCAGGCAAGCAATCGATGGGCTTAAGAGCAGAATGGACGAGGTGCAAGAGACTGTTAATGGAATAGAAATCAGAGAACAGGAATACAGAGAAGCTGAGGCAGAGAGAGATAAAAGGATCTCTAGGAATGAAAAAATATTAACAGAACTGTGTGACTAATCCAAACAAAAATATTCACATTATAGGAGTACCAGAAGAAGAGAGAGAAAAAGGGATAGAAAGTGTCTTTGAAGAAATAATTGCTGAAAACTTCCCCAAGCTGGGGAAGGAAATAGTTTCTCAGACCACAGAAGCCCACAGATCCCCCAACACAAGGGACCCAAGGAAGACAAACCAAGACACATAATAATTAAAATGGCAAAGATCAAAGACAAGGACAGAATATTAAAGGCAGCGAGAGAGAGAAAAAAGATCACTTACAAAGGAAAACCAATCAGGCTACCATCAGACTTCTCCACAGAAAACTTACAGGCCAGAAGACAATGGCATGATATATTTAACGCAATGAAACAGAATGGCCTTGAACCAAGAATACTGTATCCAGCATGATTATCATTTAAATTTTAGGGAGGGATTAAACAATACCGAGACAAGGATACTGGAAAAAAGCTGAGGAAATCTGCCTCCCACAAACCACCTCTACAGGATATCTTAAAGGGACTGCTCTAGATGGAAGCACTCCTAAGGCTGAAAAGATGTCACTAGAGAATATAAAACCATAGCAAAGAAAGCAGACCATCCAAATACTAACTAAAAGCAAAAAGTAAATCAACTATCCACAAAAACAGTCAAAGGAAATGTAAAAGAGTACAGAATACAACACCTAGTATATAAAGAATGGAGGAGGAAGAATAAAAAGGGAGAGAAATAAAGAATCATCAGACTGTGTTTATAAAAGCTTAACAAGAGAGTTAAATTAGACTGTTAGATAGCAAAGAATCTACCATTGAACCTTTGGTAACCACGAATCTAAAGCCAGCAATGGCAATAAATACATATCTATCGATAATCACCCTAAATGTAAATGGACTGAATGCACCAATCAAAAGACAGAGTAATAGAATGGATAAAAAAGCAAGGTCCATCTATATGCTGTTTACAATAGACTCACCTCAAACCAAAAGATATACACAGACTAAAGGTGAAGGGATGGAGAAAGATATTTCATGCAAACAACAAGGAGAAAAAAGCAGGTGTTGCAGTACTTGTATCAGATAAAATAGACTTCAAAACGAAGAAAGTAGCAAGAGATAAAGAAGGACATTACATAATGATAAAGGGATTAGTCCAACAAGAGGATATAACCATTATAAATATATAAGCACCAAACACAGGAGCGCCGACATATGTGAAACAAATACTAACAGAATTAAAGGAGGAAATAGAAAGCAATGCATTCATTTTAGGAGATTTCAACACACCACTCACTCCAAAGGACAGATCAACCAGACAGAAAATAAGTAAAGACACAGAGGCACTGAACAATACACTAGAACAGATGGACCTAACAGACATCTACAGAACTCTACACCCAAAAGCAGCAGGATACATATTCTTCTCAAGTGCACATGGAACATTTTCCAGAATAGACCACATACTAGGCCACAAAAAGAACCTCAGTAATTTAAAAAATATTGATATTCTACTAACCAACTTCTCAGATCACAAAGGTATAAAACTTGAAATAAATTTTAGAAAGAAAACAAAAAGGCTCACAAATACATGGAGACTTAACAACATGCTCCTAAATAATCAATGGATCAACGACCAAATTAAAACGGAGATCAAACACTATATGGAGACAAATAACAAGAACACAAAGCCGCAACTTCTGTGGGACACAGCAAAGGCAGTTCTAAGAGAAAAGTATATTGCAATACAGGCCTATTTAAAGAAGGAAGAACAATCCCAAATGAATAGTCTAAAGACACAATTATTGAAATTGGAAAAAGAAGAACAAATGAGGCCCAAAGTCCCCAGAAGGAGGGACATAATAAAGATTAGAGAAGAAATAAATAAAATTGAGAAGAATAAAACAATAGAAAAAATCAATGAAACCAAGAGCTGGTTCTTTGAAAAAATAAACAAAATAGATAACCCCCTAGCCAGACTTATTAAGAGAAAAAGAGAATCTACACACATAAATAGAATCAGAAATGAGAAAGGAAAAATCACGACAGACCCCACAGAAATACAAAGAATTATAAGAGAATACTATGAAAATCTATATGCTAACAAGCTGGAAAACCTAGAAGAAATGGACAACTTCTTAGAAAAATACAACCTTCCAAGACCAAGCAAGAAACAGAAAACCTAAACAGACCAATTACCAGCAATGAAATTGAATCGGTAATCAAAAAACTACCTAAGAACAAAACCCCTGGGCCAGATGGACTCACCTCCGATTTTATCAGACATATAGAGAAGAAATAATACTGATCCTCCTTAAAGTTTCCCAAAAAATAGAAGAGGAGGGAATACTTCCAAACTCATTATATGAAGCCAGCATCACTCTAATACCAAAACCAGGCAAAGACCTCACCAAAAAAGAAAATTACAGACTCATATGTGGAGTATAAGAGCAAAGAAAAAAACTGAAGGAATAAAACAGCAGCAGACTCACAGAACCCAAGAATGGACTAACAGTTAGCAAAGGGAAAGGGACTAGGAAGAATGGGTGGGAAGGGAAGGATAAGGGGGAAAAGGGGGCATTACAATTTGCAGACATAATGTTGGGGGGCATGGGGAGGGTTGTACAACTCTGAGAAGACAAGTAGTGATTCTATAGAATCTCACTACGCTGATGGACAGTGACTGTAATGGGGTAGGTGAGGGGGACCTGATGAAGTGGGGAGTTTAGTAACCATAATGTTGCACATGTAACTGTAGATTAATAATACCAAAAAAAAAAATATCTATGCACCCAACACAGGATCACCTACATATGTGAAACAAATACTAACAGAATTTAAGGGGGAAATAGAATGTAATGCATTCATTTTAGGAGACTTCAACACACCACTCACTCCAAAGGACAGATCAACCAGACAGAAAATAAGTAAAGAGACAGAGGCACTCAACAACATATTAGAACAGATGGAGCTAACAGACATCTACAGAACACTCCATCCAAAAGCAACAGGATACACATTCTTCTCAAGTGCACATGGAATATTTTCAAGAATAGATCATATACTAGGCCACAAAAAGAACCTCAGTAAATTCAGAAAGATTGAAATTGTACCAACCAGCTTCTCAGATCACAAAGGTATGAGACTAGAAAGAAATTACACAAAGGAAACGAAAAAGCCAACACATGGAGGCTTAATAACATGCTCCTAAATAATCCATGGATGAATGACCAAATGAAAACAGAGATCAAGCAATATATGGAGACAAATGACAATAATAATTCAACACCACAAATTCTGTGAAGCACAGCAAAGGCCATGCTAAGAGGGAAATATATTGCAGTACAGGCCTATCTCAGGAAAGAAAAACAATCCCAAATGAACAGCCTAAACTCACAATTAATGAAACTAGAAAAGGAAGAACAAATGAGGCCCAAAGTCAGTAGAATGGGGGATATAATAAAGATAAAGCAGAAATAAATAAAATTGAGAGGAATAAAATAATAGAGAGAATCAATGAAAGCAGGAGCTGGTTCTTTGAGAAAATAAACAAAATAGATAAAACCCTAGCCAGACTTTTCAAGAAAAAAAAGAGAGTCTACACACATAAACAGAATCAGAAATGAGAAAGGAAAAATCACTATGGACACCACAGAAATACAAAGAATTATGAGAGAATACTATGAAAAGCTATATGGTAACAAACTGGATAACCTAGAAGAAATAGATATCTTTCTAGAAAAATACAACCTTCCAAGGCTGACTGTGGAAGAAACATAATCTGAATAGACCAATTACTAGCAAAGAAAGTGAATTGGTAATCAAAAAATTACCTAAGAAGAAAACCGCTGGACCAGATGGTTTCACTGCTGATTTTTATCAAACATTTAGTGAAGACTTAACACGTCTTGTCCTCAAAATTTTCCAAAAAGTAGAAGAGGAGAGAGTACTCCCAAACTCATTCTACGAGGCCAACATCACTCTAATACCAAAGCCAGGCAAAGACACCACAATAAAAGATAATTACAGACCCATATCCCTGATGAACGTAGATGCAAAAATATTCAACAAAATATTAGCAAACCAAATTCAAAAATACATCAAGAGGATCTTCCATCATGATCAAGTGGGATTCATCCCAGGGATGCAAGGATCGTACAACATTCGAAAATCCATCAACATCATCCACCACATCAACAAAAAGGAGGACAAAAACCATATGATCATCTCCATAGATGCTGAAAAAGCATTCAACAAAATTCAACATCCATTCATGATAAAAACTCTCAAGAAAATGGGTATAGAGGGCAAGTACCTCAACATAATAAAGGCCATATAAGACAAACCCACAGCCAACATCATATTTAACAGTGAGAAGCTGAAAGGTTTTCCTTTAAGATCGGGAACAAGACAGTGATGCCCACTCTCCCCACTTTTATTCAACATAGTTCTGGAGGTCCTAGCCACGGCAATCAGACAACACAAAGAAATAAAAGGCATCCAGCTTGGCAAGGAGGAAGTCAAACTGTCCCTGTTTGCAGATGACATGATATTGTAAATAAAAAACCCTAAAGAATCCACTCCAAAACTACTAGATCTAATATCTCAATTTAGCAATGTTGCAGGGTACAAAATTAATACACAGAAATCTGTGGCATTCCTATACACTAATGATGAACTAGCCGAAAGAGAAATCAGGAAACCAATTCCATTCAGAATCGCATCAAAAAGAATAAAATACCTAGGAATAAACCTAACCAAGGAAGTGAAAGACCTATACCCTGAAAACTACAAAACACTCTTAAGAGAAATTAAAGAGGACACTAATAAATGGAAATTCATCCCAAGCTCTTGGCTAAGAAGTATTAATATTGTCAAAATGGCTATCCTGCCTAAAGCAATCTACAGGTTCAATGCAATTCCTATCAAAATACCTACAGCATTCTTCAATGAAGTTGAGCAAATAGCTCTAAAATTCATATGGAACCACAAAAGACCCCGAATAGCCAAAGCAATCCTGAGAAGGAAGAATAAAGAAGGGGGAATTATGCTCTCTGTCTTCAAGCTCTACTACAAAGCCACAGTAATCAAGACAATTTGGTACTGGCACAAGAACAGACCCACAGACCAGTGGAACAGAATTGAGAGCCCAGATATAAACCAAAGCATATATGGTCAATTAATATACGATAAAGGAGCCATGAATATACAATGGGAAATGACAGCCTCTTCAACAGCTGGTGTTGGCAAAACTGAACAGCTACATGAAAGAAAATGAAACTGGATTACTGTCTAACCCCAAACTCAAAATGGATCAAAGACCTGAATGTAAGTCATAAAACCATAAAACTCTTAGAAAAAAATATAGGCAAAAATCTCTTGGACATAAACATGAGCAACTTCTTCATGAACATACCTCCCTGGGCAAGGGAAACAAAAGCAAAAATGAACAAATGGGACTATATCAAACTACAAAGCTTTTGTACAGCAAAGGATACCATCAGTAGAATAAAAAGGCATCCTACAGTATGGGAGAATATATTCATAAATGACATATCTGATAAGGAGTTGACATCCAAATTATATATATAAAGAGCTCATGCACCTCAACAAACACAAAGCAAATAAGCCAATTAAAAAATAGGCAGAGGAGCTGAACAGACACTTCTCCAAAGAAGAAATTCTGATGGCCAACAGACACATGAAAAGATGCTCCACATCACTAGTCATCAGAGAAATGCAAATTAAAACCACAGTGAGATATAACCTCACACCAGTTAGGATGGCCACCATCCAAAAGACAAACAACAACAAATGTTGGCAAGGATGTGGAGAAAGGGGAACCCTCCTATACTGCTGGTGGGACTGTAAATTATTCTACCATTGTGGAAAGCAGTATGGAGGGTCCTCAAAAAACTCAAAATAAAAATACCATTTGATCCAGGAATTTCACTCCTAGGAACTTACCCTAAGAATGCAGCATCCCAGTTTGAAAAAGACATATGCACCCCTATGTTTATTGCAGCACTGTTTACAATAGCCAAGAAATGGAAGCAACCTAAGTGTCCATCAGTAGATGAATGGATAAAGAAGATGTGGTATATATACACAATGGAATATTATTCAGCCATAAGAAGAAAACAAATCCTACTATTTGCAGCAACATGGATGGAGCTAGAGAGTATTATGCTCAGTGAAAAAAGCCAAGTGGAGAAAGACAAGTATCAAATGATTTCACTCATATGTGGAGTATAAGAACAAAGAAAAAACTGAAGGAACAAAACAGCAGCAGACTCACAGAACTGAAGAATGGAGTAACAGTTACCAAATGGAAAGGGACTGGGGAAGATGGGTGGGAAGGGAGGGATAAGGGGGAAAAAGGGCTATTATAATTAGCACACATAATGTAGCGGGGGTGGGGGTGGGGGGATACGGGGAAGGCAGTGTAACACAGAGAAGAGCAGTAGTGATCCTACGACATCTTACTACGTTGATGGACAGTGACTGCAATGGGGTATGTGGTGGGGACTTGATAATAGGGGGAGTCTAGTAACCATAATTTTGCTCATGTAATTGTACATTAATAACAGATAACAGCAAAAAAAAAAAGTCACAACAGTCTGGTACTTAGAATCATTGCTTAAGTAGCTTTGTGGTAATAGTCTCATTTTGATACTTAAATACCAAACAACTACTTCTTAATATGCCAAGCTCATCGACAGGCATATATTAAGTCCTAAAGCAGTACTATCAGTTGGTTAACATTGTACAACTTATAGATTTCCCTAAACACATCAATTAAACAATTTAACAAATGCTGTTAAATACCATGTGCCAAACAGTGTAGCTGAAACAGAGAAAAATACAAACATACTCATTGTCCTTAAAAAGATTCTATGGTCTAGTGTAGGGTGAAAGGACCAAACTAACGCCATGACAGGCTTCAGGAAGCCTCAGAAACCAGGCCTGAGTTTCAGTTTCCCCAAAACTATCAAGTGGTTACATATTACCCCTAGGCATGCAACCACCCCCCTTGCCATCCAATCAGGAAAGGCCAAAAGCCCTCTCCCCACATTCCTAAAGATGAGGTCTGCAGGCAAGAGATAGATAAGACCCCATTACAGAAAGTAAAGATTAACCTGTTGGTCACCAAGCAAGACCCTAGGCTCGCTCTGTAATTGGTTAATTTCAAAGATACCTCAAATATTGTGATTTGATCCCGCCAAAAGTAACGGATACTCTAGATAACCTGTATGGCTAGAACTGTTGTCAATAATGTTGTGTGATTATGATTGGATTACTGTGTCTATGTCCCAGTTTCCTGTAACTCCCCCTTCCCAAAGCCCATAAAAATCCTGCCTGCTTTTGTCCGGGGCTCTCAGCTCACCTCCACCACCTAGGTGAAAATGCTGAGTCCAAGCTTAAGCACGTAATAAACGCCCTTTGCTCTTGCATGTGTGACTCGGTCTCCCTGGTGGTCTCTGGTCTCTGAGGATACTGCGATCCGGACATAACAAGGGGACAAACGTAACCATAATACATAGTGAGTGCTCAAATCAACTATGATGAGAATATGGATGAGGCAATGAGAGAGATGGAAAAATACAGTGCAGAGTCATCTTAAACTAAGTCCTTAAAAAGTGGCCAGACTTTTCAATTATACTTGAAAAAAAACCTCAACATGAGCAAAAGCAAAGAGGCAAAAAGATGCAATGCACACGGAGCTGTTATCACACACTAATAACAAATGTATTCAGCATTTCTATATGCCTAAGTGCTTTGCAGATATTAACTCACCTAAGCATGGCAAGGATCCTATCATACCCTTTATACAATGAGGAAAACATTACTTAGTTGACCAAGATCACAGAGGATTAAGTGGTAGAGTAGGGTTTGATCCACATCTGCCTGATTCCAAAGCCTATGCTCACAAGTATTCTACTATACATACTCCTCCTAGGGTTTATGAAGAAGGATTAAGATTAGGAAACAGCGAAATTTAGAGTTAAGGCCAAAAGTAAGAGAACACTGATTATTTTTAAATAGAAACATACCCTTGATACTGAATTTGGAAAAATTTTTTTGCAACCTAGAAAATTACAGTTTGTTCTTGGCAATCTAATTCGGTTAGGCAATCTCTTTATTCTGCTGATTTTTCCACTGCATCAAAAACAACTGCCTTATTGTAGGCTGATGCTATCTCCACCATCCCATTACACAGTTTCAGAAAATGCACTACCTCTTTCTTATACAAGAAAGCAAAGTTCCTAGAAAAGTTTATCATTCTAAAATCCACAATTCAATTTTTAAGTTGCTGTAAAAATAATGTATTTAATCAAATTATCACAATCTCAGAAAGACAAAGTAGTCTTTGAAGCACTTCACAAAGGTCGGCAATCACTGATTCATTTGTTCATTCAACAAGCACAGCATCTTTTATGTGTTGGGCACTACTAAGTAATGGAGATACAAAGGCAAAGAAGTCTTCAAAGAGCTTAGTTTGTGCATTTAGGCTCCGATGAGTGCTGTACAAAAGAAAACTATAAAAAAATGTGTTATTTCTCCTCCACTGGTACAAAAAATACCCGACTCAATCTACAAATGACTCATAGAATCAACAGAAGACAGTAGCAATTTAATTTCCTGACCCTGCAGAAACCCAGTATCTCTTCATGGCTCAATTCAAAACACCAGGAAGAGAAAGACCTTGAGAAATACTTTCTTCACATAAGATATTTGTGTTCATGACGGTCCACTTATTTCTCAATGCCTTTCACTGGGGAACTTCTATTAATGAGAAGAAAAGAGAATTTAATCAGGCATTTCCCACAACAGGAATACATTATCCAAAGAAGTCATGGTATAAACAGGATAAAAGAAGGTGGCACAGAACTATTATTCAGGTAGATTAAAAATGTTTTTGAGGGCTGGTCTAAAATCATATTTACTTATAATACTATCATAAAATGCATTCCAAATTCCAGTCAACTTAAAAATGGAAAACATTAAAAAAAAAAGGAAACATTTGCAAACTAGGTACTACCCTTGGTGGCTATTACTATTCAGTGCTAGTGACCCAATTTTTGCAGCCTCCTAACTTCTGCTGAAAATCATCTGATACTGTTTTGCAGGCTGCTGACAGCTATTGTGGGCTCTTGAAATATTGAAAGCTCAGCATTTTACCAAAGTTACATCTTATGCCTTCAAACTATGCAAGTAGGCCAAGCATATTGTTAAGAAAACAAAAACAGAAACTGATGGTTTATACTGAAAAAACAGCTGATGAATGCCTAATAAAATTGCCATTCATGCAAAGAATTTTATTCAGGCAGTCTCTCCTTGTGGTAACTTTTCTACAAAGGATGATGTTCCTCAATCAATATCATTAGCAGTGTTTTCGAACTGATCATTGATCAAGGTTGTAGATAACCAAAGCAATATGGTTAACATATATCTGAGAACTGTGACTGTTTAATGTCAACATAGAACATTACTGCAAGGACTTGAAGTCCCTAAATTTTAGGCATTCATGAAAAAATAAGTCTCATTTACTTTTAGGATAGATTATGATAAAGAAAAGCTAAAAATAGTTCACCATCTTCTCTTAAGAGTATAAGTAGATCAAAAAACTCATATAGGCCAGGGTAACTTGAAAGTCCCAAGCTCTGGTATAACTTAAGAGGTTAAGTCAGTTTAACAAAGTATACTACAGAAAATGGACACCAGCACAGAAAACTGTACGGTGGTCAGGGTCCGGTGTAAAACTTCGGAACACCTCACAAATCACCAAAACACAGAGCCCTTGGCATTTACCTAATTTGCTTAATGAGCTAAGTGGCACTCATTTCAAAGACTAGACTATAAATTAAAGGGTGATTTTAAGTGTTTTTTCCCATTTATTCAATAAGTAGCAATCACCCAATCTCCAAAAAGCAACTGTTTAAATGACACTCATCAACAGTGTGACACCTTTATTTTGCTCAAGTTCAATTCAATAAAATTGATCAGAAAATTAAGGAAATAGCATTCTTACTCATTGTTTTTAAGAATAGATTTACAGTCTCTTCCACAGACTCCTCTCTAGGTAGCCTTAAAAATCTCTGCAAGTAAGAGATTAAAATAATGATTTGGGATAACAGAAGTTTCAGGGTTGGCCCCACCCTGCAAATCTAAGGCGCATCACCCTTGGGTCACACTCTGAGGAACACTAGCTTCAAAGATAAACTTCAATGCCAATCTAATCTGATCCTAAATATCCTTTTTTTCTTTTGCCTGCCTTCCCCTTTCTTTTTATTCTTTCATTCCTGTTAAGACTCTTCACTCACTGGTGGGCAGTCTTTAGCAGCACTACCAATAAAAATATAATGCAAGCCACACATGCATTATTTACTAGAACTTTAAATTTTAATTTGTCAGTACCCATATTTAAAAAGCAGAAATAGATGAAATTAATTGGAATAACATTTAACAAAATAGAGCCAAAATATTGTCATTTCAATATGTCATCAATGTTATTCATAAGAATTTTTTCATTGTTTTTTTTTTCACACTAAGTCTTCAAAATCTGAGTGTATTTTATTTAGAGCATATCTCAGTTTGCACAAGCCACATTTCAAGTGCTCAACAGCACATGTGGCTGGTGGTTATAGTCTGAGCACAGATCTAGGACAACTATTAGGTCTCTTGTGTCAAAATATCTGGGTTGGATACCCAATTTTACCCCTAAAGAGTAATGTGACTTTAGGTAACAGATCTAATCTTTTAGTGTGCCTCAGCTTCTGCTTTAGTAAAGTGGGGGTAATAACTGTGAGCTGTTGCCTCACACTGTTGTTAGAGTTAATATATGCTAAGCACTAGGAACAGTGCTTGCCAGGCAGACACCTTTGATGACTGTTAAGATGATCCATCTCCAAATGCAATATCCTTACTCCTCACTCTCACTCTCTGCCTCTGCCTATCCTTTATTAGTTAATTAAAATGCATTCCCTTTGGTCTCTACCCCTCCAAATCCAACTTCTCCAGGACTCAGATTAATCCTTCATGAAGTTTTCTTGAATCCACCAGTGCTCTTCCCCTCCTGAAACGACAGCATTTGATTGTATTTTTCTTTCTGAACTTAATTATATACTACTTTGGGTCATTTGTTGCATTGTTAACTTGTGCTGATTTCTCATAAGTGTACAATTTGTCTATACAACTAGCTATTAATCCTTTAAGGACAGAGAATGTGTACATTGGATATGTGAAAATACACACATATGTACATATTTGCAAGAATATCATAAGTACACAGTAACTATTTGTTGAATGAACATAGTCTTTGGAAAATAGCCTTCTTACCCAAAACCCTTCCCCATATGTCCCCATAAAAGCAGCAGGATTTAAATTAACATTCTGAAATGAAAAAATTAGTTGATTCTAAACCTTTTCATTTCCACAGAAACACAAAACAATAAAACTTTATTTTTGATGAACTTTATATGCACAGACTACATCCCAGATCAAAACCATCTTTTTCAAATAACTTTTCTATGTAAAATTATAACATTGATAATTCTATTTCACTCCATTTTAATTAGTGAGACAAAATAATTAAACAGCACCAACTCCTAGCTTTTTGACTGAGCAGAGCATTTTGTTGTAATTCAAGTCTAAGTGGCAAAATTTGATTATGTAAGAAAAGATCATGTAGAAATGAAATCAAAGTATATGGTCTGATATGGATTAACAGATCTTTATATTACACATGTACACACAAACAAAACGTGTATTTCAACATTTCAAAACTACACTTTGTATCATTAAATGATACAAAAGATCCAGCATCAATAAAGGAAAACCAGTAATCTCATTCAAATGTGACTTTGAACAACCTGAATTTTTGATAGGCTTGAAAAAATATTTACAAAGAACACTGAGTTCCCAACTAAACACCCATACCATTTTGAAGGGGAAAAAAGAACACATCATTCCTAAATTATATCTGTACTCTATTATATAAATACATTTTGCAAATAGTGAATAAAAGGGGTTATACTAAAACAACCCAAAATAGCAACTATTGCCTAGTGGAGAAATATAAAAATAGATCATGGGAATGCTTCCTAGTCCTGTTACTTTCATGCTATGATTTACCAGACAGATGTTGCTCTTAGAGCAGTCATTTTACAACTATATTACATCAGGACAGTATCTGGCTGTAAGCAAAATATTTCAAAGGCTCATGTTTTAACTGGGCTTTCATACCTCATTTCCTGTACAACCTAATGAAAAAATGGCATTTCCAAGTACATAAGACATTTCTGCTTTGTTTTGAATCTTTCACCTGGGGATCACATCTTTGTTGAAGGGTGAGCCTCCTGTAAAAATCTATTCTTTTCACATTCTTAGCCATTTTTCCTTAAAATTCACGGAAAAAAAATCAAGGACTGTGTTGAGATTTCAATTTGAGTCTTTCAAGAAGTTTGCCAGGTTAAAATATTTTATTAGTATACCTCATTTGCTGAAATTACACTTCACTTTGATTTTATACCACATCTTAAATTGTACTTGCTCTATATATAAATAAAATTTGTAAGCTGACCTCCTACCAACTTGTGGATGGAGAGAAATAAAAAGAAGCAAGATGAAGTTATAAATAATAGTAACAAAAACCGATCTGACTGTAACTTGACTTTTCAATTCTTAACTTTTTTTATACCCATCACAGCAGAGTACCACTTCGTGGTTTCAAAATGTAAAATGTTAACTACAGCTCACTCAGGAGAGAACTTTTTCCCTGAAGAGACTGGATTATACTAGTGTAAAAATAGCTGTTCTTTCTCTGACTTGATAAACTACATAGTCATTGAAACCTTCAGACCATAGAGAAACCTCATTTTAATTCATTAATTTAAAAAATGACAGATGTATTTTTGAGGGTTATTTCTAATGAATGAATTATTTTATCAACAAAAACTTCAAAAATTCAGCTTCTGTTTTCCATAGCTCTATTTCATTCCAAAACTACATTATTCTGATTTGCTTCTACACAGTCTGTCCCCATAAACAGAGTGTATGTTTTTCATTTAACAAGAACTTGAAACTAGAAAGGAAATTGTTCTAGACTTTGACAATTAATTTGACAGTATCTGCTTTTTCCACTGTGAGTGTGCCAAGATCAGAAAATGAATGAGAAACTGAAAGCATTAAACTTAGGAAAGGAAAACTTAATCTCCATGGTCTAATAGAAGATTTTACTAGCACAGACGCAAAATAATTTCCATCCTTCTTAGGCATGAAAAAATTGAGATAATGTGCTTGTTTCTATAATGAGCAAGAACCTCTAGAACCTATGACTTGTCAGTAACTCAGAGGATCCAACAACAAGTTTCAGTTGGCTCTTGCTGGTCAAGGCAAGGAAAGCACCACCTAGCAATACAAAATAAAACAAGACTAAAGAATAGAAAAGCTAAAAAGGGGTATTACCATTAGCACACATAATGTAGCGGTGGGGGGGCACACGGGGAAGGCAGTATAACACAGAGCGGACAAGTAGTGATTCTATAGCATCTTATTACACTGATGGACAGTGACTGTAATGGGGTATGTGGTGGGGACTTGATAATATGGGGAGTCTAGGGACCATAATATTGCTCATGTAATTGTACATTGATAATAGCAAAATAAAAATAAAAAATAAAAAAATAAAAAGAATAGAAAAGCTGCTTAATTGTTTATGCCTCAATATGATTAGCCTTTTTCTATTTCTAGGGAAATGGAAAATGGGAAAATAAATATTTCATATCAGCATATTCTTTTCAGCACACTAGAATATGCAGCAATCTAAAATGAAGCTTTTTCATTCCCATTCCCATTTTCAATAAGCAGGCATTTCTTTCTTTCCAAACACCATGACAAAATCAGACTAGATATTTAAAGTATCTTTCAGTTCTAGAATTCTAATGACTCCTATTGTCAAGTAAATGAACTCCTGTATCACGTAAGAAAATACATTGATAATTCATAAAATGATGGCATTAAAAATAATATTCAAGTAGAAATAAAGCATATCCTCAACTCTAAAAAGTTTATAAACATGCTCCCTTTGCTAAAAAATGTATGAAATCTTCAGATCCACCTTAAAACCAAAAATGTATAGACTTGAAATTTCATATGCCCTATACTCCTTTCAAATTTCTCTTTTATTTTTCAAAGGAAGTCACTAAGGGCAATGTATTATGTATGTGAGAAAGAATTTCTGTAATTGTCTCCTACAACTTCACACATGTTATTATTATATCCAAAGCATCAGAAAAAGACAAGCAGAGCTAATAAGGTGAGGGAAGGTGTGCATTATAAAATTTGGGTGAAGGTATATAAATCCTACTAAAGCTCATTTCTGCATATAAAGAAACCAACTCGACATCTTCCTTACTCTATAACCCATTCAAATATTCAGCTTCTGACCCCATGAGAAAACATTCCTTATATTTAAGTGAAATTCTCATATCAGCTTAATCTTATTACGTGCTGTTTTTAAAAAATAAAGTCTGGTAATAATCTTAATGTCACACATGAACAAGTTTTCAATTATCAGAAAAGCAAAAGTGAAAGAAAATGGTAAAATAAAATGATGACAAGTATGTACATACATAGACACTTCACTTTTGTTTACCATGAGTAGGAATGAACCTTACCACCAATTTTTTTAAGTAATCTGGCAACTGTGACCAATATTTAAAATGTGAATTCCTATTATTCAGCAACCCTAATCCCAGAAATTTACATACAGAAACACTAACATGATACATAAAGACTGGTATAAAGATGCTTACTTGTGCATTTTCTAATAGCAAAAATATCAGAAATAATCTAAATGTTCACTGATAGGGAAATAGTTAAATACAGGCTAGTAGAGTCTTCACTGAAATACTGTGCAGCCATTAGAAAAAATAGTATGGAGTTGTATATACAGGCTTTGGAAAATATGGACAGTATGTCATTAAACCAAAACAAGTTCCAGAATATATATTTCATAACAGTGATATCCTCATGTAAAATTTAAAATATATCAATAAAATACATGAGCAGCATGTATGTGTGTGTATGTGTGTGTGTATGTACACACATTAACTGTCTAAGTAGAAAGCCTGGAAGGATCCCCACTGAGGCAGTATAATAGCACTTTCTGTAATGATGGATGTGTTCTGTATCTGCCATGTCCAGTAAGATATCCACTAGACACATGTGGTCTTTGAGCATTTGAAATGTAGCCAGTATGTAGCTAGTATGGATTTTAATTTTTATTTAATTTACATTAATTTAAATGTAAACAGCCACATGTAGCTAATGGTGACCACAGTGGACACCACAGCACTACAGTTTTAATATCTGAAAGGTGGGATATGAGTAGCCAGAAGGTAGCTTTCATGTCTGATTTTACAGACTTAAAAAAAAAAAACAACATACACTATGTGATAAAAGGTAACTGTCTCTCTCTTGACCTTAGATCCTCTCCTCTGGGGAATTTATATGTAATGCCAAGGTTTACATGATATAAAGAAAAGTGATCTGTGTTCAAGGGACTGTTTCTGGTCTTCCTTTCAAAGGAAGATACTGGCATGGCAGACATCTATGAGTTCCAAGGATTCCTTTCCATGAGGAAGGTTCATTTGGGGTCTCAATAGTTCCAAATGCTATTAGCATAGTAATCATTCAAAAAAATACCTGCTGTCTTAGAATTCCAGGACTGTCACTGTGTAGAACATTAAACAACACCTGAAGAATACCAATCTAAGGAAAGAATTAGCTCCCCTTTGGGAACAGAGCAAAAGCCACCTATCTGGTCACTACTTCTGCTATCAACCACCACTCCCATCCATTTTCCTCTTTACTGACAAAGCTACCGCCTTGGTCCTGTCTTGCTTTCTGATGGCCCTGATGTGGACTTCTACAACCATTTCCTTTTCACAGATACTAAATCCATCTATTTACAACTCAAATCTTGAAATGCTGTATTTTTGCTTAAAACTAGTCATAGCTACCCTCTGCCTACAGCAAAGATTCCCAGTAAACTGCAAATGGATTATAGGTGAGTCAAGATACTGATCCTCTCAACTCTCAGGACAGCCAGGTAGGCCTGGGGCTACTGGGACCTCCAGTAGGTCACTTCCCATCATAAGCAGCTTTGTTTTATTTATTTATTTTTATGACCTGTTTCTTTATTACCATACTAACTGATACACATTTTTATTATGTTAAAAAACATAATATATACTACCTAACCATTTTTAAGTGTACAATGCAGTAGTGTTGAATATATTCACACTGTAGTGAAAAAGATCACTAGAACGTTTTCATCACACAAACGTGAAATTCTATACCCATTGAACAAGTCCCCCTTTCTCTCTCCCCACACTAGCTTCTAGTAACCACCATTCTACTTCCTGTTTCTATAAATTTACCAACTTTACATACCTCATAAATGGAATCATACAGCATTTGTTGTTTTGTGACTGGTTAATATTTCACATAGCATAATGCCATCAAGGTTCATTCATTTTGTTGCATGTGATATGATTTATTTTTAGGGCTGAATAATATTGGATGCATATACACCATTTTGTTTATCCATTCATCTGTCAATGGAGATTTAGGTTGCTTCCGCTGCTCAGCTTTTGTAAAGAGTACTGCTATGAACACAGGTGGGCAAATATCTCTTCAAGACACTGCTTTCAATTTTTTGGATATATATCCAGAAGTGGGACTGCTGGATCACAGGGTAATTCTATTTCTTTATTTTTTGAGGAAACTCCATACTCTTTTCCATAGCAGCTGCATCACTTTATAATCCCAACAACGGTATATTTCCAATTTCTTCACATTCTCACCAATACTTGTAGTCTTCTGGTCTTTTCTCATAGGAGCAACCCTAATGAGTGTTAGGTGACATCTCATTGTGGTTTTGATCTGCATTTCTTGTTTGAATCGTAATATTGACCATCTTTAAATATGGCTATTGGCCATTTATATAACACCTTTGGGAAATGTCTATTCAAGTCCTTTCACAGTTTTAAAGAAGGTTATTTAATTTATTGTTGCTATTGAGCTGTATGAATTCTTTATATATTGTGGATACCATATCAATCCCTTAGATAATATGATTTGCAAATATTATTTCCCATTCTGTAGGGTGCTTTTTCGCTGTTCATCGCATCCTTTAATTCACAAAACTTTTAACATTTGATATAGTCCCACTGGCTATTTTTGCTTTTGTTGCCTGTGCTTTTGCTGTCACATCCAAGAACTGATTGGCAAGTCCAAAGTCATAAAGCTTTCCCCCTCTGTTTTCTTCTAAGACATTCACAGTTTTAGGGCTTACATTTAGGTTTCTAATACATTTTGGGTTGATTTTTGTACATGGTATAAGAGAAGGGTCCAACTTTGTTCTTTTGTATATGTATATGCAGTTTTCCCAACACCATTTGTTTAAGAGACTGTGTTTTCCCTACTGAGTAGTCTTAGCACCCTTGTCAAAGATCATGTGACCATATATGCAAGTGTTTATTTCTGGGCTATTCTATTCCTTGGGTCTACTGGACTGTATGTCAACATCAAACAGTTTTGATTACTACAGATTTGTAATATATTTTGAAATCAAAAAGTATGTGTCCTCTAACTTATTTCTACTTTTTCAAATTGATTTCACTATTCAGGGTCCATGTCTTTTTTTATGTATACTATGATGTAAACAACAATGAGTTGGGAATGACTGGGCCCTATAGAATATCTTCAATTTTTTGCTTACATATACCCCAAAAAAGTTTTTCCATTATATGTATCCCTTGCACAAAAGATGTAATTTCTGATACACTGTAAACAAGAACATTTTAACACAAATTTACATCATCCTTTTAATGTATTCAGGAGATTCTAAATACTACAGGGAATTGATACCCAGTTTCTTTTTTTTATTGTCATTTTTTTATTAAGGTATTACTGATATCCACTCTTATGAAGGTTTCACATGAAAAAACAATGTGGTTACTACATTTACCCATATTATCAAGTCCCCACCCATACCCCAATGCAGTCACTGTCCTTGGGTGTAGTAAGATGCCACAGATTCACTTTGCCTTCTCTGTGCTACACTGTTTTCCCCGTGATCCCCCACACCATGTGTACTAAACATAATACTCCTCAATCCCCTTCTCCCACCCTCCCCATCTGCCCTCCCACACCCCTCCCGTTTGGTAGCCACTAGTTCCTTCTTGGAGTCTCTAAGTCTGCTGCTATTTTGCTCCTTCAGTTTTCCTTCGTTGTTATAATCCACAAATGAGAAAAATCATTTGGCACTTGTCTTTCTCTGCCTGGCTTATTTCACTGAGCATAACATCCTCCAGCTCCATCCATGTTGTTGCAAATGGTAGGATTTGTTTCTCAAAGAACCAGCTCCTGCTTTCATTGATTCTTTCTATTGTTTTATTTTTCTCGATTTCATTTATTTCTGCTCTAAGCTTTATGTCCCTCCTTCTACTGACTTTGGGCCTCATTTGTTCTTCCTTTTCTAGTTTCATTAATTGTGAGTTTAGACTGCTCCTATGGAATTGTTCTTCTTTCCTGAGGTAGGCCTATATTGCAATATACTTTCCTCTTAACACGGCCTTTGCTGTGTCCCACAGATTTTGAGGTGTTGAATTATTGTTGTCATTTGTCTCCATATATTGCTTGATCTCTGTTTTTATTTGGTCATTGATCCATTGATTATTTAGAAGCATGCTGTGAAGCCTCCATGTGCTTGTGGGATTTTTCATTTTCTTTGTATAATTTATTTCTAGTTTCATACCTTTGTGATCTGAGAAACTGGTTGTTACTGAGGATCTTTTTGTGGCCTAGTATATGATCTATTCTTGAAAATGTTTCATGTGCACTTGAGAAGAATGTGCATTATGCTGCTTTTGGGTGTAGAGTTCTGTAGATCTGTGTTAGGTCCATCTGTTCTAATGTGTTGTTCAGTGCCTCTGTCTCCTTACTTATTTTCTGTCTGGTTGATTTGTCCTTCAGAGTGAGTGTTGTGTTGAAGTCTCCTCAAATGAATGCATTGCATTCTATTTCCCCTATTAATTCTGTTAGTATTTGTTTCACATATGTAGGTGCTCCTGTGTTGGGCGCATAGATATTTATAATGGTTACATCTTCTTGCTGGATTGACCCTTTTATCATTACGTAATGTCCTCCCTTGTCTCTTGTGATTTTCTTTGTTTTAAAGTCTATTTTGTCTGATTCAAGTACTACAACTCCTGCTCTTTTCTCCCTATTAGTTGCATGAAATATCTTTTTTCATCCCTTCACTTTCAGTCTGTGTATGTCTTTGGGTGTAAAGTGAGTCTCTTGTAGGCAGCATATAGATGGGTCTTGTTTTTATATCCATTCAGTGACTCTATGTCTTTTGATTGGAGCATTCAGTCCATTTACATTTAGGGTGATTATGGATAGGTATGTACTTATTGGCACTGCAGGCTTTAGATTCGTGGTTACCAAAGGTTCATGGTTAACTTCCTTACTATCTAAGAGTCTAACTTAACTCACTTAATATGCTATTACAAACACAATCTAAAGGTTCTTTTTTTTTCTTCCTCCTCCATTCTTTATATATTAGGTATCATATTCTGTACTCTTTGTCTATCCCTTGACTGACTTAGGAGATAGTTATTTTAATTTTGGCATTTGCTTAGTAATTAGTTGTTCTACTGTGGTTTTATTACCTCTGGTGACAGCTATTAAACCTTAGGAACACTTCCATCTATAGCAGTGCCTCCAAAATACACTGTAGAGATGGTTTGTGGGAGGTAAATTCTCACAGCTTTTGCTTATCTGGAAATCGTTTAATCCCTCCTTCAAATTTAAATGGTAACCTTGCTGGATAAAGTACTCTTGGTTCAAGGCCCTTCTGTTTCATTGCATTAAATACATCATGCCACTCCCTTCTGGCCTGTAAGGTTTCAGTTGAGAAGTCTGATGATAGCCTGATGGGCTTTCCTTTGTATGTGACCTTATTTCTCTCTCTGGCTGCTTTTAATAGTCTGTCCTTATCCTTGATCTTTGCCATTTTAATTACTATGTCTTGGTGTTGTCTTCCTTGGGTTCCTTGTGTTGGGAGATCTGTGTACCTCCATGGCCTGAGAGACCATCTTCTTCCCTAGATTGGGTAAGTTTTCAGCAATTACCTCCTCAAAGACACTTTCTATCCCTTTTTCTCTCTCTTCTTCTTCTGGTACCCCTATAATGCAAATATTGTTCCATTTGGATTGGTCACACAGTTCTCTCAATATTCTTTCATTCTTAGAGATCCTTTTTTCTCTCTGTGCCTCAGCTTCTTTATATTCCTCTTCTCTAGTTTCTATTTCATTTATACATCTCCTCCACCATATCCAATCTGCTTTTAATACCGTCCATTTTGCTCTTCAACGATTGGATCTCCAACTGGAATTCATTCCTGAGTTCTTGAATATCTTTCTGTAGCTCCATGAGCATGTTAATGATTTTTATTTTGAACTCCCCTTCAGGAAGAGTCACGAGGTCGATGTCATTTAAATCTTTCTCACGAGTGGTATTAATAATTTTACTCTGAACCAGGTTCCTTTGGTGTTTCATATTTGTATATGGCGCCCTGTAGTGCCCAGAAGCTCTACTCCCTGGAGCTGCTAAGCCCCTGAAGCAATGTCGGGGGTTGTAGGGGAGTGGTTTTGGTGCTTGGGGGGAGGAAAGAGCTGTTTCCTGCTACCCGGCTACTATGAGTATCTCCACTGCCTGAACCAGTGGACCGAGCACACAGGTATAAGCCTCTGTGCTTTGCGTTTGTAGTTGCTGCAGACAGATATTTCCTTAGTCTGGCCTAACACCAGGGTAGGGTTTGCTGGTTTTCTAGCCAGGTGGGGCTGGCTGGGAGAAAGGCGCAGTAGGCTACGTATCACGGAGGGGGTCCTTGGAGCTCTGTAGCCAGCCAGGGAGCTGGAGTACCTGAAGATCGTCTAAGGAGGAAGATTTCTTTTTCCTCCTTAAATTTGAGAGTCTATATGGCAAAGCTCCCAATCTGCTGGGCAGAGTGCACCCAGACAATTTTGTCTACCTGTCCTCTCTCCTGGGCAGTAAGCTCTGTGCAATCCTTGCCCCTTTAGCAGCCCTCTTGTTAAGGGTTTCCTTGTTAGGAAGTCTCTCAGACTGCCCACCTTTCATTTGTCCCAGAGCAGCTGGATATGGATCCCTGCTTTCCACAAGCAGCTGGAATCTCAGTCTCTTCAGGAATTCTGCCTGTCTTAGCTTTCCAACCCTGTAATCATGAAAGTATCATGCAAGCACCATGAAATGTAGGTTTGTGCTCCCAGAGCAGATCTCCGGAGTTAGGTATTCAGCAGTCCCAGGCCTCTACTCCCTCCCTGCTCTGTGTCTCTTCCTCCCGCCGGTGAGCTGGGGTGGGGCAAGGGCTTGGGTACCGCCGGGCCACAGCTTTGGTTCGTTATCCTGTTCTGTGAGGTCTGCTCTTTTCTCCAGGTGTATGCAGTCTGGCGCAGTCCTCTTTCCTGGTGCTCTTTCAGGATTAGTTGTATTAATTATATTTTCATATTATATGCAGTTTTAGGAGGAAGCCTGTGTCTCACCTCTCACGCCACCATCTTTAATCCCTTTCGTCTGTGAATACCCACAGCTTCTTAAGAATATATGATAATCTTCTCTAAGAGTAATTTATAAGTCCTTTTCCTCCTTGAATTCTTATTACCATTCTATTTCCTCTACAGAATGCTATTCTAATGTAATATAGATTTTTATTCAGTCCAAAAACTTCTCTTCAAAAAGGGAATTGAGAAAAAATTGTCTTCCTGTGATTTTAAGGCTTTAAGTATTAAAATTTTTCTTCTTATGTGACTTATTACAATTAATATTAGAGGCAGATAACTGAGGGAAACATACATATATCACAAATTTTGATAATTATTAAACATAAATAGCAAAAACTATTTGGAAATCTCTTGATGAGATGGATGGTGGTGTTTAGGGTGCCTTGAGTAAAAGAGAGGATTTTTAACACCTTAGAGAAACTTGGTACAATATTCAGAATGTGTTGAGAGATGAGCCTTTATTTAGTAAAGTCAGAGACAGCAGGGTGGGAAAGTATGCACTTTCACAGTTTTTATATAAGCAATTATATAAAAACGTCAATTTAACTGATGACTCCAAGGTAACTCCTTGTATGCTTTATCTTCTATTGTCTGGTGAATGAAGAAGGAAAGCTGCTCTACCTTTTTAGCAAATCAACAGGAAATTATTTCACTATAAGGTGGTCAATTAAGCAATCCACAATATTTTGATATCCAAATTACCTCCAAATATTCTGATTCTCCCTCTCTGGACATGTATTTCTTTTTTTTTTTTTCCCAAGTCAATTATAAATATCAGGAAGCTCTGGTCTAAAAATCCAGTTTCACTGGAAATTATGTGACTATAAGCTAAGCGGGGACCTATACTACTACCCATCTCTGAAATTTAAAATTACAAAACCAAATATTATGTCTGAAATAGCAATTGATTAAGAAGAAACATTTATTAAAAGTTACCACTAATGTAAACTGGGAAATAGCAGGGCTCGAGATTTCTTTTAAAGCAATAGAAGACAGTCTCATTTTATAATTGAAGATACAAAGTAACATAAAGTAATATTGTTTTTCTCTGACAAGTCAAATATACAAGAGAGTAATGTGGAGTTCTGGGTGCCCAGGTTCCATGTATCTATGTTTATGGCAGCTGTCCACATTAAAATAAAAGAATTATTAAACCACCTAAGCCTTCAAAAATACCACCTACCTAGGACAAATAATTCATGAGAATTAAGGTTTCTTTTTCTTTTTTGATTTTACATATCCTCTCAAGATAAGTGATGAAATTAAAACTACATCAGCTAAAAAAATATAATGCCCTCACAATTTCTGCTTCCCAATACAGTAATCATAACACTAATATAATGTAAAGCAAGGCCAAACAGCATCAGCAGTTTAATAAAGGCAGGTCCTACTTACCTTCTGTGCTACAGAAGGTAAATTTTCACTCTCCAAGAAGTTCAGGTTTTCTTAACGAAGAGCTCCTTACAAAGCCTGATTTTTTGTAAAAATGGCCTGAAATCTTTCAGTAAAAGATTACTGATATCCATAGCCCTAATCATTCCAAGAGTTCCACATGAACTATCTACAGTATGAAAAGCTATTTTTATTGTAAATTAAAGCACCTTCTTAGTTGTAAAATACAGGTTGTTCAAGGGGCTCACCAGTTCAGAGGTCCTTTCTCCATTCACTTTCTATTTGAATTTATGGAAGCCACAATAATACCAACATACATAAACCAAAGAATCTGATTTAAAAGAGTAATAAATTAAACCATATTTGCAAACCCATAGGTATATTGCAAATTAATCTTTATGTTTAGGGTGTGATTATGTCCCTAACTGGCTGGATTACATACCCTTGGGATTATGTACATGGAGTACATATCCTTCACTGTGTGACCTTGGACAAGTGTTCAATCTGTATGTGCCTAGATTTTAGCATCTATAACTGTGATACACAATATCATAGCTACCAACCTCATTTGGCTATTTAAATTTAAAGTAAAATTTAAAATGTAGTTTCCCAATAGCACTTGCCACATTTCAAGAGCTCAACAGCCACTTGTGGCTAGAGACCACTATATAGGAAAGTACAGACATTATGATGAAAACGAACAAGATGATATGACTAAGACTAATAAATGAGATCAGGTGGGTAGGAGGGACTCTTTTAGAGGAGATGGTCAGAAAAGGCCTCCCTGAGATGCTGACATTTGAGTTGAGACTTGAATGACAAGGCGCGGACAGCATGCAAAGATCTGCACAGGGTATCCAAGGCAGAGATAAGACAAGGGCAAAGGCTGCAGGCACAAATCACCTTGCCTGGTTTAACAACAACAAAGTATGTTTGAAGTACACAAAATAAGAGGACAGGAGTATGAGGTGCAAGAAGCGGCAGGAGCCAGGGCCTCAAGGGCCTTATAAGCCATGTGAGAACTTTCAATTTGATATTAAGTGTAATCAAAAGCTATAGAGGGGAAAGTTATGATCTAAATTATGTCTTTAAAAGCTCACTGTCTGCTTTTTGGACCTAGTTACAAGAAATGAGGAAGGGAAGGAGGAAGGTCTATTAGAACAAGACTGGTGCCATTGCCTAGGGGAAAGAAGATGGTGCCCTGGAGCAGGAGAGTAGCAGAGGGATAGACAAAAGGTTTCTCTACATCCTGTCTCTACAGTCCAATGTTACCCTTCTCTTCCTGTTTCCCAGAATAGTCAATATCCTGTAAATACGCTTTCTGGCCCTCCCTTTCCTGAAACTGTCCTAAGGTCCCAGTCACCTCCACCTTCCCAAAACCAGTGGGAGTTTTTTTGTCCTTCCTTTGGCTGACCTCTGCTGCATCCACAACTGCTGACCCTCTTCCCTTTCAAAGTCTCTCTTCCCTCAGCTCCTGTGGCATTACCCTCACTTGATACTCCTCTCTTTCTGTTTCTTTCTCAGTATTCTTCCACCAACCTCTCCTTGACCCTTAAATTTGAGTGCTCCTCTAGAGTTACATCTCCAGTACTCAGTTCATTTCACTGAGTTAATTTCATAATCCTTGAGACTGAACTGACACTTTTTGCTGGTAACTCCCAAATTAAAATATCTGGCCCAAGGATCCTAAATTTTAGAGGTCTGTATTTAGTGTTCAACTGGACCACTCACTTGGACACACCACAAACATTTAAAATGCAAAAGGTCCAAAACCTATCTCCTTCATTCTCTCTCATTATATACCCTTGCCCAAGTCAAAAGCTAAAGGCATCTCAACTCCTCTCACTCACCAGATCTTCCCCAGTTCTTGCATATCTGACCTGCTTAAAATTCTCATCTAGCCCCTTCTCTCAAGTCCTGCTGAGGCTGAGTTCAAGCTCAAGTGACTTGCTGCACAAATTATTGGAATCGCTTCCCAACCAATTTCCCTGCTTCCTCTCGCCTCCACACTGCTACCAAAGCACCTAACAGGTATTCAAAAAACGCTGAGTACATTAAGTACAAATCTGACAAGGGAATTTCTCTGCTTCAAGTCTTTCAGAGGCATCCCACTATTTTTACCAGGCTTCTCATGACTGAGCTTCTTATTACCTTTCCAGCCTCATCTCCCCTACTCATTCCCTCACACCTTCCTCAAAAGCCATTCATTTTTTCTTAGTGTTCTGTCATGCCTCCCTTCTGCTGCACATGCTAGAACCTCTTCCTTATTCTACTACTACTTGAAAGGCAGGCTTAAGCATCCCCACTTCAAGGAAGTATCCCTAGTGCCAGTTAGATACATCTCTCTCAATCACACCCTATGGCAGCTGCTAATTTATTTGTCCCATTAAACTATAAGCTCCTAGAGGGCAGAGACCACCAACCTTCTTTGATTTGCAGCACTACTGATCAGCACAGTGTAAACACTCAGCATATAGCTTTGATTTGTTATCTCCTAGATATGAGAAAGGGGGAGGAGCATATTTAGTGGGCCCTTGATCACCATTCCAGTACAGCACAAAGTGACAACACTGTGCTACAACGCCAAATGGGCTTCAGATTGGAACCAGGCAGAAATCAAAACCACAAAACACAACCAGTTTGAACAGGAGACATGTAGGAGATGCTGAGGAACTATGCAGTATCTAATAAACCAGACCTGGGAATTTATACTACCTGGCCAAGGGCTTACATTCACAGTGTTTGATGATAATAGAAGGTGGAAGGCTTCTCATCCCAATAAAGCAAACTCACTTTTCATGGCCATGGTACTGTACTTTTAGTTCCTGATGTGGAGCCTCCCTCACTTCCTGACAGGTTGTTCTCCTTAATTAGGAGAAGCTTACTCACCACCTTAGGAGTCACTCACTTGTCAACCCGTCATTTATTCTCTACATGTTTCAGGCGAAAGAGAGAAGGGAGAATGTGGGCGAAGATAAACACTTTCGGAAGGGGAGGTAGCGGGCGGCCACAGTCCCAGGGATGGAGGGGATGGAGGTTGGGGCAGTATCAGGGCGAAGAGCTGACAGCTGGCAAGAACGGGGAAGAGGATGCGATCACCGGGCAGGCGGTCGGAACAGTGGACCCCCGGGTGGAAGGTGGGCGAGATGGAGAAGAGACGCGCAGAGAGAAAGCTGGGGGTGCGGGTGGGGACGCCAGACGCAGCTTCTAGCCAAGGGCGGAGGGGCTTGGAGAGAGCTGGGCGGGAGGAGCCTACACCGACAAGCCTGGGCACCCCGGGCTTGAGGACGAGCAGGGCGGGGGGTCATCGCATCCAGAGGGAAGTTGCCGGGGGAACTGGGAACCCGGAGGGCAGAAGCTGCGGAGAGGATAGGGGACTCCAGCCCCTGTCAGAGGCCGCGGGCGGAGCCGGGAAGGGGAGCGGCGAGGTGGGGGGCACTTACCGGGGTCCCTGCGCACGGCGCCGCTGGGGCTCTCCTCCCGCAGACCCGGGAAGAGGAAGTCCCGGGCGGCCTGCAGGTCCTGGAAGGAGCAGAACTGGACAATAGAGCAGGCCATGGCTCCCGGGAGCCCCGCTCGGGCCCTCACTTCACCACGGCCGCCGGCCCCACCACGGCTGGCACAGCCAGAGCCACGCAGGGGCGGGGAAACCAAACCGGAAGCGGTCACGCATCGGGCCCCAGCCAGGGAGCAATGCGCCTGCGCAGGACGGCCAGCGCCGGGGCGGGAGGGTCCGTGTCACGCCACCAGCCGCTAACCTCGGGTGCAGCTTGTACGTGGACGCTCAGGGCGGAGTTTAGCCCAGTTCTGCGCCTACACCTGTAATGAATCCTTGTATTCGTGCTGGTTCTTAGCCAGGGATGATCTAATTGGACGTGGTCCGCGCTGGCCTTTGGGTCATATAACCAATCTTATTGATGTCCGGCTGTTGGCCGGATCCTGCTATGTCAGGGAATGATTCCTGTTATACCAGCTGCAGGCCAGTGGGGGACGGTGTCCTGCAAAGATCGGAGTTTGGAAGGATTCATTCCTCTTCTGCAAGTTAGCCCTGTCAAGGCCAGCTTTCAGCGATCTTGTAAATTCCCTTAGGGCTAGGCCCGCTTATATAGTTCCTGTTAATACTATATTATATTCATGTTTTCGGCCTCCTTTTGACTTTTCATTCCTTCGTTCATCCATCCATTCAACAAATACTTGTGCTCTTCTATGCCAGCCACGCAAGACTGTGAGTATAACGCAGGAAATAAAAGAGATGAAAAACTTGTTCGCGTGGAGCTGAAACTCTCGTGGCTAAAACAGGTAACAAGTAATTACTCGAGTATTTAGGTGAAATTGTGCGAGTGCTAGGAAATAAGTACAAAGTGCTAGGACAGAACATATAGGGGACCTGAACAGGTTTATTGTTGGTTTGGTTTCAGTGAGGTGGGTGTGGAGGGTTCAGGACCGGAACTGACTTTGTTGTCAACGTCTAGAGGTTGGGATCTCACTTAAGTCCACTTTGTATACACAGTATCTAGCATAGGCCCTGGCACATACAAAGGGCTTAGTAAATATTTGCTGAAGTAATAAATGGAACAGAATGTGTACATAGAGTAAATACTATAACCAGCATTCTATTACAAAGCAGTTTATACCTTTACAGTACTTTCTATGCATTGTCCAATTAGTCACAATCCCATCTTGAGAGCGGGTACCTTATGTGAGTTTTTTTAATGAAGAAATTTACCTGTGTCTCTGGGAAGACCCTCGAGGTTCATTTAAATTATTTTTCCTTAAAAGTAAAAACTGAAAGAGGAATCATTTTAATGTTAGCACAAAGCACCATAGACACATGCCTGCCAAAGGATACCTAAGGTGGTCACCCACTTCCTATGACAGAAAATGAGAGGGAAATAGAGGAAATCCAGAGCATTAATTCCTGTCAGGATGTGTGTACTCACTTAGTCCCAGTTATATCACAATTATAATTTAATGCCCAGGTTCCTACTCCATTAATTCCTGTTCCTAGAGTAGAATGACTTTCAGAAAACAAGAGAGATCATTTCCATGTTACCAGGTTAACAGGGATCAGTTCTCACTTATAAACCTTTTGGTTGCATTAGATGTTCTAGAAGTTACCTTCAGCATCCAAGACGGACAATCCTATAAACAAACACTGCAGAAAAGGCAAGATTTCAGGGCCTCCTTTTTCCATGTGAAAGATGCAGTGCTTCCTTACATCACCCAGTCCTGTGATTAAACCCTAAATTATGGCCCCAATGTCAAACTAGAGTAAAACTTAAATTTATAGATGCTGAGCTTTACAGGATGAATAAAGAACACACAACTCTTTTTGGAAGGATACAGTGTCATTCCTCGAAAACAATTCAAGTTCCTATTCAGGTAAATGCATTCTGCAGAAGCAACTGCCCTTGGCTGAGTCAGCTGTCCTTTGTTCTGGCCTGAAGCATTCATGGAGCTCTCCTGTGGAGGCCATTGAATCTCACTACTGCTCAGTTTCAATGTGAAGTCCCTGACTTCCCTCCAAGTGGTACCCAGAAGGCTCATTCTTGAATATTTTTAAGAACTTTAGATACCCTTCACAGAAATTACCCTTCATTCATGCGCTGAACTCTTCCGTCAGGAAGTTGTAAGCGGCAGGCAGGCGCACGCCTCTGGAGTTCTGCTGCTGAGGTTTCTGTGGAGTGTGGGAGGGCTGTGTCAGACAGTGAATATCACTAACCACACAGTCACAGGGAAGCACGTTGCCGAAAATGTGGAGGCTTTACATTAACCAGCACAGATTGTGTCTCTCTGAGGTAGGAGTTCAGGAGCTAGGAAAAGTGCTGTGACCAATATCATCAAAGGAGGTGTCTAATAACGCCTTCCACGATCCATGACTGTGAGGTGGAGCTCAGATGACTGCTCAGATAGGGATGCTTACTGAGCACGACTAGCAGCAGGTCCTTGCCTGTCTTTAACAGCAGCCTGAGGCTCACAGCCCTGAGATACAGGATGGGCAGCAAAGCGTGAAAGAAAGAGCAATGGACTTGGAGTCCGGAGACCTAAGGTCTGTCTCAGTGAGGCTGCTAATAGGTCTCGTGAATGGGCAATTCATGTCACCTTCCTGGGCCTTAATCTCTTGATCTATAAAATCTAAGGGATGTGTAGGATGTGGTAAGAAACTGGGTGGGGAAGTCTGGGGGTTGCAGTTGCTCAAAGGGAGTGATATAGTTAGGTCCCCAGTGACAGGCCTGGTGGAAGCAGTGAAGGAGAGGGTGCTGGGCATCTCTGAGTGAAAGAAGAGAGCAGAGAATGGAGATGGGGGAGGGCCACTGAAGCCTTGCCTCATTCTGAATTGCTGTGTGAGCAGAAGCAAGGGCTATACACAACTATTTCACCAGTTTTTATTCAAGAACCATCCATGGATGATAACATCTAACTACACTGAAGGTGCTACAGTGACCACAGGGAAGAGAGAAGGAGGAGCCTCCAGGGACTTACTACCTGGCGGGCACACAGACAAACACAAATCACCCCAACAAAAAGCAGACATGATGATGCCTCGGGTGACATGGGTTCTTATAAAGTGCTGTGGGAGAAACTGGGGAGAGATTCATTTTGATTGCGGGGCTTGTCCTGCGGTAAAGGAGTAGTGGGGAAAGAGGTCTGAAAAGCAATGAACAAATTAGCTCCAGATTATGGAGAACCTCAAAGTCCAAATAATATGTTCTGAATTTTATTCTGTGTGCAAGGTAGAGCTAACTGAAGACATTTTTTTTAGAAGAGCTAGGACATGGTGGGGTAGGTAGTATGTGGCAGACTTTGCAGAGACACCTCAAAAGATCGTAATATTGCAAATGAGAAGTAATGACAATGGAAAGTCAGTGCCACTCTGGACACCAAATCAAGGGACTGGTATAGGACTAGATGTGGATGGTGGGCAGGGAGGATCAGACCCAAGATGACATTCAAGGGTTTTGTCTAAAGAATTGGAGAGGTGGCAGTGCCATGTCAGCAACCAAGATAGAAAACACAAAAGGGGGAATGGATTTGCGGACAAACAGGAACAGGATGAAGTCAGCGTTGGAATTCTTAATTCTGAAGTGCTTGTGGAAGAACTAGGTCTTTAAAAAGTTGTTTTTTTATAAACAGAAAGTAGAAATATGAGGCTAGAGTGGCCAGAGCTAGAATCGACCTAAGGAAGCCATTCATAGAAGTTACACTAAAGGGCAGGGATAAAAGTGCCACTGGACACTACATGGGGAAGAGGACTGGGCCTGGGAAACAGGCAGGGGGACTGTCTTTTTAGGGGTGGATAAAGGAAGATGCTCCAGTAAAGGAGACTGAAAAGAAGCAGAGAAGTAAACCATACACAGTAGGACTATGTCACAGAGGAAAATGAGGGAGAGAAAATTTAATGAACAGTTCAATCTATTGTGTTGATTTCAGTAAAGAATTTAAGGGGAGTGATGGCTGAGAAGAGGTGATTGTAGTTAGAGGTAAAAGTCACAATGATTATCCAGTTTATGGAATAGCCAAACTCTGTGTCCTTGGCAGCAAATTTGTAACCTTTCTTCAGAAGTAGGAATCTTTTTCTTTAACACTGGCTAAATGAGAAACTTTTAGACAGGGAAAGAAGCGTTTTCTTTTTGCTAGAATTTACTAATTATGAAAAGAGCCAACTTCACTAAATATTAAGTGTTTCATTGCTTTTTTTTTTTTTAACAATTTATTTTGGTATCATTAACCTACAATTACATGAGCAATACTATGGTGATTAAACTCCCCCCTTCATCAGGTCCCCCCCACCAACCCTATTACAGTCACTGTCCATCAGCGTAGTGAGATGAGAATCACTACTTGTCTTCTCTGAGTTGTACAGCCCTCCCCGTGCCCCCCCACCATATGTCTGTTAATCGTAAAGCCCCTTTTACCCTCTTATCCCTCCCTTCCCACCCATCTTCTCCAGTCCCTTTCCCTTTGGTAACTATTAGTCCATTCTTGGGTTCTGTGAGTCTGCTGCTGTTTTGTTCCTTCAGTTTTTTTTTTTCTTGTTCTTATATTCCACGTATGAGTGAGATCATTTGATACTTGTCTTTTTCGGCTTGGCTTATTTCACTGAGCATAATACCCTCTAGTTCCATCCATGTTGTTGCAAATGGTAGGATTTGTTTTTTTCTTATGGCTGAATAATATTCCATTGTGTATATGTACCACATCTCCTTAATCCATTCATCTACTGATGGACACTTAGGTTGCTTCCATTTCTTGGCTATTGTAAATAGTGCTGCGATAAACATAGGGGTGCATCTGTCTTTTTGAAAATGGGTTGCTGCATTCTTAGGGTAAATTCCTAGGAGTGGAATTCCTGGGTCATATGGTATTTCTATTTTGAGTTTTTTGAGGAACCTCCATACTGCTATCCACAATGGTTGAACTAATTTGCATTCCCACCAGCAGTGTAGGAGGGTTCCCTTTTCTCCACATCCTCGCCAACATTTGTTGTTGTTTGTGTTTTGGATGTTGGCCATCCTCACTGGTGTGAGGTGATATCTCATTGTGGTTTTAATCTGCATTTCTCTGATGATCAGCGATGTGGAAGATCTTTTCATGTGCCTGTTGGCCATCTGAATTTCTTCTTTAGAGAAGTGTCTATTCATGTCCTCTGCCCATTTCTTAATTGGATTATTTGTTTTTTGTTTGTTAAGGTGCATGAGTTCTTTGTATATTTTGGATGTCAACCCCTTATCAGATACATCATTTATGAATATATTTTCCCATACTGTAGGATGTATTTTTGTTCTACTGATGGTGTCCTTTGCTGTACAGAAGCTTTTCAACTTGATATAGTCCCATTTCTTCATTTTTGCTTTTGTTTCTCTTGCCTGGGGGGATATGTTCATGAAGAAGTCGCTCATGTTTATGTCCAAGAGATTTTTGCCTATGTTTTTTTCTAAGAGTTTTATGGTTTCATGATTTACATTCAGGTCTTTGATCCACCTTGAGTTTACCTTTGTGTATGGGGTTAGACAGTAGTCCAGTTTCATTCTCTTACATGTAGCTGTCCAGTTTTTCCAACACCAGCTGCTGAAGAGGCTGTCATCTCCCCATTGTATGTCCAAGGCTCCTTTATCAAATATTAATTGACTGTAGGTGTTTGGTTTAAGGTTTGGATTTTCTATTCTGTTCCACTGGTCTGTGGGTCTGTTTTTGTGCCAGTACCAAATTGTCTTGATTACTGTGGCTTTGTAGTAGAGCTTGAAGTCAGGGAGCGTAATTCCCCCTGTTTGATTCCTCCTTCTCAGGATTGTTTTGGCTATTCGGGGTCTTTTCTGGTTCCATATGAATTTTAGAATTATTTGTTCCAGTTCATTGAAGAAAGCTATTGGTAGTTTGATGGGGATTGCATTGAATCTGTAGATTGCTTTAGGTAGTATAGCCATTTTGACAATATTTATTCTTCCTAGCCAAGAGCATGGGATGCATTTCCATTTGTTAGTGTCTTCCTTAATTTCTCCTAGGAGTATCTTGTAGTTTTCAGAGTACAGGTCTTTCACTTCTTTCGTTAGGTTTATTCCTAGGTATTTTATTCTTTTAGATGCAATTGTGAATGGAATTGTTTTTCTGATTTCTCTTTCTGTTAGTTCATCATTAGTGTATACGAAAGCAACAGATTTCTGTGTGTTAATTTTATATCCTGCAACTTTGCTGAATTCAGATATTAGTTCTAGTAGTTTTGGAGTGGAGTCTTTAGGGTTTTTTATGTACAGTATCATGTCATCTGCAAATAGTGACAATTTGACTTCTTCTTTACCAATCTGGATGCCTTGTATGTCTTTGCTTTGTCTGATTGCCGTGGCTAGGACCTCCAGTACTATGTTGAATAACAGTGGAGAGAGTGGGCACCCCTGTCTTGTTCCCGATCTTAGATGAAAAGCTTTCAGCTTCTCGCTATTAAGTATGATGTTAGCTGTGGGTTTGTCATATATAGCCTTTATGACGTTGAGGTACTTGCCATCTATACCTATTCTGTTGAGAGTTTTAGTTATGAATGGATGCTGAATTTTGTCAAATGCTTTTTCAGCGTCTATGGAGATGATCATGTGGTTTTTGTTCTTCTTTTTATTGATGTGATGGATGATGTTGATGGATTTT
>JAQQAC010002701.1:14988252-15065304 GCA_029783875.1 Phataginus tricuspis
TTTCTTTATATATTAGGTGTTTTATTCTTTGCCTTTAGTTAGTATTTGGATGGTCTGCTTTCTTTGCTATGATTTTATTTTCTCTGGTGACATCTTTTTAGCCTTAGGGGTGTTTCCCTCTAAAGCAGTCCGTTTAAGATATCCTGTAGTGGTGGTTTATGGGAGGCAGACTCTCTCAACTTTCTTTTGTCTTGAAATTGTTTAATCCCTCCGTCATATTTAAATGATAATCGTGCTGGATACAATATTCTTGGTTCGAGGCCCTTCTGTTTCATTACGTTAAATATATCATGCCATTCTCTTCTGGCCTGCAAGGTTTCTGTTGAGAAGTCTTATGACAGTCTGATGGGTTTTCCTTTGTAGGTGATCTTTTTTCTCTCTCTAGCTGCCTTTAATACTCTGTCTTTATCTTTGATCTTTGCCATCCTGATTATTATGTGTCTTGGTGTTGTCTTCCTTGGGTCCCTTGTGTTGGGAGATCTGTGGGCTTCCGTGGACTGTGAGACTATTTCCTTCCCCAGCGTGGGGAAGTTTTCAGCAATTATTTCTTCAAAGACACTTTCTATCCCTTTTTCTCTCTCTTCTTCCTCTGGTACTCCTATAATGCGAATATTGCTCCGTTTCGATTGGTCACACAGTTCTCTTAATATTCTTTCATTCTTAGAGATCCTTTTATCTCTCTCTGCCTCAGCTTCTTTGTATTCCTGTTCCCTGTCTTGTAATTCCTTGATTGTGTCTTGAACCTGATTCAATCTGCTGTTGAGCCCGTCGATGGCTTGTCTCATTTCTGCATTGTCTTTCCTCACTTCCCTCACTTCCTCCCTCAGCTCTTGCACATTTTTCTGTAGATCCGTCAGCATGGCTATGACTTTTATTCTGAATTCTTTTTCAGGAAGACTGTGCATATCCATTCCTTCAGCTTCTTTCTCTGGGCTGGTGTTTGTCTGAAGCTTTGTCTGTATCATATTCTTCTGTCTTCTCATGACTATAGAATTGGTTGTTGGTAGCAAGGAGAGAGAAGAACGGAGAGAAAAGAAAAAAACAAAAAAAATCCCCCAAAAATTGTACTAATAATAAAAAAGTTAAAGGAGAGAGAGAGGAAGGAAAAGAAAGGAAAGAAAAAGAAAAGGCAGCAACACCTAAAAGAAGAGAAAAGAAAAGAAAAGAAAGAAAAAGAAAAAAAAAACCAAAAACCGCCCTCGGGTGGTTTCTGTGTGAATGCTGTAGGTGGCGCTGTTGCTCCACTATTCCAGAGCCGTGGTTGTGTCGCTCTGCATGGCCCTTTAAAGCTGTGGCCGGGGTGAGAATGAATGGAGGTTCTCTGCTGCACTCCCGTCTCTTTAGGACCACTGAAAAACAAAGCGCGCGCTTTTCTCCCTTTTTTTTTCCCTTCTCTCTTCTCCTTCCCTGAGCCAGCCACGAGCAAGCAGGTGTTTCAGACCGCTGAAAAACCAGGCGCGCGCTTTTCTCCTTTTTTTCCTTCTCTTTTCTCCTTCCCTGAGCCAGCCACAAGCCAATAGGCATTTAAGCCGCGCTTTGTGCGCCCGCATTCCCGGGTCGGTCCAGGGCTGGTTATCTCCTGGGCCTGCAATTCCACTCCCTCCCGGCTCTGAATCCTCTCCTCCCTCCGGTGCGCTGGGGTCGGGGAGTGCTCGGGTTCTGCTGGTTCGCGGTTCCGTTTCTTACCCACTGCCCACTGCCAAGTCCTCTCCGGTGTTTCTGCACTGTGTGCGCGGTTTCCTGTTTGTTCTGGTCTCTTTTTTAGGAACAGTTGCGTTTGCTGTGTTTTCGTGGGTAAATATAATGTTGGGAGGAAAATTCTGTCGTTCCGTTCACACCGCCATCTTCCCGGAAGTTCCCCCTCATTGCTTTTTGAATACAAGAAAATATATTCATAGTTTTAGTATTTTTCAATATTTATATTAGGCCCAACTCTACTTTAGAATGGCATAAGAAGACAAGATATTAGCACAGTTAACTAAAACATGTAAGTGCTATACTGCTTTTAAATCTCCATCTTTGTGTGTGTATGTTGATAACCAGACGTAACGGACATATAACATTATATTTAGCTTCAGTGTACTCCAAAATGATTCACTGTTTATAGGTATTGCAAATGATCATCTCAGTAAGCCTTGTTAACACCCTTCACCATACACAGTTACAATTTTTCTCCTTGTAATGAGAACTTTTGACATCTACTCTCCTAGCAATATAAGAATATGCCAGATGGTATTAGGAACTACGGTCACTAATACTGTGCATTACATCCCATGACTGACTGACTTTATAACTGGAAGTTATACCTTTGATCCTCTTCACCCATTTCAACCATGCCCCCACTGCCCATCTCTGGGAAACCACCAATCTGTTTAAAACCATGTTTACAACAATGAGAACTGACATTTGTGGAGGATGTTACTAGTTGCTCATTATCTGTACCTGCGTTTTTTTTTTTTTTTTAACCAAGAGAAGCCCTATATTACTGGGGCAGCTACATGCATGGATTTTAAAACAAACCACATTTCCCAACCTCTCTTGACTCTGAGTGTGCCCATGACAGTTCTTTCAATGAGATGGAGTGCAAATTGTTGGAATTGTTGGAAAGGATTTCCAGAACATTCACGTAAAAGAGGGCTAGACTGCTAAGAACAACCCTTTTGGCCTTTCCTTCCCTTTTCTGTTTCCTTCATAGAATTTGACATTATGGCATGGCACCAGCATCCTTTTTAGATGTTGAAGTGACTTGAACTCTGGCAGAGAAAGAAGATAGGAGCCTGGGTCTCCTCTGCTTTGTGGAAATGCCACGGCAAGCTCAGACTGCCGCCCCTGGGTTTCTTTTACATGAAAACACAAATCTTTACATTTTTCAGCTACTGTTACTTTGAGTTTTCTGTTATTGTAGCTGAATCGACTCTTGACACAACATATTCTAAGTAACCAGGAGAAACCTTTCATGAAGGGAGCTCGGTCTGTTCCCTGTGTCTTGTTCGAATAAAAACATTTTATTCCTCTGATAATGTTTTTCTCATGTTCAGTTCAAAAGAGATTAGACCAAGTACCTGGGCATTTTTAGTTGTTTAAATGCCTCTGGTTCCATTTGCATATAAAAATGTGCCCCAGATGGCCAAATATTTCTAGTTTGTTTATTTTTGGCACATCTGAAATTGATCCTTAAAAGGTCCTACGAAATAAAGGAATCTCCCCAGGGTTATTTAGTAGCTGAGTGATGGGTTCCAACCAACAGTTTTCATAATGGAAAATCAAGTGCAGGTTAGGAGAAGGGGAAACTGTTGGAAGGAGTGGTATTTATACCTGGGACCCCAAAAGACCTCAGGGTTGGTGAATGAAGATAGCTGAGGTGACATCCTTTTTGTCTTCAGTGTGGTTTCCTCACTCTGGACCACACTTTCCTAAAAGTTCACCCAAACCTTAGCTTTCTGGAGCCTTTCTTCTCTTCGATCACTTTATTTCTGGGTGGTTTATCAGCTTCGTGTCATCTTCCTCTCCTCGTCCCCTCCCTTCCTCAAAGTCACTCTTAATCCAGACTCCTTTCTTTGCGTTAATAGTATTAGTCTTCTGTTAGTGGATTACTTAATAATGGAAAGACTAAAAAATGTTCTTTTTTTCTCCCTTGCTCACCAGCCAGGCACCAAGTGCTATTGATTTACGTTCCAAAATGTGTCTCAGATTTATTCCCTCCTTACAGTCGTCATTGCCATTTCCTTGATCCACAGCCTCATGACCACTTGCTATTTATATAACCCACTGGTTCTTGTTGCTTCTGATTCTGGTGTCTTCTCACTTCAACCATCATGCACATGGCTTCCAGGGTTGGCTCTCTGAGGCATAGGCCTAATCGTGTGACTTAAATCTTCCAATAACACTTAATTTTATTCTTTAATTTGTTCAGTCATTTAAGAACTATCTTCTAGGTGCCCACTAGGTGCTGTGAAGGGCTGGAGGCCATATGAATATAGATATAGATTCACATAAATATAGATAAAACCCAGTACTGGTGGAGGTAGTACATTACCAAGACCCAAACAGGTAAAACTAAAACAAGGGCACAGGGCAGGGGCAAATCCCACAGACTTGAAATCCAGAAAAGGCTTTCTGTAGCTAGTATCCAAGCTTAGACTTCAAAGCAGAATGAATTTTAGCAGGCTGATGATGGCAGAAGAGAGAGCAGAGCGACAAACCCAGGCAATGAAAGCAACATCACAAAAAGCTTAGGTGAAGCAATAATGCGCACATACAGAGAAGCATAAGCAGCTTTTCTAGAATATGAGGGGTGGCAGCATGGGCAGAGGTGGATCCAGACATCTGGCCAGAGTGATTTTTTAATATATATATATATTTTTATTAAGGTATTATTGATAAACACTCTTATGAAGGTTTCACATGAAAAAACAATGTGGTTACTACATTTACCCATGTTACCAAGACCCCACCCATACCCCAATGCAGTCACTGTCCTTGGGTGTAGTAAGATGCCACAGATTCACTTTGCCTTCTCTGTGCTACACTGTTTTCCCCATGATCCCCCACACCATGTGTACCAAACATAATACCCCGCGATCCCCTTCTCCCACCCTCCCCACCCGCCCTCCCACACCCCTCCCCTTTGGTAACCACTAGTTCCTTCTTGGAGTCTCTGAGTCTGCTGCTATTTTGTTCCTTCAGTTTTGCTGCGTTGTTATACTCCACAAATGAAGGAAATCATTTGGCATTGGTCTTTCTCTGCCTGGCTTATTTCACTGAGCATAATATTCTCCAGCTCCATCCATGTTGTTGCAAATGGCAGGATTTGTTTCCTTCTTATGGCTGAATAGTATTCCATTGTGTATATGTACCACCTGTTCTTTATCCATTCATCTACTGATGGATGCTTAGGTTGCTTCCATATCTTGGCTATTGTAAAAGGTGCTGCAATAAACATAGGGGTGCATATATCTTTTTAAAACTGGGAAGTTGTATTCTTTGGGTAGATTCCAAGGAGTGGATGCCCAGGTCAAATGGTATTTCTATTTTTAGTTTTTGAGGAACCTCCACATTGCTTTCCACAATGGTTGAACTAGCTTACATTCCCACCAGCAATGTAGGAGGGCTCCCCTTTCTCCGCACCCTCGCCAGCATTTGTTCTTTTTAGTCTTTTGGATGATGGCCACCCTTACCGGTGTGAGGTGATATCTCATTGTGGTTTTAATTTGCATTTCCCTGATGATTAGTTATGTGGAGCATCTTTTCATGTGTCTGTTGGCCATCTGAATTTCTTCTTTGGAGAACTGTCTCTTCATATCCTCTGCCCATTTTTTAATTGGGTTATTTGCTTTTTGGGTGTTGAGGCATGTAAGTTCCTTATATATTTTGGATGTTAACTCCCTGTCCGATATGTCATTTACAAATATATTCCCCCATACTGTAGGATGCCTTTTTGTTCTGTTGATGGTGTCCTTTGCCATACAGAAACTTTTTAGTTTGATGTAGTTCCATGAGTTCATTTTTGCTTTTGTTTCCCTTGCTCGAGGAGATGTGTTCAGGAAGAAGTCACTCATGCTTATTTATATTCAGGAGATTTTTGCCTATGTTGTCTTCTAAGAGTTTTATGGTTTCAACACTTCCATTCAGGTCCTTGATCCATTTTGAGTTTACTTTTGTGTATGGGGTTAAACAATAATCCAGTTTCATGTCCAGTTTTGCCAAAACCAGCTGCTGAAGAGGCTGTCATTTCCCCATTGTATTTCCATGGCTCCTTTATCATATATTAATTGCCCATATATGGTTGGGTTTATATCAGGGCTCTCTAGTCTGTTCCATTGGTCTATGGGTCTGTTCTTGTGCCAGTACCAAATGGTCTTGAGTACTGTGGCTTTGTAGTAAAGGTTGAAGTTGGGGAGCATAATCCCCCCAGCTTTATTCTTTCTTCTCAGGATTGCTTTGGCTATTCGGGGTCTTTTGTGATTCCACATGAATTTTAGAATGATTTTCTGTAGTTCGTTGAAAAATGCTGTTGGTATTTTGATAGGAATTGCATTGAATCTGTAGATTGCTTTAGGCAGGATGGCCATTTTGACAATATTAATTCTTCCTATCCATGAACATGGGATGTGTTTCCATTTATTGGTATCTTCTTTAATTTCTCTCATGAATGTCTTCTAGTTTTCAGAGTATAGGTCTTTCACTTCCTTGGTTAGGTTTATTCCTAGGTATTTTATTCTATTTGATGCAACTGTGAATGGAATTGTTTTCCTGATTTCTGTCTCTGCTAGTTCATTGTTAGTGTGTAGGAATGCAACAGATTTCTGTGTATTAATTTTGTATCCTCCAACTTTGCTGAATTCAGATATTAGATCTAGTAGTTTTGGAGTGGATTCTTTACGGTTTTTTATGTATAATATCATGTTATCTGCAAACAGGGACAGTTAACTTCTTCCTTGCCAATTTGGATGCCTTTTATTTCTTTGTGTTGTCTGATTGCCGTGGCTAGGACCTCCAGTACTATGTTGAATAGAAGTGGGGAGAGTGAGCATCCTTGTCTTGTTCCCGATCGTAAAGGAAAAGCTTTCAGCTTCTTACTGTTAAGTATAATGATGGCTTTGGGTTTGTCACATATGGCCTTTATTATGTTGAGGTACTTGCCTTCTATACCCATTTTCTTGAGAGTTTTTATCATGAATGGGTGTTAAATTTTGTCAAATGCTTTTTCAGCATCTATGGAGATGATCATGTGATTTTTGTCCTTCTTTTTGTTGATGTGGTGGATGATGTTGATGGATTTTCAAATGTTGTACTGTCCTCACATCCCTGGAATAAATCCTACTTGATTATGGTGTGTGATCCTTTTGATATGTTTTTGAATTTGGTTTGTTAATGTTTTGTTGAGTATTTTTGCATCTATGTTCATCAGGGATATTGGTCTGTAGTTTTCTTGTTTTGTTGTGTCTTTGCCCGGTTTTGGTATTAGAGTGATGCTGGCCTCATAGAATGAGTTTGGAAGTGTTCCCTCTTCTTCTACTCCTTAGAAAACTTTAAGGATGATGGGTATTAGGTCTTCACTAAATGTTTGATAAAACTCAGTGGTGAAGCCATCTGGTCCAGGCTTCTTGTTCTTAGGTCGGTTTTTGATTACCAGTTCAATTTGATTGCTGGTAATTGGTCTGTTCAGATTTTCTGTTTCTGGGTCAGCCTTGGAAGGTTGTATTTTCCTAGAAAGTTGTCCATTTCTTTTAGGTTATCCAGTTTGTTAGCATACAAGTTTTCATAGTATTCTGTCATAATTCTTTGTATTTCTGTGGTGTCTGTAGTGATTTTTCCTTCTCATTTCTGATTCTGTTTATGTGAATAGACTCTCTTTTTTTCCTGATAAGTCCGGCTAGAGGTTTATCTATCTTGTTTATTTTCTCAAAGAACCAGCTCTTGCTTTCATTGATCCTTCTATTGTTTTATTCTTCTCAATTTTATTTCTTTCTACTCTAATCTTTATTATGTCCCTCCTTCTACTGACTTTGGGTCTCGTTCATTCTTCTTTTTCTAGTTTCGTGAATTGTGAGTTTGGACTGCTCATATGGGATTGTTCTTCTTTTCTGAGGTAGGCCTGTATTGCAATATACTTTCCTGTTAGCACAGCCTTCGCTGTATCCCACAGATTTTGCAGTGTTGAATTATTGTTTCCATTTGTCTCCATATAATGGTTGATCTCTGTTTTTATTTGGTCATTGATCCATTGATTATTGAGGAGCATGTTGTGTAGCCTCCATGTGTTTGTGGGATTTTTCATTTTCTTTGCATAATTCATTTCTAGTTTCATACCTTTGTGGTCTGAGAAACTGGTTGGTACAATTTCAATCTTTTTGAATTTACCGAGGCTCTTTTTGTGGCCTAGTATATGATCTATTCTTGAAAATGTTCCATGTGCACTTGAGAGGAATGTGTATTCTGCTGCTTTTTGGTGTAGAGTTCCATAGATGTCTGTTAGGTCTGTCTGTTCTAATGTGTTGTTCAGTGCCTCTGTCCCCTTACTTATTTTCTGTCTGGTTGGTCTGTCCTTCAGAGTGAGTGGTGTGTTGAAGTCTCCTAGAATGACTGCATTGCATTCTATTTCCCCCTTTAATTCTGTTAGTATTTGTTTCACATATGTAGGTGCTCCTATGTTGGGTGCATAGATATTTATAATGGTTATATCTTCTTGTTGGATTGACCCTTTTATCATTATGTAATGTCCTTCTTTGTCTCTTGTGACGCTCTTTGTTTTGAAGTCTATTTTGTCTGATATAAGTACTGCAACTCCTGCTTTTTTCTCCCTATTAGTTGAATGAAATATCTTTTTCCATCCCTTCACTTTTAGTCTGTGTATGTCTTTGGGTTTAAAGTGAGTCTCTTGTAGGCAGCATATAGATGGGTCTTGTTTTTTTTATCCATTCAGTGACTCTATGTCTTTTGATTGGTGCATTCAGTCCATTTACATTTAGGGTAATTATGGATAGGTAGGTACTTATTGGCACTGTAGGCTTCAGACTCGTGGTTACCAAAGGTTCATGGTTAACTTCCTTACTATCTAAGAGTCTAACTTAACGCACTTAATATTCTATTAGAAACAAAGTCTAAAGGTTCCTTTTTTTTCCCTCCTCCTGTTTCTTTCTCCTCCATTCTTTATATATTAGGTATCATATTCTGTACTGTTTGTCTATCCCTTAATGACTTTGGGGATAGTTAAATTTTGCATTTGCTTATTAATTAGCTGTTCTACTTTCTTTACTGTGGTTTTATTACCTCTGGTGACAGCTATTAAACCATAGGAACACTTCCATCTATAACAGTCCCTCAAAAATATAATGTAGAGATGGTTTGTGGGAGGTAAATTCGCTCAGCTTTTGCTTATCTGGGAATTGATTAATCCCTTCTTCAAATTTAAATGATAATCTTGCCAGATAAAATAATCTTGGTTTAGGCCTTTCTGCTTAATTGCATTAAATGCATCATGCCATTACCTTCTGGCCTGCTAAGAAGTCTGATGATAGCCTGATGGGCTTTCCTTTGTATGTGATCTTATTTCTCTCTCTGGCTGCTTTTAATAGTCTGTCCTTATCCTTGATCTTTGCCATTTTAATTACTATATGTCTTGGTGTTGTCTTCCTTGGGTCCCTTTTGTTGGGAGATCTATGCACCTCCATGGCCTGAGAGACCATCTCCTTCCCCAGATTGGGTAAGTTTTCAGCAATTACCTCCTCAAAGACACTTTCTATCCCTTTTTCTCTCTCTTCTTCTTCTGGTACCCCTATCATGTGAATATTGTTCCGTTTGGATTGGTCACACAGTTCTCTCAATATTCTTTCATTCTTAGAGATCCTTTTTCTCTCTGTGCCTCAGCTTCTTTATATTCCTCTTCTCTAGTTTCTATTTCATTTACTGTCTCCACCACCGTATCCAATCTGCTTTTAATACCGTCCATTTTGCTCTTCAATGATTGGGTCTCCGACTGAAATTCATTCCTGAGTTCTTGAATATCTTTCTGTACCTCCATGAGCATGTTATTGATTTTTATTTTGAACTCCCTTTCAGGGAGAGTCATGAGGTCAATATCATTTAAATCTTTCTCAGGAGTTGTATTAATAATTTTACTCTGGACCAGGTTTCTTTGGCATTTCATATTTGTGTATGGCCCCCTATAGTGCCCAGAAGCTCTACTCTCTGGAGCTGCTCTGCCCCTGAAGCAATATCGGGGGTTACAGGGTAGTGGTATTAGTGCCTGGGGGGAGGAAAGAGCTGTTTCCTTCTACCCGGCTGCTATGCCTGTCTCCACTGCCTTTCCCGGTTTGCAAGCCTGGTGCGACTGGCCAGATGAAAGGCGCAGTAGGCTGACTATCACAGAAGGAGTTTTTGGAGCTGTGTAGGCAGCCAGGGAGCTGGAGCACCTGAAGATCGTGAAAGCTCCCAACCTGCTTTCAGGCAGAGTGCACCCAGGCAATTTTGTCTACCTGTCCTTTCTCCTGAGCAGTAAGCTCTGTGCAATCCTTGCCCCTTTAGCAGCTCTCTTGCTAAGGGCTTCTTTGTTAAGAAGTCTCTCAGACTGCCCGCCTTTCTTTTGTCCCAGAGCAGCTGGATATGGATCCCTGCTTTCCACAGGCAGCTGGAATCTTAGTCTTTCCAGGAATTCTGTCTGTCTTAGCTTTTCAACCCCCTGATTATGAGAGTATCATGCAAGCACCATGAAATGTAGGTTTGTGCTCCCAGAGCAGATCTCCAGAGTTACGTATTCAGCAGTCCCAGATCTCCAGTCCCTCCCTGCTCCATTCCTCTTCCTCCTGCCGGTGAGCTGGGGTGGGGGAAGGGCTTGGGTCCCACAGGACCACAGCTTTAGTATGTTACCCTGTTCTGTGAGGTCTGCTCTTGACTCCAGGTGTATGCAGTTTGGTGTAGTCCTCTTTCCTGTTGCTCTTTCAAGAGTAGTTGTATTAGTTATATTTTCATATTATATGCAGTTTTAGGAGGAAGCCTCTGTCTCTCCTCTCACGCCGCCATCTTTAATCCCTTTTCCAGAGTGATTTTTAGACGTCCTCAAATTTCCTTTCCTCCAGAAATTAAGAACTAATCAATATTTCTTGGTTTGCTTAAAGGTGAGAAAAGTCACCTCTTGTTGATTTTCCTCATTAATACCACATTTCACATCTTGCTTGCAATCTGAGGGGCTGCAGGGGAGGAGCGGACAAGATTTTGTAGATTGAGTATCATAATAAATTAAGTTATTTTGAGTTTTCTATTATTGTAGCTGACCACATAACCTGCTTGGCATTTGTCATTAGACGCTAGATTTGTGTTGACTGTCGGCTTTCCTTTCCTCTTCAGTAACATCTTCACAGGCTAATAGATTCCATAGCTGAAGACTGTTCCTTTAGGTCAGCGAAGCATTCCCCTCTCTCAGGGCCTTTCATTTCTCCTCCTTACATCAGGAGATATGTATTTCACTCTTTTTGACATAGTTTCTTTCCTGTAGATGTAGTCAGTGATAATCATCCCACCATTTATATTTGACACTTGAATTTTTTAACCTTCTTACAGATACAATCCTTCCCACTGTCCTAATTAGTTGAGGCCTTTCTCAGTGACCCTACTCTGTTCTTTCTTGCACCAGAAGGCAAAAAAAAAAAAAAAAAATTCACAAGTGGTGTTTATTACTAATGATTTATTTCATAGTAGTCATTCCTAATAGTTCTTCCCTAATAGTTATTTCCTCCCTCTTCCTCTGAGTCTTTTCTGAACTTAAAAGGTTAAGGAAAACAAAAAACATTTCATATTTTCCTGTGAGAGCCATGGTAAATTCTTTGCTCCTAAAAGAAACACAGTAACACGGAACTCCATATTTTGTTGTCTTTTTGACAATAAGGTAATTTACATCTTATTGGGAAAAGAGCCATTTGAGTGATATATCTACTTGGTATTTAAAGGACAAAATTTAATTGGGACTGTTAAAGAGACCAACAATCAGGTGTCTTTAAACTACACAATTACTCATTTCAAAATAGAAATGGTCAGCTGATAATTGATGATGGCTAAGGCCTCAGTCAATACTAAGAAAAATTCAAGCAACTGAGAGGTAATGTACAGGGCAAAAAAGCTGGGGGCACAATAAACACTGCTTTTTGAAAAATCAAAAGTGAAAGCAAACTGACACATTGATCTATTTCAAAAACCATTTATTTTGAATAAACACTGTGTTTGAAAAGACAAAAGGTTGGGTAATCATTCAAAAGCAGGAAAATAAGTCATCCTTTCTCGTTGCAGAATTTGAAAACCAATGCTATGACTTTCAGATTATCCAGTAATTTCCTTCACAACTAGTATTTTTTAAAATGTAAATATAAAACAGTTTTCCTATTATGACCAAATGCTTTATGAGTGATGGTTTTTATAGAAAAGGTAAACATGAGACATGCTTCTTATTTAGTTTATGCTAAATGTAACTAGGAGTCTCATACACCAAGTGCCCTTTAACCAGTGAGATAAGGAAATGATTTGCTAGCTTTCATTTAATCAGAAAACAGACTCTGATGTGTGGTGTGTATAATAACTGCCCATTTCAAAAATCACTGTCATTGATGATACCAAACCAGTATAGCTTTTATGTGTGTAAAGAAGCCACCCACATAAAATACGTGTAACCTCATTTTACATTTTATTAACTAATTTAGCCACATACTATTAATCCTTCAGCATCCATTCCCATTCTATTTTCATTGTGTATTCTGCTCGTCCTCTCCCCTTTCCCCTTCATCACTTCATATTCACACACTGATTGTATACTTTCTGCGTGCATGACATTGACTAGATGCAGCCATTCTAGCTAAATCACATTCTAATTAAATCCCTACAAAAACTAACCCTTTGGAGAACAATATTTTTTGCAAGGTATGACATTAAGCTCTGTAAACCTGGAAACCCATTTTGAGATTTTCTTTTCCTAAAGAAATTAAATGTCAAAAGTGCTGAGATGTAGAGCAATGACTTAACCAAGGGAATAAATAATTCACTAATGTATTAATAAATATTTCATGGCTGAAGGGAGTCCTGTTTGAATGCATGTTAATATCTTAGAAAGTGAAATTCTTTGAATGTTTTATATGTTACAACTTAAACTATTTAGTATTATTGACCATGGATCTACAGATAAAATATTTAACAAAAGTCAGTAATGAATATGAAAAGAACATAGGAGAATGTTTTCATAAATGTACTCATTAATAGTATAACATTCAAAGGCAGAGTTATGCATGTATCACACCCTAAATCTGACTTGATTGTACTCATAAAATTGTTCTCACCTAAAATAGGTTGTCAAGGTGATTTCTGAACACAAGTGTTAAGAGGATCATTGTCATTACTTAAACTTATAGCCTCTCTTTATGTTGCAATATGCTCCTGAAATATTGTCTTCAGATGGACTTTTGAAACTCAAATTTTACTTTTATTACTCCAAGCTTTAGCAGTTCATTTTTTAAAGTTTGACATTATATGTAGGAAGAGGAATTTATTAGCACTGTCAACGCCAGGCTGTCCCTTTGGTCAGCACACTGCACGTTAGTGACATTGTAGAGATGCCCACAGTCAGCAAGGAAATCTGATCTCACCAACCTCTAAGTGCAGAGCAGAATATAATTTTGGAAATGTTTTAGAGCAGGCCACTTTTGACATTTTGGGCCTGATAATTCTCTGTTGTGGGGGCTGTTCTGCCCTACATACTGTTTAGCAGCATCCTGGTCTTTTACACACTTGATGCTAATAACTGGCCTCCCTACCTCAGCTGTGATAGCCACCTACCTATATCTCCAAACATTGCCAAATGTCCCCTGGGGGAAAAAAATCTCCCCTCGTTGAGAACCACTGGTTTTAAAGTAACATGTTTTCTAGATGGAACTTATCTTAGGAGTCATAGCATAAGAAAGTGTCAGAATCATTTATCTTAACAGAAAGTGATTGGTAGTGATCAGTCTTGTGAAATCAATTTTATTGAAATATACCTTACACACATTAAACTACATAGATTTAAGTGTCCAGTTTGATGAGTTTTAATAAATCTATACATCCATATACCCTGGAACCCAGTCAAGGTATAGAACATCTCCACCACCTAAGAAAGTTCTTTCCTCCTGCTCAGCGCCAATCCTAGCTTACCAACCCTGCGCTGAAGAACACTGACTTCTTTCTTAATAGGGTAGTTTCGGCTGCTCTCAGACTTCATATGAATGGAATAAGAAAGTATGTACCATGTGTCTGATTTCTTTCACTCAACTGAATATCTGTGAGATTTATCCATATCACTGTGTGTGATATAATGACTCATAAAAATATATCTTTGGTCTTTCAAATGACCAGGACTTATTTCTCAGACATATTTGGTCTTCATCCACTGGTCCTGAAAACACTTCAGGGCCATAAAGGTGAAATGGTGTCTTCTTATTAATGAAGGTGACTTTTGGACCCCACCCAAGGGAAGGGCTTGTTGTCAGGAGGAGTAACCCGTGTGGCTGAAGGGCTGGAACTTTCAGTCTCATTCCTGACACTCCAGGAAAGGGGAGAGTCTGCAGGTTGAATCAGCCAATGGCCAATGACTTAGGCAATCATGATTAGGTAATGAAACCTCCATAAAAACCTAAGAGGACAGCTTTCTGGGCCTTTTTATTTTTTCTTTCCAGAAAGCTTGCATGCTTGGGGAGCCAGAATGCTTTCATGTGCCACCAAGCCAGACCCCAGGCTCTTCGAGGACAGAAGATCCTTTGGGACCTCTCCCTGTGTATCTCTTCATCTGGTTGTTGGTTCGTATCCTTAATCATATTCTTTAATGAACTGGTAAATGTAAGGAAGTGTTTCCCAGTTTCCCAGAGTTCTGTGAGTCAGTCTATTAATTAATTGAACCTAAAGAGGAGGTCGTTGGAACCTCCAATCTGTTGCTTGTTGGTCAGAAACAGTGGTAACAGCCTGGGGCTTGCAACTGGCATCTGAAGTGTGTGTGTGGACGGGTGTGGGGGGATGTGGAGAGGCAGCCTCACAGGACCGAGCCCTTATCCTGTGGAATCCGATGCTATCTCCGGGTAGATGGTGTACATGTACATGATGTGACAATGTGATGATGAGGATGGCCCTGGTGAAGATGCTTACTGTTCTTTAGCATCCCCTGCCCGAGGGAATCCTGCTTGTTAAGATACATACCTTTGTCAAAGTTGGTGCTACGGTATAGAAACAATAGACTTATCTGCTGTGGGTGTCAGATTAGGCCACCTCCAACTGCAGTATTTCTTAATCAGTCTGTAACATTTTTAGGAACTTTTACTGCATTTGTCCAAAGAAACAAGGGAGTAAATTGGTAGTTAGCCCCATTGGGAGCACCCTCAGAAGATGCAAGTCAGCCTCCTGAATTCCCGCTGTTCCTTTAGAGCCCACATCCGTGTCAACACTGAAGCCTTTCATTCTCCCTTTCCCCATCTCTGCTCAGACACAATGAATTGTTGCCTAGCCTTGCATTTGTACATAGTCCTGATCACATTAGGGCCATTATTTGTTTATGTATTTGCTTCTACTGATAAATGATGGGCTCTTGCAAGGAGAGACTGTGTCTTTTATGAGCAACTTATAGTTCAGTGTCTAGAATATGGTGAGGGTTTGATAAATGTTTGCTAGTTTGAACCAAATTGAATTGATGTGTGGGCTGTATTTATTCAGGACCATGTCCCCTGCGTCGTTGGTCAGCTGTCCTAAGATACAAGGAGAGACAGTATAAAGTGAAACTGAGAAAATCAGGAAAAAGTAGAAAAAAGCAAAGAACCCCCAAAAAGTTAAAAAAAAGTAAAGAAAAATTCCAGACCCAGAAGTCAGTTTTCTCTGGATGGTTAACTTCCTTGAAGGACATTTAAAAGAGCAACTGTAACAAATATACAGAAAAAATACCATCACCTTTGGAAAAAAATGTATTGCCTCCAATTATTCACAAGACAGTACTGATGTTTGTATAAGTTACTTTATTATTTAGAAAAATGTTATTTCCCAATCTTATCCTATTGAGATATTTTTACCATCCTTAAGACTGGCTGACCAAAAAAACGATTCTGACGAGGTGTATAATTCACTACAAAAGTAAAATATGGGACTGTGACTGAGGTTGAAAGATTTGTGTCTGAATTTAGGATCTAATTCACTGTTTTAAAATTTAAAAATTATTTAACATTTCAAACATACAAAAACATATAGAAACTAATATATCAGAAATCATTGTTTCATGGATCTCGCTCCTGTCTGAGTTCAATCTTCTGAGAGTATTTTTCGTCACGGATGCATGAATCACAATTTTCTCAATGTTGGTCTGACAGTGTCTTAATTTCATCCTCTTGTTGAAGGATATTTTAAATTGTTATAGTGTTTTTTAGATTGAGAGTTATTTTACCTATTACTTAAAATGTATTACAGTGTCTTTGGGCTCCTATGATTACTGTTGAGCTGTATGTTGTAAACAATTTTTCTTCCTTTGAAGGGACTTTTAACTTTTCTCTGTGTTTTAGATTTTTGGCTTTGGTGTTCTGAAAATAGTTTTGTGGTGTTTCTCTGTGTAGATTTATTCATATCATATAGTGCAAGAATCACTACAGTTCTTGAACCCAGGGATTCATGCCTTTTTATCTATTTTAGAAAATCACTAGCCATTAGTTTTTTGAATATTGCTTTTCTAAATCACCCCTATCTCTTTTTGGAACTTCTATTTAACATAGCTCAGTTTGCATTCCATTTTCCTGTCTTGTATTTTGTTTTTCCCCCTCTTCTTTTAGCTTGAACTGTATGTTGGGCAGTTTCCTAAGATTTACTTTTCATTTCATTCTGAATGCTCTCTTTAGCTATATCCAATCTACTATTTAGCCTATTTATTAGAATTTAAAATTTTGATTACTATATTTTTAAGCTTTAAAAATTATTTTAGGTCTTTAGAAAGTCTGCTTTTCAGTGTAATTGTATTTTATAATATTTTAATTTCTTATTTTATATCTTTAAGATATTTAAACATATTTATTTTATAGTTTCTATCAGATTATCTTAATGTCATCTGTTTCTAGGGGCTCTCATTCAGGATGGATTGTTTCCTTGTATGCTTTGTAATTTTGTCTGTTAGCTCATCTTTGGCAGAGTCTTATGGATGGGAATCCGATGCAGCCTGGTTGAAGGCATGATCCTGAGGAGCTGGTTTCAATTTGTGCTCGTCAGACGTCACAAGAATTTCAAGAACTTGGAGCCATTTTTGTGCTAATTCTTGGGTTTGGGGTGGTGGTATATTTTCAGGGGGAATTTTTTCACATAGTGCCAGGACTATTCTGACAAGCTCTTGCTGACTCCTGACGCTGAAAGGTGGATTGTTTTCTAACTGCTTCTTCAGAAAGGGGGCAGCCCTTTTACAATCTTGTTCTTTTTTTTTTTTGAAATATACTCTTTGTTTTTCTTCAGGAATCCAAGCTATTACAACAGTTGGGTTTTGCAGTATGTGCAAATTCCTTTTTTTTTTATTTTGGTATCATTAATATACAATCACATGAGCAACATTGTGTTTACTAGATTCCCCCCATTATCAAGTCCCCACCACATACCCCATTACAGTCACTGTCCATCAGTGTAGTGAGATGCTATAGAATCACTACTTGTCTTCTCTGTGCTATACTGCCTTCCCCAAGCCCCCCCCTACATTATGTGTGCTAATCATACTGTCCCTTTTCTCCCCTTATCCCTCCCTTTCCACCCATCCTCCCCAGTCCCTTTCCCTTTGGTAACTGTTAGTCCATTCTTGGGTTCTGTGAGTCTGCTGCTGTTTTGTTCCTTCAGTTTTTTCTTTGTTCTTATGCTCCTCATATGAGTGAGATCATTTGATACCTGTCTTTCTCTGCCTGACTTATTTCACTGAGCATAATACCCTCTAGCTCCATCCATGTTGTTGCAAATGGTAGGATTTGTTTTCTTCTTATGGCTGAATAATATTCCATTGTGTATATGTACCACCTCTTCTTTATCCATTCATCTACTGATGGACCCTTAGGTTGCTTCCATTTCTTGGCTATTGTAAATAGAGTTGCGATAAACATAGGGGTGCATATGTCTTTTTGAAACTTGGCTCCTGCATTCTTTGGGTAAATTCCTAGGAGTGGAATTCCTGGGTCAAATGGTATTTCTGTTTTTAGTTTTTGAGGAACCTCTATACTGCTTTCCACAATGGTTGAACTAGTTTACATTCCCACTAGCAGTGTAAGAGGGTTCCCTTTTCTCCACATCCTCGCCAACATTCGTGGTTGTTTGTCTTTTGGATGTTGGCCATCCTAACTGGTGTGAGGTGATATCTCATTGTGGTTTTAATTTGCATTTCTCTGATGATTAGCGATGTGGAGCATCTTTTCATGTGCCTGTTGGCCATCTGAATTTCTTCTTTGGAGAAGTATCTGTTCAGATAATCTGACCATTTGTTAATTGGGTTATTTGCTTTTTGTTTGTTGAGGTGCACGAGCTCTTTGTATATTTTGGATGTCAACCCCTGATCGGATATGTCATTTATGAATATATTCTCCCATACTGTAGCATGTCTTTTTGTTCTACTGATGGTGTCCTTTGCTGTACAGAAGCTTTTCAGCTTGATATAGTCCCACTTGTTCATTTTTTCTTTTGTTTCCCTTTCCTGTGGAGATATGTTCATGAAGAAGTTGCTCTTGTTTATATTCAAGAGAGTTTGTCTATATTTTCTTCTAAGAGTTTTATGGTTTCATGACTTACATTCAGGTCTTTGATCCATTTTGAGTTTCTTTTGTGTATGTGGTTAGGCAAAAATCCAGTTTCATTCACTTGCATGTAGCTGTTCAGTTTTGCCAACACCAGTACAATCTTGGTTTTATGAAGCCCATTCTCCGTTCTGAAGACTGAATTGAAAGCCCTGACATAACCATCATTTCCCACATGGGCACTAAATGTCCCCTGGTTACCAAGGCTGATACTGCCTGCTGTTCCAGCATATTCTGTGGGTTAGCTTGCAATCTGGGTTCTCTTCTCTTCAGTTTTCCTTTAATTTCTAGTACCTGCAATTTACCCCTTGTTTTTATGATTTAAGAGAGTCTTTGTTACATCTTACCCAGCATTTCGAGGTGCTCATAGATGAAAGATTGCCAGATATTTTCAGTCTTCCTTTAGCTGGACCTAGAACTCTCTCACATTCTTTCTTTTTAAGACCTTTAAATTTGGATTTTATTCAAAAGAAAACTTTGAGGCACTTTTTCCATTGCGAAGAAAAGATATAATGACAACAAACCATAAAACATGAATGCAAATGAAATCAGTGCATGTATTTAAATGGCACGGAAACCTCAGCTTGCTTTTGTGTTGTGGTTTGCTCTTCTAGGTGCTAAGGGAGGCTTCCTAATGCAATTGAAGAAAATGGACTTTTGCCTTCTGGGTTTGAGCCTTTGCTCTTGTTCTATATTTACCCTTGGATATGTAACTTGTCCTCTGAAAGCCTTAGTTTTTACCTCTAAATACAAACGATACTTGTGTAATTTCCTTGTAGGGTTATTATAAGGTTCAAATGAAAGATAGTACAATAGGTAACAGCTTTCTGTAGACTTTACAACATGATGCAAATTTTACTCACTACTCTTGCTTTCTAGTAATAATGGAACTAGTGAACACTTAAAAAAATTTATTTTGGTATGAACACTTGTTTTTATTTCTTATGTTGAATGTTTCTGAGAATTGTGGGTCTGGCCCACTCATCTGTTTATATTTTAATGCTAGAACAGTTTTTCTTCAGTAAAAGAGAAAGGCTGGCTTAGATCCATCACAGAATACTAACTATAATTATTCTCTCTATTGTAGATATAGGGAATAAGAATTCCTAAAGTTATAGAAAACAGAAACAGATCAATTCCTAAAGATAATGAAAAAAGAGCCCCTTTATTTTCTCATCCAAGAGCAAGGACATCTATGATTTGGGTTTTATGCCCTAGTTTTTGTTGCTTGTCTCTTCTTACTAAGTATTCTCACATTCTGGGTAAGACACATGCCAAAGTAGCTGAGAATCTTAGCCACTGCTGTGTACATAAGGAAAATAGTAGTAGTGGTAGTGTGTTTTTTAAATTTGAAATTGTGGTCAAATAGACATAAAATGTACCATCTTAGCCATTTTAAATTTCAGAAGTGTTAAGTACATTCACAATGTTGTACAACCTATCTGCAAAACTCTTCATCTTGCAAACAGAAACTCTGTATCATTAAGAAACAACTCCCCTTTCTCCCGTTCTCTCAGCCCCTGGCAACCACCATTCTACTTTCTGTCTCTAGGAAATTGACTACTAGGTACATCCTATAAGTAGAAGCATACAATATTTGGCTTTTTATGACTGGCTTTTTTCATTTAGCATTACCTCCTCATGTTGTAGCATGTAGCAGGATTCCCTTCCTATTTAAGACTCAATAATATGTAATTGTATGTATATACCACATTTTCTTTATTCATTCATCTGTCAGTAGACACCTGGATTGTTTCCACCTTTTGGCTATCCTGAATAATGTTATGAACATGGTTGCACAAATATCTCTTTAAGACCTTGCTTCCAATTATTTTGGTTTTTTTCCAGAAGTGGAATTGATGAATCATATGGTAAGTCTATTTTTAATTTTTTTGAGGAACCATAATACTGTTTTCCTCAGCAACTGCACCATTTTACCCTCCCACCAATGTACGGGGCTCAGATTTCTTCATGTCCTCACCAACACTTGCTACGTTTCATTTTTTCAATAGTTGCCATCCTAATGGATATGAATTTTGATTTGTATTTCTCTAATGATTAGTGGTTTTAAGTATCTTTTTCATGTGCTTGTGTATTTGTACATTTCAGATATTTGTGTATCTTCACAAAAATGTCTTTTCAAGTCCTTCATCCATTTTAAAATTGGGTTATTTGTTTTTTGTTGTTGACCTGTAAGAGTTTTTATATATTCTGGATATTAACCCCTTGTCAAATAAATGACTTGCAAATATTTTCTCCCATTCTATGGGTTGCCTTTCACTCTGTTGACTGTATCATCTGATGTACAGAGGTTTTTAATTTTTATGTAGTCCAAATTATCATTTTTAAAAATTCGTTGCCTATGCTTCATATTCAACAAATCACTGCCAAAAGCAGTAGTATTTTTGTGTAGATTCACACTGGACTCTGGGTGGCAAAGAGCAAAACGAGTTGTGTCTAGAATTACAGCTGTTTAAGGACATATTTAGGATTTAAATCAACTTGGTAAAAAGGAAGAGGAGTCGATCATCTAGGCTATTCAGTGCTGCCACCGCCGTCCTATGTTCAGGCATGTTTGGACCTTATGAATATGTGGAAAGTAGATTCTGGTCCCCAGTCTAGATGGTGATTAGTCCAGACACTCCACTTGCCGCCTTTCTCACTGTCCGGTGTGGGCACGTGACCGCGCCCTGCCAATCAGACACAGCTGTTCTGAAGTTCCTTGCCGCGACAATGGTTGCAGAAAATCCGAGTTCCTGGAGACTAACAGGGCCGGCAGAGGAAATGGTGGTGTCTCATATCTAGTGCCTGCTGTGTGTGGTAGGGGCTGCTGGTTGTCTAGTCTTCCTTTCATGTATAGCAACAAAACTTTTATTTTTAACTGGGCCCGTGCCACGCAGAATGAAGTCTGTGTTACCCAGTGTCCCTTGAGGCTGGGTCTGGTCAATGGGCAGTGGGGGATTGCTGCCCGGCCTCCCGCGGAACCCACATTCAAGGACAGCTGGGGCTCCATCCCTGCCTCCTTCCTGTTGGCTGGAATGGGGATCAGGATACTGAAAGTGGAGCGGCTACTGTGAATCATGACGTAACCATGGTAATGAAGGCCCTACCCGGGTCAGCAACGAAATGGAAGGGGCCTGCATCTTCAAGGGCTCCAACGAACAGAGTTTATCTATCAGACTTTAATTTGAGAAAGAGAGGTACACATCATTCTCACTGAAGGTAATTGTGGGTCTCTGTTCCTTGCTGCTGAAGGTAATCCCAGCGAGCACACTCCGTCAGTGTGGAGGGCTGCAGGCCGCCCGGGCTGGAGCTGCGGTGTGAGTTCAGACTTCCTTCCTGGCTCATTACTCTGATCTGGTTCTTCAACCCTACTTGGGATTCTGTGACATACTATCATCTTAATGAATCCCTGTTTTCTTTAAAGCAGTTGATTATTTACGACAAAGAATCCTCACTGATACAGGATAATTTCTTGAAAAAAATTTTTTTAAGAAACTGAAGTTTGTTTTACACCCCAAATTCCAGCCTAAAATATCGACCACACTTTAAGAAAAACCAATGTTTAAGTCCACACAGTTAGAAAACTTTGGTTTCGAAAAAGGAATCAGTGTTAGTCTTCCTTTGAACAATGAGACCTCTACTGTGTCTAAGGTGATTTACTTTCCAGCATATACTCTAAGAGTCTTTGATAAATGCACCAACTTTATGAAATAAAGTGTAACATGAAGGAAAGAGTGATTCCAATGCCTGTTCCGTGTTGGCATCTTGCTAAGTGGTCCTCAGACCAGCTGTTGCTGAGCTGGGGTGGCTCTCTTCATGTCGAGGATAACGGAAGGACAGACTTAGCAAAGGGTCTCAGCTATTGGCCATAGACAGGAAGCCTGGGGTGTGAGGAGTGAGGATGGCCGACAGAAGACAATGGAGGTGATCGTGCTTCAAAGATCTCTTCAAATGCTGTCGGCATCTCAGCTCAGCCTCCGATGGGCAGGATACCCTTCTCATCACCTAGTTGAACACACCGCCAGTCTGAGCCGTCTGCTCTCATTCATTCAACCACACCTCCTCCACTCATCAGAAGCCTGCTCTCTGCCGGCCCTGACTTGGCACCAGCTGCCTCCCTGCTCTTGTCTTCACACCCACGCGAACCACACATCCTGAAAGAATTCAACAGGTTAGGCTGAAGGGTCTGAGGGAAGCAGCTCCATCCATGTTTTCACCATCCACTGAATGTAATGTGTGCCCTGCCAGGGATGTGGCCCGTGCTAAGCAGCATACAGTCCAGGACACAGGCTGCCTCCATTCCTCAGCTGTGGCAGGAGGGCACTCTATCAAAATACACGTCCAGAAAGGTCTAAGTCCCTGAAGTAGGGTGGTTCTTAAGACAAGTGCTGCCCTTTATATTCTTCACATTCCTATTAACGTCATAATTACCCTTATTTGTAACCACATACCTCTGGGAATCCAGCTTCAATTGGCTCTAAACCCTCTCCTCGGTCATCCATAGATTGCTGTGTGTGAGGGCAAGAATACTGTATTTTATTCATCTTTGCATCCCCAGAGCATGGCATATGGAAACCATCTAAATGTTTTAAAACATTTAAAATTATTTTTAACAACAAAAAAAATGCATTCTGTTTGCTACATATGCCACACAGTTGACCTGGTGCTTGCTTGAAAAAGGAATCAGTTTTCCACCTCCCATGTACTGAAAAACCCCAGGTCTTCTTTACTGCCTTTCACCCCTGTGTGTCTCCCTTACAACTCACACCGTACACTTTGCTTCTGGTCACAGAATGTGAGGAGGTTTTTCTCCACATCAGGCAATTCTCTGGGACACCAGCTGAGTGCCCTATGACATAATCAATTCTGACACTATCTAAGTAGTGTCAAGATCTAAGTGACCAAGAGAGCGTCAGATCCCATGGGTTAAGGGCTCAGTCCCACTAGACTGTCCCCAACCCCCATTCACTTCAGACAGCAGTAGCAAGCCCAGGTCGTCACCTGTGCTTCTGACCCACTGACTATAGATTTGATTAATTTGATACAGAGGTTTGCAGAACTAAGGGAACCACTTAAATGTTTACCAGTTTATTAAAAGATATGATAAGGGACAGATTAACAGCCAGAAGAAGAGAGACATTGGATGAAATCTGGGAGAGTCCCAAGTGCAGGAGCTTAAGTCCCTGTAGAGTTAGGGTGCCTCACCCTCCTGGTTTGGATGCTATTCACCTATTTGGAAGCTCTCCTCACCCTCTAGAATTGGGATTTTATGGATGCTTCCTCATGCCGGCATGATCAATCATTAAGGCCTCTCTGTTTGCCAATACTGAAATACTCTCAAGAGCTGAAATACTCTCAAGAGAATGGGAGATGGGCTGAAAATCCCAAGCTTCTAGTCATGGCCTGATCTTTCTGGTGGCCAGCTGCCATCCAGGAGCCCACCAAGAGTTGCCTCATTAGAAGAAAAGACACTATCACCTGGGAAATGGCAGGTGTTTCAGGATTCAAACACCAAATATCAGAGCAAATGACATACCTAGTGTTCTTATAACCCAGGAAATTAGAAGAGTTTTAGGAGCTCTTCTGGCAGGAATTAGGGGCAGACACACACACACACACACACACACACACACACACACACACACACTTCTTATTATAAATCAGAATATCGCACTGCTAGTAGTCTCAAAACTGAGCTTAAAGATTATTTGTTCAGGGAGATCTTCTCTGATATCGAATCTGGACTGCCTGTTATGAGCTCAGAGGTCATCCTAGGTTCCCACTTTCTGGCACACACTATATTTGTATTTATGCAATGTTGGTGTCCTATATTAGACTATAAGCTCCAGGAGAGCTGGAATGATGAATTCTCCTATCCTCAGTTCTATAATCACAGTGAGTACCCAGGACACAGTCAATATTCAGTAAACATTTCTGGAATAAATAAATTTTGATCAATAGTGTTTTGAGATTAACCTCTCTCTCCCTTTCACCCTCTTCTATTTATAGAGCTATGTACACTCTCCCACAGATTCTTTTTTTCTCTCTCTACTGTCAGTTTCTTATTTCGACCACCTACTGTACTGGTTGGACACATTGTGTCTTAGTGAATTGATATTAGGATGGTACATTTCCATGCAGGAAAGAAGTGTTTCTTTTTGCACTTGAAGGCTGCAATTGACAAAGCAATGGTGTTCTTCTGCCCACCTCCGTCACCCTGACTTGGCCTTTTAACCCTGTTCCATGGGCATGTGCCTGTCAGGCTCTGTGCAGAAAGTTGTTCTAGTTTGAAGCTGAAATACTCTTGAACTCGTCTTACTTAAAATTTACCACTAGAGGGCGCAGTGACACGCTCCGTTGCTGCGTCTGAATTGCACTTACAGAACGTTAGGCGCTGGATGATCTCCTGAGCCACCTTCTCCCATTTTATTGGCAAACAGAGAGGTGATAAGACTTGCCTAAGGTTGGAGAGTTGGCCAGCGACAAAACCCAGATGTCTTGCTTTCTCTTCCAGCGTCCTTCATTGTAGCACACTGTCTCCTCCTGCCATCCTTGGAGGATTCTTGCAGCGTCCACTGAGAGGATCAGTTTTGATGAACTTGCCAAGGGTTGCTTGGACCACCAATGTCAACATCCAGGTTTATTTATTAATGGTCCACATCTATGCATGTGGGCTGGAAGGAGGAGCAACATGAGGTAAGGGCAGTTGTGCTGTATTCCAGCACTTACAGAAAACAAGATGTAGTAGACAGGGCTGGTGCTAGATTGTCTGTTTGCTATATAAGCTAGCTTTCCTATTACCCCTTCATTCTTGTAACTCTGCTCCCTCTCCCTTCCCCTCTTGCAGTGACGCGGGCCAGTAACACAGGTCTGGCTACTCACAGCTTCCCGCTCTTCTCAGACACAGTGATGGTTCAGGAAAGGGTATGCAATCCGGCTGGTTCCATTAGAGCCCTTCTCTGGGATTTCCATGTTAGAAATTGGACGAACAACTGTCTTGTCTTGGGGTTGATGGTGCCAGAAGGATAGGAAGTCAGATGACTGTGGTCATCAGGTAGGGAAGACTTGCTACCAGAAGAAAGAGAGTCCCGCACACACCCAGGGAGAAAAGTCAGGTGGAGGATCGACTTCCACCTCCAGGCCTTCCGTCCTGGCTCCTACAGCTGCTCAGGTTCCTTGAGTTTCTCTAGTTATAATTCCATAGCTACATGAGACTAGCAAGTCCTCCTAAACCAGGTGCTAAGTGAAGAGTCCATCTTTTAATACCAGGCTCATTGGTGAGTGGGGATTTTTTTTTCTTGTATTTCCCCCCTGTTGTCTGCCGTGGTTAGCTCAACCAGAAGGAATGCATTGCCACCGAGGCCAAGAGCACAGGTTGTGTGGCTCACCTGTTCGTTCGTTAGACCTGCTCTGTCTATAACACGACTTATACCTAAAAACATGCAGCTGCTTTGTAGCCCATGACCTCGACTGTGATGCGAACCCCTGTGGCCCAGTGCTGGTGGCTGAATGCCTGCAGGGCTGCCGAGAGTCACATGACTGAGGCCCCCTTCCTGGGCCTGAGCTTGTCTCCAGGAAGCACTCAAGCTGATCCAAATGCAGATGTGTTTTGAGTTGTTCTGGAGGGCAGGAGGCTGATCCAATAGAGTGCCGTGTTACTAGGTGGGGGGCAAAGGTCTGTTGGACCCTGATGGGAACCCCCGAGGACACGAGGTTAAGACCACTCTAGTGCACAGGGTGGCGGTGAGCTTGTCACAGCACCTGGCACGCGGGAAGAGTTCAGTAAGTCATTACTATGATTTAGCTACGATTGGCCTTACAGATGGGTGCTAACTCTTCATCTGCTCCTTTCCCCCTCCAGGTTTTGCCTCTATAATTATTTTAAGGTGATCATAGGTTACAAACACCTTGCAAGTGGGCCTTGTCTTTTTCAAGCCCCTCTAAAGGCTTCCTGCCCCATGTCAGTTACAGGCTCAGAGCCAGTCTTTTGGCCAATCACCGGTGACAATTCACTCCATTCCCCTGCACTACCCACGCCCAACAGAGCAAAATACCTGACCTGCCAAAACATGAACCACATGCTACCACATCTTGCCAGGAAAAAGCCACCTCCCTTTCCCTTCTGGTCTCCACCTGCGGAATGAGTTGTCTGTCTAGCGCGCGGCTGCCCCAGAAGTCGCTGCAGCCTGGTGGGGGCGGTGTGACCTTCAGGCGAGCCTACTGCCTACCTGGCCGCGACTGCTGACCTGTACAAAGCTCAGTCCGCTTGAGGCCGCGGGCCCCCAGCAGCGTCCCAGCCCAGTGACAGCAAACTCGGCATCAGACGGTGTCACTTCCGGGCGTGAGCTCAGGTTTCTGGACCTGTGCTCGGTGGGTCACATGAGCTCTGACATCAGATGGAGGTGGGAGCTCTCAGGAAGGCTGCCACAGGCCACTTTGCCCCGCAGACCCTGGACCCCAGCCCTTTCAGGAGGCAGAAAAGCAGACAAATCGGAGCAACACAAAAGCTCCGTGCTAGCGTCAAAAATCTGAGTCGTCGAATCACAGGGGAGGAGAAAGGGATCTATAGGGGATGCGAACTCCACAGTGCAAGCAGGTTTATTGCTGAACCTGAGAGGGCCCCCTCTGTCCTGGCCAGCAGAACAAAGGGAAAGGGTCTCTAACAGGTCAAGAGGCTTTTTATGGGCAGGGTTTTTGGCGGGCTCTTTGAGGGGAGGGGTCAGGGGAAAGGTGGGTTTGTGGCTTGCTGGCGTGTCCTCTGGAGGAGGCTTGTAGCCTGGGTAAGAGGACACCTAGGTCTCTGAGATGGTGGGCGGGCTTATTTGAAAGGTGGTGCTTAGGTCCGGACGCTTTCAATACTTACTCTGGAGACTCTACCCCTCAGCATTCAGACACTTTTATTTTCAAAAGGACCTTGGGAGGCTTTCCTGGTTCAACCATCTGCCTCTCAGGAAGATTATATCTAAAACCTCAAAGCAAGTAAAACTCCAGGACAATGATGGTGCATAGCCAGCTTCGTAAGAGGTTCCGGTGTCACTGGCCGGAGAGCAGTGGCTGCTAGCTGGGCTACCTAGATGTCCGGGAGGAGCTGCAAGGGGTGAGGGTTTCGGCATTTCCTCCCGCGCAGCTTCTTATACATTCTAAGGGTAGAGAGACAGAATCTCGGGGGGAGGAATGTGGGGGTCAGTAAACGAAGCTTCTATAAACTCTCTGGATGGACTAAATATAATATTCTAAAAATACGAAACCTCTCCTTGATTAATCATGATGATATTTTTAATCACAAAATTTCAAATATACAGAAAAATTACAGAATACTGGAAAAATACCCATATACCTCCTGGCCTTGGTTCACTAATAACATTTTTCCATATCTTTCTTTCACACGCACACAGCTCAAAGAGAAAAATTAAGCAACATCTCCATCCACCACATATATCCATATTTTTATGGAATTGTAATAAAATTTCCACATTTTCCAAGCCAAATGTCGCTGCTTCTTCTCCTTGATCCTCTTCCCCAGGTTGGGAATCTCTTCTTTCGAGTGGAGCAGTTTGCTCTTGTGTTTTGTTTCTCTCACATTTAAAGATACGCTGTACACTTTTTCTCCCTCAGTATAAAGAGAAGATTGCTATCCCTGCCATGAACACACTGCGTCCTGGGTTTCACTGCACAGTGGCCCGCGTTCAAGTACTTCCAGTCTCCATCTTTTCGTGCCAATCGCAGATGAGCACACGTTGCTCTGTGACACTGACTTTTCTCTTCTGCCTTCTATCCAGCAAAGGTCACATAAGGAACTTCACAGGCAGAGGACCTAGCCGCTCAGCTCGGAATCCTTCAGGCTCTACTCTGCCATCTGACTTCCTCCATGTATGGAGTTTTTAATATAAAAAGATATGCTGTAAAAATATCTTGCTGCTGGAGCCCATTTTAAGCTCCCACCCAGTCTTCCCACTTCTCCACACCTTATCCCCGAACACCAAGATGTTCCAAATTTGTGTGTCTGTTAAAACTTAGGCTAATAATGGTTCATTGGGCCTCTTGCTATGTATGGATGGGGTCAGGTCCTGGAGATTCCTGACGTGACCCTTGCCCTCATGGAGATTATAATCTACCAAAGAACACAGATTTTAAACACATAATCTCATTTGTGATGCATAGTATGTTAGGGGAAGCACAGGTTTTGGGGACCCAATGCAGAGGGGGTTGAACCTAACCGAGATCAGGGAAGGGCTCCCTGGGGAAGAGGTGTTTAGGTTGAGAGCTGAAAGAAGAGTGGGAGTCAGCCATGAAATGTAAATTGGGACGGGAGTCTGAGTAAGGATTTGAGAGGGAAGAACACTGGGGTCAGAGGAAGCAGCCTGTACAGAGCCCTGGGGGCCAACGGAAGCGAGGCACAGCCCGGGAGCAAGGACAGTGAGGCAGGTGAAGCGCTCTGTGGCCGGTACCCACAGGGCACGTAGGGTCACTACTCATGCCAGGCACGTCTGGTAGCCAGTGTACGTGCAGTAGATCAGTTCCTGTCTTTCTCTTCTGAGAGGAAGGCGTTTTTAACACACCCCTCTCACTGGCCCAGGTACTTCCCGTAGAAAGTTGGCGTTAGAACCAACCGCTTGGCAGGACAGAGGCAGATAATGTCTCATGAAGCAGTGCTCTCTGCCATATTCCACGTGAGGGACTGAGGTTCAGGGAGGGAGGCTCCCCAAAGGTCATACAACTTGTAAGAGGCAGCTGGGAGCTGAACACTGGCTAGTTCGACCCCAGACACGAAATTCCTACGCTGAGAGATTATCAAGTGCCAGATCCTTGGTACCTGAGAAAGGCAGTTGCGGAATCTGTAGGAGTGAGGGAAGTGTGCCACCTTCCGGAGAGGAGCGGTACAGGCCCATGAGGCTCGGGCAGCTGCTTGACAAGGACCCCCATCTGCTGTTTCTGTCCTTAGCACTATTACAGTTTGAGTAAATTACCTTTTATCTGAAACATTGTTTTTCATTATCTGTTGAAGTTTCAACAAATTGTGTCACTTAGCTAAGTGTTGCAATTATAATAGAAAATACTTACCCCTATGTGTATCTGTTCTGGCAAAATCTCTCCATTTGAAGGTTGGGAACCATTTTTCCAGAGCTACTATTTACGTCTTGGCAGCCAGTTGAAATAGAAATCCAAGTCTGTACTGGATTAGTCCAGAGAAAAAACACCTTCTTTGACCCATGCCTTGCTTCGTAGTGAGAAATCAACCTTCTAGTATTTATGTGTAACTGTTTACATATGTCAGACACTCTCAGTTAAAACCTCCCACTTTTTCCACCCTGATCAATAAATACTGGTGGGGGGATGGGGTAGGCAGATTCAGTAACACCATAAAAATTATCCCTTTTTAAATGTTGAATTAAACTCTGTTATATATATATATGTGCTGAAAGTATAAAATTAAGAGTGAAAAATTCAATCTGACTTGCAGTCCCAGCTATAATGGAATACTTGGCATGGACTAACCAGTCTATAGGGAACAGTTATAAAACTGGACAATGTATATGAAGCCGCTTTTCAGTTATTAAAAATTGAATTCTGCAAGGCTAGGCATCTTGAAAGAAGGGAAGCACACGAAGTAATCTCCACATCCACCCTGGCTTCTATCCTAGGGTCTTTTCTAAAAGGTGGCATAAAGGAATGAAGTCAGAATATGGAGAAAACCGAAACTGGGATTCAGTGATGACAAGACAGCTGACATCGGAGGTCAAGCTACTAGGGAGAAAGAAGCCTCACACAGAGATAGACCCGGATTTGAGCGACGGAGTAAATCCCTGGACTTTGGCCAAACGCTTAGCTGCACAGGTAGAAGGGGAGACTCCGTGAATTCTCACACAGGAACTTTCTCCAGAGAAATGGAAACTATTTAAAAGAACCAAATGGAGGGTGCCAGTAATACACTGTGGGGAAAGGACAGTCTCTCAAAAAATGGTGCAAGAAAAGCTGGAGAGCCAAATGCAAAAAGGGTGAAATGAGACCCCTATATTGTACACAAAAATCAACTCAAAATGGGTTAAAGGCTTAAATGTAGTCTTTAAACGGTTTAACTCCTAGAAGAAAACAGGGAAGAGCTTCAAACATTGATTTTGGTAATGATTTCACAGATATGACACCAAAAGTATAGGCAACAAAAGCAAAAATACACTGGGTGACATCAAACTAAAAGGCTTCTGCACAGCAAAGGACACCATCAACAGAGTGAGAAAGCAACTCACAGAATGGGGAAAATATATTTGCAAACCATGTATCTGGTAAGAGGTAATTCCTCAGAAAACCTAAGGATCTCATACAACCGAAAGGCAAAATACCAAATAACTCACTTTAAAAATGAGCAAAGGATTTGAATACGCATTCCTCAAAAGAAGACATACAAACGGGCAACAGGTATAGGAAAAAATGCTCAACATCACTAATCATCAGGAAAATGAAAATAAAAACCACAATGAGATATCGCATTATATTTGTTTTGAAAAGCTATTATTGAAAAGACGAGAAGTAACTAAAGTTGGCAAGGATGGGGTCAAAGGGAAACCTGTGTACTGCTGGTGGGCATGGAAATGGTGCAACCACTCTGGAAAACAGTATGAATAGTCCTCAGAAAGTTAAAAAAGAGCCACCATACGATCCAGCCATCCCATTCCAGGGTTTATATCCCAAAGAATGGAAATGAGGACCTCAAAGCAACATCTGCACCCCCATGCTCACTGCAGCATTATTCACAGTAGCCAAGACATGGGAACAACCCAAATGTCCACTGATGGGTAAGTGGAGAAAGAAAATGCAGCATATACATACAAAGGCTAAATATTATTTAGCCTTAAAAAGAAGGAAATTCTACCATTTGCCACACGTGGATGGATCTGGAAGACCTAATGCTATATGAAGTCAGTCCGTTATAGAAGGACAAATACCGCATAATTCCATTTGTATGAGATACCTGCAACAGTCAAACTTAACAGCAGCAGTAAACAGAATGATAAGGATGGGGGAGACAGAAATGGGGAGCTGTTCAATGGTATAAAATTACAGTTATACGAGATGAATAAGTTCTAGAGATCTGTGGTACAACCAGTTAGCAATATGGTGTTGTGAACTTAAAAACGTATTACAAGGATAGATCTCACATAGTTCTTACCAAAAACAAAACAAAACAAAAACAAACAAACAAAACAAGCAAAGGAACGCAAGGAAGCTTTTGGAGTGTTGGAGGTGGTAGATACGTTTATGTTATCACCTTGACTGTGGTGATGTTATTATGCGTGTACCTGTGTGTTCAAACTCATCAAATTATTTGCACTAAATCTGTGCAGATTTTTGTGTATCAATCATACCTCAGTAAAGCTGGAAACAAATTATACAACCTCAAAATAAATAAATAAAAGAAGTAAGTGGAAATTCTGGAGCTGAAAAATAAAATATGTGAAATGCAAAATTTACTGACTGAGCTTCATAGTAACTTGACCACTGCTGATGGGAAAAAAATCAATAAACTTTAAAACAGATCAGTACTGAAGCACACAGAGTAAAAACAATTGAAAAATAAAGGAATCAGCCTCAGTGACCTGTGGGAAAATCTTGTGGTCTATCATACGTGTAATTAGAGTCCCAGGCAAGGGAAAAGAAACATATTTAAGATATATTAGCTAAAAAGTATTCCAATTTGATAGAAAATATTAACCTGGAGTTCTATGAGGCTTAACTCATCTTGAGTAGTATAAACATGAGGAAAACCATACCTATGCTCATCATAAAAATGTTAATAAAACCAAAGATAATCATGAAAACAGCCAGAGGGGAATAAAAGATGTTACATACAGGGGTATAATGATAAAAATGGTTGGTAAACTTCTCATCTGAACTAATGCTAGTCAGGGAATAGTTGAATGATGGCTCTAAAATACCGAGAAATACTACCAGCCTAGAATTCCACAGCAAGGAAAAATGTTTTTCAAAAATCAAAAGAAAATAAAAATATTTTCAAAATAACCAAAGCTGAGCAAACCAAAAGACCTTAAGTATAAGAAATGTTACAGTACATTCTTCAAGCTGATGGGAAATTCTTGTAAGCAACTCAAACCTATAGGAAGTAATGAAGTATGCTGGAAATCATAAATATGTGAGTAAATATTAAAACTTTTTTTCTTATTTCTTAATGTTTGAAAGACAATAGACTATTAAAAGCAAATATAATAACAATGTATAGCATGTAGAACTAAAATGACAATGGCAGCACGAAGGACAGGAAACAATGAAAAGAAACTGTTTTGTTGTTAGGGTCTTACATTATACGTGAAGTGTACAATGCTAGTTCAAGGTAGAACAAAAAATAAAGTGGTATAACTAAAAAGTCAATACAGATATAGTTGAATACCAAAAGTACTCAATTAATCCAGATGGGAGGAAGGAGGTAAAACAAAAGACGAAAAAAAAAAGGATAAATAGAAAATAAATAGCAAGACTTAAGCCCAATCATACCAATAAATACATTAAACTGATTAAAATACAAAAATTGCCAGACTAGACTAGAAGCAAGATCCTACTGTAGCTGTTTACAAAAGATGCACTTTAAATAGAAAGACACAGACATTTAAAGTGATGGAAAAAGATACATCATGCCAACACTAATCACAAGGAAGAAGAATAAAAAATAAAAGCAATGGTCAATGAGAGAAAACAGAAACAAGAAAGTCAAATGAGCAATCTAAGGGATGCAATATTTAACTAATAGGCATTCTAGAGAAAAGAACAAAGAAAACGAAGAGAAAGAAATGATCAAAGAAATAATATGAGAAGTTTTCCTAGGCTTGAAGGACATACATCTCCAGATAAAAAGGCCCACAAGTGCCCAACATAATAAACAAAGATGCAAATGAACTTAAAGAACACCAGAGATAGAAGATACTGAAGGTTCCTAGAGAGAAAAGTGGAACACATATACAAGTTTTGAAATAAGAATGACATCAGACTTCTCAATCAAATCTTTGGAAATTAGATGACAATGAAGTAATTCCTTTAAAAGCCAAAAAAAAAAAAAAAAAGAAAGAAAAAAGTCAATCTAGAATTCTACTCAGCCATACTATCATTCACTTGTGACACTAGGTAAAAGATATTTTCAGACACGTAAAGTCTCAGAAATTTACTTCTCTCTTTCAAAAAGCTACTTAAGGATGTGCACCATCCAGAAAAGGGAGTAAACCAAGAAATAAGCATTCAAGAAACAGGATGTAACACAGGAGTAAGAGGAAGAAAATTCCTAGGATGGTGGAAAGGTGTCCTGGGTTTCTGGCTGAGCCTCGAGCCTGGTGTATATCCCGCTCAGAGTGGAAGAGGGCAGTAGGGCACAGCAGGAAGGGTATCTCCAAGGGCAAACTGGATCTGAAAGAATATCTGACACCTTTGCCCAGGAAAAATATTTCCTGAGGATGTTTTCCCAGGCTTTCTTTGTAGTTAGGAGTGAACATGTAACAATGTTCTGGTCAGTGAGACGCAAGCTGCATTCTACTGTGTGGAAATGCTAGGAAAACTATTGTTTTCCAGTGAAAAATCAAAGACTAGCTGGTACACTCACTGTGTTATCCTTATCCCTTTTGTCTACTTGGACTGAGGATGTAGCATCTGGAGCACATAGAGGAGCCACCGTGAAACTATGAAAACAAAAGCCACACCCTAAGATGTGGTAGCATAAGGACCAAAAATTCTGGAGCATGGATGATAGAGTGACAGAAGTGTTTCTCAAAGTGTGATGGGTAATGGATCATTTTAAGCAGGACCGTATGCAGATTAGCATTATATAACAGTGAGTTGTGCACACCAAAATTTAATCATTGTTACTGTTTTTCTTCTCTGCTGAAATTACTAGTTTGCTTAATGCACAAACACCCCGAGCTAATAATTGCCACCATCTTCAAAGTAAGGCTAATGTTCAAGGTCCAGTTTTCCATAGATCAGAATGAAAGAATATGGAATTTGTTTTGATGATATGGAAAAATATATAGTAAATCCCAAAGGAAAAATATTTTGAAAATGACTGCTTAACAAACTAGTCGCAGCACAAGGAGAGAAGGGAAGAGATAGGGTAGAATGAAAAATACATTTTTATATGGCCCTATTACATTCACTATATGTCCTTGTACTGGAGAAAAACAACAGAAATAGCAGCTTCTGTGGTTCCAAGATAACTATTTCATCAAAGATAATCTTGCTTCCCAGAATTAAGTGATGGGGAATGATATCTTTTCACCTCCTGAAACTGGTTACTCTTTCAAAGTTCCTCCCATTTGCCTCTTCTCAAAAAGCTTTTGCAAATAAATGAGGTGAGAAATATTATACATCTCTTCTGGTCTCTATGTGACTTCCATATCTAATAACCCCAGATCCTGGGGAATTGAGTGTCCCTCCCCAGATTTAACAAAACAGTAAGAGGTTTTCAGGGAAGTACTGAAGAATTGAATTGCTGGCAGCCAGACCAAAGATTCAACCTCCAGTTTCCCAGATGTGGGTGGGTTCTGTCCACACAGATACCATTTAAATTTAATTTTAAATCTTTGAATTCTACCAAAGAGGATAGATGAACTGTGGGAACTGCTGGCAATTTTCATTACCCACGATATCCTTTTTCTTAGTAAAATGATCCATGCTTCAAAGGTGGAAAGGAAAACATCAACAATTTGCCAGGCACTGTACCTCCTTTAACCCTTAAAACCACCTTGAGGAGTGATGTTAATAATTGGTGATAAGTTGAGGCTCACAGAAATAGGTAACCTGGCCAAATTTACTTTGCTATTGAATGGTTGGAATTGGAACCCAGATTTGCCCAACCCCAATTTTTTTTGCTATTCTTCTACATTGGGAGTTCGGGGAACTTCGTTGCTGTAGAATTTCACCCAGGGAACTGCCAGTTCTTTTGTTGACAGATTGACCATAGGGCCTTTCAGAAGTGATCATTGGACTGACGGTATTAGCTGCTTTTTTTAGACTTACTGATTGACTGCCTCTGTGTGAAAAAAGTCCTCTACTGTAAGTGAGAACACAAAAGAAATAGCAGGAAGATCTTTAGTTTCAAGGTACTCAAATCTAAGTGAAAGAAGAGAACATGTAAATAAAAGCCATTTATTTTGTCACCAGATACTAATTTATAAGCTTGAGGCAGCCTGATTACCAGTTTTTTTTCTTATTCTAAAGCTAATAATTATACATTGTAGGTAAGACCCATCATTTGTTTCAACTCTTGTTTTCAATGCATGTGTGTGTGTGTATATATATATATATATATAAATATATATATAATTTATTTATTTATTTACACATTTAATTGAATGATATTTATATATACTTGAATATACCATTTTATTCAATACTTATCATGAGCATTTGGTAAAATGGAATTAAAATATGATGTTAATAGTGGTATAATACTCATAGTATTATAATTTATTACCTATATATTAGACATTTAGGTTGTTTCCAGTATTTTTATTTTTTATAAATAGTATTGCATGGAACACCCTAGGCCAAAAATCTTTACCCATGTCTCTACTTATTGACTTAGGATACAGTCATTCAAGAGGAAGTGAGAATAAATTTTTGGAGACTCTTGACACATTTTGGGAAGACATAAAATGGAGATTCCTCAGCAAAATTGTAGTGCATCACTTGGGGGATCCTTCCCTAGGGGTTAAAATACCACATTATGTCTCCAATTCACTCACCAATTTGATTTGCATTCTTTGCTTCTTTGATTTCCCCAAATAGAGTTCCTACACACTTGAAGGCTCACTTTCTGATGATGTCCGGTGCCATTTTGCATTATTTTACTTGTAAAGTTTTACCATCACCTTTTGTGATTAAAGTGTGGTTTGATAGAGTTGGAATTCTTGACTGTCTCCATATTTTCTACCTAGGCTCCATACAATCTCACTGCAACTGCGATATCAGAGTGCCTTGAGTCTGGGAGGGGTCTTTCAAGTTCTCACCTACTGAGGTCTTATATTTAGCATTCTAGGCACCTGCAAGAGGAAGAAACTAACACTGATGGGACTTCAGAGCATAAACCCATCCAACTTGGGATGGCATGTCTACATTGCACGCCTGTCACCAGTCTTAATATATCTTGGTATAATAAATTGTGAATTGTTATAATTCGTAAATAATAAATCATCCTGGAGGGAATTATGGATGATATAATTTGAAGTTAGTTCAGTAAGTACACTTAAACTTTGTGAAAAATTATTCTGATAAGCTGGTCCTAAGATGTCACATTCTTTATTCCCACAACGTTAGTAGGAGAGCCAGTTGGCACGTGAGGGCAGTAGGCTCCAACCAAGCTCCTTGGGAGCTTCCTAAGTGTAATCTGCAACAGCCTCATATGTGGAGGGCAGGGAGAGACCAAGGAAAGAGGCAGCCCACTCCAGATTGGCAGGTGGCAGGGTTAACAGGCAAGGGAATTTAGATACGCGGCTTATCTTGGGTTACTGCAGATGAGTAGATCTCCATATGTTATTTAAATGTTTATATAGAGGACTTAACTGGGCTCAGTCACATACACCATCCATATGGCCTTGATATCACAACACTGTCTCAAGGCTGTGTCCGTGGGGCAGCCTCCACGATGGGGGAATGCGAGCAGAACCCACATTCCAAGGGTATGGGAAGGGGCTGAGGAGCCTCCGATGGCTGGAGTCCAGCTCATGAGTCAAAAGGCAGCCATGTCTTCCAGATGACCTCCCCCAACATAAAAACTCCTAAGATTTTCTAAGCCAGGCTGGTCTCTGTCTCACTCCATTGCTTCAGGGACCCACGAGTGCTCTGAAGGAGTGCTTTGATATTGGTAAGGATACATATTGCCAAACTGCTTTGTGGAAATGCATGAATTTGCACTTCCATCATAAGAGCATGTGATAGTTAGCTCAGTTATATACTCACCAGCACTGAACGTTATCTTTAAAATCTTTGATACGTTGTTAATTGTTTTCATGGAGTTCTGTGGCTCATGCTATTGGGGACAACCTAGAGCCGACAGGCTGATCAGCCAAGATGAACAGGGCTAGCAAAGACTAGCCAAAGAAACTGGGGGTAAAAGAGGATTGGCAATGGGAAGAGAAAATGATGATTTCTGTTTATGATAAAGTAACTTTGGACTGTCTGTGGGACATCCAAATGGTGGCATCCAGTAGGGCACTGGGTACTTGTGTGCGGAACTTAATAAAGAGGTGTGAACTGTAAATACAGTGTCAACAGTGTTAATATATGGTAAGTGGTCAAAACCTTGAGTAGAAGTGTGATTGTCTAAAGAGAATTCAAAAAGGGGAGTTACAAGAGGAATCTTGGGAAATATCAACATTTAAGGAGCTGAAAAACAGGAAAAAACAAATGGCATTTTTTATGAACAGCCAAAGAGGCAAAAAGAAAACTCAATACTGTCATTAAAACTAAGTAAGAAGACTTTTATAAAGGAGGGAATGGTGTGAATGTCCCAAAGAAAAAAAATGGGTAAAGTGTTGGCGATTAGGAGATGGGGTTTTAATGATAATAGTTAATGTTTTGCAATCAAAGAAAGCCCTCATCCTGTTCTGCCTCTTCTCTTTTGGGTTCCCCAAGGACGCTATGCATGAGGTACGAAATAATCAAATCGCCATTTTATTAAGGGCCAAGTCAATGCCAATAACTCAAAATGCCGCTCTGGTGGGGATAGGGTGGACCTCTGGCTTTAGTTTGAAGAATAAAAGAGATTTCCTTCCCTGTGTTTCCTCACCTTCCCTACGCTGGTCAAATCTAAGGCTTCGGATGTTACCAACCTCTGGCTGCCTGCCTGATGGGAGGATGCTTAGGTGAGCCAGACCTGACTGCTCTTCCTTAGGGAAGCCGGAGTCCACTTAACCCATCAAACCACATGGAGGGGAAAAGGTTGCTCCGAGAAATACTGTGTATTTTGTGGTCCAGAGACTGCACCCCGTGGCCACGAAGCAGCTCTGCCTCCTGGGCATACACGCAGGTTCTTGAAAGATTGGGAACCATGGCTTCTTGTGGCATCTTGTCCCCTTAATATGAGGAAGCAGATTCCCTCTACTCTCTATGGACTCAATATAAGTACAGCTCAGAGTAGCATTAGAAAATGATCATCTCCTAAGACTAGACCCCTTTATTCGTGAGGATGCATTCTAAAGCACTGTTGTTTCTTAGAATTTTCTGTGATGATGGGAATGCTGTAAAAACCTGTGCTGTCCAATAAGGTAGCAACTAGCTATGTGTGGCCATTAAACACTTGAAATGTGCTTAGTGAGAATGAGGAGAAATGTTTAACTTTTACATAATTTTAATTAATTTAAATTTAAATTTAAATAGCCACATGTGGGTATTTGTATCAGACAGTAAAGTTTTAGGGATTTCAGAAAATAGTGAAACGGCTGATCCTCATGATAGACTTTACTCTTTTATCCTGTTGATTTTTATTTGACCTGTATCCCCAGTTATTTTAGGTCTACTATTAAAGGAGTGGATTAATACTCATGCAGACCTGATAGAACTCATGAAGCCTCAATTTTCTTGTCTATAAAATGGGAACACTAATAACCAGTGATCTATTGTGGAGATTAAATGACATAATTGAATAATAAATTCCAAATGCACAAATAGCTTTCTCAATTGATTTGCAAATTGTCGGTTTTCTGCCTTGATGGTTGCAATTTAAGGTTCAAGCCCTCTGGTGGCATCCATAAATCACTGTTCTCAGGTCAAAGCCAATCCCCAGAGCTCAAGGATGTGCAGATGGTGGTAATGGTGGCGAGAAGCAACCAGGACCTAAAGAAGGGAGACCTGAGGGAGCCTCATGTGATAAAGCTCCCCTAGAAACTCAGAGCCAACTAGGTAAAATCTGATTTCGGTTCTGCCAACAGTCCTTCAGGGTCTGGCTCTCTGATAAACAGGAGGAAACTATCTGTCGAGGGAGTCAAAAATACTCTGTCCCTCAGAACCTGGGGACGTCCTCTATCTGGGTGAGGGCTGGGGATTGTGGCCATCCACTCATCAGAGCCTCCCAGATATGGAAAGGAGTGGATTTTGGAGGGTAGAGCATGCATGAATTTTCAGAAATGAGAAAGAATTAATCAATGAGCATCTCACTCATCAGGAATAGCTTATGAATACCATCCTCCTAAGGCTGAGGATGAATTAAAGAAATTTATTTTGAGATTATAATTTTGACAAAAATTCAAGCAAACCAGTGATAAAAGAAATCCTTTTGGCTCAAGGAATTCTCCAATGTGTGTGTGTGTGTGTGTGTGTGTGTGTGTGTGTGTGTGTGTATTCACTGTCCCCCATGGTGGAATGAGGTCTGAGAACCAAATCCTTCCAGCATGACTAACTCCTAGGTCACTGGCTGAATCCAATGGCCTTGTTCAAGGCTGGTTGCCATTACTGGGGAATGCCTTTTGTCCCTGAGGATTTTTTTGCCTTAAAAAAATAAAGTTATTTACGTGTTCCATTAGCTGAGAGCTGGAACGGACTTTAGAAATTATTTAAATCCTTCCCATCGTATGATGCTGTGGGCAATAGAGATTGTTAGTGAAAGGTACAGCTCTTCCCCATTGTTTTCTCCTGTTTATTAAAGCATGATATACTGATTATAGAAATATTGGAACGTATAGAGAAGTGTGAAGGAGAAAGGAGACAGAGGAGGAAGCAAAGGAAAATTAAGAGAAGGAAAAGAGAGGAAGGAGAAGGAGGAGGAGGAGAAGAGTTAGAAGATCCTTGCTATTCTTAGTAGAGAAGTTGCTAATAACAAATATTTTCCCCCAAAACGTGGGCGGGAGGGGGCGGTAAGTCACAAGCACTTCTCTTGCCTTTCTTTGCTGGTATGGGCTGATTTTCGCTTGGCACAGTTGCGGGGGTGTCCCATCCTGGAGGGACTGTGCATATGTCTGTGTAGTGCTGGGACAAAAGGTACCATCCCAGGGTGGGTGGGTCAGAGGCCCTAAGACAGTCCAGCAGGAAGATGCCACACTCCATCCTGGTGAACCTCATGTACATGGACCACTGGGGCCAGGATTGGAGGCAGGCTGCCTGGCTGCCTGTGGCCAGCTCTGGACACTTTATGTTTTTCGGTCTGCAAGGGGTCAGGACCAAATCAGCAGGTCTCGAGAAGCAGATAGGCTCACGCCAGTGAGCTGCCGTGTGGGAAGTCATCTGGGACACAGGGGTTCCCAGGGGAGCAGGGTTGGGTTCTGTGGTTAGGTGTGCTGGTGCTCAGAGCACTTGGGGTGCACATTTGGTTTGGGTCTGATTTTTGTAATGTGCTTTTTCCTCTGTGCATGGTGATCATCAGCAGCATGATAGGGAATACTCTCAGTCTGTTTCCATGAGGCAATAGATTTACACATAGCTACCCGGTTTCACATAGCCTAAGTGTTTGCAAGCTGGCCATGACATAGAGGAAGACTAGCCAGTGGAGACAGTTAATCAGTCCTTGACTTTGGTCCAATGACACAGTATTCTAGTTAGCAGAATAAACCACCCACACCCTTATGAAACTGTTTGTATATACCCTTCTGCTATCCCTCTTATTTATTATGAATAATTATTCCCATAGTTGTGAGAGGTAAGGCTTATCTCTACCATTTCTCAGTGTAAACAACCTGGAAGATTCATTCCTAGTTGCCCTTTTCCACCCAGGGCTACCATCATCTGCTTTCTAGCCTTGAGACACTCTGACGTTCTTTCACATCTTCAAACACCACACAACTTTCTGCCTCAGTGCCTTTGCACATGCTTTTCCCTCTTCCTGGAAGGGTTGCTCTCTCTCTCCCTCTTCTGCACACTAATCATTTGCTGCAGTCAAAGTGACATTTCTTCAGAAAAGCCTTTGCCCAAACTCTCAGACTAGGTCCAGTCTCCATTTGCGTGCTTCTGTAGGTTTACTGTGTATTACTTATTATGGAGAAAGAAGTAAATTAATATTGTGTAGTTTTTCATTTGTCTGAAAGATTTTCCATAGTAAATGCCTTAGCAGCAGAGCTCTGACTGTCTTCTTCATGCCCAGTGCCTTGTCCTGGGCCCGCAGGTACTCACTGCCATCGGGATGGAGGTGCCTGGCACAGGGGCACAGAAGGTGGGTCACACAGGGCACCACAGGTGGGCCCACTCTACCTGAGCTCGAACCCTAACACCAGGGGCAAAACTTGCACTCATTTTCATCTACCCTGGAGAAACTAGGTAGAGCTCTAGAGAGGATTTTTATTCACTCCTTAATGCTGAAATGATTATCTGAAGAAAACTACTTGATATAAAAATAGACTATCCAGCCTTGTGTGCATTAAGCTCTTTTCTTCTGGTAATAATAATTCCAACGCTTTACTTTTGCACAACACTCCTGAGTTTGTTTAGAAAACTCACGGGCTAAGTTTACTTACATAAATGTAGTTCTTTCACATATGTCATCCCAATTACAGATTAAATGACAAATGATGCTTTTCTGGATCAAAAAAATCTATATTAAGGGGAGAGTGTGGCTGGGAAGTACCTGAGATTCAGTGGAGGCCTTGGGCAGTGGTGGCTGCTGCTGGAACTGGAGATGGTCCCTGGGCTCTCAGCTTTATCCCACGTGACACTGGACCCTGGAGAAGTTGGGCCAGGAGTGTGTCCATTCTTAGTGAACAGGTAGGGAATGAGCCTTTGACCAGGGGTCCTCCATTATGGAGTTCAGATCATATACTCTCAAAGTTATTTACATAAATAGTGAGGATAGATTCAGTGTACTAGGCACTTCGCAATTAATTATCTCATTTAATCCTCACAGCAGCTCTGAGACGGAAGTATTATGATCCTAACTTTCCATATGGGGAAACTGAGCTAAGTGAAGGCAAATAACTTGTCCACAGCTCCAGTTAGTACATGGCAGTGGCAGAATTTGAACCCTGGTCTAGCAATCCTTGAAGCCCTTTAGCTTAGAACCTCCTCCTTCACTCTCACACCATCTCCCCGGATCCTATTGTCTTACCCTGTTTCCGTCTCGTTCCCAAGGGAATCCCCCCCCCACCGAACTATTCCCAGAAAGTCCAAATTCTTGTTTCTTTACCAAGAAAAACCAGCTAAACCATAGAAGAACGAAAGGGCCCTTCAGCAACAGGATCTCTGTGCCTTAGAAAAGCAACTGTGGCAGTTGAATGTGATACTTTTTCTCTTCTCCCTTACATAGTATCTCAACATTCAGAACAACTCTGTGAGATGGCTAGTATTACTCCATTTTACAGGAGAGAAATTTGTGTCCTATGAAGATAATTTGCCCAACACTGCACTTTTACGTGGCGGAGATAAAATTTTTAATCACATCTGTTTGATTATAAAACTACTGTTCTTCCTTGCTATTCTCACAACGTACCAGAAATCCCAATATCTCTATTTCTAACCGTGGTTCTCTGAACTGACTCATGCCCTGGGCCTCTGGGAGCAGTGAAAATGCTTTTTCAGTCCATGTGTGCTGAGTTTGGGTTAGGAAAGCAGGTCAAAGGCAAGATGCCTTGGAAATAGGAACCGAGCTGGCATTCCCTCCTGTGCCTCTTCATCGGTGAGTTTCTGCAGCGGGGAGGTGCCGCAGCAGACCGGCTGGTGGTTGATCCGCCTGGCCCCAGCCGGTCCTTCTGCAGCCCTCTCCCGGTGAGCAGAGAAAGAAGCCAGAGAAACAAACAAGCAACTGCTACTTATTATTTTATTTTCCTTTCTTAGCCTTCTGGTGGCTTTGTCCGGAGGGCAAGACTCAGGAAAGAGAATGTAGTACGGGGGATAACGGGACCACAAAGTCGCCTCTAGCCTGTATGCCCTGGTTTCCTTCCTGCCGCCGGGCTCCTGCACATTGCACTCCAGCTCCCTCCATGAGCGCGAGAAGGGCTGTGGAGATAGGCGTGCAGCAGGTTTTGCGACTCCTGGGAGGGCTGCCTGACAGACCTGAATCGGCTTTTCCAGCAGGCTAAGTAAAGAGGAGCTGGTGCTGAGCCGTGGCTTCGGCACATCAGAGGCCAGGTCCAGCCCCACAGAGCCCAAGGCGATCCCTTCCCTGGTCTGGTCCTCCCGCGAGTTTCTCCAGATCCAGAGGAGCTGGTGCGGTCAGTGAGGGGGCAGTCCCCGGCTTCATACAGTTCCTCTGTTCGGCACTAACCAGGGTGATAGGCCCAGGAAGGCTCCCAGACACACCTGGCCATGTGCAAACAGCAGAAGATGCACATAATTATATCATTTTTTGGCTCCTGTTTTATCACCTAAGAAGAGCTCACACAAGCAGCTTTACCATGTGTCCAAAATTCAGCTCAGGTTCAGGACTCTGTTTACAATGGATTGCTTCCTTCATATAATGTTGGTGAAACAAACAGCAATCATCCACTTGAGAGCTGATTCCTGGGGCGAGAGAGCCATCTGCTGGGTCTGTCTTACTGTTGAGAGCAGTAAGGAAAGAAAGAGTCCCACTTAGACTGAAACAGGGGGCAGCATTTCTCAAAGGTGGCCTTTGGGAAAAGTCATGGTGATGCCAGGGTTCTTCTTTGCGGAGTCAAAGAATGAACTTTGCAAACACTCAAGGTAGGAGAGCAAGGCAGAGGCTTTTATTTAGAGACAAAGTGAGAGGACAGAGCACCTGGCTCAGGCCAGGAGGGGACAAGAGAGTCCCAGGGTGGTGCGTTGTCTAGGGGTTTTATAGGCTGTTGAGAGACAAAGGGCTAGGGATGTACACCTGCTAAGTGGTCCCAAAATGTTTATCTTTGAAGAGAGACATTAAGTTTCTTATTAGTCTTCCTAATTATTTACAAGAATTTTACTGCTCTGATTTCCTCCCAGGATAGCAGCTTCCTGGTCTGGGTGCACATCACTTAAGACTGCCTGCTTTGCTCCCAGGTTGGGCTGAGTTATTGTCTGTTTGTTAAAGATTATGTTAAGAAAGTTACTTTTTAACAAATTGGCTTTTAAAATGCAATGTAGTTTTCAAGATGGCATCCTTCCTGTTTTTACTAGGTTGTTTGGGGCTTTCTTCCTACATTGCCCAGGTTGCAAATCATTTGTTTAGGGCTGGAGGAAGAAAAGCAGCGCCTGGGTAAAGCCAGAAAAACAAGCTGGGCCCCCAGCAGGCCAAAGCAAATCCCACAATGGGTTATCTTGCTTTGCTTTTCCCGGAGGCCCTCACCCTACTCTGTCTAAGCCCACTGTCCCTGCCCCAGTGGCAGTCTGAGAGGTAAGTGCAATGGGCACTCGGATCCCATCTCTGCAGTCTGATAGTGGAAGGTGTCCATGGATGTCAATGCGTGAGAGCCAAAGGCCATGTGTGAGAAGACCCCGGCGTGCTGGTCATGTATCCTGAATTCCTAGAACAGTCCTGATTTGGTTAACTGTGATTCTTCTCCGTGAAAGTTGTTCACAAAATATGGAAGTGAGGTTTAATCTGTCTCCATAGGAACTTTCGAACACAGAAAAGCAAGTCAAACATATATTTGTCTTGGACCGATTGGTTGTATTTTTGGTTCAGGTAGACCCAAACCTCAGGGCAGGAACAGCTGCCGATTGAGATCTGGGTGGAGACGGTGATGTGATTGCCTGGAGCCACCCCGGAGCTCTCTTTGGATGAAGTGGCCCAGGGAGGCAGGTTTAAACCTCATTAGGGTGGCACTGCAACAAGCGGGACAGGAGGTCAGGCCCAGCACAGGGGGAGCGTGAACATTTACAGTCACCACTAAAAGAACCTTTGCTCTGTGTGTACTTGGTGATTCATTCCTAACCCACTTTTAAAAATAATTGACTTTGGCATTTACTAAAATACATGCATGCAGGAAGAGGTGAGGGGAGTCTAGAATGGCCAAGCTGCTCTCACGTCAGTCTGAGGGCCTATTTTACACATACGTACAACTCGATATCCTCTTGACCCTCTGACCTTTCCAGGAGCATGCAAGTGAGGGGACCCCTTGGATCCCAAGTAAACAAATTTCCAGGTCTGATAATAGTATTGAAGAGTAACTCAAGTATATGTTTTGAAAAGAGGAGGAGTAATAGGAAGTAAAGCCAAATAAACCTTTGAAAAGAGATTAGAATATGTATTTTTTCGAAAACAGGGTCGGCACACTAAACCAAGTATAATATATGCCTTAAAGGAGACTGAGATACTCATTTAAAAATCTGGGAATCACAGTATTTGGTTGAAGGGCACTGGGGAGATGGCGTTGAAAGAGTAAAAATTAAAAGTATTGATTAGCTGTGTTGCTAGCTTGCTGGAGGGGAAGGGGTGATGCTCTCTCTGCTCTCTCTCATCATTCCCACCCCTGTGGTTCTCAGAGTCCACACATTTATACCTGCATGTGTATTAAGTTATAATTATGTCTTTGCGAGGATCGTAAATGTTACTATCAGGTTTGAGACCCCTGGGGATCATGAAATGGTGGTGACTGGCAGGCAAGAAGACCTGTGGGTGGGCAGCCACAGACTAGAACTGTAAACAAGGTAAATTCAACACTTACCATCCTAACTCCCTGAGATTTTTAAAAAATGCACTTTATTTTTTAGGACAGTTTTAAGTTCACAGTAAAACTGAGTAGAAAGAACAGAGAGTTCTCCTATGTTCTCCGTCCCACACACATAAAACCTTTCCTGCTATCAACAGCCCCACGGATACATCCTTCTCACTCCAAGTCCATTGTTTATGTTAAGGTTTTCTCTGAGTTCCCTATTTTTCATGCAGAGTCTAATATGCAACAGCAATATCAATACCAGTATCCACATCAGGCCAGCCACAGGTGAAGTAGCCTCCAGAGCACGTCCGTTTGTCTCTGCAAAGCCCTTATGCTCGCTGACAGCGCTGCCAGGGCCTATGCCCAGGGCTGTCTGAGATTCCCCATTTTAGGCCCCGTGCTGCCAAGGCAAGTCCAGTGTCTGGACTTTTTCCAGATCCCTTCCCACATCAGAACTTTTAATTATGTCTCATTTCCCTGGGAAGAGGTTCAGTGCTCTTCAAGGTCGTATCTAGTTATTTATACACGAGTGTGGGCTGGGTGCTAATAAGTGATATCTTGGCAAGACAGAGCTCTAGAAGATAATGCTTACCCAAAGGCAGGACACTTTGAATCCTGTGAATTTCAAGAAGCAGGCTCAGGCAAGCCAGAGGAGTAGATACTTCTGGCCTGGCAAGCTGTGGAGTACTTCTTAAATCATACCAGAGGGGCCACTGCTCTCCTATGCAAAGAGAGAGCCCTGTACCTTTCACATTTTCATGTGTTCTTTACTACTTCAGATTTGAAATGCAGGGGGTAGGATTGTCCAGAATGACCCTTTGTCTCCCTGCCTCCATTCCTTCCTTTCTCCTTTTTTGCATTTTACAGGTGGGAATGCGAACAAATGCCTCCCTCCAGCTCTCCTCAGGTGGCTGACCTTTGGGCAATGGTGTGCTGGCAATGTTGAACAGCTGGCCTTCTGAAAAAAAAAAAGTGAGCTTATGAATTTATTATGAATTTTACCGATATAAAGAGACTGTGGCATATCATTTATGAATAATAATAAAACACAAATTGTAAATTCCATATAGATTTTCACAAAATGCTTTTGGTGCTTTTTGCTGAATTCATGTATCTGTAGCCAACCTGGGGTTGCAGTTCAGCCACGATATGACACATAGAGTTGCATCCCAATCTGATAAATCTTTTCCCAGGAAATTTATTGTCATTACAGGTGTTATGCAATCTACATTTTACTGACTATTTATTACCTTTATAAAAATTATGACCATTAAACTGAGAGCTCTTTTAGCTCCGGTAATAGTCATAATGTAATTTTTAAAATAATGGTTTTGTTTAAGAACTGGCTTGCAAAATTCCTGAACGTTTCACAATTGGCTCTAGAGAGCCCAGCCGGCTCCAGCACCAGCACACCTCTGCCTTCGGGACTGGCAACCATCTGGCTTGATTCCCTTCAAATCTGCTTCCAGGCAGGGCTAGGATGTAGGACTCAGTAGTCCAAAGCACTAAGTGGTGTTTACTGTCTGTTGCCCTGCACCATGAAGAGCCCGTTGACAGCTTGCTAACTTTACACTGTGAGATGCCTGGAAACCATCGACCAGCACAGGTGGGGGCCTCTGGAGAAGGATATGAGCCTCTTTACAAAGTGATACAGCTTCTTGCCAACCATGCCCTTATCTCCCAGCTTGGGCAGAGATGCTAAACCCTCTAACTGGGGAGAAAGCATGGCTCAGGCAGGAAGGGAGGGCAGGAATTGAAAGCAGGTGTTTTCTGTCCATTTTTCTTAAGCCTCAAGACTTTCTACCTACCTGCTTGGCACAGTGTCGGTGAGAGGACAGGGTGGCTCTCCAGTGATCAGTGGGACAATCACAATCCAAACGCAGCTCCTTTTCTGCCTGTCTGGCACTCTGTTCTTCACTGAGTCTGGTTTGTCACAAAAATCAGTTCTAGGGCTAAGAAGATTTTTTAAATGACCGAACCTATAAGTAACACCAACCTGCTTTTGAGGGAGAAGAGTAGGAAAGGATCCAGATGTGTTTCTTACTTTTGTTTATTAATCTCCCTTCCAGGAACCTATAGCTCTATGTCTCCTTGTAGTGGGAGCACAGTCTCCCCTGAGACTTGACTGATGAGCACACAATTTCCCTTTGCAGATTTCCATTAACTCGGCAGACAGTCAATTGCCCTAATGTTCAGTTTTGTGTTTTTGCCAGTCTGATTGCAGTGAGTTGCATTTAATTTCTCCTGTTATTAATGCTACTGTTATCAATACTATAACTTCAGGAAGGACGATGAGGAGACAGAGCAGGAATATGGGGGGCAAGGAAAGCGACAGATAATAAATATTAAGTTACTTAAATAAATCAGAGTATTTTTTAATTGAGGTAAAATGCATTTAACATAAAAATCACCATTTTAAACATTTTATAGTGGGTAATTCAGTGGCATTTTGAACATTCACAATGTTGTGCAACCATCATCATAATCTAGTTTCAGAACATTTTCATCATCCCAGAAGGCAACCCTGTACCCATTAAGCAGTAGTCACCCCCCTTCTCATTCCTTTTCCAGCCTTCCCAGCTCCTGGCAACCACTGGTCTGCTTCTTGTCGCTATGGATTTTCCTATTCTGGATATGTCATATAAATGGAATTATACAACACATGGCCTTTGTCTGGCTTCTTTCCCTTAGCTTAATATTTTCAAGGCTGATCCATGTTGGAGCATGTAGTGTAAGTTACTTTTGAATAAAAAAAAAATGAGGGGAAAATCACAGACCCACTTTACCTAGCTGGGTATCTCCTTTCACCCAGTTTTGCTTGGGGGTCTGTGAGAGAAAGAATGCCATTGCAGACCTCTGATTTGGTGCCTTATTGGTCCCCAGGAAATGGGAAAAGGGGATTAAAAGAAATTAAGTCTATATATCCCATGTCAACAGCTCTTCTTCCAGGGGTGCCAGGGTAACTATTTCTTTAGTTTTAATCATATTTTGGCTTGTAGTTATACATACGTAATGAGCATTGTGTTATCAAAGTCTTGGTTCAGTTATACTCTGTGAGTTATACTGTCTCTTTAATTTGTTTTATTTTCCAATAGCCATGGAAAAGTGCAAGATAAAACCATGGCATTGCAGGACTGAAGGTTATAAACAAAATCCTATGAGCTGAACAGAAAGATGGGTAAGATCTCAGTGACTTCACCTCTTTGTGAAACAAGCTCTAAGCTCAGCAATTCTGACAAGAGGATGATAAGATAAAGATCTTTGTTTAAACATTTCCTGGTGGCTCTGTGCCTCATCACTAATATCTACAGTAGGAAAAGAGTCACTTAGTGGGTTCCTGTTTATCCTTCTATTGGCACTTTTTCTCTAAACTTCTTCATGGATTGTAAGTTCTTTGAGGGAAAGACCTATGTCTGATTCATGTTTCTGTAACCAAATCTCTTGATGGTTCAAAAGCCCCCATCTGTGTAATAATAGACATCTCTTCATGTTGTTGTATTATTCTAAGTAATTAATATTGACTGCAGGAACAAAACAACCTCAAGGATCTCAGTGGTTTGACACAATAAATGTTTATTCTTTTCTCATTTCACAACTCAAAATAGGTCTGGCAGTTCTCCTCCAGGCAATGACTCAGGGATTCAGGTGTCTTCTGTCTTTTGGGTTTGCTCCTCTGCATATCATCTGAATTGAGGTGACCAGCAAGCAAAGAGAGATCAGGCAGAGGTTATCATGGAGATTTTAGGGTCCATGCCTGAGATGGCCTGCATCACTTCTAGTTATGCTCCATTGGCCACTGCAAAGGCTGGATAAGGCCCTGCCCTGGCCACTGAATAAACCCAGCAGCTGCTGTAAGGGCTAGGGGCATTGGGATTTCTTCCTTGTTATTATCTAAAGGAAATCAACAGGCCAATCCCAAGAACCCTGAAAAACAGTGAGATGATGCCCAGATGTGGCCCTCTGGGTCCCACTCCCACCAGCAAAACCCCACCATTGGCTTTGGCTCTAGCTTTGGCCCTGTCTCTCCTTTCCTCCCTGCACTGAGCCCACAACTGAGCAAAGCCCTGGTGTTTGTTTTCCCAGCTGAGTCAGAGGAACACCACATAAGGCGCACAGTCAGTCTACTCTAATGCAAGCATTGCTAAACTCTGTCCAGCTTGCTTGCAGCTTTCTCATCTGCTTGAGGTTATGTCCTGCATATCCCCTGCGGCCATCCTTGAGGTCTCAGCAGCCGTTCTACTTGAGCAACTGCATTTCCCCAGAGCAAGTGATGATTTGTCGGATGATGGGTCTAAGCTCATATTTAACAAGTCTTACAATAAAATAGGCTTTATAGGACCATGAAAGGCAACTGAACCTTTTGCAGCTGGCAAGTTACAAACCATACCTCCTAGAAGAGAACCTCTGCTCCGTTTTTTTTTTCTTTTTTTAGCCTAAGGCTCATTGAGTGACAAGGAAGAAGATTCCACTAAAACACCTTCAGCAAAAATGTGGTATGTGGACGATTTATTATACAGCAACAGGATCCAAGTGTCGGAGGTGAGGCTGTCTCACGCGGTCTTGGCAATTAGCAATGAGGCTCATTCGTGCTGTCGCACTCTGCCTCGGTTTCCTCTCCAGAATTGGACTTGGCTTCTCCATGCACAAGATGGAAAGATGGTACCCAGGTATCCAGGTTTATAATATTATTATATTTCAAATCAATTTAAATTACTCAATTCAGCACAATATCCAAGTTTACATTATTTCAAGTCAGATAGCCATTAATAATTTGAAAGTGTCTCTTAGCCCCAGTAATAGTGGGTTTTCTTTTTTAAACCACACAGAGACATTTACTGGAAAAACATCCCTTTTTAAAATTTCACACAGCCAAGCCAGTTAAAAACTTCACTCCTCAAACCAATGACAATGTAAACAAGAACTCGTTAAAGAAACCTCATCGTGACTACGTTTTAGGGCCTGATCACTTTAAATCCATGGGGCCATTAATGAACATCAACCCAGTGTCTCTTTTATAATCTACAAGCCGTTTTTCCTACAGCAAAAAGGCGTAACATGTTTCCTTGACTCAGCTGATATATTTAGAAAAGAAATTAGGATGTTTTCCTTTGCTGTAACAGGCAGACACTGCATTTCTCATTGCGGTCAGGATAGATGGAATGACTGCTGTCCTTCTCTTTCACACATTTTCTCAAGAGTCTGGCAACTTGATAGTTCACACAAGTCATTACAGAGGGCGGGAAGTAGTCTGGGTCTGCTGTTGAGGCGAATGTCTTCTGAGCAATTGTCAAAGGTGGATTCGAACTCTAGAAGCCCCCTGCAGGTAGTCTTGGGCTGCCTGCCACAAACTGGAGATATAACCTCTGCTGCCCATTATCAGAACTACTGAGAATCACAAACATGAACTTCACAGCCGACCACCATGAGTACAACCCTGATCTGGCCCGCAGCCTCCCGCCAGTTCCTTTGCATCCCACACATCTGCTTTCCTCCCACACGGGAGCTGATCCAGTTCTGGGTAGAAGTACTGAAGAGGTCTGAGTGGGAAGACCAATTCAAATCCATCTCTGAAAGAATCATGTTGCCTGGAAACACCTTCCTTTAGTGCCTGGAATATAACCAGTCTCAGATATTCCTCTAAATTATGGATAGTGGCTGGTATATGCTTCCCTTCTTTCTTCAGTTCAATGTTGGGAAACTGGGGCAGAGTGAAATCCAATCCTAGATCTTCAATTGAGCAGCCATTTGTAGTCAGGGTTTCTAATGCCTGTTGCAGACTCTTCCATCTGAGATTTAACTTATTCAAATCTCTTCTTCTGTCTGACAAGGTCTTCTAACACTGATCTGGCTGGGTCAGTGTCAAACAAAATGTGCAATGTCAGTGAAGTTTCTTGCCTAGCATCCACTCGTGAAAGGATAAGCCGGGGGAGGTCCACCAATCTGAAATCCATGATAACCTTGGCCATTAATTTTCCTAAGAAGCGAAACATTATCTTAATCTTGCAATATGAGCTGTCTTAGCTATCCTACCAAATGGAGGTGCAAACAGGCCCTGGAGGCTTTCAATATACCTGGTCCCTTCTTGGCTTCCTTTTGGATTGCTAAGAGTTACTTCTTCGCCTCTCCAGAGACCCAAGTCAGCTCTCCGTAGTTCCTGAGATCCAAGTGCATAAAACCCCAGGGCAGGCCCAAGACCTGTACCAACCCCATTTCCATCCTGGATTCCTGACATGGCCCGACAGCTGCCAAGATTCCTGCATCACAGACTCTCCTTGTTTCAGCGGCTCCTCTCTGTTCACAGTACATTTTCTTCTCTCTGGTCTAGGTGCAACTCTGCAATCCTGAAACTCAGACTGGTTGATTTCCAGGTTGGTATCAAGCAATCTTTGTATTGCTTGGTCCTGATCAAACAGAGTTATATAAAAAAGCATTTGCCGAGTATCAAAAGGGAAGAAAAACGGGCAGGTCTTTCCTGGCTCAGTAAGCCACCTTGGGGTGTGCCTGTCGTGATTACTAATGGACCTGGAATCTGCCTATTTTCTTTTGATGTCAAATTACTGCTCATAAATTCACTAGTTGGAACACTCTCCTTGCCCACTGTGTTATCGTGCAAGTGATACCAGTATCGACTGACGGCATGTAAAACTCTTAAAAGAAGAATCACATCTGATGTCTTCAAAAGTTGTATGTTCAGGTGGTGTGGGTATGAGGTAAACTACTAATGGATTTGATACTGATGGACACACTCCACCATGCCGTAGCTCATGCTTTTGTGCATTTCTAGGGGAAGTCATCGTTGGAGTTGTTTGGGCTCATTCTATTTTACCACCAACACAATCGTTATTACTTTCTTCATCCTGTCTCATGGCTTTGTACCATACTCGGTGAGTCTTCGTCCAGATACGAGCTCTTCCTAGAGGGTTGCTCTCATCTGTGGATTCCTTTTCATCTTCTACCTGCACCCTGAGCTGCTGTACTGCCTGATATGCAATCATGTTAAAGTGTAGCCTGTATCCTACATTTCCTGAATTTAAGAACTGAACAGCCAGAAACTCGTCTATTTCCTCACCGGAGCCATCCTCATTGCTGTCTTCATCATCTTCTCTTATTCTTCATACTCTCTAGCCATAAGGTATCTCTCCAGAGCTTGTACCAAAGCTAAGGGATCCATCTTGACATCTCCTGCCTTCCACTGCTTCATATTCACACAGTCTGGATGCCTTTGTAACTGGCATTTTAACTGAGACGTGTTGAAAAATTCTAAAGCCTGTGATCCTCCATTGAGAAAGAAGCTGCCTCCTGTCCCATTTCCATGGGGAGAAAAGGTCATATGGTGTAAAAGTCTCTTCCCTTGCATACCTTGTGGGTTGGAGTGACGTGATATGGTGAATTATAATAAGAAATATATATTTGGTCTTCCTCCACTGTTTCTGGCACAAAGCTCCTAAAATTCTTGAAATTGCCTAAGTGATGATAGTAAGGAAGGTGTCTTTTGTTATGTTAATGAAGTGACTTTTGCCCCCACCCAAGAGGAGGGGAGAGGGGCGTGGGGCTGGGGGTTGAATCAATCACCAATGGCCAATGATTTAATCAGTTGTGGCTACATAATGAAACTGAAAAACCCAAAGGGACAGGCTTTGGAGGGCTTCAGGGCTGGTGACCATGGAGAGATTTGGGGAGGGTTGGTGTTCTCCAAGAGGGCATGGAAGCTCTGGGCCCTCCCCACCAATACCTTGCCACCATACACATGCCTCTCTTCCATCTCCTTGTTCCTGAGTTATATCCTTTTATGATAAACTGGTAATCTAGTGAGCAAAATGTTTCCTGGAGTACTGTGAGCTGCTCTAGTAAATTAATCACACCCTAGTTGGGAGTCCTTGGAAGCTCTTATCTACAACCAGTTAGTCAGAAGCACAGGTGATAATGTGGGCTTGCAACTAGCATTTGAAGGGCAGGCAGGCAGATGGGGGAGATAGTCTTGTAGGTAGGACTGATCGCTTTACCGGTGGAATCTGATACTATCTCCAGGTAGATAGTGTTAGAATTGAGTTGATTGTAAGACACTCACCTGGTGTCAGAGAATTGCATGGTGATACAGGGGCGGGGGGGGGGGGGGGCCACCCTTCATTACAAATAGTATCAGAATTCTAAGTGGCCACTTCTGTGACAATGGAGGTTTCCAGAGCAAAGGAATCTTTGCTTGTCCAAAGGAAATTTTATTTTCTACTGCCTGTATCACAGAAAACTACTTTAAAGTTTGATAGGAGATTTTTCTAGATTTTATCCTCTTCAGTAAGATGTCCAGGATCATAGGTTTGAATTTGGATCCAAGCTTAAATTACTTGATACCCACTCACGCCCTTGGAGAAATCCCTGTAGGAAGGAAATTTCTGCGGAGCTCAGAGCTGGGAGTGGGTCCTGAGAGAGGGTCTATGCTCCCCTGCCACAGGTAGCTCTAGGTGTCTTTTGTCTGTCATATTTGCTTTGTCCACGGGCCCAGGACAATTCCTCATACATAGCAGTCCCTTAGCTAATACTCATCGAATAAATGGATCACTGGTTCATTCGAAGGGGGTCTTTTCCATTTGCTGGCTTCACGAGAACTGCCAATTACCTGGTGGCTTGTTCTATGAACCAAGCATTTCTTTCTTCTTTGTATTGTGAATTCATAACTTTAGTTGATATTTTTTAGTTCAAAAATTTCCTAAACTCTCTTGATAGAATTGTCACCTCCTCTATGCTATCATAGTAACTGGTTTATGTTGTTAGTAAATCATTCATTGCATTGGAATCCAGTTTCTCCCACCCAGATCTGTGTTCCCAACTAGAATATGAACCAATTAAAGGTGGGAATTCTCTTTTTGTGTATGTGGTATGTGTTCAGTGTTCAAAAGATGTTTCTTGGGAGTACAAATCAATCAGTGAGTAAGCTATGGTTCCTGGGGTGTAATTGAGTCACTATAACAATCATCAAACAATTTTCCTCTGGCTATGCCTTCTTCCCATCACACACTCTTCAAATTCCCACCAGATGTTTCTGCTATTGCCCTGGGGTGAATATTGCTCATATTTTCTCATTCATTCATTACCTCAAATATATTTTTATGTGTGTACTAAGGCCAAATTATATACCAGGCCCTAAGAATACAATAGTGATGATAATGATGGTGGCATCTATGAGTGTTTGAGAGGCTCAATAAACAGACTTCTCCTGCCTGAGTTTGGAACCAATCTAGAAATAAGGTGAAGGAGCCAGCATATGGGGTCAAAGTTATAACATCTAAAAACTTCCTAATTAAAGCTTAACTGAAGAATGAGCCTTCCGTCTGTGGACAAGTGGGCTTCTAAATATTAAACACCAGAATTAAATAGACTCACCCATGCCGTGGCAGACAGCAATTCCCTCCCCTGTGGTGTGCGCCCTGTGAAAGCAGTGGGCGGAGAAACAGAACGTATGCTCTCTGCAGGAATGCTCGCCCCCAGGGGAAAGGCCGGGGGCAAATTCAGTACCAAGATCCTCCTGCTTGTCCCCTGGTTGCTGACGTTTTCCTGCCGTTGCTCATCTGGCGCTCACGGGTGACCTTTCTTATAACCAGTACTGACAGCGGCAGCCCTGCTGTCAACCCGCCTGGAGGATGCGGCGGCGGACGGTGCAGGTGGGAGGCGCCGCCGGCGTGGGCGGGATGCGCTGCCCCTGCTGCGATGGCCCCAGAGCTGCTGACGCCTGGTGGGAATGATGTCCGCGCCAACTGCTGTGGTTGCCAAAGCCACCCGCGTGCGGAAGAAGGAGCTGGCACCCGAAGGTTTGCAAGCTCAGCGTCTCCCGGAGCTTACAGATAAAGAGCTCTTGTGGTTTCGACTTGCCCTTTTCCTGCAGCCCCCACGGAATACGATTCAGGCGGGGTAGGTGAGGACACCCTGAGGGACGGACACAGCCACCTGCAGGCTAGTCGGGCCTATGACTCCGAAGGAGGTCATTCACACCGCCTGGGAGAGACGCCCCCAGCACCGAAGGAAGGCGGCCCTCACCACTCCCCCTTTTCCCTGTGTTCCCATAGTGCATCACCTCGCCTGTACTGACTTGTGAATTAGAAATGCTTATAAATCCTTCAGTTATCTTGTGAATAGCACAAATATTTGCACTGTGTTTTTATGTTGGTGTTAAAGATTTTGATAGGGTACATATAGATCTAAGTCTAAATGTTAAATGTAAGTTTGTAAAATGTGCCTCTTTTTACAACCCAGCATCGGTATTTCTTGGTGGTGTAATATTTCAGGAGTCTCAAAAACAGAAGTCGTTCGGCTCCCTCCTGCTTCCAGAGGCTCCCCTTTCTCATCCTTTTGCTCTTTATCCTTCCCCTTCTGGACCTCTGTCCTTCAACAAACTTGTTGGCCTTAAAAGTCTCATTCCTGAAGAGGAGATCTTCCCAGAAGTTTCCTCTATCCCTCATATAAGTAAATCCACGTTGAACACCGCCCCCTGCCCCCCAACCCCGGTCCTTTCAACACGCCTTGACACGCCCCAAGCTTGGAGTCAACCCAGCTTAGTATCGTGCTGGGTTCCCTGCATGAGTAAGGAATGAATCCGGGGAGGCTTAGCTAAATTAATCCAGGAGCTTAATTAAACTAATAAGAGCAGCCTTTACAGGGTGGATATAAAGAGGACCTTGTGTTTCGGATTTGTTTCCATTCTTCCTCCAACTTTAGCTTCTACTCAATGTTTAACCCTGAATGAATTAGTGTATTTCAGTCATCACACCTAGAAATCTTTCGAATATGATCATTCTTTAAGGAATGTTTTAGAACAAACTTTTGCTAGGCGTTTGAGTTAGCAGAGCTTGTTTGGGAGTTCTAGCGTTTCCTGCATTTTGTCTTCCTCACAGGAGCCTTGCTTTGGTTTATATTTAAGACTCCTATGCATCAGTGATTTAGTGCTCTCTGAAGTGACTGAGAAGCCGATGGCAGTAAGGAGGAAGTGGGTGATCGAACATCCATACTTGATTTTTTTTTTTAATGGAGATAATCATGATGGGGTTGTCCTAGCACAGATCCTTGGCAATTTTTGCCAGGTACCCTGCTGCCAGTCAACTCATCTATGCAGCTCCTCTTTCACACATTGTCCCTCAGTTTAGAGGGAAGTCCATAATTCATGAGAATTCTGGGGTAGTTATTACCACTGCTGATTCACTGGCTATTTTAGCTGAAGTCACCACCGGTGTCTACCTGCCTCAGACGCACGCAGAAAGCTGGGTGGCCTGATGCTATCTTAGGTAACTGGAGCATTGCTTCTGGAAGTGAGAAGCTGTCTAAATTATTCAGTGATCCTTCCTCAAGTTCACAGCCTTTCACAACAGTAGGAAAAGTAACAAAGGGCCAGGATGGTCTTAATGGAACAGGATTTAAGGAAAGAGATAGGGGAGGAGGAGTCATCAGCTGGAAGACGCCAAACAGTACCTGGGAAGTTACAAAGCCCAAGGCTGCCTACCTCTCTACCAGGTGGGAATGTTGGAAGAGAAGTGAGAAGGGGGCAGTGGGTCTCAACTGGGGTTACTGCCACCCTCAGGGGCATTTATTAATGTGTGTATTCATGTGTGTGTGAATGTGTTAAGGTGCATATTGTTCACGGAACTGTTTCTTTCTAAACTATTTGCACCTAGAGGACGGGTCTTATTTATATCATTTCACTCTTACATACTCAACTCTGGCACTTGGCAGCCTCTTCATACATGTAGGTTGAATGAAATGTGCTTTTGAACGTCTCCTTTTGGCTCTACTTATAGGCTCAAAAAAAAAATCACAAAGTAAGTCTATTCCTTTCACATTATTAGTTCACAGTCTTTCATTATATTGGAAGCCAGCCTTCGTTTCTCTAGGTTGAATGACCATGTCAGGTGCCTAGTGGTTCCAAAGGGATTAATTGCTTGGAGGCTAAGTCTTAAATATTTTTAAGACAACAGAGATTAAAGAACTCCCGCGTTTTATTGTGCCCACTAAGTGCTTCTGGGCATTACATCTGCTGCAGATATTTTATCATGCATAGTGTTTTATAGATTCTTAAAATTAGGTGTGTTTCAGTTTACATGACCAATACTCTCTGGAAGCAGCGCTGTTCATTTCTATAGGTCTGTCTGTAGTAATCCTGGTGTTGCTGGGCTATTTCACTGGACAGAGTCCAAAGACCTCAATTATGTATTGGTGTCCTAGGGGAAGTTCACTCACACGTTTTCATGACAGAAAATAGGCCAGGCTCTGTTCCGCATATTCCAGCATGCAAGACGGCATGAAGAGGAAGAGAGTGTGGCAAGTCAGGGGTGTGGCGAGCTCGAGATGGCTGGAGTGTTAAGGACAAGCTGAGGAGGGGAAAAGCCGCGGTCAAAACTGGATGTAATGGGTGTTGTTTTCTGCCTTCCTGGTAACCAACCTTTTGTTTCTGTCAACAGCCCTTATTTTCATTTTAGAATCCATTCCTTGAGGTCTAAGTGGGACTGTAGTTCTGGGGATGGAAACTGGATTGAGGCCTAAGCCAAAGGGTGTAGCACAGTCTCTTGGAACAAGGGTGGCAATGAGATCTACAGTGGTCTAATCAGTGTGCATCTCCAGACTATTCTTAAAAATTTTGAGTCAAAGAAACCCACACTTTGATCCAGACTTGAGCCTGGAAGGAAGCTGTTACAAGAGCAGGTGGCAGCTGTTTTGAGGCCATAAGGGGAGAGCCTCTTTGAGAATGGGATCAACACAGAAGACACTGAATCAAAGGATGGAAAGAAAATGGGTCCCAGTGATATCATTTGAGCCCCTGCAACATGGTGTGCCTGAACTTCTGAAAGTCCCAGTTACATGGGCCAATACAGTCCCTTTTTGGTTTAGGCTAGTTCAGTTTGAATACTCAAGTTACTTGCAATTGCAAAAATTCCTTCGTCAGAGGGTGAAAACAGGGTGAAGACTGAGAGAAAGAAGAAAAGGAACAGATTGTAAGAGGACACTGGGAAGGTCTAAGGAGTGCGGGCGAGAGCTGCTCTGAGGGAGATGATCTGTGAAGGTGCCCTGAATGGGGACATGTAAGTGGTGGTTTGACTGTTGAAATCCTACTTGTCTGAAATTCCTCTTTTTAGTTCATTGTTTTTGATAAGTCCCAAATATTCTTATTTAAAACATAGCTTTCATAATCTAAATACGGACGTAAACCTTCCCAAGGCCTACTGACCTTCTGAGAAATATCTGAACCATAAAAATAAAAAAATAAACCAATTCTTTTTTGAAAAGTTTCAACCATTTGAAAATCAAAAAGGGCCATAGATTCCTATAGTTCAGTTTACTCCACAGCTGGTTACTGAGAGCAACAGATTATTGTGAACACAGTTCTCTGACACATCTCTCTTTCCGCATATTCTTTTTGGCAAATGGGCAGAAAATCTGCAGTGACATCCTACACTGACAGTATAAGATTATTTCCAATAGTTGAAGACACAAGATAAATTACCTTTCAACCCATGACAAATACTCAGCCTCTATGGCTTCAGTTCCATTATTGTTTTCTATCCCTGCTGATGATAACACAAGAGTCTCTCGTGCTTAGAGGTTCAGTCAAAGCTATTCAAAAAGATGACGCTGATGCTTGAGGGAACAGTTCGTGAAGGAAAGAAGAGCATACAATGGATTTCCCGAAACCCCCACTGGGAGGGAAGATGATGACCCGGGAGTGATCAATAAATGTCACTGTCACATGCCAACTACTGCAGATTCTAAACCTTTTTCTGAAGAGTGACGGCTTGTTTTCACAAATCCATTCCATTCATTTCTAGGATATAGAAATGTTGGTATTGTTTTGTAGCCATAGAATGCACCTGTGACCCACATTCAGCCCGGTTCTTTGCACCCAAGGCAAGGTCAGCTAGTGAGAGGTAGTTACTATGAATAGTATTGTATAAAGGTAATTTTCATCTTTAATGCACTGTCCGGGTGTGTTACACATCCTTTTAACACATAGTCCAAGTAATTGAGCACTTAATTATCCTTCCAAAGGTTTCACGTGTGTGTTACTTTTGTCTTTCCAATTGAGTTATAAGATAGACAGGAAAGTCCCTCCTCTGGGATGGAGAATTGTTTTCCCTGTATCCCTGGCCCTGATGAGATCTTACAAGTGGACGGCTGCCAAGTCGTCTCTGCTTGTCTGCCTGAAAATGTGTACTTACACTTGCTGGATAATATTCCCTCTGCTCGCTCCTTCACGTGAGTTCCCCTGCCCTTTAGACATCATGTGTTGGACCCCTCAGCTGCCTCTACAGCCAACGTAGATACCTCCAGCCTTCATCCCTCTTAATTCTAACGTCTTACTCTCAGATGTTTCTTCCTCACTGACTCAAGAGGCTGAGGCTGAAGCGTATCTCTAACCAGAACTCACCAAGTTAGGACAGAACCAGATTAAGAAAATGCAAGGCTGTTATCTATTGTTAGCTCAAACATCATCCCAAAACTCTGTGGCTTAAAATAACAACATTTATTTTGCTCCCAAATCTGTAATTAAGGCAGAGCTTGGCAGGAGCAGCTCCTTGTCTCTGCTGGGCTCGGCGTCAGCACGAAGTGACTCAAAGTCTGGGGCTGGCATCGTAGGCAGGCTCACTCACTCACAGGTCTGCTGGTGGAGGCTAAGAAAACGCAGGGCTCTTTGTGCATCTTACTCGGTTTACATGTTTTCTCTCCAGCATGGCGGCTTCAGGACAGCCAGGCTCCTCACGGGCTGGCTCAGGGCTCCCGTGGTGTGTGCCTGAAAAAAGAGAGCACAGTGGTGGTTGTATTGTTCTTTCTGGCCTAACCTCAGACATCACCCAGTGTCACATTCACCTCATGGTATTCATTAAAAAGGAGTCACTAAGGCTGACCCATTTTCATGGGGGAAGGGAATTACACTCCACCATATTATGTGGGCAGCATCAAAGAATTTCAAGACTTGCTTTAAAACCACGTGGCTCATCTCTGCTCCATGTCACGTGAGCTGGCTCCCTCATGCCTGGGGCCTTGCTCTCCGTGTGATTTCTCATCTTCGAGGAGGCTACCCGGGGCTCGCTCCGCATTCCAGGAGGGGAAATGTGGGGACGGTAAGACCTTGAGAAATGTGGGCTCAAACTCGCAGGATGTCATTTCTGCCACACTCTTCTGGTCAAAGCCAGTCACAAGGACAATCCAGATTTAAGGAGCAGGAGAACACATTGCCTTTTGAGGAAAGAAGTTGAAAGCGTTTCTGGCTAGCTGTATTCTCCCGCATTGAAGACAGGAGGTAGAGACCCAAGTCCTAAAATGCAAGGAGGCTTAGGCAACCTATTTCATCCCTCCTTGTTTGTAGTGAAGTGGCACCGGGTGCTGTGGAGAAGGGCTTCAGGGAGCACTTCCTTTCTGCCTTACGGGCAAAGCCCCTTCCTCTCTTCCATGGGGAAAGATTGCCGGTGGACCCTGCCTGACCATTTGTCTGCCAAGGCAGACAGGCTTGCCGACCAGCTCTCTCTACCTGCAAGTCTGGGAAGCCGTCAGCTAGGGGTGTGCAGTCGGCAGAAGGTGACTGAGTAGGAGTCTTCAGTGGTGCCTCTTTCATCCCCCCTAGGCCAAACTCACACACTGAAATGTGACTGGAGGGTTGAACAAAGGGTCCTGAAGCATCATGGAGTTCAGGGCTAGGAGCTGCGAGCTTATTCGGTGGACTTACCCCTTGCAGTGTCCAGGACGGATGAGGCGGACTGAGCTGCAGGCAGTGCCTGTCGTCCGGGGCTGCCAGTCCCCGACTCTCTCCCCACTTGTCCGCATGTTCTTCCCATGTGAGGAATTCTCTCTTAAGGCCACCGTTCTTCCTGGGGCCACACTGTGCCTCCCCACAGCCCAAGCCCCAGTCTCCCGTGTGTCTTGTACACTCAGCCAACTCTGGCTTCAGCTGGAGTCAGTGGAATCTTCTCCTCGGGCTCCTGCTGGCTCTGCAGGGAGGGGTGGCTGACCTCCGCCTTCATCTCTGCCAGTGTGAGGGGGAGTTGGGTGAGGGGAGGCACCGGGTTGGCCCACTATGTGACCCTACACCACTCCAGTTGCTCTTGAGCGGCAGTAACCATGCCTAATTTCTCTTAAATTTCCCAGGAGCAATCAAACCCACCAAGGGAGAGAACTAATTTTACTTTTTCATCAATCTTCTTTAACATGATTTTGACCCTGGTTCTTATGAAGCCCTGGCCTTCTTGTAGCAGAGGTTCATTTACATTGTTTTCATTACAGAGGCCCTCACATTAACTGCAAATGCCTCCATGTGGTCTGTCTGGGATACATGGCACAATGCTTTGGTATTTCTTGGATTCTTGAATTTCTCCTCTTAAAATTGGGTTGCAGTTGGAGTGAGGTAGGGTAGGAGCCAGGGAGTTTTCAGATTATTCCCAGTAAGAATATCCCTCAAAGGAGAAGACGAGTCCATATGGAGGAATCAAGTTAGGATGTCCTTGCCTCCTGATCGTGTTTGATTAGATGCAAGAAGCCCATTGGGATGAGAGAGCATAGCATAGGGGTCCACAAAAGTACATAGGCATATTTTTCACAGATAAGTTTAGAATGTGTTGTGTGGGTGTGTAGCTAGCACCATACCATTTGTTAGATATGCTGTTATGTAGCTCTAATAGAAGTTTGTCTCAAAATAATGAAGTTTATACTTCAAAGGTATTTCTAATTGCCAGAAAACATTTTAGACAAAATATCTAAAAGGTGTTAGAATCTTACTGTTGGATGTAAGCAAATCTATACCCACCCACCCATCTCCCCTCCTTCCCTCCCTTCCTTCCTTTTTTTTTCTTTCTTTCTCCCTCTTCCTTCCTCTCTCTCTCTTTCTTTCTTTCTTCCTCCCACGTATTTAATAACTGTTTTTGAGCATATTCTGTGTGCCTGATACTCTACTAGCAGCTGGAGATGTCACAGTGAACAAGTGTGCCCTTTCGTGCTCACAATCTAAAAATCTTAGGGATTCTGATAAATGTTGACTATGTTTCTAAGGAGCATTATGTAGCTATTGTATCTAATCAGCTGCTATTCTGATAACCTGTCCTATGCCTTTACCACCAAGTCCCCAAACGCCAACCTTCTACCCCTGGATTCTGTTGCCTAATTTTCCCATTAGTCCAGAACCTGCCATCTCAAACTAGAGTCAGCAGTCAGAAAAATCATAAAGCATCTTCCTACTTCTTTCAGATTGACAGGTTTGAAGTTTGCTATGTTTTCAGCAGCAAAGTAAACATGGAGCATTGTTTTGTAAATTGCATTTCATTAGCTTTATTAATGAAGATACTCCAAGACTTTTCCAATAGCATGATCCTGAGTCCTCGGTGATGATGTGAGATTTTGTCTTTTTTTATACTTATAAGGCATCTTAATGGTATTTGGGAGAAGACGTGTTAGGGCTGTTAGTTACTTAGGTGCCCTTATAAGCCAAGTTGATACATTTTATTTCTAGATATTTAACTTTTATTCTTTGTATTATTGTAGTATTACAACAAATTGACATCAAAAACACGTTCCAACGGGCACTTCAACCCAACTCCCATTCAGTGAATGTCTATAATGAAAATTCTGAAACTCTTGACATATTCAAAAAGGTCAAATTGTATTAAGTACAATTTTTGTACACATTTTATTCTATTCCAGTTAGGTAGCTGGAATAGATTGGAAACTGATAATCCCAGCATAAAACAAATGACATATTTCTGTTGACAAGAGTACATTTACAGCATTTTATTTTAATAATAGTCACTTTAGTAAGAAGAAGGAATAATTCTATCTACCAAGTTACTTCGTAGTAAATAAATAACACTGAACTTAAGTGATATGCTGATAATTTCATGAAGAAACACATTTTGTTCAGTAAAGGAAGTGAGAAGGCTAGTTTCTTTACGTTTGTAGGAACTCACTCTTTTATACATGTTATGATGAAGAATGCTAGTGGTGCTTATTGTTCGGGTTGAAGACAAAGGCCAGCGATATAAGGCAGAAATTTTGCCTAAGCAGCCATTATCACTTAATATCTAATCTTACACATTTTTCTCTGCCCTTTCCGACCAAAGTTTTGACCCCTGGTGATTTAAAAGTAAAATAGATCTTTCTTTCTCCTCTGGAAGAGACTAGGGAGATCTAGATTCAGTTCATTTGATGTGGTGTGTTCAAAGACACAGAATGGAGTTCCAGAAGCAATGGTCCAAATTCGGGTGGCTTGATAAGATATCAGGAGGCTTTGGGCCAGAAGCTCTTCTGTCTTAAATCCGCTTTGGACAGGGAAATGTACGTTGGAACTGTCACGTAGCACAACATTGCAAAACATAAGCCAGCACATTTCTTCTTGAATCCTGCCTCTCCTTAGACGTATCACAGCAGCTGAGCTACGGCCATCAGACATTTGTGGCAGTCTCTCACTCGCCTGGAGGTGCTTGTTAAAAGGGCATTTCATCTTGCCATCATTTGCATCTGCACAAAGCTAAAGATCGAGTAAGGTATGAGATTTGCAGGATTAGAGATTAGGAAGAAAGTGGGTGCCTTCAAGTTCACAGGAAGATGGTAACATGGAGTTGGGGACATGAACACAATCTCCACAGGAACAATCCCAAGCTCTCTAAGTGTGAGGTTAAATCCAGCATTAGGGAAAAGCTAAATATTTTGCTGGAAAGATTGGCCCTTAACAGCACAAATTTTGCAAGTGTTTCATATAGAAGACCAAAAGCAACAATAGAAAAATGTGCCTTTTTTTCCATAAGTAAAATGATATTCTTAAGGATGCTGTGTGGCCCCTGAGGCCTGTGGGTGATTAGGTAATACCTGCAAGCAGGTCCCCCCGAAGCATGAACGTGTTCAGGTTAGCAAATTGTCAGGGAAGCAGAGGGCCTCATCCGGAGGGAGACTCAACCCGAGGCAGCCCGCACTCACATCCATCTGACCCTCAGCTCCCTGGTTCTGCTCTGCTTAACTCTGTTGCAGCCCAGACTCCCTCCAATTTCTTCCCGTTACTTTCCTGACTCTGACCATTGCCCTGAACTTGATTCCACCACGGAACCTGAACCGCTCTTTGAGTTATTAACCTTGTTGCCGATTCATCGCTCTGTATTCTCCCAGCTCCTCCTCTACCTGGCAACCAGAGCCTTCGATATCTTTCATGGTCTGGTTTAGACACACCTGACCTCGGGCACTGCTAGATGTTTTCATTAGTCACAGTCCTCCCAGCACAGCTTTTGCTTTTTCTTCAGCAAAAAAGTTCAGCTTACTTGAGGTTGAGAGCTGAGTCTCTGTAGCAGTGGTTCTTGTCCTGTTTTTGACTCAACACAGTGGAGGGATATGTGCAAGATCATCAGTAGTAGGGTCTCCTCAAGATAGTGACTGTCCACAGGATGGGCTAGAGAGCGCTGAGCAAGCCCCCGTGAGCGGGAGGAGAGTCTTACGGTTAGTGCCCCTCCTGCACCAGGCACTGCCGATGAGCCTGCAGGCTAACACGCTTTCTTTCCAGTATCTGCTTTTCATCATTATACAACGGCTAAAGGAAGCCAGTCAGCATCTAGCATTTCTCCAACAGGAGGGAAAACCAAGGGACTATCATTTGGAGCTTATTTGGAGTCTCCCTCCACTCAGCACGTGCCATTCAGAGTGTATGTGTCTTGGTCCAAGATTTATTTTTTTTCCCTGTGCCCACAATGAGTAGAAGCTATTAAGGTCAAGAGTGGGTACTCCTCACACATGCTGCTTCCATTGTAGTGAGTGTATTTTCCCTGCATTCTCTGAGCAAATGATCTGGAAAGAACATACTATGTGAGAAGTCTGGCCAGAAGGGTGGCACAGTGAATTGGGAGAGGGTTAGGTGAGAGGAAGGGAGAACTTCCTTCTTGCTACCTTGCCCCTGAATTGTCACATGCCTCTGGGCAATTCTCTTATTATTTCTGACCTTTCTTCTCTAAGATGAAATTTTCATCGTGTGGAAAACAGCATGAGATCCTTGAGTCGTGGTTGGTGGTACTGTTTCCTACTAGGAAATCCTCTTAATGCTGCATGGCCATAAAGCACCTTTCTGGCTCCTGCTAAGATTTGATTAAGGTTGCCATCAGCTCTGAGGGGTGGGTGGGCAAAGTTACTCTTATGTTTCAATATCTCCCACTCTTCAGAGCAAGAATGGGCATTCCTCAGCAGTGCTGTTTTTCAGAGTCAAAACCAGTCTTGTGATTTAAACTTCCACAAAATAGAAGGAAGGTGGTAAAGTCTTAATGCTCTTTGGTTCAGAACATCAATGCGTCAAGGAGGAAATACATGATGCTGCCTCTAGTGTTCTGGATTTCTTAAGTTAATGTATAGTCATAGGTATTTGGAGAAAGCCATATCACCAAAGCATGGCAGGATAACTGTGGCATATTAGAATTAGCCTAGCTAAGGTGGCCTATTGCAAGGCATATTGCTTATCTGGCCTTTCATTCTGAAAACCCAAATCGTTTCTGCTATTGTCGGTAAAAGTCTACTTACTATATATATCAATACAACTTATTTAAAGGGATTATTTAACTATAGACTTTCTAGACACAGCAGACATTAGTTCAGAATGACTAAATTTACAAATTAATTAGCCTTGTATAGCTTGCCTTATAATAAACTCAATCAAGAATAATTATCTGCAACAAACGGTATATACTATCTACAGTGGTTCAAATAATTAGCCTCCAAGTCCCCCATAGGAATTATTGAAAATCTTGACCAGGTATGTCTAGGAGACAGGTCTTTGTTCTGCTGTAGTTTGCTCATTCTGAGCCAGGTTCTTTAGATACTCTTGTTTATGATTTATGTTGCTTTTATATCAAGGACCTCATACTATTGACAGAGAATTTTCAGTCCCTGTTACTGGCAGTGGCTCAAAGTTTGGATCTTAAAAAAAAAATTGGATCTTAAGTACTGAAAAATTTATCAACTGCAGTTTAGAGAAGTTGCTATCTTCTAATACTGTTTGTAGAGGGCTTATTACTAGTTACGTATTACTCAAATGGGGTGTCTCTCCATATCTTTGTCTTTTGCCAATTCTTTGCTTTATCTTTAATGCTTTTTAATGGCTGCCTGCAAGTTTCTTCTACAGGCTGCCAAGCAGAAGGAGGGGAAGGCAGAGAGATGGCAGCTGGGGAGTCTTACTTCATAGCCTCTGGATTTTCAGTGCCAAGAGGTGTGTGTAGTTCTAATCTGAACTGAAAAGACCTCTGCTATTGGGAAGAAGTCAGAGGTACATATAAAACTATTCAAAGAGCTCTGGCTGCAGAGATCCTGGATTTTACAGTTTAACCATTTCTCCCCCAATTTTAGACACACTAAAGAATTGCCTGTCAAAAGAAGCTCTTAAAAGTGCTAGCAAACAGAATCTGAAGAGTTTATTTAAAAACCTAAGAGATTAGAGTTTAAAGAAGAAAGTGGCACTCACGATTTCCAAATTTCAGGGTAATCAAATTCTTTTATCTGCTCACTAATTTTCTACAGTGAAGCTTATCTATGTGACTTTTGGGTCCATCAGCCTAGTTTACACATCAGGAGCTATCCTCCTGGCATCTCACCTACTCCTTCCCAGCTTCTTCCTGCTTTTCCCCAAATCCCTAGCCCAAATCCTAAATCAGATGCCTACTGTGGGGAAAATGGAAGTTCCTATGGCCAGGATCCTCACCTGGCCCTAAACTACTTGATGATGTAATTGGCCTGCTGCTAGGTTAATGCTTCCACACCCTGGGCAATAAGCTATTATTATTGACTGAGTCACTAATAAAGATCTCTGCCCAGTGCTCTGCACAGAGGCAGAGACGGAGGTGGATTATGGACCTGCAGACTGCTGGTTGCAGATGTGATTCTAGCGCTCGACCTACCACTGGGAGAATAAAGGTGGGTATAAACTGTTTTACCCCAATAATGTTCTGTTGTCATTTCTCAACCTCTCTGAATCCACAGTGAACTTGCCCAGGGCTGAAACCCTCAGGCAAGATATCTACCTATGTCTTGCCTAAGAAAAACTCCCATACTAGGTTCTGCAGAACCCTGTTCCACAGGCTGTAAATAAATGTGCTGTGAAGACAGGATGCAGTCCTGCAAATATGGAAAATGCTAGATTACCTTAAGGGAAATGGTTCATTTGCTTCAGAACTTCTCGGGATCTTTAATATGTTAATTCACAAAGTAACTTGCAAAGAGGGACACAATATCATTGTTGCCTAAATCTGTGTGATCACAGTGGACACTTTTGTGGAATGTTTGTGTTAACTTTAAGAATTTTCAGTGTACCCAAAAGATAGTTTAAGAAATGCTGGCCTAAGAACATTTCCCAAACGGTATCGAAATATATCCTGACATAATCTAACCCAGGTGCTAGGAGGAATGAGTAAGAAATACAAAACTGGTTCCTTTTCCTGCCTCTGTGTTGTAGTTCCGGGCCTGCGCCCAGCCTGGGGTCTGAGTCAGTTCTGGCTCTTGCTCTCCCACCTGTGGCTCTAAACTGAAGCAGTCAAGAGTCTTCATATTACAGCTTCTAACTGTCTTTCCAGTTTTCCCACCTGGGGTCTGAGATGGGAATATAAACCCACAAGGCAAAAACTGTACCTCTCATTAACATTACTTATACACATTAAATCCTTCATTCCTTGAACTCATCTCTATAATCTCCCACCTCTGCCTTTTCTCATTCCGTCTCCTTTCCCATGAATGTCACTTCTTCCCATCTCTCTGGTCTAAGTCTAACCAGTCCTTTGAGGGCAATCTCAGATGCAGCCTTTCCCCTACACCCTTTTCTAGAACCAAAAGTTCTCCTCTCTTTGAACCATCACAGCCCCTTGATTGCTTTTTATGGTATCTAAGATTCTGCCTGATATGATAATTTGCCATGGTTTTTCTTTTTTGTCTTCTTTAACAATATTAACTTACAACTGTTGAGCACCTACCACATATCAGGTATTTTGTGAAGCTTTACATACTTCTTTCTTACTAACTCTAAAAAATTAATGTTATTATTCTCTCTACAAATTAAAATGGTAACTAGGGTGGTCCTTAGACCTAGACCCTGCCTCCAAAACCCATGGGCCAAAATGGTCTCCTGTCTGTTTCTTATTAAGGAAAACATTTTGTAAAGTGTTCTATACCCAGTTATATGATCCACAAGCATCAGAACGTTGATTTTAAGAATGAAGTAGATTCTTAAAGGGGTTTTTAAGCCAGGGGCTTTACAAATACTTCAACAGGATTGAGAATGACTAAACTATTCTCTGCAACAAACATTATCCCAAAGGGTTACACAGCAGATTCGGATTCCAGTCACTAACTTCTCCCCACCATCAACCAGCAAAATCTTAAGTCATTATGGCCTTTAGCAAAATAGACTCAGCTTTTTAATGGATCCACTTCTGGTGCCTATTTTATTCTTCCACTCTTGTGCAATCTGCAGGGGGACAATAATAGTAACTTCTGTACAAATATTAAAACACTGATAGTGATGATAAAACTATTCGGGGCTTACCATTGTATTAGAAAGGTAGTGTATGGTTTCACATATACTGTCCTAATTAATTGTCTCTGTAACTTTATAATGTCCATTATCCCCATATTACCCACAAGAAAACTGAGACTCAGGGAGACTACATGGCCTGCCTGAGATCGCACAGCCAATGACAGAGCTTGAATTGGGAGCTACATTTGACTTATTGCAAAACCAAATTCTTTTCAGCGATCTTTAAGCTAGAGTACATGCCAAAAAATGTTTTAAGGTGTATGATGTAGAGTTTTAAGGAAATTAATTTCCAGATCCTTAACCCTCCTCACTGAGGTACTCTTTTCTAGAGAACAGACCTGTGTCCACTGTAGCTCTTCATATTCCTCGCCATTTAAAACCTTGCTGTGGGCACATTGCCCAGGGATATAAGAACTGCCAGGTGCCGAGCCAGAGGGCTTCCTTTGATGGGTAATGAAGGCATCGTGAACCAGCAGGCTTCCTTCTTTTCTGATTTTACTCGTTTCTGTTAGAAGTGGAGGGTGGCATTCCCTGTGTTGGGAAGTTGTGGTTCAAATATACTGTAGGGTGGGTGGTGGGAGAAGTGACCATTTTGCTCAATAACTTCGCCTCTTTCATTCCCTGTCAATTGAGAGTCTCGTAAAAGTAAAACAGAGACCATTGATAAGAAGTACTGAATGCTTAAAATAGATTTCTTAAGATATTTAAGTGTAAACTTTTTGTTTAGCTATTTTCAAAGGAGTACTTCTTATTTCTGTATAGCTGGGAAGCAAGTCATCTCAGACAACAATATAGGGGCATGATATTAATTCTTTTAAATGTAACAGGAAGCCTTTTCAGGATACATTAGTGAGAACATATAGATAAAACTTTTATGTGATTTCTTTTTCAGATTTGGCAGTTAAAACCTATATGATCAACTCATACTATTAAATATTTATTTCAGTTACAGTCAATCTTTGTTTCATCTTATAAAATCTTTAAATCATTCTTAAGTCATTAGCAACAAATCAAATTATGAGCTAGTGGCCAAACCAATATATATAGGAAAAGTTTGATCATGATTCATCTGATATAAGATGTAGTCTTGATATAATTTTGTATATATATATAAATATAATCAGTATTTATAAAAATATTTACTTTGTTTTCATCAGTTGTGTTTGGCAATCATATAATGAAACCCAAGAAAAAAATTTTCTTTATTGAAGTATCATTGGTATACAATACAATCTTATGTTGGTCTCAAATATACAACACAGTAGTTCAACAGTTATCCATACTATTAAGTCCTCACCCCCTCTAGTGTGGTTACTATCTGTCAACATAGGAAGATGTTACAGAATCATTTACTATATTCTCCATGCTGGTTTGGGGCAGGTTTGGACAGAGTGGGTGCAAGGTACTACCATCCCCATGACCGACTTATATTGTGACAATTCAAGAAAATTTATGAACATTTAACACCTTAGGTCACAAAAAAATTAAACAGATTTCAATTAATATACATATTTCCACTACAGGCATGATAAGGTGACCAAAGACTTTTAACCATAAAAGTCTTTTAACAATAAGATATATTTGGATAGATTTTTTTCATGGAGAAGTAGGATAAAAATATGAATTCAAGTAGAACAAGGAAAGATTTCACATTTCCAAATGTTAAAAAAAAAACTTTCTCATATTTTTTAAGTGAATGATGGTGGATATCCAATGGTTATGATATTACATTTCATTGGATAATGTAACAGTTTTATTTAAAAATGTCATTACATATAGTACACCAGAAATTACATTCTGGTATATGTAATTTTTATATGTCAACTTAAAAATATGCAAGGAGGTTTCAAAATTCTTGTATATGCAGAGGAAAAAATATGAAGACATCTGTCCTATATCATATAGCATGCTCCTCTTCTGTAACAGATCTCTGGTTATTAATTACAGAAGGATTTTGCTAAATATTGCTCAAGAAAAAGTCTTTGATGACTAAGATTTTAATGATCGCTGTTGTAGGGAGCTTTCTTTTCCCTCAAAAGGCCCTGCCTGACATTGTAGTTAAGAAGACAAGTTGCAAGATGTTACAGCTCTCGGCCTCTCTATATCAGGCCTCTTCATCTGTGATGTGGGGAGTATATGCATTCTCAGAGCGAGGGAGATGGAAGAAGTATTTTAAACCCTGGGGGGCAAGAGTTACTTCTAGCATGGAGTGTGGAACCAAAAAAGACCCACTGGCCAGTGGTGTGGTAAGATCCTGGTGACACCATTAAACCTCTTCTGGTAGAGGCAATTCACAGGCACTCCTGGCAGGACTATTACCTTACAGAGTGACCAGCTGTCCTGCTTTGCCTGGAGCTGACTAGGTGTTAGCAATAAAAGCACTTTTTCTAAAAAAAATGCTCTCAGGACGCTGAAGTTTTGGTTTTGGGGGATGAGTGTGGAAGGTTGGGCGGAAAAATACAAAACCCATTCAGTGGTCCTCAACATGGGAGCAACACTGACTTATGTCCAAAGGGTAAGCACAGATGGTTCACCTTGCATAGTCACTGCTGATTCTCCCTGTGGGTGAAATTGTAATATTTCCAGAATATCTCGCCTGGCTTTAGTGTATTTGCATATCCTCAGGGGTGGAGAGAAGTTCATCTCCATATCAGTGGGTACTTACCTGGGCAACCTAGGGCTTATCTGAACCTGAGAGGGGAGGGGAGGGCCTTGCCTGCTCCTACCTGAGCAGGAGAGCGAGACGGCCCCAGACTGCAGTTCATGAGCAATAAACGGATTTGAAACTTTATTTCTCCCTTTGACTGATTGTGGTTTTAGAGGTATTTTGCCCCGAGATTTCCTCTCCCCGTACTTACACTCCCCCAGCTCCAGACCAGGAGATTGGCAACCATGATTTCTAGTCTTCAGCAATGGGTCACCCTTTGTGGCCTCACCAAATGGCGAGTTTTTAAGTGTACACTGGGATTGTGAGCACATCTTTGGCTTTGCCTGTGGATTAACTGTTGGGCTTTGTGAAAGGGATGCGAACTCCACAGTGCAAGCAGGTTTATTGCTGAACCTGAGAGGGCCCCTCTGTCCTGGCCAGCAGGACAAAGGAAAAGGGTCTCTAACAGGTCCAGAGGCTTTTTATGGGCAGGATTTTTCACGGGCTCTTTGAGGGGAGGGGTCAGAGGAAAGGTGGGCTGTGGCTTGCTGGCGTGTCCTCTGGAGGAGGCTTGTAGCCTAGGTAAGACGACACCTAGGTCTCTCTGAGATGGTGGGCAGGCTTATTTGAAGGGTGGCACTCAGGTCCGGATTCTATCAGAGCCCAGCTCTTTGCAACTTCAAAGTCTCAGATCTCATCTTCTCTGAGGGCCTGGTCCTTGTCTAGCTTTGATCCCCACTGAATCCCCAGGTGCCAGACCACTCCTGGCATGCAGTAGGCATTCAACAACTATTTGGTGAATGAGTCTTGTCTGGTCAACTGAAACACCCATAAAAGGAGCCTGAAGCAGCCTTTGTTAGGGTGCCGCCCGAGTCCCCTCCTTCCCTTCTTCACTGTCTCCCCATTGAGGTGGGTGAATTCCTTGAATGCAGCACCTGGCCTTACTGCTTCTAGTGAAACTCCACAACCTAGCATAGTGAAACAATGCCTGAATCACGGCAGGTCCCCAGGTATGTTTGGAATGAATATAGCCCTGAAAGATAGCTTGAAAGTGGTAGCTTTTTTTAGCTTCTCTTTTTTACTATCGCTTCAACGATCATTCAAACAGCACCTAAACATACCAAACACTGTATAGTCTCTACACAGGTGGCAAAGAGGCAGGAATAATGCTACCGAGTCTGAGGGTATCCTTGGTACCATTTCTGCTGACAAGCAAAGTCAACGTCTTCATGGGGACGTACCTCACCATTGCTTTTCCCGAAGCCACTCCTTGACCCTCTGAACCCCGTGAGCCTGCATGCCTTATTCTAAGACGTATGTGATCCTGGGGGTTCTTAGGCGCTTAAATGTCTGTCCTGGATCTTCTGTGATTTGGCCTGAAATGGTGATAGCAGTGAGCCCATGACTGATGGATGGGCTGGGTCAGCCTGCAGTGCCGCTTCTGGGGTCAAATCAGTGCAGTGGCTGAATGGAGAGCTTAAGTTCATTCTCAGCGGCTAATCCTTTCCGGGTACGGAGCCCGGAGGTGCTCTTGTAGTAAAGCCAAGGTGAAAGGGAGCGGCCTGCTTGCTCAGCCTTGATCTCCCTCATTTGTTGTGCAATCTTTATTACACTTCGTTTACCGGGGGGATCTGTCCTGAGCGCCTTCAGCGATTGCTCTTCAGCAAGCCTCCATGCGGCGGCGCGGTTATACTGCAGCTTGGCAAACCCCCGGACCTGCTCAGTGAGGGATTTTTAGAGGTCTGTGTTAGGGATGTTGGGGTTTGGAGCAAAGCCATGCCATTCTTTGTTGATTCTTTTAAAAACAGCTTCTTGCTTTGCTACTGGGGCCCCCGTAGAGACTGAACACCTCTATGACATAGAAAGCTACCATGTACATCACAAAGCAGGTACCTTCTGATTCACCAGAGCACAAGGTACATAGCACTATTAATTGTCAAATAGAGAGGGCATATATGAGGTTGGGCTAATGTGTGTCTAGAAGGTATAAGCAAGTTCATAAGGAGGTGGTCTAGACGCTCACGACACTTACTTCTACAGATGGGGCTGCCTGACATACTGGCCCATCCAGAGTGGACTGCTGCAGCCCGCTACAGGTGCACTCAGGGTGACCCCGAATTACAGTGGCAAAGGGGATTAGGTAGGGGCTCTGGGAATGCACCTGGTTGGGCTCGACATGAACTGTCCCTCCCCCAGGCTGACCTGACCACCCATCACTGCTAAGGGCCCAACCTGCCAGCTGCAGTGGTCACTGCTGAGCCTGGATATGGCCTCATTCCTGGGGCATGGGGAGATTAGCCAGCCTCTAGGAGGCAAGTTATTTGCACTGTGACCTATTATGGGATGAGTTGTATTTCCCCCAAATTCATATGTTGAAGTCCTAACCCCAGCACCTCAGAAGGGGACTGTATTTGGAAGTAGGTCCTTAGATAATGAAGTTAAAATGAGGCCCTTAGAGTAAGCCCTAATCCAACACGATACTCTCTTAGGAAGAAGTTAGGACACAGGCAAGTGCAGAGGGAAGACCATGCGAAGACGTGATGGGAAGGGGCCCATCTACAGGCCAAGGACTGAGGCCTCAAAGAAGCCTCCCGCCATGCCTTGATCTTGGAATTCTTGCTTCCAGAACTGTGAGAAAAAAAAAAATGTCTGTACTTGAAGCCACCCAGTCTGGGCACTTTGCTACAGCAGCCTTAGCCAACTACCGCGGAGGCCGGCTTCCTGGAGGACACAGCGCTTTGTCCTCGGTGGAGGAGACGCCCACGGTGGGTAGGGGCTTCTCTTGGTCTACAATGCTTCTGATGAGATCAGGAAAGGAGCTCCGCCCGGTGGAGGTGCCCGCTGGTCTCAAGGCCATGGCGGAATGATGATTTTCTTCTTTCACCGCCCATATCTGGGCCTGACGGAGAGGACTTCCTAGCGCCTGGAGGCGTGAGAGGGAGAGGAAGTCTAATGGGCTTTAGCTCTCGGCCGGTGGGAAGAGGTGGAATATCTCCATCTGTGTGATGGTTAAGAGGCAGTCAGCACAGGAGCAGGCCTGCTTGTCGACCCCCAGAGGGCCGCCACTCCCCGGATGCGTCCAGTCGCCAGGCTGCAGAGACCCTCGCTCCTTGTGCTCCCCTGCGCTGGGGCTGAGCACGGCTGCCTGCTGCTGCTGGTTTCTGGGTGCCCTCATCATCCTTTTCCTTCTCAGCTCTTCCGTCACCTGGGAAACCAGTTCTTTGTCTTATTTTTGGTCTGTTTTAAATGGTCAGAGTGGTTTCTGTTTTCCTGCTTAGACCTTGACTAACCTGGTGGCCTACCAGGCCATGGTAATCTGGACCCTGCTGGTCTGTCCAGGGTCATCCAGATCACTTTGGTAATTGCTTTTTATATGTCCTCCACACTAATATTTTCCCCCATTTCCTTCATTGTGTTAGTCACCCTCCTGCCAGGAAATCATTGCATATGCTGTTCCTCATTTTAGAAAGAGAAAAAGGGCTCGCCTCTTCTTTGCCAGTTAACTCCACTCAGTCTTAAGAACTTGTTGCAAATGCTACTTCCTCACAGAAGACTTCTCTGACCTCTCATGTGGGTCAGACACTTTGTAGTATCTGCTCACGGAAACAAAATCTTTCCTCCAGAATACTTAGTAAGTTGTAAATGACATATTCACTATTAGTTAATCAGTCCCCCTTCATTAGATTGAAAATCCCATGAGATCATAATTTTTTAAGTCCCCATTTTATCCCTAGCATCTAGTGTAGTGCCTGGTATATACTAAATGCTCAGTCAGTATTTACTGGATGAATGAGTGAATGAATGAATTAATGAATGATGAATCCAGTCTCTCTCCGGAGCAGCTGTTCTTCACCGTGGCGGCACATTGGAAACACCCGGGGGAGTTTCAACATATTGCTATCTGGGTCCCACCCCCGGAGATTTTTCACTTATTTGGTCTGGAGTGTGTACTCCAGCATCAGGATTTTTAAAAGCTCCCCAGGCAATTATTATCTGTGTGTACATGCATGTGAATGTGTGAGCACCTGTCTATGTGTGTATATTTACACATAGACATATTTACACTTTTTTAGGAGGGTTTAGAATATGTCCGTTGGGTCTTTTTCCCAGTGTTTGAAAAGAATAGTACTTCAACCAGCTTCATTTACTCAAATTCAGTTTCTTTGGGGGCTGTAGAATTTGATCGCTTGATTGCTTAGACTAAATCACTTCTGAGGTCCTTTTAATCTTGAGTGCTTAACTTTTCTTTTTAAACTTCATATTGCTGCCAAGTAAAGACAGTCAGGGTACTAAGCTGCCTTTATTTTTTAAGGTGGAAGAACCATTTTCAGCTCTGAAATCAGTGCTCTGATTTGCAGTTACGACGCCTTGACATTCTATAATCCTCGTAAAAAATCTCAGTGTATTAAAATTCCCATCTCCTAGATTCCAGGGCTCTGCCTCCCCATCAGGATGCCACATTGCCAGAGTTCACAGCTGGTCCCCATCCAGCTACATTTCCCAAGTGTTTTCAGCTGGTACACTGCCTGATTCTGGTGACGACTCACTAAGCTGTCATTTGAGGCAAATCTGCTATTTGCTCAGTAATCCTTTCAGGTGGAGATCAGACATCTGTTAGTGAAATAATTTTTATGAGGCAGAGGCCAACCTTTCCAGCACGCAGCTGGTTAATGCCAAACATATTTTCCTGTGGGCTCAAGTGCTGGGAGGTCAGCTTCTTTTTCTCCAAAGACTGAGGCTCACATGCTCTTTGCTGACTGAGGTCACCTATTGCTTTGCTCTGTCCATCTCTGATCCCTCACCAAGCACAGGAGCAAACTCAAATAGCAGTTCTCAATGATTTTTTTAAAGGCCCGATAGCTTCCTACAAAGCATTCCCACTCACTCTATTGTCTGCTAATGCATACCAATATGAAGATTTCTGTGGCACTTTACTTCCTGTAATTTTTATTAGTAAACCAGAAGGACATTGAACATGCTTTTTAAAATCAGACACGATCTTCCCTCTTGAGATTTTAATGCAGACTTCTCCTTGGAAAGAATCACTGGCTTATCGCATTGTGTGTGTGTGTGTGTGTGTGTGTGTGTGTGTGTGTGTGTGTGTGTGTG